>JAYESD010000001.1:155088428-155688428 GCA_036927565.1 Tuctoria greenei
ACCATAAGAGTAGTATATACTTTACTCCATTACCTTCCTTTGGGATAAATATGATACCCTTGGGAATACACATGGGTGAAATGCTACAACGGTATCTTCCGTGCGCTTGCGGATCTCATCTCTTTACCGGAGATGATCTGTGGTATTAAGAAATACTAACAAGCATTTCTGGCGCCATTGCCGGGGATGATTTGTTGGTATATCTTAAGAGCCATCAACAAGCATTTCTGGCGCCGTTGCCGGGGAGGGCAAAGGAAGTGAAGGATAGCTATCACTTGTGATTAAGCTATAAGTACTAATAGTTATTAGACAGGATTACCCTTGTTTGTTTTCTCCTTTGTGTGAAAACAGGGTAGTGTTGGCCAACCCATTGTATTGGATGGCCAACGAGGACGCAAGTGCTAAACTACAAGATGATTTAAGGCGTACTTCAACAAATGTCCGCTAGGCAACACCATTGCCTTTTTGCGGGAGAATTTCAACTTTCAGTAGGAGCCCAAAGTCATCCATACCCAAGCTTGGGGAAGGCTCCAAGAAGTTCTTCTTGGGTTTGCCTCCACCATGGGGTGGATAGCTGGCTCTTCATCCAACACTCGTTCATGGGTTGAGCTCCACCAATCCATGACCACATTCATGCTGGAGCTGAAGGAGTCCTATTCTCATTCATCATAGATGAGAAGAAGGTCTCCACTCAAGAAGTGAATTGAAGAATGCTCGAGTCCCCAGAGATTGTCATGCACACCACTTCACAAAGTGGACATGCTAGTTATGGAACTACACTTCCATTGAAGTGTCATGAATATACAAGTCGTTGGAGATTTGTTGGATAATCCAAGTCGTGGATATTCACATGATTTGTGAAAATCCATGTCATCATGGGACGTGTGGGAATTATTTCCCTAAGACCCATGAGGACCTTTTTCAAACAACAACTCCATAGTTACCATTCACAAGGAGGTCAAGGGGTGGAATTAACATCACCCTTGTATTCAAGGAGGCTATGGCTTTCCAAGGGATTTAAGTTCAACTAACCTACCTTGAAGTATCTTGGCCAAGCAGAAATCAAGACAACATTCACATGAAGATCTTGGCCAAGGACAAGAACTTAAGGAGCATTCAAAGTACAAGATATCCCACATCACTTGTGAGTTCCTACACTTCAACCAAACCCATTCAACCTAGGGCAAGTGACATTGTGGATGAAGTGTTTCTTGTTTGATTGTGGAGTCCACATGTCATCATTCCACAAGAAGCCTTTGATCCATGATCAAGGTATGGGTTGATTCAATGGAATATCAATATGGTCAGAGTGGCACCCCTAAGAAGGACAAGGCCTCACCATGCTCATGAAGGAATACATTCAAGAGGGAGAACTCGTCGCTACAACAACATGTCTATATCAATACAACGGGGAGAGGCTAGAGCCACCATGTGGCCCACATGTCCAAATGACAGCCAAATGAGTTTGGCATGTCAAAACAGGAGATATCATCCACATCTTCAACTCCGGGATTAGACAACAAATCATCGCGCTAAACAGAACGGAGGTAAGTCCTACTCATCGGACTTCAAAAATTCAGTGACTCCTTGCCAATATGTTTATTGGTAATTATCTCATATTTGTTTTCCAAATTGCATCAACCCCTTGCATTTGCATGTTTGAAATTCCCGCTTGCATGTTGAAAAGTAAAATTTCCAACCATCATAAAACTAAAAATTTGAATTAGAGGAGAAATTTAATTGGATATGAACTACGTGCATACTGGCAAGACAATTTGAAAATTGGGCTCAATTTGCTTTTGGCTAACGTAACCGTTTTTGAGTTGTTTTGTGTGTTCTTGATTAAAGTGCAACTAGGTCAAATTGTGAAGAGGTGTGTATGGCAAGAAAGTGGAAGGTTTCATCAAGCTCAAGTCACCATTGGGAGGATTGAGAACACTTCTCTCCTTCAAACTCATTTTGAGTTTGAGGAAGAGAAATATTCAAAATGATGACCCAATGGAGGAGTCAAACCAAATCCATTGCCAAATACAATCTCAACTTGGCATTTGACATCAACCATCAAGCCTACGCCAAAAATCAAGGTTGTGAGTTTCTCACACAAAGACATTCGTCACCAACTAATCCCCAAATGAGGTATGAGTTTTAAAATTTTCCATTATTTGGTTTGCCATAGAATTGAATGTCTTTGCTTGCATTTGTGAGGAAGGTTGACACTTCCTCATCATTCAATTCTAAAGCATCCTCACAAGAGTAAGCGTGGGTATTGAATTTTGGATCTCCAAAAAGAAATCCACATTACTTGGAAAAATCTCAAACAAGTACCTAGAATCCTTTAAGAATTTTTTTTGTAAACTTCGTCATTTTTGTCGAGGTTTAGAAAAAAAACTTTTGGGCATGACTTAATGGTGAATTGGCATATAGGAACTTGAGCATAGTGACATCATAATTTTTAATTGTGCTTCATGCATAGATGGTGTCACTAGATTTCAAACTCCTAGGAATAAGTGATATCCTTGCTCTGAAATTGAATTGCATTTTTAGGAGGAGTCACTAAATTTCAAATTCATAGTGAGGTTCAGGAGGATAAAATTGTGACTCATGTTTGTCATGGTCTAAATGATAAAAATTTACTCTTGAAAGCTAAGATGGTTAGAAACTTTAAAAGGTGTAGGGATCCATATATTGTATTTCTATCACATGCATTGCTATGAGTAGGAGCTTTAGAAAATATGCAACATGAATTATCCATAAAGCTCCACTCTTATCAATGAATAACACATTCATCATAGATACACTTGACATTGGATCCATGGCATATTTGATTTTGTTCTTCCCCGTATGTACAAATGAAAGTTCGGTTACTAACCCGAACGTTCATTTGTACAAGTATCGGGAGCTAATCATCACTCTCTATTCAAGAGAGGAAGTTTGCAGGAGTAATATTACTATGCAGGCATTCATAAGTTGATTGTTGGGATCCCTAGAGGATCCCATTTCAACATCTCTTGGCCAAGGAGTAAATGAGGATGGTTGCTACCCATCAGAAATTATGCCCTAAGGTCAATCATAACTATACAGAGCCTAGAGATTTGAAATGGGAACCCTCCATGAGCAACCAATGAGCTGCACGAATGGGTGAGAGCATTATGCTCTCAACTATTTTAAGCACTCATTCAAGCTCAAGAGATTTGCCACCATCATTGGGTACAAGTTATCCTATGTGGCAAAGAGATATGATGTACTATGACCAAGGAATGACATAGATCACACCCAATTTATATGGGTTGCAAAGTTGTCCTATGTGGCTAGAAGGTATGTCATGCCTTAGCAAGGAACAACGGATCACACTCAACCCATGTTGAGTGCATGTCATTCCTTGTGGTTCTAGGTATGTTGTACCTTACCCAGGAACAACTGATCATACCCAATGTATGTTGGGCACATGTCACTCCCTTATGGTAAAAAGATATTATAACACTTAGCCAAACAAATGACGAACATACTCAATGTATGTTGAGTGCACGTCTTTCCTTTGAATCTACTAAAAGGTTATCATTATCTTAGCCAAGGAATGGCAAATCACACCCAACACATGGAAACCCCTGATGTGCGGACATCAACATCGAAAACACTATTCAACCACTCATGGTGTCCATGGGAGGCAACACAACAATCAACACTCAAACCTCCATTGTCAAAGTCATGTTGCAACAAGGATAGGCCAACTCATGGCCTACCTCCATCATTAGGGTTTCAACCCTATCACGACCTTGATCAAGAATAAGCTTGGGGGAGGACCCCCACTTGAGGTAACATGTATCACACCCACTACATTTTTTCAAATCATCCACCTTGCATTTAAAATATATATATATATATATATATATAAATAGGTTAGATTTGCTTTCATCAAATAAAGATATGCGGTAGAATGATTAAAAATTCACATAAATGAAATGATGAATAGTTGCTCTGTTTTATTTTCCCTAAGTCTCTAGTTTACAACTTGCTACTCTCGAATATTGCTTTCATTGTTTGAAATACTTTTACCTTAATTTCCGGAGAATTCTAAAAAGATTTAAGTTTTCATCAATTGATTGGAAATACCTACCAAAGCCATATGATGTTCATACATAGACAAAACCTTATGCATATGCTATTTACTTTCACATTGAGCCTAGTCAAACTAGTATAGACCTATGTGAGAAATCATTCACACTTTGAATTCAGGATTTCACTTGCACATGCTATACTTCTACCTAGAAGTAAGCAAAACGTCCATCATATCCACCATACCACAAAAAAAGAGAAACTCCATGTTATTCTGTTTAGCACTCTCTTCAAAATTCATTGCAAAGAAAGGAAGTAGAAGACATGGCAACAAAAAAAGCATGCTTACCTCATAAGCATGAGAAAAAAAAAGTAGCCATGTTTCATCCCTGCAAAAGAAAGAGAGATTATACCAAAAAGGAGTTATCTCAAGTATCCACATCCACTTCCACTCCATCACACATGCACTAGTCTTGAATCAAAATGTTTTTGATTTGAATTCTCCTAAGACTTACTCTTTTGACTTAGCAATATATGTGATGCAAATATGCCTACTCACTTTCCTTACCAAGCTCCACATACAAGTCATATTAAATGAGTAGGAATAATAGAGGCACAATGCTTTGGTGAGGAAATATTTCCACTATCCACAAAGGAGTGATTGAGAGAATCAAATTGAGGTACTTAATATCTAAATTGAATTCTCCGAGGGTTTAAGTGGAACTTGATTTCTAGGCTATGTTTGCTCCATTTGCTCTTCTACTTTTCAACTACTCATGAATATGAAAAAGTATAAGCCCCATGATAACTTAAGAAAGGTAGGGTACTATAGCCAATTTCTGCACTACTAGGTAGAGTATGTTGTTGTGCATTAGATACTTTTGAAAATAAGACATTGTAACAACTCTTGATCATCAACCTAAAGTCTTGACTTTGCTCGGGACGAGCAAAAGATAAGCTTGGGGGAGTTTGTTGACGGCTGTTATATACCAATTTCATCCGTCAATTTAACTCAATTATGTGAAGGATTTGTCATTTCTTGCACACATCACATTTCTATCTAACCCAATTCCACTTGGACTTGGAGAAATATGTGTATGCAGCATTTTACGCAGGAAATCAGGAAATGTAGAGTAACAAATCTTTAAAATATCATCCCAGCCAATCAAGCGACGACAAGTGGCATCTCATGGATCAAATGGCCCACAAACAAAAGTATCCGAGGAGATCCAACGGTGTATCACCCATATACATCAATGTGACCCACCTGGCAGCCACATGGAGAAAGCACACGAGAAACGGTGCAATGACTAGGTCGGCCGAACCAGGGGGTCGGTCGACCAGGTCTTTGCACCAAACTCGGTCATCCTCCACGTGTTGGCTCCTCCCGGCTCCCTGGAGTCAATGGTGACTGATTCGCGCGCTTTTAGTGGCGGGAACCAACCTCAACACTAGTATAAATAGGATCCCCTACCCCTCACTTCAACACACACCACTTGGGCATCATTCTATTGTATACACTATCTTCCATAGTCCTTAGAGGAGTTAGAATGTAGAGAGGAGAGCCTCTAGTCCCAAGTCCAAATTGGGAAAGGAGTAGGAGTCTCTCTTCCCAATTCCACATTAGGAAATGTATGTCTTATGTATTCCTTCTTGTATTTGTGACTTTGTGCTCAATAAAGATATTATCTTTAGTCTTCTTTTATACGTATACTTGGACAAAGCGTTTTTTGTTTGATTGTGGAGTCCATGTATGTGGAAGGTATAGTCTTTATGATTTCACTCTCATGATCACATCTTATGGTCATAAACACTATAGACCCTCACTATAGTCTATGAAGTTATGATATGATTAGGTTAATATGAATGACTTATGCTATGCTTCAACATTGGTTCAACGATATTTAGGTTAGTCATTGCCTTAGGATGGCTTGTACCATGGCTCCTAAGGTATTTGCTTAGTATGCTAGCATGGTGCTAGGGTATTTAAGTAGCATTGGATATCTCGTAGATCCACGGATTGAAGAGGTAGGCAGTAGGTGGTGACAGCCCTATCTGTCCTTTGTAATCCTCCATGTTCGACTATGCCACAGGCTCTTGGCGGGAGTCGCCCTAGTATTGCTAGGGGTAAGCCCGTGCACGATGCGTTGAATAGCATTGCATAGGAATTCATCATTGACATGACCATTAGTATCTACCTTAGGCTATGTATATGTATTAGGAGCATTGTAGGAGCAACTCTCTAACTCTCATCTCCCTCTAGGACCCATTTTACCGTTTAGAATAGATTGCCTAGGTGTGTGCCACACTACCCCTATTATCAACTTATCCCTGTCCGGATAATGGATTAGTATCCCATAGCTTGACCATAAGAGGAGTATATACTTTACTCCATAGCCTTCCTTTGGGATAAATACGATACCCTTGGGAATACTCACGGGTGAAATGCTACAACGGAATCCTCCGTGCACTTGCGGATCTCATCCCTTTAACGGAGATGATCTGTGGTGTTAAGAAATACCAACAAGTATTTCTAGCGTCGTTGCCGAGGATGATTTGTTAGTAAATCTTAGGAGCCGTCAACAGTGGCGGAAGTAGCCATGAGGCTAAGTGTACAGGCTTAGAGTCACAAGGCACAGGCTTTGAGTGCAAGACCAGGCTAAGCAGGCTACACACTTTGGACCTCCCACTGGCGGTGTCATTGTTGTGGTGACAGTAAAAAGTAGTTGCGTGGTGACAGCAGTAGCCATAGGAACCATGACCATGTGTCTGTCGGGTCAGCCCGCTATGGAGCGGGAAGTGGTGCCATCCTCCCTGCTCCCTTCATGGTGGGAGGGTCGAAAGGAGCCGGCGATGGATTGAGGATTCACCATCGTGGTGAGGCTCGTCGATCCAAAAAAGTGCCACCTTCCTGGCGCGCCAAATGTCGAAGTGGCACTAGGAGGGCACGCGCTGCAATCAACACATTCTCTGGACTTGCGGTCGATTCAGCGACCGATGCCAAGACACCATCTTGCATCCGAGCAGCGACTGTTGCTGCACCAAGTGGTGGGACATTGTTCCCAGGCTGATGCGCTGCAGCATCAACTTGTGGATCAATGGTTGCATTGCCACCAGGACGGCGAGAGGTGTCGCCGACTTCATTGCCTCTTCCAGCCCATGCATCCGGGCCAGTGGAAGCAACTGCGGAGTTCACCATCGTTGATCTTGAAATTCTTGACAGCACCCCTTTCCTGTCGCGCCAAATGTCGAAGTGTGCAATTGACACTTCCCCCGGTACTACTAAGAAGTAGCCCGCGGAGGTTCATTTTTAGGAGGCGTGAATTCTCTGGATCTACAAGCTGGGTGAATAGAAGATTTTTACGTGGTTCGAGCCGCCGGAGTGTAATACCCTACATCCACGGGTGTGAGGTGTTTGTGTGTTGTATTGCGTATGTATGAGTATGCGAGAGTCGGTCTCTCATGAGTGAGTGTAGGTTGGCCTTAGCACTGTTGGTGGCTGCTTACATTATAACCGGGGCCCGACAGGTGGCCCCGGGTTAGCTGGTCTTGATAACGCATTAACGTGGTCTTGATGACACGTTAATGGGTCTTGATAGTGTATTAATGTTGTCTTCAAGTGGTTGTCTTTATGACGCATTAATGTTGTCTTGAAGTTGCGTTAATGTGGTCTTCACACATCGTATTCATGAACCGCGAGACGCGTGGCAACACTGGACCTCTCCTCAGCGGGGAGGTCATATCTGGTGCCGCGGGACGTGTGGCAGCACTGGACCTCTCCTCAGCGGGGAGGTTGGGTCTGAAGTCATGGGACGCGTGACAGCAATGGACCTCTTCTCAGCGGGGAGGTTGGGTCCAGAGCCTCGAGACGTGTGGCAACACCGAAGGTTCGGAGCTACGGAGCACGTGGCAGCACCGGAGCCACCCTTGGCAGGGACGCAAGTCCAGAGCTATGAGACACGTGGCAGCACCAGAGCCAACCTTAGCAGGGAAGCAGGCCCAGACCTGCGGGACACATAGTAGCCTCTAGGTACCTCCCCTCTTAGGAGGTGGGAAGCAGCGTCTTGTCTTCCTTGTATGTGGTGGTACCCGGTCTATAGGGTATCGACACCGTCGAACGTAGGGGCTCCAACCTCGAGTCCAGGCTCGGACAGCAACCTTGAGCCCGACCCAGAAAGTTGGGCATGGGGGCTGTCGGCCGACCAGGTTCGATTGGAGCCTCGGGGTCCTTCGATCTAAAAGCGTCTTCCCACGTCCAAAATAGTCCCAGCCCTACCACCTACACCCCGCGAGTAACGAAAACTCAAGGGCCCCAAATCCGGTGCAAGATCAAGGCTGGATAAAGGAGGGAAAGCATTTTTTCATTAATAGGGTCCCATATTACATGACGAGCTGTCTCTTTAGAAGATGGAACACACATCATATTCTCGTGGGTAATATTCCTATACAGGTGCTACACAGTGAATCGACGCCCCTGAGCCACGTCGGCCTCCGAGGTCGGCCGCCACGATGGTTTCGTATTCGTCTCCGAGCCCCGTCAGCCTACGAGCTCGGCCATCCTGGTGGTTTCGTGTTCGTCCCAAACGCGTAAGACGTCCCCGAGCGTTGTCGGCCTCCGAGGTCAGCCGTCCCCATGGCTTCGTGTTCGTCCCCGAGGCGTAAGACGTCCCCAAGCCCCGTCAGCCTCCGAGGTCGACCGTCCCGGTGGCTTAGTGTTCCAGATGCGTAATTTCTTCGTCGGCGACCAAGCCTAGCTTCCTGGCTGTTGTTTCTTCCAAATCTAAGGAAGGCAGGAAATCTCGGTCGGTCAACGCCTCCGTTAGGGACTTGATGCCTCTGAGAAGGAAAGGCCATTGATCTCCCAAAGGGAGACCGTGGCCCTCTTCCATCGCCCTTTGAAGAGGGACAGACCGCCGAGGGGGGGATAGGCGGAGGGGGAGGGATGAAGCTGAGCCCAACATATTTCCCGATCCCCCACTGCGTCACAAAGGAAGGATTGGTACAGGCCTGCCGGTGCCCTCCATGTGGATCAAACGGACCCTCCTTTCGAAGGGGTCAACCCGACGAGGCTCGTCGAAGTGGGACGGGATGCCAAGGCGTCTGACTTGCCTCCCGATCCCCCATGGTGCTGCGAGGTAAGGATTGGTACAGGCTCGCGGGCGGTCTGCATCCAGATCGAGCGAACCTACTTTACGAGCCCCTGATCAATCTTCTCAGCGACAAGACTCTAACGGGCATCGGCGCACTTCAAACTTCCGGTCAACTCCTCCCCCGCCACCGAACATCTGACTGAGGTCTCCCAGCCGGGGCGGTGGTCTCAGATGGTTAGCAACTAATTTCCGACCGCTGCACTCTCATCGTCTGAGAAGTTGTTCGACTACAAGGAGGAGGACCGAAGGAAAGGAAGGGATGAATTTCTCTCTCTTGGCAGTTGGCTACAGAGAAAGGCGGAAGCAGTGCAGGAAAGAAGCTCTCTCGGTTGGAAGCGATGGTGGTGGCGAATTAAACCGTCTCGCAACCGACATCGCGGTTAAAGGATCGTGGCGACCGAGTATTAACTTTTGCTCGTCTTCCCATCTCCTCAAAGGTCGCGCCACGATAAAGGCCAGCAAAGACCGCAGACGCCCGTGATTCGCTCTGCTTCCTCACTCCTTGAAGATCACGCTCGCCTGGAAAGGCGCGCCGCTCACGGGCAACGTCGCGCGATCAAAGGCCTGAGACGAGCCATTACAACTCCGCGGTTGCAACCTGCTGGATCAGAATGAGAAAGCACGGACCCCGACCCAGACGCAAGGTCCAGCCGAGTCCCGGGTTCGAAGGTCAGCCCACAGAGGTTTCGAGACCGCTCAGGACAAACAGGAGCAGGGGACGGGCGAATGTGAGACGATGTCGAAGAGGGTGGCTCCAAAAGAAAGAATACCTCTGACGTCTCCAACATGTCGTGTCCGAGTCCAAACTCGGTGGTTTGTTGGAATTCCGAGGCTCTCAATTTAGGAAAGCATGATTGTTAATCTAAGAGGTGCACTATTACAATAGGGTTGGGCTCATTATATAGCCCAATTACATGTAATCTTCTCCTCCTAGGACTCTAACTCAACTCCAATCTAATTAGGACTCTTCTAACCTAATCTTATACACTCTTCCTAATATACCGTTGAGATCAACTAACACTTTCTCCCTGATCTAAACGCCCTATAACTCGAACTATGCTCACAACCCACAACGTTCAGGACCTCCAACAAACGCTCCAAGATCCTGACACCTGTGCTTGTCTCACATGTCGTGTTGTGTTCAACGTCAAGCCCTTGTTGCATGGACTCGTCATGATATCGTCGTTACTCCCTCCGTCATGATCCTTCTTCACACTGAGCCTCCCTCGTCTTTGAGCTGCCGCATTTCGGAGAAGGTTGTCGGGTCTTGCGCGCTCCAGATCCTTCCGATCTGAGTTGCCGTTCCGCCTTTGATCAACCTATGTCGCACGCTCATCGTTGCTCGTTTGCTCGTGCTCGTCGGGCTCATGCACTCTCTGTCGCCCCCTCGTGTGCCAAGTCTCCTCTTGGGAGAGTGATGGTATTTAAACCCAAAATCTTTGTGCAACCATAATGGGACTCGAACCCAAAATCGGTTGTGCGCGTGATAGAGTTGTACTTGGTGGTGTAGACGTCTCTTTTAGCACATCCCACACAGAGAGATCATGAGGACGCTCCTTTCCTATGTTCCATATGACCACAAAAGATACAAAAAAATCTAGAGCACACGCATTTGCATCTTCCTCAAGGTCCAACTTGATTGGTGCAAGTAACCAAAAATCACCAGTACGGACCTCTCCTGGTGCAAGTGACCAAAGACACGAGCAGGCCCAGCCGGTCCTCTTCTTCGATCTCTCTCCCAGGACCGAACTCTAACACATCCGACTCGCTGGTCGCACTGCCTCACCCGTGGGTCGGCGCCTCGTAGATTAGTCCCAAACTCGACGCCACCTGCTCCCGCAAGCGGTCGTGCTTGCCACCGACGGGATCCGCGTTCGCCTCTCCCAAGCGGGATAGGACCTCGCGCCGCCGCGCGTACCTGAGCACGCTTCCCGTTGCCTTCCCTCAAGATCTGCCCGCAATCGATGGGATATCGACGAAATCGTGATGGATTCTTGATTCGACCCGTTGGCCGCCTGATCTGGTCTGAGCTCACGAGGATTCCCTTGATCCGGAGCCGACGGTGTCGGATACGCGTCCTCGCAGAATTCGCGTCGAGTGCTGCTGGAGTTGTAGGCCGGTGCCGAACTCTCCGCCTCGGCAGCCACCTCGTTACCACGATCGAGATCGGCGCCACCTGCGCCTTGAGGGTTGAGGTCGAGGCAAAGACGTGTACCCGCCTACGCCTCGCGGGTCGAGGTCACGACTAGCCCGCCCGTGTCCGGCCTGATTCTACCGACGTCCAGCGCCACCTCTAAATCTTCACTGCGAGATGGCCGCCCGTTGCAAGCTACCCCCAGAAGCAGATCCCTCCCGGGGGCAGCGTTTATGATCCCTAAACCTAAGCTATTGATACTAGATTGTTCGAATTTTGGTGCTCTCAATTTAGGAACGCGGGATTGTTAATCTGGAGGTGCACTATTACAATGGGGTTGGGCTCATTATATAACCCAGTTACATGTAATTTTATCTTCCTAGGACTCTAACTCAACTCCAATCTAATTAGGACTCTTCTAACCTAATTTTATCTGGACTCTTCCTAATATATCATTGAGATCACCTAGCATACTCCCTTGATCTCAATGCTCTATAACTTGAACCGCGCTCACAACTCACAACATTCAAGATCATCCAACACGGTTCAACGGTAGCCCCCCGAAGGGTCGGCATCGAGCCGCCCGAGCTCCCGAAAGACCCGAGATCTGCTTGAATGTGTCGAGCGGGATTTCATGAGACGAGGGCACCGAGACCCGACCTCAATTACCCATCGAAACCGGGTGTTGGGTTTCGATTGCCTTCACATCTGAAGATGATCAAGTCTCACTCGGATTACCCCAACGGAAAGCTAACAAGAGTTCGAGACCTCAGTGGCTCGCGAGGTCAAATTCCCGATTCCACTCCTCCGAGCCACGAACGGTTTGCCGAAGAGGCAACGACGCGGCTCCCCCAACCGCAACGACTAGCCCCTGGCAGATTGCTAGCTGCCCGTAGGCCAAAAGCAACGCAACGAAGACATCACCCAAAGACATTGTTGAAATAATCTTGTATTCTAGAAGGAAAAAACGTGTCCAAATTCGGGCGCACCAAGGGGTGTTAGAGATCGAGTTCGGGTTAAAGGTTAAGAGTCCAAATCGAAGAAGAGAAGTGTCCAAAATAGATTGAGGAAGGTTTATCTTGTAATAGATTCTATAAAAGGTCGGGATTACATGAGGAATAAACAAGCGATTTTAGCTCTGGAAATCTAACAATTGGTAATCAAAGCGAGAACGATCTTGCAGGCGTACCTCGTCGAACTATTGACCCCGGTGCAGCACAACCCCAGCGAATCCCGACGTGCCCAACGCGGATCTCAAAGAAGACGATCGAATCCGGAGTGGATTCAGCAGATATCCGACAATGGACATCAGTTCTTGTCGGTGGCGCGCTTGGGGAAGACGAAGCGACGTCGGCAAAAGGGCACAACAGCGCTCAATTTCGGCGGCGTTGCAGCAAATGCGCAATGCGGAGACTCTCAATTGACGTGCGCGCAAATCGGGAGGCGACGGCTTCGATCGGACCGAGACGGTAGGAAAGGGCAGCGTCAGTGTTCTCTCGTGTTCGAGAGACCGCGAATGCTAGGCTGGGGAGCGCCCTGTTTGGCGGCTGGCTAGGGTTTTCGTATTGGGCCGAGTTGGGCCAGACCAAGTTAGTTGGGCCGCAACAGAGGAGGCTTGTTTCTCTTTGCTAAATTTGTAACCAAAGCTCCATGTTTCAGTTGCTAGAGGTACATAGGAGGTGTAAGCAAGAGATAGAAAAAACAATGGCACTGCATTATTCCCTGCTAACGAAGATCAACTATACTGCATGGACCATCAAGATGAAGGTATTTTGAAGGCGCGGGGGGTATTGGAAGCCGTGGAGGGGACAAAAAACAAACTTGATCCAAAACAAGATCAATTGGCTTTTGCGGCCATCTACCATGCTATGGATGAAGACACTCTCATGCGAATTTCGGAACATGGGACGGCAAAAGACACTTGGAAGATGATCAAGACCAAGTTCTTAGGTGAAGAACATGTGATGGAAGTAAGAATTCAAACTCTTCAGAATGAGCTGGATGTGATGCGTATAAATGGAGGAGACTCCATCGACGACTTTACCACAAGGGCGATGATCAACAACAACAACAACCAAGCTTTTGTCCCAAACAAGCTGGGGTCAGCTAGAAATGAAACCCAACAATTTTTGAAGAAAAGTAATATAAAATAAGATGAGAGTAAAAAATACAAATAAAATAAGATTCTATATTTTATTTATTTTAGAAATAGATTAATAAGAAAGAAGATAAGAGTAACAAAATAGGAATAAATTAAGATTCTGGCACATGAATTGCTAATTTCCATACAGTCCTATCATGAGCCAAATCTCTAGATATGCCTCACTCTTTAAGTCTAGTTTCACCGCCTCTTGCCATGTAAACCTTAGTCGACCACTACCTCTTCTAAAATTTTCTCTACGCTTTATAATCCTACTATTAACTGGTGTTTCTGGAGGTCTCTGTTGGATATGCCCAAACCACCATATGCGATGTTGGATTAGCTTATCATCAATCGGTGCCACCTCTACCCTATCACGTATCACCTCGTTCCTAATTTTGTCTCTTCTTGTGTCATCGCACATCCACCGTAGCATGCGCATCTCAACAACACTCATTTGTTAGACATGTTGCCTTTTAGTTGGCCAACACTCTGTTCCATACAGCATTGTAGGTCTGGTCACCGTCCTATAGAATTTTCATTTCAATTTTTGTGGAACTTTCTTATCATATAAGATTCCAGATGCTTGCCGCCACTTCATCCACCTGATCTTGATCCTGTGGCAAACGTCTTCGTCAATATCACCATTGCTTTGTAACATTTATCCTAAATATCGAAATGTGTCCCGACTAGGTACTACTTGTCCTTGTAAACTAACATTTCCCTCCTCGCACCCGACACCACTAAAGTCGCATCACATATACTCGGTTTTGGTTCTACTATGTCTAAACCCCTTGGATTCTAAGGTCTGCCTCCATAGCTCCAATTTTCTATCAACACCATCCCTAGTTTCATCTATCAACACTATATAAGCAAAAGAGCATACCCCAAGGGATATCGCCTTGTATATCCTTCGACACCTCATCCATCACTAAGGAAAAGATGTATGGACTTAAGGCTGATCCTTGGTGTAGCTCTATTGTGATAGGAAAAGTATCGATCTCACTATCCCTTACGCGCACACTTGTCACCACATTATCGTACACATCCTTGATAGGGTTAATGTACTTTGTTGGGACTTTGTGTTTCTCTAGCGCCCACCACATGACCGGCTTTGGTACCTTATCATTTGCCTTCTGCAAGTCAATGAACACCATATGTAGATCCTTCTTTTGCTCCCTATATCTCTTCATAAGCTGACGGAGTAAGAAAAACGCCTCCATAGTGAACCTTTGAGGCATAAAACCAAACTGGTTTTTAGTGACATTGGTCACTTTCCTCAAACGGGGTTCAATCACTCTCTCCCAAAGCTTCATAGTATGACTCATAAGCTTAATTCCTCGGTAATTAGTACAACTTTGAACATCTCCTTTATTTTTGAAGATGGGTACTAAAATATTTTTCTGCCACTCTTCATACATTTTGTTTGACTGAAAAATATTGTTGAATAGTTTAGGGAGTCATACTATTGTTACATCCCCAGACATCTACACACCTCAATAGGGACATCATCAGGGTTGATGGGCCTTTTCTCCTTTCATCCTTTTTAAAGTCTCTCTAACCTTAGACTCTTGTATCCTCCGCATGAATCGCCTGTTGGTGTCATCAAATGAGTCATCCAACTCGAACCTAATGCTCTGATTCTCGTTATTGAATAGTCCATTGAAGTAGTTCCGCCATCTGTTCCTAATCTCTTCATCCTTCAATAGAATTCGATCTACCTCATCCTTAATGCATTGACTTGGTTGAGATCCCTCACCTTCCTCTCGCGAAGTTTCGTCATCTTGTAAATATCCTTTTCGCCTTCCTTTATCCCTAATCTCTCATATAGTGCATCATAGGTTTGCTCCCTTACTTTACTCACAACAGAACTCGCATTTTTCTTAGTCTCTTTATACTTCGCCATGTTACTTACGCTTCTCTCATGATGTCAGCTCTTATAAGACTCCTTCTTAATAGCTTTGTGTACATCCTCATCCACCACCAAGTGTCTTTATCTACAAGTTTCTTACCTTTTGTCCACCCAAGCACCTCCCTAGCTACCTTCCTAATATAAGTCGCCATCTTCACCCACATACTATCTGCATCTTCCTCTTCGCTCCAAGGTCCTTGCGCGATCATGCTCCTTTTGAATGATTGTTGCGCTTCATCCTTCAACTTCCACCACTTTGTTCTTGCGATTTTAACATCTGTCTCGTGACACACGCACGTGGAAACGAAAGTCGGCTACCACAAGTTTATGTTGTGGAACAACACATTCCCTAGAGATCACCTTACAATCTAAACATGTCCCCCTCTCCCTTCTCCTGGTGAGGATATAGTCGACTTGACTAGAATGTTAGGTGCTAGTAAAGGTCACTAAGTGACATAGCCTCTTCTTAAAGAGGGTGTTAGCTACCAATAGGTCATAAGCTACGGCAAAGTCTAGGATATCCTTACCCTCCTGGTTTCTATCGCTGCACCTAAAACCTTCGTGTACCCCCTCAAAACCTACGTTAATTGTACCTACATGGCCATTGAGATCTCCTATGAGGAGCTTCAAGGCTATCGGTACACTACTAACCATATCCTCCAAGTCCTCCCAAAATTGTCTCTTATTCCTCATGTCGAGCCCAACTTGGTGGGCATAAGCACTAATGACATTAAAATAAGGTCCCCACAACTACCTTGACTAGGATGATCCTATCCCCTCGTCTACAGACATCCACTACTCCATCCTTGAGGCTCTTATCTATTAGGATGCCTACACCATTCCTAGTCCTAGTCGAGCCAGAATACCAAAGCTTGAAACTGGTATTCTCAACCTCTCTCACCTTTTGACCTGCCCACTAGTCTCTTCTATACAAAGGATATTTACACGTCTTCTAATCGCAATGTCCACTAACTCTCGTAGCTTTCCCGTCAAGGATCCTACATTCCAACTACCCACCTGAAACCTAGGTTCCTCGACTAGCTTCCTTACCCTTCGCATCCGTCGAGTAAGATGCAAAGACCCTTGCGCACTTAACACTACATCCGGGCGATGATGTAGTGCGCCACTAAGGTAGTTGCGATCCGACCCTTGCGCATTTAACACCACAGCCGGGTTCCGATATAGCGTGCCACTAAGACAAGGGTGATGATCATCATCACAAAAATTTGTTGTCTTGGGGGGTGAAGTTAAAGAAAGTTATATCGTGAAGAAGTTACTACATGCTCTGCCTCCGAAATTTCTCCACACTGCATCTACTATTGAGCAATTTGTTGATATGAAGACGATGACTGTGGAAGAACTCGTTGACAGACTCAAGACACATGAAGAACGAGTGCATGACTTCAACAACCAAGAGCATGAAGAGAAACTCTATCTAACAAGGGAAGAGTGGAAAGCAAAAGAAGCAAAAAAGGACGGTCAAAAGAAAAAGAAATTTGACAGGTCGAAGATTCAGTGCTTCAGTTGTCAGAAGTTTGGATACTTTGCCGGTGAGTGTACTAAGATGTTGGAAATCCGGTGTCTAAAACACCTAAACCGTCTCTGTTTTCCTTGTTGTAGCTTATGCCCTTCTTGCTGTAGCCACACTTCTTGCTGTAGCTGTACAGCACCTTCAGTAGCACCCCTCCCGGGTACAACTAAAGCCTACGTGGGAACAGAAACAGAAATAGGAACAAAGGAACAGACAGGGATAAGACAGCAACAGATGGTCCTGGACTATGGCAGGAGTGCCCAGATTTTGCGGAGATTTAGTCGGCGAGTTTTTTCTGGCTTAGGAGATACACGGTGGAACTTATATTCTATTGCAGACTTGATTGATTACAGGAGGGGGCAGGTGCATCTTTATATAAGCCCGGTACAGAGAGTCCTACTCTGTTACATGTGTCCATAAAAGACAACTTTATCTCTAAAACCTTGACCGCACCAGACAATCCCTGGTTGGTACTGTTTCTAAACTGGACTCTATATATCTATATCTCCAAGGAAACTAATCTCTGGACTAGTGCTCCCGCACCTATCCTGCCCCTGTGCGTGCCCCAGGGGGAGTCCTACTCGGACTCACCTCTCTGGCCGCACCAGGGAGTCCTGCCGCAGGATCCAACTAACATTCTCCTCCTGATCCTATCGCTGGCTCATGTCCAGGATCCCAATCCTTCTTCCCATGTCAACAAACTTCTATCTTCCAAGCACCTTGGTCAAGTCGTTCGTCTCCATGTTGTTGATAATGTTTGCCCTTTATCATCAATTGCTCGTTGTGCTTCACCACCTCACTGTGCCACATCCCATCCTCTTTTCTGGATTTGATCTCCATGAAAGACCTAGGCTCCTCCGTGCTGATGAACTTGAGTTCACCCTCCTCCAGATTTCGTAAATCGTGTTCTGGAGAGGTGACATGCACATACTTGTCCTTGGAGGCGTCAACGTAGCTGTCAATGTTCGTCGGTGGCATGACCAACTGGATGGGTCTTGGAGGATGCTCAGAAGTATTGTGGGAGCTCCAGTCTTCAACCTCGTGCTCCCTCGTGGGGACAGCAACACGTACAGGGCCTCCAGCACCCTGTGCTGCCCCTGTTGGGTGCTATTATGGACTCACAGTAAGTTCAGTGCTCCTCCCAGCTACTGCAGTGCATCTTCCAGCAACTACGACGGCCCGTACAGGGCCTCCCAGCCCTTGCAGAACAGTTCTGGTGCCTTGAACAGTAGTTCCAGCACCTGGAATAGATGGTCCAGCAGCTGCTAGACCCGTGGAGTTGACGTAGAATGTATTGTAGTCTTCTCTTGCTGCTTCTTCGCCAAAATCTCACTTGGTCATCTCATCGAACACCACGTCACGCGTGATGTGGACACGCCGATCCACTGGATTGTACATCCGGTACGCCTCCATACCTGCAGCATATCCAAGGAACACCATTGGCGTCTTTTTCACGTACCCCACGCACCCGAAGGTTTTGAGGTAGTGGACGACTAGTCGTTGCCCGTGCTAAGCTTCGTAAGGCATCTTTCGGTCGGGACTATGTGTTGGGGATTGATTTAGGATGTGAACAGCCGTCATGCCTGCTTCACCCCAAAACATCTCGGTTAGCCCCTTAGCCTTCAACAAGCTTTCTGTCATGTCGACCACCGCCTGGTAGCATCGCTCTACAACCCCACTATGCTGCAACGTGTAGGGGCTTGTCAGCTGGTTTCGTATGTCGTGCTAACCGCAGTACTTACTGAACTCCTGTGAGGTGGACTCCTCCTTAAAATTAGTACGAAGTAGCTTCAGCCTCCTGTCAGACTCTAATTCAGCAGTAGCTTGGAACCGCTGAATCAAGTCGGTCGCATGTTCCTTGCTTGCGAGAAGATAGAGCCACATGTAGCGACTCCTATCATCCATCAGCAACAATAACATATTGTTTCCACCTGGAGTCGTCGGTGTAATGGGCCCAATGATGTCACTGTGGACGAGTTCGAGCGCACCCTCTGCGCGCCGCGCAACATCACCGCGTTGTGTGGTCAGACAAACCGACCGTGTGATGTTGAGCCTGACGGAGTACAACTTGTTCTCGTCGTGTTGTACTCGTGTGAGTAGACGATTCTCCTCGTCCCTTATCTGCATCACTCCTCCATGTACCGTGATGTTGCAGCCATCCTCATCCAGCTTGCTGACGCTGATGACGTTGGTTGTGAGGCGCGGGATGTAGCAGACGTCGGTGAGCCTCCTGTGCTCACCCTTCATGGCGGCGAAGATGACTGTACCCTTCCCCTGGATCCGTACGATCGAGTTGTCGCCAAACTTGATCGTCCCGACAACATTCTCATTGAGCTCAGAGAAGACGACGTGCGAGCCCGTCATGTGGTTGGTCGTGCCCGTGTCGAGGTACCATGGGTCGCCGTCGGAGTCGTCGTCATTGTCGCAATGCGTGAAGACACCTCCACTATCTCAAGTGGACATGTGGGGCGCTCCTGTACAGGCTTCACCTGTATTGAGGTCGCCCTTGTCATGAACAAGGCGCCCTCCTCTTCTGCCTCCATCATATGAGCCTGTTGTTGCAGCTCCTCCTGCTTCGACTTCGATCGACACTCCTCCAGCGGCTCCCCGAGCGAAGCAAGGCGCAACACAATGCCACTCAATCGGAGGGAGAAGTCCTCGATCCCCTTGCCATGCTTGAAGGCGGCGGCCTCGAACTCACGTTGGAGTTGTTGCGCCGTCGTCTTCTTCACGCGGTCGGCCCCAACCCGCATGAGGGCGATCGTGTTCCATGCCTCCTTCGTCGTCCTCTTTTCCTCGGTCGTCGTGATCATCTCCGGCGGGACAGCGCTGACGAGGATGTCCAGCACCATCATGTCCTCCTGCTCGGTCGCATTGCCTTTCTCCACTGCGTCCCAAAGCAGCCGCGCCCGCAGCTTGATTTTCATCATGACAGCTCACTCCGCGTAGTTGGTCTTGGTGAGTATTGGGAACCCGGTTCCCGTGTTCACCTCACGAACCGCCGGATGGGTTGTCTAATGATCTTGCTGCCGGTGACGCTGCTGCTGCTTGGAGGGGTCTTCGGTTCCGCCGACATGTTGTTGAATTTAACCCAAGGTCAAATCCGTGTCTGATGCCACGATTGTTGGGAATCCGGTGTCTAAAACACCTAAACTGTCTCTGTTTTCCTTGTTGTAGCGTATGTCCTTGCTGTAGCCACAGTTCTTGCTGTAGCTGTACAACACCTTCAGCAGCACCCCTCCTGGGTACAGCTAAAGTCTACGTGGGAACAGAAATAGAAACAGGAACAAAGGACAGACAGGGGCAAGACAACAACAGATGTTCCTGGACCGTGGCAGGAGTGCCCAGATTTTGCTGAGATTTAGTCAGCGAGTTTTTTCTGGCTTAGGAGATACACGGTGGAACTTATATTCTATTGCAGACTTGATTGATTACAGGAGGGGGCCGGTGCTTCTTTATATAAGTCCGTTACATGTGTCCATAAAAGACAAAACTCCATCTCTAAAACATTAACGGCACCAGACAATCCCTGGTTGGTACTGTTTCTAAACTGGACTCTCCTATATCTATATCTCCAAGGAAACTAATCTCTGGACTAGTCTCCCGCACCTATCCTGCGCGTGAGGGTGCCCCAGGGGGAGTCCTACTCAGACTCACCTCTCTGGCCGCACCAGGGAGTCCTGCGGCAGGATCCAACTGACATAAGAAAGCGGAAGAGAAGAGAGCGCTTCTTGCATCCGAAGCAGATTTGTTCTCATTCTCCATCAAGAGGTGCTTGGGGTGTAGATGTGCCCATCCCGAGGTCGTGTGCAGAATGAAGATGAGTCCATCCTGAGGTTGAAGATGCATCCAACTTGAATTTGTGTGCGGGGTGAAGATGAGCCCATCCCACAGATGAAGATGTGTCCATCCTGGGGCTGTAGTTGTGTCCACTCCAAATTAGGTGTGTTTGGGATGTAGTTGCGTCCATCATGGGGGTGTAGTTGTGTCCACTCTAATTTAGGTGTGTTTGGGATGTACGTGTGTCCATCCAAGGGTGTAGTTGAGTCCACCCAAAGTGTGTAGGATGGATAGGTCTGTCTCCGTCCTAAGTGTGTCTTAGAAAATAAGATTAGGGGGTGTGTTGAAATAATCTTGTATTCTGGAAGGAAAAACGCGTCCAGATTTGGGTGCACCTAGGGGTGTTAAAGATTGAGTTCGGATTAAAGGTTAAGAGTCCAAATCGAAGAAGAGTACAAAATAGCTTGAGGAAGGTTTATCTTGTAATAGGTTCTATAAAAGGTCGGGATTACTCGAAGAATAAACAAGCAATTTTAGCTCCAAATATCTAACAGACATCACCCGCAATGCCTGGATCGTCCATGACCCGCGGATGAGACACAAACACCCGGGGTTGACCGGGGATAGGAGCGTACCACCGCAAGGTGGTCTAACGACGGACACCCCCGGAGGTAGCGGATGCCGCCGGCACCTCCGACGCACCGTATCTGAACCTCAGTAGGCAATTCAGCAGAGCCCCCCCCCCCCCCCCCCCCCGAGGACCGGCCTCGCGCCTCCTGAATCCCCCAGAAGGTTTGGGACCCACAAGAGTACGGCGAGCGAGGTCCAATGAACGTGAGCCCATACCTCAAGTGTCCATCGAAACCAAGCATCAAGTTTTGTGCGTCCTCACAGCTAAGGGTGTGCGAGTTCATTTGGATTCACCTCCAGAGCTGGCTCAAGCGGGCTCGAAGGTTTTGCTGCCAAGGCAGGCCTCCCGAGCCCTCCCGTCAATACCAAAGAGCTTTACCGCCACAAAGCGCATGCCTGACAACCACAGCCGCGAAGTCAACACGTTTTTGCCTCTGATGGAGCAAGCCGGTTAGCAAGAGATTCAGGGGCTATTGTCGGGTCCTGGAACCCGAGTGACCAAAACCCACGTCCGGTTTGGCCGATCGCTATCCGGTCAAGGCGAGCAAGCTCGAGCCCTTCCGGTGAGGCCTCGCCTAGCAAACAGTCCGAGTAGACGGGGGAACGAGCTCCCTGACCCCCCACTTAGCAGGGCTCCCTCGCCATCACTCAGTCGGGCCCTGACGATGGAGGCCAGAGCGTGCCCCATGGGTCCCCACGTGGAAGACCGTGTCGATGTTGTTGCCAACTCTCTACACGTCATGTCCCGTCTCGCCGTGGATAGCACGCCACCCTAGGCACTGAGGTGCTGACAAGAGAAGTGGCGCGGCGACATGAGGCAGGTGTGGCGCTGACGAGCGTAGCAGTTCATCCCCCCCCCCCCCAAAGGCGCGAATGGATAGTAACAAGTATGTAATAGCCCGCCTCCATATGAGGATGGCGAGAAGTAGTTACGGCGTAGAGGGCATGTCCCCGCCTATAAAAGGGGGTCAAGGCTATCAGCGAAGGGAGAGAACAAAGAAGAAAGAGGGATCCATCCCCTCCACAAGAGCACTAAAACCTCTACTCATACATGTACTCCCCCACGCCATTGATAATGAGAAGAAGAGATCCCCTAACTAGACGTAGGGCACCTTGCCTGAACCTCGAGGGATACATCACTTGTTCTAGCTGCTAGGCCGCCTCGAGGCAGAACGTGTGGTACATTTGATACTCGTCGGCAAACCAAACGTTGCAGTATCCATTTTAGAGATGGAGTTTTAATTTTCTTAATGTAATCTGCAGAACGGGTATATATTGTGGTCGACGCGCAGCAAATTAATCAGGCAAGAATTATAGTCCACAAAACTTATCTCTATACCCCTGCCCCTGTTCATCGGCGATGTCGGCGACGGTGCCAGCAATGAGGCAGCAGGTTAAGCGGCATTTACAAGAACGTATGTGACAATTTGCTCTCACAATCTAGCAATGATACCATGATCGATGACGACGCTGCGGTGAACGTTGTGTTTGACGCTCTCAGCGATCAGGTCGACACTATATGCTATCATATCGCCAAAATCTCCGCGACCATACAAGAGATGAGTAGTAAAGCGTACTTCAGCAATGTTGAGTGCTGTTTTGATCCATAATTTTGTACCTAACTCGGAGTGAAGTATGTGCTATTACCGGTGAACAAGATCGATCGGAATTTCTAATCACGACCGGGCTCGACTACTGTTCGCCAAAAGGGATAGAGGAAGAACCGATCGACATCTCTTAATTGAAGAAGATATTGACTTTAATCTTGTTTCCTCAAAATAATAGGTCTTGAGATCAAGGGGAGAATGTTAGATGATCTCAACATTGGATTAGGAGAGTCTTAGTTAGATTAAAGTTAGGAGTCCTAGTTCTAATGGGAGTTTAGTAAGAGTCCTAATAGAAGTTGAGTTAGAATCCTAGGAGGAGTCAAGAGTGCTTGTAACCGGGCTATATAATGCCCCCAACCCCTCTATTGTAATTAAAAAGAAAATTGAGAACAGATTTTCCAGAGTCTAATTGAGGTCGGAATTCCAGCAATTGGTATTTAGAGCCTAGGGAAGAAATCTGGTGATGCTGCCCCACGAAGGGTGTCTCTCGGGGGTGGACGGAGGTGAGGAGGAGCACGAGAGGCACTAGAGGAAAGGAGAGGCGAACCTCGACGGGAAGAGGGTGAATTCTGCTGCTAGACGCGGATCGACGGGGAAGGTGGGCGACATCGACGCACAAAGGAGGTTGGTCGCGCAAATCCGGGGTAGTCGAGGCATCAATCGAGCACAGTTGGCGTGCGTGGTGAGTGGCAGGCCAGAGCGGTGCTCGTCCTCGCCTCAATCCCTCTCAATCGAGCATACCCTTGGCATCGGCATTGCCACCTACTCATGTAGCGCCTTGGCATCCCTCTCATGGCATCGCTCCGGCGTGAGCCAGTTGTCGCGTTGCACCGACCGGATTGGCCGCCCCGAGAGCACCTCCTCCCGGGGCAACGAGGTTGAATCTCTAACTGGATTTGATACCAATTGCTTGAATTCCGAGCACAACAAACTCGAATTTGCAATACTAAATTTATCTTAATTTGGCCAAAGGGCACACAACTATATATAAAGGCCCCTTACAGATAAAAACGAACAAAAATATGTTTAGGACTGTATCTAAAATACTTGGACTCAAAGTCTAACTTTATCTCTAAATCTATCTTTAAGAGCAACTAACTCTATCTCTAACCTAATTTGGATCTCTCTACACTTTATTAATCTAGAAAACAAGATTATGTTCAATAGCACCAAACCTAGCTCGGCCCCACCAGGCCCACATGTCAACTCCTTTGGTCAAGTCGGACACCAGCGCTTCCGTTGGACCATCAAGCCCACATGAAGCACGTGACCAACCAACCAGGCCCAGCCCAACTGAACTCGATCGTCACCTGGTCTTGGCCCACCCACATGCCCCGTGTCTCTCCTCTGTTCTCTTCTGACTCTTCAGCCCTCCTCATATTCCTGTCCACCAGCAAAGGTGTCGATGCCGAATCCGCTGCGACCTTTGTCGACCCAAAGCCTGCCCTCGAGCGGCGGATCTCAATGTCGATCATTTGGTGGCGCCGTCACGGGTACCCGGGTTGTACCCCATGCACTTCAGCATCCGAAACCCGACGTTGCTTTCTAGGATGGCCACCACGAGCCCGACCATCAGGCATCCTCAAGCTCGAAGCTGACCCGGCTAGACCGATCACCATTAACGGTGTCGTCCCCGGCGCGGCGCCCACCCTGCTTCCAGGACGACAGCCAAGCCGCTACTCGCCACCGACGAAAGTGAATCGGAACATGGCCGGCTCAGGCAGTGCGCATCCTCCCTAGCTCACACCGCCAAGTGCGAATCCCCGAACGTTGGCTCCAGCTCCGATCTATCTCGCCCCCTCAGCACGTGCACTATGCCCTTGCCTATTGTCTGATTCCCGTCGAGCCACCTTTGGGTTGGCCGATGAATCTCGCCCCCTCAGCAAGTGTTATCGATCGATCCCCGCTGAGTCCGCCACCCCGAGATCGTCTTCGGAGAGAATCTTTGTCGCGTTGTTCTGCTCGGATCTGTGGGCCTCTAAGGCTCGATTCACCTGAGCCGCGCAGCTTGCATCCTTTGCATGCTGGAGTCGCACCTGCTACCCGCGAGCGCCGTCGGGCGGCTTCCTATGCGAGGTGCGCTTTTCTAATTTGCCTGGTTGCCGCCCAACAGCTACCGCCCCCAAGAGCATGTCGTCCCAGGGGCAGTGGAACGGGATGTACTACCTAGGCTCTGATTACCAATTGTTGGAAATTCGGACTAAAATAAACTAGAAATTTCAGTTACAATTGCTTAATTTATTCTTTGGGATTTCCCAACTATATACTGACTATAAAACCAGACCCAAAATAGTCTAGACTCTTATCTAATTCCGGATTCAAACTCTAACTTTATCTCTAAAGTCTATCTCTAACTCTAAATGACCTGGACCCTATTTGGAACTCCCCTAGAATATTTTAGAAAACAAGATTAACCTCAACCTGTCAGAATTTGAAAGTAACGGAGTAATAACTTCTAAATTATACATTGGTTAGAATGCAGATTGTTGTTAGTATTTTAAATATGTACTTACTAAACATTTATAATTATTGTATACTAACAACAACATAAGATCTGTAGAACTAAGTAACAAAACATACAACAGACCACTCTAATCTCATGTGATAATTGCTGTGGAGCTAGTATTTAGGTCAACGAAGCAAGCTAATGCTGGTCTCAAGTATATTCAAGTCCACAAAAGCTAACCACCCACAAGCTGTATAGGGTATGAAATAGTGGGCGATCACAAGATTTTATATTGTTGAGTATGGTTACGGCTGCAAATGATGTGTTACAAGCAACATGTTCATGAAGGAAGATGGTAGTGCAAAGTAATCTACAGATATTTAGCGTAAACATTTTCTCTTGACAGAAGCTCTTAGGTGAGACAATTATTTCATAGAAAGTTTATAATAAGATGGAGAATTGATGTTAAAAAAACAAAGTAATCACCACAACCCCCAAAACAATACCGGCTCAAAAGCGATTTGCTGCTGCTGGCCATCCGTTCCTGGCTAGAGCTACGTTGAGTCAGTTGTAACAGTCCAGATAAACCTAGTCATCTGGCTCAACCTCCAAGGTGTCAAACGCCACGACAACGACATATCAGTCCAGCAATATTCATCAACCAACTTGCCCCCGCAAGCCTGCCTGTTATTTTGCCAGATGATCTGGGACGACCAACTGGCCACAAGACATTTTCCGTACTCCATGAAGGCATCTAGCTAAAGCTACAATTCATCCATCGGCTTTGTTTGCAGCACAGAATTCTCCAAACAAAACCCAGTGCAAGGTAAAACGAAATCCTATGCACGGGAGCTAACAACCACAAAACAATCCACTGAGCCTAACTTTTAGTTTTGCAGACATAAAAGATCAGACACTTCGTCTACGCCCCAAGGTCACGGTAATGATCTACCTAATCTACAACAAACGATGGAATCATTTGCCTGGCGCGCACGATACACCGAATAAGTGAATCAAAATCGCGAGAAGGAGGGGGCTCACCCGAGGAGGCTTACCAGGTCCTCGTTGATGACGTGGCACTGGAGCTCCTCATCCCAGCCGTCGTGGAGGCCCTTCTCGCGGACGAGATTGCCGACGCTAACGTGGCGGAGACCAGCGGATTCGGCTAGGAGGGAGCACGTAGTCGTTTTCCCCGTCCCCGGCGTCCTGGTCACAAGCACGTTCGGGCGCGCTCGTCTCGAGCCACCGCCGTTCCCCGCCGCCATCGGGAGGGCAGGGTTTTGGGTTCGCTGCCTGTCTGATGCGAATGATGTGTGTACCGCCGCCACGAGCAGGCCGGCATGGATATTCCGGCCGGTGTGTGCTTGCTGGGCCGGATTCATAGTTGGACGTTTTCGGCTTTTCGCGACAATAAAACGTCCATTTATTTCTCCAATTATCTGATTTACCTGTCTGACACAGTATTATATTGATTTTTTAGACGATCAAGTCCTGACCTTTTCCCTCCGAGTAGGTTATGATCAATTTATTACAAGCGAGTACAAATACAAACGCTCACAGCCTATTGTCTAAAACAAGGCGACGATAAGTGGATGGCTAAGCACACAATAGTGGACCGGATTTCGTAAGTTAATATTACGGCACGTTCACCCTATTTTTCGTAAGTGCACCTCAGATCCAACGCACATGACATCCTCTGTAGACTACATGCATTTAATACCGTGAAATTCAGCTTGAAATTCACTCTCTCTGGGAACCGAACTTAGGACCTGAGTAGTGCTACCCAGAGTATTTAACCATCAGGCCAAGCCCCCTTTCACATCATATATTGATTCTTTTATCCTTAGAACTGCTTTTTTTGTTCAGGCAACATATACACATAATATTAGTTGTTATATTGTTACAGAACAAAATGACACAATATATCATTGTTTCAACCGTTCACATTTGAATACATCGGATATTTGATCATAAACTTAGATATGCTTATGCAATTATCTGACTACTTGTGCTTGGATTCAATACGGAAATGTCGACAATTTACGACGGCCAAAACTCACCGTTAACTAGCTATTTACCATCGTAAAAAGCTTATTTATAACAGTGAATCCTTATTTACGATGGTTTTTGGCCGTTACTAATTATTCATCGTAAATAAGTTTTTTTTACGACGGCTATTGTCGTAAGTAAAGGCTGAATAAATGTACTATTGTAATTTAGTGATTTCATTTTTAAAAAAAAAAAGAATTGGTAACTTAGGGCCTGTTTGGAACTACTAAAACTAATAGTTAGCTGCTAAAAATTAGCTCTAGAGGTTCCAAATCCCCCAGTAATAGCATGATTAAAAATTAGCTAACCCCCAGCTAATAGTTATTTCATTAGCTGCTCCACCCCAGCTAATACCAGCTAATAGTTGCCTAAAGTCCAAATTACCCCTTGCTCTCCCCCTCATCTGTCCCTATCCTCTCTTTCCATCTGCTACCGAGGCATCGTGGGGGTGCCGCCCGTAGAACCCGATGCCGTCGCCCGTGGAACCCGCCTCCGTCGGCCCGGCACCGGCGACCGCCGGCGACGCGATGCTGCCTCTCGACCTGCGTCTCCGCCCTCTGCTCCGTCGCCGTTCGCGTCCCCGCCCTCTGCCCCGTCGTCCGGACGGTCCGCGTTCCCGCCCTTCTCTGCCGTTGCCCGACTGTTCGCGCCCCCGCCCTCTGCCCCGTCGCCCCTGTCGCCCGTATATTACGCACCGCCGCCCCTCTTCCAAGTCTGCTCGGTCGGCCGGTCCATAAGGCTTCGCAGTCCCGTGGCGCCCCCCCTCTGGATTCCAGGTCCTGCCGCCTGTGTAGAAATGGAGCTCCTCCTCCTCCACGCCGCTGGCTGACTGCTGGCTAGGCGCGCCGGCCAGGCCTGTTTCGTGGATCGGATGGGTATCAAATGAGGGGTAGGACAGTCAAATGTACTATTGATCATAATTAGTTTTAGAGGTTAGTTGGGCCAATCTAGCTAATAAATTATTGACTAGCTAATTATTAGTTTTAGTGGTTCCAAACAGGTCCTTAGCTTTGAGACCAGTCCTGACTCGGCGAGCTCTCACAGATAATCATATAATATTATTCACAACACAATTTACAGCATAATATTATTCACATCACATCAATTCACTATATCGTCTAGCCAGAGGCGTATCCACAGGGTATACCTGAGCAGGCGTATCAAACACATGTATGTTTATTTTTTTTTCCGTAAGCTTTGGCAGGAGGCACAATCTGTTCAGCTTTTTACTTTGGTAGGAGGCCTGATCAGCTCCTCTTTTTACGTAGATGGCCTTGACATTTTACTTAGATGGCCAAGACTCACGGAAGCCATCGTTAGAATCCAAAGAAATAGTCTTCCCGACGTCCCACATTATACGTCCATACGTAGAGGTCTGGCCAGAGGATGGACGGAAAACCGGCAGCAGCAGCGGCATACGGCCGAACCTGCTTCCGGTCTTGTTTAGCACAGCTTCTGTTACAGCTTTTTCATAGAAATAAGCTGAGGGTGTGTCAAACAGGAAAATTCTGTAACAGCTTATTAGTTCAACTGCTTCTCACAATGAACTAAAAGCAGGACATAAGCAGAAGCTGCTTTCCACCGGCTTTTCAAATCAGCAGCTTTTGTTACAAGTTCCAGCTGTGCCAAACAGGGCCTCTAGCGCTTGCACGTAACAGAATCACACAACGGGCAATATAACAAATAGTCATATAAACATCATAACAGTCTCAAAACACATCCTTACCAATCTGTTCGCTTTCGTGTCGACTTAACGCATAAGGTACCACTACAATGGTCTACACGACACGATCACACTTATTATGTGTCGTGCCCTTCCGGGTTGGTCCGAGCCGGCCCAAAACCCCTTTATTTATATATATTAAGTAGTCACTCAAAAACATTATATGAATGCATTAAAGTCCAACCATACACTAAACAAAATAAAAATTCAAAATAACAGACCAAGCTATAACCAAAAAACAAATAAATCATATACAAAATCTAATTACGCATTTACTACAAAATCTAAACAAAAAATATATTAGCCACAATGGACAAGTTTGAAATCACAAGTGTAATACAAGACAACATATAAATCATATACAATTATACAAGACAAAAAACATATTAGCCAAAAAGATAGCCTAAAATCCAATTATGCTAAATCTAATACAAGACAACCTTATAGCACGAGTGTGAAATTTTGCATAGTGCACAATAGACAATTAGCCACAATGTAAAAACAAATTCGAGTAAATCTAATACCTAAAAGGGGGCGGGGGCGGGCGTAGCAGGGGGCGGGGCCGGGTCGACGAGGGCCGGGGGTGGCGAGGGTGCGGCCGGCGCTGGGGCAAAAAAGCGGCGCCAGGCAAAAAATGTGACGCCCAGCGCCTATTCCCATCGCTCACGAGAAAGCGAAGCGGCGGGGGCTCACCCCAATTTCTAGCTAATTGTCCATTAAGTGTGCTAGCTAACAATTGATAATTAATTGCATAAATTCACAAAAACTACTAATAACTAATAGGGAGCTCACCTCAGTGGAGGCAGCCAGTCGGGCTCGGGCTCAGGGATGGCGGCGCTCGGGCGAGGGCGGCGGCGCTCAGGCGAGGACGAGGGCGACATCGCTCGGGGAGGAGGCGGGCGCCAGGGGTCGGGGGCGCCAGAGGCCAGGGGCGTCGAGGGCCGGGGGCGCGGTGGGCCGGGGCCGGCGAGGCTGGGGGCGGCGGGGGCGCGTCGGGCCAGGGGCAGTGAGGCCAGGGGCGGTGGGGGCGCGGCAGGCCGGGGGCAGCGAGGCCGGGCCGGGGGCGCGGTGGGCCGGGGCCGACGAGGCTGGGGGCGGCGGGGGCGCGTCGGGCTAGGGGCGGCGAGGCCGGGGGCAGCGGGGGCGCGGCAGGCTGGGGGCAGCGAGGCCGGGGGCGGCGGGGGCGCGACGGGCCGGGGGCGGCAAGGTCGGGGGCATCGAGGTCGGGGGCGCGGCGGGCCGGCAGCGGGAGCGGGGGCAGCGGGGCCAGGGGCGGAGCGGAGCGGCGGCGGCGCGCGTAAGGATAAGACGAAGTGAATGAGTTCGGCCGACGGTATAGGCCTTTAACTTGCGACGGCTAGGTTAATTGCGACGGCCCTTGGGTTGGCCGTCAGAATTAATATTATTTGCGACGGCGAACGGAAAAGGCCGTCGCAAATAATCTTAATTTGCGACAGTCGTCTTATTTGTGATGGCTACTGTAGAAACCGTCGCAAATAAGTGTATATTTGCGACGGTTTATCTAATTTGTCACGGCCACTTGCGGCCCGTCGCAAATAATGGCGGCCGTCGCAAATGATCGCATTTCCTATAGTGAGCTCAGCAGTTAGAACCCACAAGCACCTAGGGCCAGCGCTCAGGCTCAGCACGTGAGAAGTCTCAGTCTCAGATTTTCCATCGTCAGACCAGAGCGCGAACTTTGCAAAACATCGCAGAATGGTTAGGTATCTTGCAAGAACTCATCTTTTTTTCTATCAAATTTATTAATAATTTTTGTGTGTATCATGAAGAGAGACGTTATCGAGTTCACAATATTAGAGATTTGCTTCGCTTAACATAAATATTAATATCATATCTTCACAATATCATGAGTTTTTTATTGTCATACATGAGTTCTATTATATTATAATGTATTTAGTTACGTCATTTAGAAAGTGGCGACTAAAACATTCTGAAAATTAGTATTGTAAGTCCTCTTATATTTATATTTCAAACTATACATATATATTTGAACTATTTATATTCTCATTTGACGAATTTAATATTTGTCATCCTATTCACTGCATGTATATGAATTGTGCTAAAAAGCATTTGGCATACCCTTCGCTAAAATCCTAGACACGCCACTACGTCTAGCTTGCTCCCTGACACATGTCTTATATTATTTTGGATCCTGCAACACAAATATTATTGAAAATAACAAAAGCACAATGTTAATTGATGGCTAACAAAATTACAAACCTTCATAATTAGATCATAACCATCATTTTCAATATTAAGAGCATTTGACTGATGAAGCCAGCACTAAACTTCACGTAGTATCACTTTCACGGTTAAAGATGAAGTTCACCCGTAGCAAAATTTTGATTGCACCAACTTAAGAATCTCAAAGTGAGGCATCACAATAACTTAAAATAAGATTGTCCAGCTTACAATCTCTTCATAAAAAATGCCAATACAGACTGCTTCTGTGGGGTAGACGTTCGGATAGAAGAAATCGTGTGGAAACTTGCATCTTGTAGGCACCCTAGGATAATCCTTGTTGAAATAAATGGTAAGAGGGTAGTATCCACTTTTTCAGTCAATCTGCAAAATGAATAATGAACAAGTAAAAATTGATCAAATAGTGGATAGATAAAAATCAACTATTCATGACTTACCCCTTCTTTTGTCGGGGATGATGCATCGCCAGACCATCAGATCAAATGTCTCCAGCTTCGCAATGAAACTCTGCACCACAAAAAAGTACATCATATTAGCAACTCGTTGTGTGTATGTATATCATCATGAATAAGATCGAAAAAAGGTACAATACATACGTGTGGATGGTTCTTGCGCCACGCCTTACGCTCCTCTGTGAGGCGGCAGCGCGCGAAGTCGACAAATAATCCCCCATGCATGATGGTTGTTGTGTATAAACAATTAAACATCTAATGTATTGAACTAATTGAAAGATTAAACAAGTAATTACACAACTAATCAACTAATTTAAATATTAAACGGCTAATTACATAACTAATTGAGTAATTAATCAACTAATTGAATGATTGGAGAACTAACTACACAACTAATCAACTAAACAATTAATTGATCAACTTATTAAAGAACTAATCTACTAATTAATCAACTGATTGAACTAATTAACCAACTAATTGATTGGAGGACAGGGGGTGGTCAGTGGGGGCCATGGTGGGGGCATGCTGGGGGAGCATGGGGTGGTCGGGAGGGGGGCATTGGTGGGGGGGATGGGGGGCTATGGTGGGGGCGGTGGAGGGAGGGATGCGTTGACGGGGAGGGAGGGAGATGGGGGAGGGGTGGCGGAGGGAGGGAGGGTGCAGCGAAGGGAGGGAGGCGCCAACGGTGAGGGATGGCTGGGGCAGTGGCGTAGGGAGGGAGGGAGGAGGGGGTGGCGGGGAGGAGGGCGGGAGGGACGGGTGATGAGGGAGACGGCATGAGGAGGGAGGGTGGCGCGTGTACCTAGCGACGGAGGTCGACGAGCGAGGTGACAATTCTAGGCGCAAACTGTCGCCACCCTGAGGCCGTGTATATAGGCCCTATCTATGATGGTTAGGTAATTTACGATAGCCGTTGTAGAAGACCGTCGTAAATAGAGGTGTTATTTATGATGACACACCTAACCGTTGTAAATAAAGATTTATCTACGACGGTTGGATTCAGCCGTTGCATATTACTGTATTTACAACTAGACCGCTGTAAGTTAATCTTACCATTGTACATTGGTCGTTTCCCTGTAGTGATTTTGATATTTATGAGTACTTGTGTTATACTTTCATATGTTTTTTAAGTAGTTTATGTACAATTCCCTAAAAATAGATAATACAATATTAGAAGGGGGACCAACACAGTGGTAGTGTGTCTCTACTTGTGTATGAGGTATTGATTCAAACCAGAGTTTCTACAAAAGCAGGAGTAACATTAGTTTAGATAATCCTTCCCGAACCCTAGAATGCATGCCGAGTCTTCGGCATTGAGTACGCCCTTTAAATAATAAACTATCATATTGTCAGCCTGCATGCTGCAATTATTAATTAAATCTAAGGTTCCAAACCTCAGTAAGCACCTTCTTGATAGTAATCTTGAGTGTTGCATGTTTGTTTTCATTTGATGCTAAAGCATTAGCTGCCTTACAGTGAATAGAGGAAAAGATTTACACTTACCCCACCAAAATTAAAACTGAAAATTGTGGTAAATATAGTACATGGAATCAATACTTGAGAATTGTGATGACCTTTGTTTATGTTATCTGGCTTTCTTTTTAATTTCTTATTAAAAATGAACCAAAAGACATCCTATTAAAAATGTACCAAAAGACACCCACAAAAATGAAGCCTAGTAAACTATTGGGTTTTTTTTCATCTAAAAAGGAACAACTACAATCAGGTTTGTTATGTTTTTTACCAGAAAACAGAAGGAAGATCCTACTGTTATAAATATATTAAAGAAGAAAAGTGTACAAATTTACAAAGTAGAGGGCTAGAAGCAATAATGCTTAACATGCCCTATATCAAACAGTTGTACTAATTAAAGGAGATGTTCAAAAATAAAGTAGTATTTTAGTATCCATCTTCAAAAATAAAGAAGATGTTCAAAGTTGTACTAATTACCGATGAATTAAGCTTATGAGTCATACTATGAAGCTCTGGGAGAGAGTGATTGAACACCGCTTAAGGAAAGTGACCAATGTCACTAAAAACCAGTTTGGTTTTATGCCTGAGAGGTCCATTATGGAGGCAATTTTCTTACTCCGTCAGCTTATGGAGAGGTATAAGGAGCAAAAGAAGGATCTACATATGGTGTTCATTGACTTGGAGAAGGTACCATGACCGGTCATGCAGTGGGCGCTAGAGAAACACAAAGTCCCAACAAAGTACATTAACCTTATCAAGGATATGTACGATAATGTGGTGACAAGTCTGCGCGTAAGAGATAGTGAGACCGATACTTTTCCTATCACAATAGGGTTGCACCAAGGATCAGCCTTAAGTCCATACATCTTTTCCTTAGTGATGGATGAGGTGTCGAAGGATATACAAGGGGATATCCCTTGGTATATGCTCTTTGCTGATGATGTAGTGTTGATAGATGAAACTAATGATGGTGTTGATAGAAAATTTGAGCTATGGAGGCAGACCTTAGAGTCTAAGGGGTTTACACTTAGTAGAACCAAGACCAAGTATATGAGATGCAACTTTAGTGATGTCGAATGCGAGGATGGAAATGTTAATTTACAAGGACAAGTAGTACCTAGGAGGGACACATTTTGATATTTAGGATCAATGTTACAAAGCAATGGTGATATTGACGAAGATGTTTGCCACCGGATCTAGATCGGGTGGATGAAGTGACGACAAGCATCTAGAATCTTATGTGATAAGAAAGTTCAACAAAAAATGAAAGGAAAATTCTATAGGACGATGATCAGACCTGCGATGCTATATGGAGCAGAATGTTGGCCAACCAAAAGACAACATGTCCAACAAATGAGTGTTGCAGAGATACACATGCTACGGTGGATGTGCGGTCACACAAGAAGATACAAAATTAGGAATGAGGTGATACATGATAGGGTATGGGTGGCACCGATTGAGGAGAAGCTAGTCCAACATCGCCTACGGTGGTTTGGACATATACAGCGGAGACCTCCAGAAGCACCGGTTAACAGTGGGATTATAAAGAGTAGAGAAAATTTTAGGAGGGGTAGAGGTCGACCAAGGTTGACATGGCAGGAGGCGGTGAAACGAGACTTAAAGGAGTGGGACATACCTTAAGATTTGGCTTATGATAGGAGTGCATGGAAATTAGCAATTCATGTGTCAGAATCATAGTTTATTCGAATTTTGTTACCCTTATCCTCTTTCTTATTAATCCATTTCTAAAATAAATAAAATGTATAATCTTATTTTATTTGTATTTTTATTTATTTTTATTTTTATTATTCATCTTATTTTCTATTAATTTCTTTTTCAAAAATTGTTGGATTTCATTTCTAGCCGACTCCAACTTGTTTGGGACAAAGGCTTGGTTGTTGTTCTGTTGTTGTTAGGCCCTATATCAAACAGTGTAGCAATGAATCAAAGATCTTCTTACAATCATCATCAAGCCTACAAGATTGCAATCTAGATTCAGATTTAAAGTCCCATTTCCAATATTCAAAGTTTTTTGGGATTCCTTCAAAAGAATTTGTTTCTTTATTTCCATGTAGTCGTGAGAACTATCATGACTATTTCAAAGAAGAAAGGGGATTCATATGCACTCCATGCTTACATGATCATCTCAAAGAAGGTTAATTGTCAATTCCATTTGATCTTGATCCAGCCCTAACATTTCTTGCTGAAGCGACATCTAAAAAATAAATGAAGTGCCCTCTCTTCTTTAAGATCCCAGCGTACAACACAACTATAATCATTGTTTCAATTTTGAAGTGCTTTCTTCTCAGGATGTTTCTTGTGTTCAATCTATCCATAAATAAGAGCAAATGATCTGAGCCTACCTTAGTTGGTTAAGGGTTGTGGGTGTACACCTTGATCGTCCAGGTTCAAATCCTCTTGTGAAGGGAATTTGGGTGCCTATTTTCTTCTTAATTTAAGATCATCTAGTTCCTCCTAGATTGGTCCAACATAATTAAGAGCCAAGTGAAGACTTTCAACTTATTCGGGCATTTGCTATCTCATATGTGCCTAACAAATTTGACATTTTGCATGTAGGCACCAACAACAACTTACTCGTCATAAAACGAGAAACGCGTCTCCTACATATCTTGACCCGCCAATACCAGCAAGAACTAATCTTCAAATGTTGAGCGGTAAAAAATATGTCGTTTTATATTTTGTCAAGACAATAAAACACTATAGTGATAAGGAGCTCCTAGTCGTACCATTCAACCCAGGTAACTTACTCGTCAATAACGAGCTCCTAGTCGATAAGGAGCTCCTAGTCGTATCATTCAACCCAGGTAACTTACTCGTCAATAACGAGCTCCTAGTCGTACCATTTAACATGAGATTTTACTAAATCTCATGTTATCATGTGTCAGGACTACATATCCGCCTTCAGGAACGCTAAAGGTTGTACCCTCAAACACATTAGAGATAGGCTATGCATTTTCATCATTTATGAAATCATTCATCAAAAAGGGAGAATTTCATTACAGTCTACAGTATTAGATGACAGTTATTTTTTGTATAATTAATTACTAGTTAAACAGGATGAACAGGAGGCATTCTTTGTGTAATAGTTACTTGATATATAAGCAGGATGAACAGAGGGGCATTCTTTATGTAAATAGTTACTTGGTAACTACGATTGACACTTTGTTAATATTTTATTGGTCAATATAATTTAATGTGTGTGATCTCTATTTGGTTATACATATGTTTCTGTATGTGTATGTTGCTGACTCTGGCAATGCGGCTGCCAAATTGTGACTAGCTCTACGATGCTGCCAGCAACTAGGATAATCAGGTGTGGGGAGCATCTAATAGAAGACGAGTGTTTAATAGGGTCGTCTCCTGTTAGTGCCGCAGTGATCCTGCCGGTAGATAAATCGGCGACGGGTTGTCACAAAGACCATCTCATATTTGATAAAAAAAGGATGCGATTTGAATTAAAGCATGTCTCGGATTAGTCTCACAAAAGGAAACAGTCTGACATAAAGACCGTCTTGAATTTCATAAATTAAAGAGATGGGCTAGATCGGTGTCCGTCTCGGATTAGTCTCATTAAAAGGAGACTGGCTTGCTTAAAGACCGTCTCTCAATTAAAACAGAAAGGAGACGCGCTTATAGGAAGCCCATCTCAGATTAGTCTTCAAATCTGTGACGGTCTACCGTAATCTCATCTCAGATTTCTAAAGTAAAGGAGACAAACTCCTTAAAGCTCGTCTGGGATTAGTTAGGTAAAGGAGATGGGCCGACTTAAAGGTCGTCTCGGATTTCTCGCAAAAAAGGAGATGGACATTTTTAAAGCTTGTCTCCCATGTATATTGATTGGTTATGCACCCACCGCGCATCTCCGATTACTTTGTAACGCGAGACGCGACGACGGAGACACGCTTTTTGCTTGTCTCCATTCTTCGCGCGGGCACGTCTCGAATAAGCCTTTTTCACGTTGTGTGAGCCTGAATACTTTGCTGCTTGCTGCCTCGACCTCAAACTCTGGTGATCGGCTCACATATACCTTCTCGGTCAGATCTCCATTAAGAAAGGCTGACTTGAAATCCATCTGATGAATCTGCCAACCATACTGAGCTGCCAAAGCAATTAATAGTCTGATTGATTCTAAACGAGCTACAGCTGCAAAGACTTCTTCAAATCTATCCCATAACACCGAGCATAGGTTTGTAACTAACCTTGCCTTGTGCCTAACAATTTTACCATCTGGGTCCTTTTTCAGCTTATCCACCCACTTCAAGCCAATTGGTTTGTGACCCCTCAGCAAGTCAACTAATCTCCAGGTGCAGTTCTCCTCAATGGATTTCAATTCCTCCCCCATTGCCTTTTTCCAGCAGGCTTCTTTCATTGCTTTGAGGTGAGTGGAAGGCTCTTGCAAACCCAGAAAACACAGACCAGAATATGTTGCATCGACATCCATGGTTTCATCATAAATCTCCTCAAACAATCGCCTGCGCTGTGGACCCAGAGATGGCTTGGAGTATGTTGTGTTGGGTGTCCTAGGAACATGAGCAGGTGTCAAAGGAATGGCTGCCAGATCAAAAGGGATTGCGGTCCCATCATTTGCCTTCCTTGTATTGCCACCCTGCCGTGGTTTTGCCATAGGTTCTATCCCAACTAAAGAATTTTGTGTCATGACAGGAGTGCCAACACCTGCTATCGCTGCAACCTCAATAGCATTTTTGTCTACCTCAGCAGATCTTTCTGCAACAATGTCTAGTTTGTCGCAAGCTTGCTGATTTGGATAGCTGACTGTTGGACTGTGCGCGTGTATTTTGGGCTAGGTCCATGTACCGGCCCCCCTATGGGGCTATATATATGCGTACCATACCCCTATCAATGAATTAATCCAGTGATTATACCTCTAATATGGTATCAGCTAGCCTAATTAGGATTTGGAACCCTAACCTCTCTCTCTCCTCCCAATACCGTGGTCGTCAGCGGCCATGGCTGGCACACCACCGGCTGAATCCTTCCCTCATTTCATCCACGGCCTATGGGATTACACCACCGGCTGAATCCTTCCCTCATTTCATCCACGACATATGGGCCCATCCCCATTGCCACGGCCGCGCGCCCTACGGTGAGCACCAACACCGCCGCCCCCGCCCCTGGCGCGGTTGCTGCTTCCGTCGCCTCCTCCCCTGGCACAGGCGTCGGATCTGCCGTTTCCGTCATCAGATCTGCCGGCGCGGGCGCTGTCCCCGTCCACAGTGTGGATGTTGCCGCCGGCCATGACGTGGCCACCGCTATCCAAGACGCTGCCCGCCATCGCCATCGTGGGTGCGGTCGCCCCTGTCCTTCCCTCGGCCACCACTGTTTTGGGTGCGGTCACCGCTGTCCCCGTCCAACATGTGGACGCTGCCGCTAGCTATGGCGTCGGCCACCATCGTCCAAGATGCGCCTGCCACCGCCATCATGGGTGCGGTCGCCCCGTCCTCCGTGCAACTGCTCCTGTCCGCCCCATGGCCAGTGCTAGACCTACTGCTATCGCGCCATTGTACGGTGTCAACGCTATTGTTCCACGTGCGCCACTGTTGGGGTACGTTCTGCGAGCACAACCACAGTCGCCGGTGGCCACCATCGCCGTCTTAGATGATCTGGCAATTCAAGACACCGCTAGTGGTGTTGGACATGACATCACCGCCATAGCGACGTGGACACCTCCGGTGTTTCCACGGCTTTGTCTGCTTCTCGCGAGCATGAGTGGGCCCTCGTACTCGCTCTGGAGTAGGAGCATGCCTCCATGGCCGCTCTCACTCACTAGCTCAAGGAGATGGCTCACTGATTATGGAGTGCTACCTACGAGCCTTATTTAGCCGCTGGTGCTGATCACTCTACGTACTCAACTTCCATCGTCGATGCTCTCCACGCTCAGGCTGCCCAGGTTTAGAACAGTCGGACGCTCATGCCAGTTGATTTCAGTTGTGACTCAACCTTGTACGCCCGCTGGCGTAACCTGCTGCTCCTCACATTGAGGAGGTTCCGTCTCGACGTCCACATCCTCTAGGATGGCTCCCCATTGGATGACTCTTGGATCAGCATGGACAACCTAGTCCTAGTCTGGATCCTTGGATCCCTCTCTGATTATCTACACAACATCGTCGGGTAGCACGGTGGTGGAGCCGTGCGCCGGACATGGCTGGTCCTTGAGCACCATTTCTTGGGGATCCGTGTGACTCGAGCTTTCAACATCAACGCATAGTTTCAGAACACCGTTGTCGGTACCCTGCAGATGGGGTACCCTCGCACACAGGATGAAGACACCGAGGCACGTCCGGAGCCGCCACGTGTCCTGTAGGAACCAAGGCCTTTGCCTCCCTCAAGATCGAGCTGCAGCGCCGCCATGTAAGCCTTGAAGATGGGACTTGGCCCCTCCGGTGTGACAGGCTCACGAGACGCCATGTGTAGTGACGGGACCTCACCCAACCTTGGGGGAGCACCCCTGGAACAGCCACGTGGCACAGGGTGCAAGGACCAGCACCCCCCAAGGGAAAGGGCCTAGAGCTGCCACGTCCCCTGACGAGCCCCAGAGCTGCCACGCGTCACGGAGGACCAGGTATGACCTCCCCAGCGGAGATCAGACCTGACGCTACCACGTGTCCCGCAGCTCGCCTCGGACGATAAGATACAAAGACAAGGGATGGAGTGCCGTGCATTGAAGATGCACACCCACCTCCGGCGCCCAACGCGGAGCACGCCAGCGGTCAGAGACCGCTATGACCAATCACATCACAGTGAAGGCGCCACATGTCTATCCCACATGGCCAAGTGGGTAGCTTGTGGCAACAAGACAGGCCGACGGGACACCTTCTGCCACCGTCAGCAACGGCGCGTGGGCTACTGACAAGAGAGGAGGCAAGACGGTGAGTCTTCACTTCCTCGATCAGGCAAGCTTGTACGAGAAGCCATAGATCTTTAGGATAAGATCGCTCTGGGACCATCTGTCGGGCTTCGGGACCCCACTTGTAAGGCATCCGACCTCGACTATAAAAGGCCCTGACCGCCACCGTTACAAAGGACCATACTGAAATATCACACACGCATACACACATACTAGCAATACCATCCAACGTGGAGTAGGGTGTTACGCTCCTTGGGGCCCGAACCACGTAAAAACCACTGTCTCATACTTCCATCCGCTAGAACACTTGATTGAGGCCTAAGCCCCGTCGAACAAAGAACCTCCGCGGGCTGCTCCTTAGTAGATCCAAGGGAGTCGCTCTAACACTTCAACATTTGACGCGCCAGGTAGAGGCTTTTTCCCTCAAAAAAGTGGTAGCGCTTTCACCAATCATGGTGTTCATCAAGCCTTCGAGTAGCGGCAAGATCGAGCCACAAGAGGTCGACCAGCGTGTCGACTAAGACGTGGAGATGGAGTTCCAAAGGCCAGAACGTGTCGTGGAAACGGTCCACCAGGCTGTGAACTTCTACCTCAACAGCGAACACGAGCGTCACAAAGCACGCCACGTCATCTATGGAGGATCTGGAGAACCCGCATCCAGGAATGCAGTCAAGACCCTACGTCGGGCAATGGCTTCGATAGCCTCTACACATGCCCCGACGCCGCATCACAGATGGATGGAGACGCCAATCAGCTTTGATGCCTTCGACTGCCCCGAGAACATGGCGGGAGCCGGGCAGCTGCCCTCCTCGTCACCCCCACCATTGCCAATGTAATGTTCTACCACATCCTGGTAGATGGTGGAGCCGGCCTCAACCTCATCAGTTGTGCGGCCTTCGACAAGCTGAAGATTCCCGTGTCCAAGCTCGCACTATCGAGACCATTCTCGGGGGTAGGATCAGAGAGTGTTATCCCGTACGGCTGCATCCCCCTCTGGGTGACCCTCGGGACACTCGAGAACTTCAGGACGGAGAATATCCTATTAGACGTCACGAAGGTTAGACTCCCCTATTACGCCATTATCGGCAGGCTAGCCCTGTACCGGTCTATGGATGTGGCCCATTATGGCTACCTCGTCCTCAAGATGCTGACATCCTCAAGATCTGCAGAGATCGTGCTGCTGCGGTGACGGCTTTGGAGAAGCTCCGAGCACTGGCAATGGTCCCAGCGCCTGTCCTGAGCGATGCTGGGTCAAGTATGCCTTCGCCAGACCCACGCCAGTGCAGTCACGCCGCTGCACCACGAGTGCAGCCCTCCGACGATGACAACGTGCCCATAGACAATCCAGATCGGCTCTAATGCTGCTTAGACCACCCGTATCGCGCGGAGTCTGGACAGCGAGCTGGAATCGGCACTCACTGCTTTCCTACGAGCTAACGTCGACGTATTCGCCTAGCAACCATCACAGATGCTAGACATCCCCAGGGAAGTGATTGAGCACCATTGAAGATCTACCCCGACGCACGACCACAATAATAGAGGCCATGTAAGAAGTCCATCGAGCAGCAGAACTTCATCCGCAAGGAGATCAAGAAGCTACTCGATGCTGGCTTCATACAGGAGGTCCACCATCCAAATGGCTGGCCAATCCTGTTGTTATCCCCAAGGTCGACGGTAAGCTCTGGATGTGCATCGACTACACCAACCTCTACAAGGCATGTCCTAAAGATCCTTTCCCTCTCCCTAGAATATATCAAATCATAGATTCAACCTCGGGATGCGACATGTTGTGCTTTCTAGATGCCTACTCAGGGTTTCACCAAATCCCAATGTCTAGAGAGGACGAAGAACATACCACATTTATAACAGTAGATGGCCTTTACTGCTATGTCTCCATGCCTTACGATCTTAAGAATGCCCTTCCCACCTTTGTTCGCGCGATGCATAAAACATTTGGGGACCTCATTCAAGACCAGGTAGAGGTATATGTCGATGACATTGTAGTTAAGATCCAAACCCATACATCATTGCTAGAAAACCTCGCCCTAGTCTTCGATAGACTGCAGACCACACACATGAAGCCCAATCCCGACAAGTGCGTGTTTGGGGTCAAAGCTGGAAAGCACCTTGGTTTCTTGGTCTCACATCGAGGGATTGATGCCAACCTAGAGAAGATCAAGGCGGTGGAACTTATGTGACCTCCAGCCCGCATCAAGGACGTGCAAAAGCTTGCAGGGTGCTTGGCAGAGCTCAGCTGGTTTATCTCTAGGGTGGCTGAGCGGGCCCTCCCGTTCTTCAAGCTCTTGCGCCAGTCTGGACCATTCGTCTGGACCGAGGAAGTAGAGAAGGCATTCCGTGAGCTAATGCAGCAGCTGGCGACGCTGCCGATAATGGTGGCACCGGAACCCAAGGAGGCCCTGTACCTCTACATCGCTGCCACAACAGAGGTGGTGAGCATGGTTTTGGTTGGAGATTGGGTCGGTCCCCAACATCCTCAACGGACGGGAGAGGCCCCTGCTGCTGATTCTGAGCCCCAGGGCTTGGAGCTTGCAGGGAGCTTCGACAATGAAGAAGCCTCTGGGTCCCAGCCCCTAGAGGAAGTTTGGGTCCCCCTAGGAGGCCCCAAAGAAAAGAAGCCTCTGGGTCCCAACCCCCAGAGGAGGTCCGGGTCCCCCTAGGGGGCCCCGGAGGACAAGAAGCCTTTGGGTCCCAGCCCCCAGATGAGGTCCAGGTCCCCCTAGGGGGCCCCGGAAAGCAAGGAGCCTCTGAGTACCAGCCCCCAGAGGAGGTCTGGGTCCCCCTAGTGGGCTCTGAAAAGCAAGGAGCCTTTGAGTCCCAGCCCCAGAGGAGGTTCGGGTCCCCCTAGGGGGCCCCAGAAAGCAAGGAGCCTTTGGGTCCCAACCCCCAGAGGAGGTCCGGGTCCCCTTAGGGGGCCCAAGAGAGCAAGAAGCCTCTGGGTCCCAGCCCCAAGAGCATGTCCGGGTCCCCCTAGAGGGCCCCAGAGAGCAAGGAGCCTCTGGGTCCCAGCCCCCAGAGGATGACTGGGTCCCCCTAGAGGGCCTTGAAGATCAAGGATCCTTTGGGTCCTAGCCCACAAAGGACGCGTCGGGCCCTAGAGATGTGGAGTCACTAGGCCCGAAGCAGATGGAAGATGATACACCGCTTTCTCCAAGAAGACCCCGGTCCATCCAACGCTCGGTGTACTTCATTAGCGAAGTCCTACATGAAGCAAAAACAAGGTACCTTGAGGTGCACAAGCTGCTCTATGCGGTACTAATTGCATCGAGGAAGCTTTGCCATTACTTTCAGGCACACAAGTCTTAGTGGTGACTTTGTTGCCACTGGGGGCGGTGCTGCGCAACCCCAATGCAATAGGCAATATCGCCAAATGGGCCGCCGAACTGGCAGAGTTCGAGCTTGACTTCATATGACGATATGCGATCAAGAGCCAAGCTTTGGCAGACTTCATTGCTGAGTGGACTCCTTCACCAAGCAATCCAGGGGGCTGGGAAATCAGCGAGCCGAAGCCTAGAGCATCGGTGCTTACCGGGCCTCACTGGACACCCTTCTTCGATGGATCCTCGCGGAAGCAAGGGGCTGGAGCCGGTGAACTGTTCACCTCTCCAACATGGGAGCACTCCAAGTATGCAGTGCCCCTTGACTTCAAGGTGACCAACAACATGGCGGAGTACGAGGCCCCCATCTTCAGACTCACAGCTGCGCAGAGTCTCGGTGTCCGGCAGATGCTAGTCAAGGGAGACTCCCAGCTGATCATCAAGCAGGTCTTGGGAGAGTGCTGTTGTAATGAACCACAGCTCGCGGTGTACCTACTACACGTCAAGAAGTTGGAAGCTAGCTTCGAGGCTTTGGACCTCTACCATGTGCCACGCATCAACAACTCCATCGCTGATGCCTTGTCAACCATGGCGTCCACGGGAGCCCCAATCCCTGAAGGGGTCTTCGGCAGGAGGTTGGTGCGACCAACTGCAAGGCTTGCGGGGCCTAACAAAGAAGGCGAGCCCAGCACCACAGAGCTGGCGACTATGGCGGCCCTGCAACCATGGCCCCCCCCCCCCCCCCCACCCCCGAGGATCTTGTGCGTCACCAAGGACCCCATATTACCCGACGCCAATATCCAGAAGCTTAGGAGAGTCCCGATGCATGGATCACAGAGATCCGAGACTATCTGAAGGACAACATCCTCTCAAAGGATCCAGTATCCGCTGAGAGGATCGTGAGGATGGTGAAGTGCTACACGCTAGTAGAAGGTGACCTATGTCGGCGTGGCGCCAACGGCGCGCTGCTATGGTGCATAACTCGGGAGGAAGGCTGCGAATTGCTCATAGAGATCCACGAAGGAGAGTGCGGGAATCACGTAGCCTCCCGCACGCTGGTTGGCAAAGCCTTCGGGCATGGATTCTATTGGCCAATAGCACTACTAGATGCCATCAAGTTGGTCAAGAAATGCAAGGCATGCCAGTTCCATACCAAGAAAATTCACACTCTAGCACAGACGCTGCAAATAATCCCGCCCTCCTGGCCTTTCTCGGTCTGGGGGCTGTATATCATGGGACCCTTCCCCAGGGCGGTCGGAGGGTACTGGTTCCTCTACGTCGCTGTAGACAAGTGCACCAAGTGGCCCGAGGCAGCCTCAATGATCAACATCAACAAGGAGCACGCAGTCAAGTTCATCAAGTCGATCGTTTGCGGGTTTGGGGTCTCGAACAGAATCATCACCGACAACGGGACCCAATTCACCAGTGCGGCTTTCCAGCTTTCCAGGACTACTGTGAAGACCTCGACGTCCAAGTTTGTTATGCATTCGTGGCTCATCCAAAGAGCAACGGCCAAGTCGAAAGGGCCAACGCTGAGATCCTCAGGGGCCTCAAGACGCGCACGTATAACAAACTAGACAAGAAGGGTGCCAAGTGGGTTGACGAACTCCCCTGCGCACTTTGGGCAAGCCGGATATCACCCAGCTGCGCCACTGGGGAAACACCTTTCTTCCTAGTGTGTGGGGCCAAGGCCGTTCTCCCCCCGGAGATCGCAGTAGGCTCACTACGAGTCTGAGCGTTTGATGAAACCTCACAAGACCAACTCTGGCAAGAAGATGTTGACCTCGTCGATGAAACAAGGTGGAACATCAGCATCCGAAATGCACGCTACCGACAGGCACTGAGGCGCTACCAGGAGCGGTTCGTGCGGAGTAGAGAGCTCCAGACAGGTGACCTGGTGCTGCGACACATACTTTCTCGAGAAGGATCGCACAAACTCTCCCCCAGTTGGGAGGGACCCATCTGAGTAACGCAAGTATCCTGCCTTGGGTGTGTCCGCCTAGCCACAGAAGAAGGAGAGCCCCTCCCCAACCCTTGGAACATAGAGCACCTCTGTAAGTTCTATCCCTAAGCATAAATTGTAGGACAGTGTTGGGTGTCATGGTGACAGGGAACGACACTTACGGCAACCAAGCTTTGGGCAGGGGGGAAGGTCTAGAGTGTTCAACCATTTAGCTTGGTCCCGTACCCTAAGCATGAACACTCTGCCTCCCTAGCCAACTGGAGTGGGTCATTGCCTTATTGTAAAGCCAATCCACTCCTGTGAACACCAGTGAGAAGAATTCACTGTCTTACCATATGCTTTCTCTTATGTTCACTTAAATTACCTATTAATTTTGTGATGAATCAAGCTAGTCTCGTCTTTCGTATATTGTCTTCATATACTTGGTGAAATTTTTTCTATATCGCCCCTAGTAGAGTTATGCAACCCTATTGCAGGCGGACGTGTTTGAGGTACCTACAAGGTGTCTTGGAACCTCACAGCTGCCCTCTTCCTGGCACAACCTGCTTAGCCTGGTCCTGTACCCTAAGCGTGTGCGCTTTGCCTCCCAGTGCTGCGGCTAAGTACCGAGGGCCAGGACACTTACACCCCGAATAAGAAGGAAGTTGGATCCCGAGCGCCAATGCACTGAATTACCCAAGCCCCACGTACCAGCCCAGGACTATAAGACATGACAATACTCAAGAATAGGAAACAATCACCAACGAGCAAAACAATATGCACCTCTGTTATGTGTGCAGGACATACAAAACAGGTTGCGATGGACGGTCAGCTCCGGCACTCCCCAAGGGGCCTGCCATCAACGCCTCAACAACTATGGTGGATGTAGCCGAAACATCCAGCTCCGGCACCTCCCAGGGGGTCGGCCATCGACGTCTCAGCACGTTAATGATAGCAACAAGCATGGACAAATGAGTAAACTCTCCTACCTCACTCATGTCGCTAACAGGATTCTCTTGCTATAGCCTGTGCACCAGGGGCCCGCCGTCGACGTACCTACGAAGATGGTGGGCGGCGCTGAGCATTGTTGATGGCTATTATATACCAATTTCATCCGTCAATTTAACTCAATTATGTGAAGGATTTGTCATTTCTTGCACACATCACCTTTCTACATAACCCAATTCCACTTGGACTTGGAGAAATATGTGTATGCAACATTTTATGCAGGAAATGGGGAAATGTAGAAGGACCAATCCTATAAAATATCATCCTAGCCAATCAGGCGATGACACGTGGCATCCCATGGATCAAATGGCCCACAAACAGAAGTATCCGAGGAGATCCAACGGTGTATCACCCAGATACATCAAGGGGGCCTACCTGGCAGCCACCTGGAGGAAGCACTCCACGTTTGGAGTGCTGACCAGGTCGGTCGAACCAGAGGTTCGACCGACCTCTTCCTGGCACCAAACGCGGTCAAACGACACATGTTGGCTCCTCCTGGCTTGAAGGAGTCAATGGTGACTGATTTGCACACTTTTGGTGGCGGGAACCAACCTCAACACTAGTATAAATAGGACCCCCTACCCCTCACTTCAACACACACCACTTGAGCTTCATCTCTATTGTATACCCTATCATCCATAGTCTTAGAGGAGTTAGGTTGTAGAGAGGAGAGTCTCTAGTCCCAAGTCCAAATTAGGAAAGGAGTAAGGAGTCTCTCTCTTCCCAATCCTACATTGGGAAAGGTATGGCTCATGTATTCTTTCTTGTATTTGTGACTTTATGCATAATAAAGATAGTATCTTTAGTCTCTACTTATACATATACTTGGGCAAAGCGTTTCTTGTTTGATTGTGGAGTCCATGTATGTGGAAGGTATAACTTCTATGACTGTTTCATCATGAACATATCTCATTATCATACAACCTATAGACCCCCACTATAGTCTAGTTAATTATAACATAACTAGGTTAGTATGGATAATTATGTTGTGTATCAACATTGGTTCAATGATGATTCAATTCATTGCCTTATGATGGATTGTGCCTAGGCTCTTAAGGTAATTACTTAATATGCTAGCATCGTGCTATGATAGCTAAGTAGCATTGGATGTCTCGTAGACCCACGAATTGAAGAGGTACGCATGCTACTTAGCTATCTGTGGGTCTACGAGCTACTTACCAATGCTACTTACCAATGCTACTTAGCTATCCTAGCACCATGGTAGCATATTAAGTAATTACCTTAAGAGCCTAGGCACAATCCATCCTAAGGCAATGAACACCAGAGGTCATTGGATCTCCTCGGATACTTCTGTTTGTGGGTCATTTGATCCATGGGATGCAACGTGTCGTCGCCTGATTTGCTAGGACGATATTTTATAGGATTGGTCCCTCTACATTTCCTCATTTCCTCCATAAAATGCTGCATACCCATATTTCTCCAAGTCCAAGTGGAATTGGGTTAGGTAGAAAGGTGATGTGTTCAAGAAATGACAAATCCTTCACATAATTAAGTTAAATTAACGGATGAAATTGGTATATAACAGCCGTCAACAAGCATACAACTCTGACACCTCCCAGGGGGCCCGCCGTCAACGTTTCTATGAATATGGTGGGCGACGCCGAGCATCCAGCTCCGGCACCCGAGGGGGCCTGCCATCGAGGTTTTTACGAAGATGATAGGCAACGCCAGAGCATCTAGCTCTGGCACCCCCCAAGGGGCCTGTCGCTGACGACTCAACGACGATGGTGGATGACGCCGGAGCATTCAGCTCCGGCACCTCCCAGGGGGCCGTCCATCGATGTCCCAGCACGTTAACGACAACAACAAGCGCGGACAAATGAGTAAACACTCCTACCTCGCTCTTGTCGCTGACAGGATTCTCTTGAGATAGCCTGTGCACTAGGGACATGCCGTCGACCTACCTACGAAGATGGTGGGCGACGCTGGAGCATACATCTCCGACACCTCCCAGGGGCGTGCCGTCGACGTTTCTATGAAGATGGTGGGCGACGCCAGAGCATCCAGCTCCGGCACCCCCCAGAGGGCCTGCAGCCGACGTTTCTACGAAGATGATGGGCAATGCCGGAGCATCAAGCTCTGGCACCCCCAAGGGGACTGCCATCGACGACTCAACGACGATGGTGGATGACGCTGAAGCATTCAGCTCCGACACCTCGCAGGGGGCCTACCGTCGACGTCCCATCATGTTAACACCAGCAACAAGCGGGGACAAATGAGTAAAATCTCCTACCTCGCCCTTGTCGCTAACAGTATTCACTTGCGATAGCATGTGCACCAGGGGCCCGCCGTCGACAACTCTACAATGATGGCGGACGATGCTGGAGCATCCAGCTTCGACACCTCCCACGGGGCCTGCCATCGGCGTGCCTACAAAGATGGTGGGTGACGCCAGAGATACAGCTCCGGCACCTCCCAGGGGGCCTCCTATCGACGTTTCAACGAAGATGGTAGGCGATGCCAGAGCATACAGCTCCGGCACCCCCACGGGGCCCGCCATCGATGTTTTCATGAGATGATGGGCGACGCCGGAGCATCCAGCTCCGGCACCCCCAAGGGGCCTGCCGTCGACGACTCAACGACGACGGTAGATGACACCAGAGCATTCAGCTTTGGCACTTTTGGGAGATTGATGGTATGCTACTCTAGCAACTCTACCACATCACCCAGGAAACATGCGAGTACAGAGGTCATAGATCATTACCACTAGATGTGCAGCGCAACAGAACGTAAACACGCATCGGTGTAGGGGAAGCAGGCGATCTCATTCGTCTCCTCCTCGTCCTCGCCATGACTGCAGGTAGATGATCACGATCGTCGTAGCCGATCAGCGCATTAGTAGCAGCAGCACCTCTACGGAGTCCACATGTACGGGGAGGAATACCATGCGCCAGTGTGCTAGCACCACGTGCCCGGCAAGGGTCTCGGTGTGAGTCCTGCGAGGGCTGGAAGCTAGGGCTATCACGTGGTGGAGTCATTAGCCCTTAACCCTACCCCTCGTATTTATAGGCGTACTAATGGGCTTTTAGGTCGCAGGCTCATTAGTACCCTAATTGCTTGTGAATCAAATATCCAACAGGCCTTAACCCGAATTGTTATGATTGCCTCTTGGGCATATCACCAACAATCTCCCACTTGCACTAGAGACAATCATCAAGCCAAGCTTTTCAATATTCCAACCCCTTAAGTGTGTGACCCGTTAGGTTCATGTGCAGCCGGTTGTGAATGGAAACCGTTTCCAACCACAAGTCAGTAGAGGTACCTAGTAGGACATACTGACTCTCGAATGTACATAAAGATCGTATCGACCGAACCTAGATACATTCAACATGCTAATCCCTTTGCCTCATGATACGAGTCAAGCTCAAGGCGAGATGTGTGCCATCCTTGTGATAGCTTGACCATTCACTCGATCAAATAGTGGATTCATTCCTTGACTAACTTTTAGTCATTGTGATTAAACTTTAATCACTCTGGCATGGCCATGCACTTTTAAATACAACTATCTCGAGGGGCCCAGAGATATCTCTCCTTTTATTAAGGAGGGACAAATCCTATCTTGATCCGCACACATCCCATTCTATATTTTATTATGTACCCAAAGACTACTTTCATGACTACCCAGTTACGGAGTAACGTTTGGTAGTCTCAAAGTACACAACTACACATAGTGAGAAACAATGGTGATCTCAGGTCTAAGGATCTAGAAGGTTAACAATCCCAACAGTGTCTTGGAGTGGGTCAATCCAACACCATGTTCACTAATATGTGTTCACATTATTGATATCTCCATATCTATGATCTGTGAAACGTGATCATCAATTAATACATGTGCTAGTCTGTGTGACATCATTATCTCATATAATGATATAGACCAGGGATCATTTAGAGTAACATTACTATTAACAAAGAGTTCCACGAACAAGTCACATACTTTATGATCAATGTAAATAATGATTACTCATATAACAATTTATTTAATAGTACATAAACATAGCTGTGACACAAGTCTCCCACTACGCACTATGATCACTGATGTAAGTATCTAATACCCATAGATCTCGTGTGCGCCTCATGCTTTGATTGTGGAAGAGGCTTTTTCAACGGATCTGCAACATTCAAATCCGTGTGCACCTTGCATATCTTCACATCACCTCGGTCGATGATCTCTCGAATGAGGTAATAGCATCATAGTATTTGTTTGGATCTTTTATGTGATCTAGGATCCTTTGCCTGTGCAATGGCTCCACTGCTGTCACAATAGAGATCTACAGAACTGGACGCGCTAGGAACAACACCCAACTCAGAAACAAATTTTCTGATCCAAGCAACTTCCTTTGCAGCTTCAGAAGCTGCAATGTACCCCGCCTTTGTGGTTGAATCTGCTACTGTATCTTGCTTGGAACTTGTCCAGCTCAATGCCCCTCCATTGAGGTAGAATACAAAACCGGATTGCGATCTAGAATCATCCTTATCAGTTTGGAAGTAGGCATGAGTGTAACCTTTTGCAACGAGCTCTTCTTCACCTCCAAACACTAAGAATGCATCCTTAGTTCTTCTCAAGTACTTAAGGATGTTTTTGACAACGGTCCAATGAGCATCACCATAATCTGATTGATACCTTCTCGTGATACTTAGAGCATAAGATACATCTGGGCATTGTAAAAGCCCGCTTTTTAGAAGAACAAAAACGCAACAATACGAACTTAAAATTTTTGAAAATGGACTTGGAAATTCAAACTCACATGAACCATATGAGTTAACTAATGTTCACTAAAAATAGGGACTTGTTAAAATTTTACATATAGAACATGGTTGCTAACGTATAATGGAACTTAAGGTGAAAAATCCTTAATTTCCAAGTATCCACATTTTCAATGAAAAATTAAAGGAGAAAAAAACAAAATAGAGAGAAAGAAAAAGGAATTTTTCCAACCCTAAAATGGGATATTCAGAAAAGTTCAAATCTAAGGTTGTAAATTTTTCCATGACCTTCTAATATTCCAAATTGACTCTCGGTAAAGTTTCAAAAATTTTTGAAGCACGTTTTCCATTTATTGGACACGTATTGAGAGTTTAATCAGAGTCGACTTCAAATTTAAACTTTGTACTTAACCTTATCCAAATCAACTCCAAATTTTTCCTGAGGTTCCTTATGGTTCAAAAAGGTTAACTTCACACTTTTAGGATTTTTGAACCTAATTTACTATTTATTTCATTGAATCAAGTATCACCACTTGAATTCAGATTCAAACATGAGTTAAAAATTCGACTTGCTCAGTTCTGAAATCTGATTGCACCATAAAATTCTTCACATTTTATTTAGTCATTGGGCCAAAGTTGAATATTTTTTAAGCATGTTTGCTAGCCCTAATTGAAATTGGAAAGAGGAATGAGGGAGGTGGGTCCCACAAGTGGTCCCCACAGGTCAGGTCGGCACCTACTCTCTCTTTCCTCCCCTTCCTCCACGCAGACGCACTGCATGTGCCACCGCGATGCAAACTGTGGCCCTTATCTTCGTACCGTGAACCCCAGGGCAAGCCAAACTCCGTTCGTTCTCTCCTCTGCAAGCTCGAGCTCGCCACCTCCTCGCCACCGTGGCGTCGCTCCGCGCGCCCTCTCCCTGCCGCGCCCCGTCGCCGCTGCGTGGTCGACGCCACTGGCTGAGCCCCGGGCTGCGTGCTCGCCTCCCCAGCCCTCCATGCCGCGCTGTTCCGCCTCCTCACCTTGTCGCCGGCTCGCGCGCCTCCCTCACTGGCCGCCTCCTCTTCTCCCAGGCCGAGCGCCCTACCCGACTGTGCTCCTCACCCGCGCCGCCCCCCACGGCACCCCGCGCCTCACCGGCACATCCAGCTGTCGGTCGCGCGTCCAGCGCGACACCTCTCTAGTGCCCAACGAGCGCCGCTCACCTGACCACGCACCGCACGCCTCCCCTGTGCGCCGTGGCCGCTTTTTTCCACTGGTTCACCTCCTCGCCCCATGCCAACCGTCCGCTCGCCGCACGCCCGCGCTCGCCCCTGGTCGTGCCTTTTCCCGGCCTCTGTTCGCTGCCGCTTGGCCCTCTCGTCGGCGCTTTGCCCGCGCGCCTCTGGCCTCCAGCTGGATGTGCCCGTTGATGCTTGTCGGACTCTCTCTTCCAACCTCGGCCTGCTGCTTGCTACTCCTCCCTACTCGCGCGTCTGACTGTGCCTCCCCGTGCGCCCTGGCCACCCGCGTGCCCAGGTTCCTGCTTGCTACTGGTCTCGCCTAGCTCGCAGTCGTCAACCCTGCTGCTGCGCTCTGCACCCTAGTCGGTTATCGTGACGGCCGCCCATACCTTCTCATTGCACAACACTGTCACCCTGCCTGATTTCTAGCTCCATTGTGCACACCACGGCCTAGCGCCATGCCTTGCTCATCTGCTGCCCGACGTCAACGCCTACTTTCCGTCATCGCGATGTTCTGCTCTGTAGCCGCATTTTGTCAGCACGTCAAGTGATGTGTGGGACAGAGGATATGTAGGAAAACGTCGTTGAACACCAGCATCAACAATTGATCCAAGGTTAGCTCTGATTTGTGCAAAGATCAGTTGGAACAGTGCTACAGCCAAGGTGTTCGATGAAATGGTTACAAGGAGAGACTAAGTGTGTTGCCATTCAATGCTGGTCTATGGATGCAGGTCTATTGTGGGGTGGCAAATCGACAAGCCTAAGTGCCAAGATACACTTTGAATAGTGATGAAGCGACGAAATCAAGTACACACCCAAGATGTTCGGCGAAATGCCTACAAGGTGAGCCTTGCCCTAAAATGCCTTGCTTGGCGTCATCAAAGTCCATTCGTCGTGACCCCTAATGGTACTCATGTGTCGTCAAGCCGTACGTCCATTTTCCGCATTGATATCATTCCTATAGAAATCCCCACAGTGACCTTCTTTGTCTTTTGTATCGAGTTGTCTTGTCCGTGCGTGCTCTTGACGCTCCACCATGGGCCGCGTCGATGTCGTTGACCACATGACGTTGTTGTGACGCTCCGAGCCATCATTGTTCCCTGGCATAGAGATGGAGTATGCCTGTGATGAGTGTGGTGCTGAAACACAAGCACGCCTCGTCGGACAATAGTTGTCAAGCCAAATTAGGTTTTAGTTGATGTGAGGGTGATCGAGTCCTAGGTGTAGCCAAGGTGCTTGATAAAAGGCCTTCTAGGTCAAACCACGGATGTTGGTGATCACCGCTGAATCATGGTTGAGTAATGCGAGAACGTTGCGACCGACAAGGAAAACTAGACCAAGGGGAACCTTGGATAAGAGTTTCTTGTTCGTGTCGACAATGTTTCCTAACCGTCCACAGAATTGCTTAACTAGGTGTGCCATTTCATCGACGACAGGTTCGTCGAGTCGCTTGCTGATGATCGAGTCGACATCACTAACCTTGTGACTCGTAAGGTGGTGTTCGGGATTCCGCTCATCACCATGGATGAGTCCGGGTCGATGTGAACGTCGATGAGATGATCTTCCCAAGGTGACAAGGCACGCCATCGCGACCTAGTAATGCCTTATGTTTGAGTTCCAGGAGTTCACCGAGCTCATCTGGAAAATCTTGCAAAGGACACTGCAATACTTAGACGATGTTTGCGAAGATAGTCGTAGCGATTGATTTACCTAATGGTCCTCTGAACGTGTCTTGGTACTCACGTCAGGTTAACAGTGCTTGTGATGACTCTTTGAGTCCAAGCAATGCCGATCTCACTTTTTTTCCATGTGTCGCTAGGGTTTCACATCGATTCATCCTAATTCAGAACCCTGCGACCACACTGGTCACTTAATTAGGGTTACTCTGTAATGAGTTTGTGTAACTTCATTGGTTGCCTTCTAAGTCGTGACCTCTTGTTGCCAAGTTCACTCATGCCTTAGGCTTTCAATGCTCCACCTTGATTCATCCTATTCTTGAACCCTGCGGCAACACTTCTCAGCTATAACTAGCTTTACTCCTTTACGAGTTGGAACAACTTCATTGGTCGACTGCTAAGTCTCGACCTTCATCTTGTACACTCCACTCATACGCAAGCTTTCGATGCCACCTTGACTCTTGGGTCATCCTTACACTACCAGTCCAACACTTCCACACCATTCAGCTTTATCGTCCTTGCGTGGCATAGCGTCGAGTGTTGAGTGCCAAGTTGCAATGTGTACTTACATTGCACCTTTCAATTCACATCTAGATACTACTATGACCACTCATCCTTTGTTTATCCACACAACAGAGGCATACCTCTTCCTTCTAGTTAGTCTCACCAGTCTTAGAGTTGTTTAACTTGTTTAATCTAAAGTATATTACATTATGTACTTATATGCATATCGTGTCGGTAGGAACGTGATGGTAGGTGATCGATGAGGAGCTTTGCTTGGAGGAGAAGGCCAAAGTGTCCAGCTTGAAGTTCCATGGCGGACTCTTCGAAGGAAGACCAAGTCAATAACAACTGACATTGTTTTAGAGAAGCAAACTAAGGCAAGCCCCGATTTGCATTTAAGAGCTTTTCAAAGTTTTCCAGTTTTATTCATTTACGTCTTCAGTTGATATTGTGCAAATTGTTCAGGATGATTGAATACTCCAGATGCATGACCCACAATCCCATTAGTTAATTGGGTAGGTTGATAGCTCGACGTGTAGAACTGCTATGCTAATGTTGTAAGTGATCCGGTAGAAGTCGAGTAGCTGGAATCTACTCGCGAGAGATGTAGGACATATCTCACAGGATTGGTTAGATAGACAATGGCTTAATATAATGAATATGAGACCGAGCAGGGGATGGATAGGAAGCGACGAGAATTGGAGTCTTGGCCGCATAACCCTGCCTGTGTCGATTAAGGCACGTCTGTGTGGCGGCCCCTTCAAACAAGCTTGACTTGTACCGGCAACATACTGGATATATGGGCTCTAGTAAACTGACGTAACTCGATAACTGGGATGTCAAGGCCATTAACTCACCATCGATAGGGGTGGGTTGAGGACAGTAAGGTGTAAATTGGTCGGCAGGCACAAAGGTGTTCCGTGCGGAGACCTTCTGTTCGCGGAGGTGAGACGGGTTCGGCGTTCGGGTTTCTTGTGAAAGGTGGCCATATACGACTAGTACTGAAGTGTTACATAGGTACTGATGTACTCGCTGACACTTCCGAACGTGCGTATGTGTCATGTTATCCGGGTGTGTCCTGATTGCAATCACCGTCCCTCGTGGTAATAGAGTACCACTTGTTCACTAAGTTGTGACGTAGTAAATATTGAAGAAGTCAGAAGAATTATGATATATTGAATTATAATTGCTTTGCAACCTTGTTTGGTTTAGAGATAGTACAACTAAAAGTTTACAATTTCCCCATACTTTACCTGTAATAGCATTATGTGCTTTGGGCATGTCATATCATCGGCAAAGCGTTTCTTTTTTGATTGTGGAGTCTATGATGTGCCGTGCTTGAAGAATGTCATTTGCTACTTAAAACATGATTATAAGGATCCACTTGTAGACGAGTCTATTTATGCTATTCCTTACCTATGCTTAGTATTCACACTGCATATGTCTAGTGAGACGGGTTAGTCTTGTTGGGCCTTATGCTCACGTTTGCGCTTTAACGATTTTTGTAGGTATTAGTTTTACTTCTGCTATTCAGGTTGTACCTGAGATCTTGAGGTGTCGAGATAAATCTCATGTGAACCACGCCGCTGCTGAATGTTCTTCTTGTTGCTAGTGAGAAGCGTCCTAGGGCATGGATGTCTTCTCTCCTGCTTAGTTAGGTGAGATTATGAGTATGTATTTTCTGCTGCGTGTGTACCCCTGTTGTACACTCTTTTGTAAACTCTTCTTGTTATGAAATGAAAACTTTATATGTTTTGGTATCCTTTTTGTGTGTGCTGTTAGGTGCCGCATCGCACGGCACCACCCAATGAGATCCTCGGATGTGTGGACTCCGGTCCCCACAGGCGTGTACATAGCATGTCATACATGATGGATCCAATAGCCAAAGCATAAGGAATCACTCTCATCCTCTTTTGCTCATCAGGTGTCGAAGGACACTAACTCTTTCTTAGGGTAATGCCACGTGACATTGGCAAGAAACCTTTCTTGGAATCTTGCATATTGAACCTATTCAATATCTTGTCAATATATGTATCTTGGCTTAATCTAATTAGCCTTTTAGATCTATCTCTATAGATCTTTATGCCCAAAATGTATGCTTCCTCTCCTAAATCCTTCATTGAGAAACTTTTTCTTAATGAGGATTTAACATCATCAAGCATTGGAATGTCATTTCTGATCAATAATATGTCATCTACATATAGGACCAGAAATACATGTGCGCTCCCACTAAACTTGTAAATACATGGTTCTTCTACATTCTTGATGAAACCAAACCCTTTGATCACTTCATCAAAATGTAGATTCCAACTCTGAGGTGCTTGCGTCAACCCATAGATGAACTTTTGAAGCTTGCATATTTTACTAGCATTTTTAGGATCGACAAAACCCTCAGGTTGTGTCATGTACACATCCTCAGTTAGACTTCCATTAAGAAAGGTTGTTTTGACATCCATCTGCCATATTTCATAATCAAAATATGCAGCAATTGCTAGGAGAATCCGAACAAACTTAAGCATTGCGACGAGTGAGAAAGTTTCATGATAATCAACACCTTGAATTTGTTTAAAACCTTTCGCCACCAGTCGTGCTTTATAGATGTGAACATTTCCATCCATATTGGTCTTTTTCTTGAAAATCCATTTACAATCGATAGGTCTCACACCTTCGATTGGATCAACCAAGTTCCAAACTTGATTTTTATGCATGGATTATATTTCAGATTCCATGGCTCCAAGCCAATTCTCAGAGTCGGGTCCCGTCATTGCTTCGGTATAGGTCGTGGGCTCATTATTGTCCAACAATACCATGTCATGCTGCTCCATGGTTAAAAGCATTAACCTTTTAGTCGCACGACGTACCCTTGTAGACCTTCGTGGGGCTGGTGTTCATCAACTGGTTGCACAACATCTTGTACATCATGTATAGGATCAGTGGATGCCGAAACATTTTCAGGTATTTCTTGAATTTCTTCAATATGCACCTTGCTCCCACTAACTTCTTTTGAGAGAAATCCTTTCTCCAAGAAGACACCATTGCGAGTAGTAAACACTTTACCCTCTATTTTATTATAAAAATAATATCTTTTGGTGTCCCTAGGATATCCCACAAAGAAGCATTTGTCTGATTTGGGAGTGAGTTTGCCTGACACCAAACGTTTGACATAAGCATCACACCCCCAAACTTTGAGGAAAGACAACTCGGGACGTTTCCCGGTCCACATCTCATATGGTTTCTTCTCAACAGACTTAGTTGGGACCTGTTTAGTGCAAACGCAGCAGTTTCAAGAGCATAACCCCAAAAGGATAGTGGAAGATCTGCTTGGCTCATCATTGACCTAACCATGTCTAACAAGGTTCGGTTCCTCCGTTCAGACACCCTATTCCATTGAGGCGTTCCAGGTGGAGTCAGTTGTGGAACAATTCCACATTGTTTTAAATGATCATAAATTCATGGCTAAAATACTCACCCCCACGATCAGATCGTAGAAGTTTAATTGTCTTGCCCAATTGATTTTGTACTTCATTGTGAAATTCTTTGAACTTTTCAAAGGACCCAGACTTGTGCCTCATTAGGTAGACATAACCATATCTACTAAAGTCATCGGTAAATGTGATGAAGTATTGAAAACCACCTCTGGCAATTGAACTCATTGGTGCACATACATCTTTATGTATAAGTCCCAACAAGTCAGTCGCCCTCTCACTTTGACCAGTGAAGGGTGCTTTGGTCATCTTCCCAAGCAAACAAGATTCGCATGTGTCAAGTGATCCAAAATCAAATGAGCTTAGTAAACAATCTTTATGGATTTTTTTAATGCGTTTCTCATTTATATGACCTAAGTGACAATGCCAAATAAAAGTGGGATTTAGATCATTTCGTCGAGCCCTTTTGGTATTAATTTTACAAATAGTTTTATTCTCAAGATCAAGTACATATAATCCATTCACCAATGGACATTGAGCATAGAAAATATTATTGTAATAAATGGAACAACATTTGTTTTTTATTACAATCTCATAACCATCATCTTCTTCTCAACACGAAGAAGAGATAATGTTCTTGCTCAAAGTAGGATGCAATAACGATTGTTCAATTCCAAAACTAATCCTGAGGGTAATGACAAGTGTGAAAGTGCATCTAGGATCCCCGTGGGTTTTGGATGATTGATGACGGCAATTAAGTATCTAATGAGCTCAGTGATCTTAAGCACATGTGTGGATTCAAGTGGAAACACAAACCCTCAAAAAGGAAAAGGATGAAAATGGCGATGTCGACTCGAAAAGAAGAAACTAGGGTTTATAGCGTGTCGAGTTTAGACTAGCCATATGTGTATGAGGATGTGTGCGTAAAGTGCATTGTGATCAATTTGGGAGCTCAAAGCGGTTTAGAGATCAAAACCTATTGAGAGAAGAGAGTTGGAAGTAGTCTGGTAGGAGTGGCTGGACTAGTCCGCTCCTCGCCGGCCAAGTCCGTTTTTAGCCGGACCAGAAGGGTCTAACTGAGTTCGGACTAGTCCATAGTGGGATGCACTAGTCCAGGTAGTCATGAAGTGATTTTTCGGGACTAAGTCCCAAAACCATGGACTTGTCCATTTTAGTCCAGACCAAGAGGTCCTGACTGAGATTGGACCAGTCCGCCTTGGGAGCCAGACTAGTGTGGATTGGTGAAAAAGTTGGTGCTTCAGCGACTAAGTCTGGGAGGCCGGACTAGTCCACCCTGGGGGCCGGACTAGTCTGTGGTCTTCAGACTAGTCCGTTTTCACACGGAACAAAAGGTTCTCTGTGAGATCGGACTAGTCCGGTCTGGACCGGACTAGTCCATTTTGAAGTGACCGTTTGAATTTGAAGTTTGGCGGGTAGCGTGACGATTGCCGCGCAGTATGATAGTTGTTAGGGACGTCAGTGGTCCCAAAGACTGGACTAGTCCGGGCCGTAGGCCGGACTAGTCCGCCCATCTGCTGAAGTCAGCAGTATGGGCTGGGAACCTCTATAAATAGAGGATCCCTGGGTTCATTTGAACCAACTCTTGAGTACTTTGAAACCCTAGCACCGCCACAACAAACTTTGAGCCTCCAAAAGCCTCCATCTTGCCTACCTTCCCTCTAAAACTAATTCTTGTGTGGATTAGGGTTTGGTGAGGTGAAGAAGAGGAAGAACACTGCTCTAGGCTCATGGTTTGATCTCTTGCACTTGTTGAATCTTTATGATCTGTGGCTTGAGTCATTCTTTGTGATTTGAGATTGTATTTGTGGCGGGAGCCTCAGATTGTGAGAAGCCCCATCAAATCTTGTATTCACCCTTTGTGATAGTGGAGAACCAAGTTAGGCCCTTGTGGTAAACTTGGTGAGGGAAGGGTTGTTGAACCCGGTCCTTCATGGACTCCTCAACGGGGACGTAGATTCCTTCGTGGGATTGAACCTCGGGATAAAATCATTGTGTCCCTTGTCTACTTTGCTTTCACTTATCGCACATTGCTTCTAGGGTTAGCTTTACCGCCTTTGTTCATCACTCTTGTTTCTTTGTGATCCTTAGCTTCATACTTGCTCCATAACTTGTTAAGGTTCACTAAATCATTCCAACATACTTTGCATCACAAGAATCGTACTAAAACTTGTTAGATACAATTTTTAGGATTTCCCCGCAGGAGGACCGGACTAGTCCGCCCCTGGACCGGACTAGTCCGCCCCCTGAGTACTGATCTCATTTTATTAAGTCATTTCAGGTCGATTAGCCTATTCACCCCCCTCTAGGACACTTTCAAAGTGGTAGGTTCCGACAGTTCTGACCACAACCTTTGCTCCATTGCCGACACGAACATCCAACTCGCCTTTTGCAAATCTTCTAGTCTCACTTAGACCCTGCAACAATTTGCAAGTGTTAATCATCGCTACGGTATCAAATATCCATGATTCACTAGAAGATAATGCAATGTTAGTTTCTATAACATTTATACCTGAAGCGGAAGTCTCACTTCCCTTCTTCTTCTTCATATCCTCCAAGTACTTCTTGTAGTTCCTAGACCAGTGCCCCTTACCATGACAGTGAAAGCATTCATCATCAGGAGAAGGACCAGATTTGCCCTTTGGCTTAGACTTTGAGCTTGAAGGCTCATCGGGAACCTTTCCCTTGCATTTACCTTTAGCATGCGTCACATGCTTCCTCATTTTATTCTCCTTTTGCACCATCATCACATGAGTGGTGTTTTTCTTAATGCTTTCTTCGGCTGTTTTAAGCATCCCATGCAATTCAGCCAAAGTTTTCTCCATGCCATTCATTTGAAAATTCAATATGAATGGCTCGTAGCTCGGTGGGAGCGACTGGAGAACAACGTCAATAGCCAGATCATCCTTGAGTTCAGAACCAAGTTTGCCCAAAGTTTCAATGTAACCAATCATCTTGATTACAGGAGGGCTGACCGGGCTACCCTCTGCCAGGTTGCATGAGAACAAGGACTTTGAGATGTTGTATCTCTCAGCCCTTGCTTGATTCTCAAACATTCCACGCAGTCCCTCAATCATAGAATAAGCATCTGTATGCTCATACCGTTTTTGCAGATCAGGGGACATAGTGGCGAGCATAAGGCAACTTACATTAAATGCATCATCGCAGTGCTTCTTATAAGTTCTACGTGCTGCATTAGTTGCATCAGCTGGGAGGTCATCAGGGTAAGGCTGCAGAAGAACGTACTCGATTTTCTCTTGCCTAAGAACGATTCTCAGGTTGCGGTACCAATTGATAAAGTTAGCTCCATTGAGCTTTTCCTTTTCAAGAACAAATCACAAATTGAAACCGGAATTGTTACTAGCAGACATTATCTACAATATAAAATAAATATGCAAGGTTTAGCACTATGTTATGTATCAATCTTCTAGTAACAATTTAATAAAAGATATCACCACTATATGATCATCGTCTTCCCTCTAACGACATATAGTGGTTCAAGATCCATATTCACTAATGCCTAGTGAGCTTTGGCTTCACTGCTAGGAAATTAGTGACATAGGTAAACAACCATTGTTAATCATATCCCTATATGACTCTTGTTTGTTGGGTGACATCCAATGCCCCGGCTCCCAACTCTATGCCATAAAGCCCAAAACTGTTTTGATAGCTTTGTTGAGTAAACCAAAACTATGCATGTGAATGTCCAACATTCACCCTATGCATTATGATAGATGATGGTACTTTGCTTTGGCAAACCTACCACACAACGATCAAAATAACATAGGTGCAACTATTGGTAAATGGCATCAAATGCTCAACTTTTGTGAGGGGAACTATTCTATCATGACAAAACATCCACATTATGAAAAGCATGAAAAGAATAGTAATATGTAAACATCACAGTTATATGATCATATCACATTGTGAATAGTATGACCCTTAAAATCATAATGGTCTCCATCGCCATGGTTCCATCGTGATCTGAGCTGCCATGCCTCCCTTCTTGTGGTGATCTCCATCTGCACCATGCTTGAAGACATCTCCATGATCATGAAAGAAGCTAATACAACCAATAGCTATCAAATTACATGAGAGATCAAGCATCACAGGTCGACACGTAGGTCGTTATACAATTAAGTGACAACTTCAACCCGGTTGTGTTAAATTTGCAACACGCTGGCTGCACGAATTTACACACAGATCATCACATCACATTAAGGCCATACCATTCACATCATTCCCTGCAAAAATGAGTTAAGCGTATAATGATTTCTAGCGCAAAACTATATTATGTAATCGCTATAGCAGACAGCAAAACGACGGTCTCGCTAGCTAGTTAGCGGGCGGGGGGTCGAGGGGGAGCCGCCCCCCGCAAGTTTCAGGGCAGTGCCCTGAACACCAAACGGAATTATATAGATCGCATCTATGAAATCACTATGAAAATCTCATCGGATTGATCAAATCAACCCGAATTCGAGCCATTCAGAATGCCTCAATTTTCAATGTGACTGGGTTATTCATGAAATCATCGACGTCCCAGCACGTTGACACCAGCAACAAGCACGGACAAATGAGTAAACTCTCCTACCTTGCCCTTGTCGCTAACAGGATTCTCTTGAGATAGCCTGTGCATAACAACCTACTCCACGGTGGATTGTATTGCTTGTTGAGTGTGTATGTGTATGTGTGTGTATTATAGATTCTGAGTCTGGTCCTTGTATCGGTGGCGGTCCGAGCCTTTTATAGTCATGGTCGTACACCTTACAAGTGGGGTCCTGAGGCCCGGCGAGTGGTCCTGGGGCGATCTTATCCTAAAGATCTATGGATTCTTCTGCAAGCTTGCTTTGACCACGGACTTGAGGACTCGCCGTCTTGCCGCCCGGGTCGTCAGTAGCCCACGCATCATTGCTCACATTGGCAGGGAATGTCCAATCCAACTGTCTCTGGTGACGTAAGCTACCCACTTGGTGGAGTTGGATAGTCCTGCGACCCCTTCACTTTGATGTGATTAGTCGCAGCGGTACCTGACATTATGCGTGCGCTGCACCATGCATCTGGGGAAGCCGCGTATCTTCAAGGCTTGATGGAGACAAGGCGCACCGCCCTCTTAACTCTCCTACTAACTGCTCAGGGCAAGTGGACTGACCATGCGGCCAGCGGGGAGCTCTCTGCCATGGTGGAGACCGCGCCCGTCTTGTGGGCCACGTGGCACCTTGGGAGCTCACCTCCGTGGGGGAGGCTAGGTCTCGACTTTGTGGGACATGTGGCAGCTTGGGAGCTCACCTTCGTGGGGGAGGCCAGGTCTCGACTTTGTGGGCCACGTGGCAGCTTGGGAGCTCACCCCTGTGGAGGAGGTTGGGTCCCGTCCTGCTGGGCACGTGGTTGCCTGGGAGCTTGTTGTCAAGGTGGAGTTGAGCTCTTCCCTTTTGGATGTCTCGTGGGCACCTCGGACTTCCCATCTGAGGCTGGTAGGTCCAGGTTTCTTCGAACACGTGGCACCCTCGGACCCTGTCCCTGTTGGGAGGTGAGGCACCTTGGCGGCTATAGCTTGTGCACGAGGGTACCCAGTCTGCTGGGTACCGACAGTGGCCCCTCGGTCCACCTTGGGGTGAGGCGACGAGCCCGAGGGTGGGGCCTTATGGTGTTTTCCCGCGGAGTCTTTTAATTTTGTCTTGATCAGTCGAAGCGGTGCGCTCTTCTGCTGCTGCGACCAAGCATCCCTCTCTGGTTGAGGGGTCGTGGCGACAGGATCTTCGCTCACTGCGACGTTATCGCGACGGTTCCCAAGGCACCTGCTGCACTTCTGCTTCTTTCGCTTCCGTCTTTTTGGGAACCGCCGGGTTGCCTTCTCTGGCGGGGAACTGCCCGGGCTGGCTTTTCTGACAGGGGACCTGGGCCCACTCGTAAGGATGCCGTGTTATGAGCCATTGATTTGGAGCTAGCTCAAATTTGCACAGTGCACCCAAATGCCACTAGGGTGCCTTAAAAAGGTACCTTTGTGGGCAATGAAATTTCCTTTCTTCCGCACGTCCCAAGCATTCGAGCCTTCGACTCCCTCCTTGTGTGTCTGCCCATTCTTTAGGTTCTCAACCCCCTGCTCCAATGGACTCAGCTCTGCCTCCTTACCGGATGGAGGATGTCTCACCCATGAGGTGGCTTTTCGGCTGGGAGGACAAGGAACGACGGGATATGATCCGTCCCGGCTCCTTGCCACTAGAGTTGGGGGAGAAGGAGATCATCTTCTTCTAGGCGTATGCATACTACGGGTTCGTCCCTCCCGTTTCCTCCTTCCTGGTGACACTCCTGGAAGTCCTTGGGCTCCAGCTCCATCATCTGTCGCCGAACTCTCTGGTGGTGGCGGTGGTGTTCTCGCATTTCTGCAAGATATTCATGGGGGTGTGCCCATGTGTGTCGGTGTTCCAGCAGTTCTTCGTGGTGAGGCAGACCGGGAAGAAGAGCAAAGCCAACTTCCTCGGCGGCTTTTGCTTCCAGCATCGGGCCAACAACCCCTTTAATTACATTACTCCGCTCTCCCCAGCGAAGTCGCCCGGCTGGACGAGCGACTGGGTGGTCGTACATGCCGATGCCCATGATCGCATGGTCTTGACCACCGGGTGGCCGACGATTAGGAAGGCGGCCTGGGAGGAACGCTCGGAGCTTGAGGCGGCGTACAAGCCGGTGATGGAGAGGATCCGATTCCTGGCGAACCATAGCCTGTCGAAGTTGTCGGTGATGGACGACTTCGTTCACCGCCATCTGGCCCCTCTCCAGCACTGTTGCCGCCCAGCATGGCTCTACTTCGGGCTCCAAGATGGTACCAGGTTGCTGAGGGGTCGCGACACAGAGACGACCCCGCAGGAAGTGTTTGAAGCAATGTCCAAGGCGTGCAACGACCTGCTTTCGGGCGATGACTTCAACCTGCCGCAGGCTTGCCCACCGCTTTGCACGGATAGAGACCTTCAGACGAAGGTTCTGAAGGAGATGCCCAACTTGGACGTGATTGGTCTTACGCTGTGGCAGGTTGGCGATGACATTCGGGGCCTAGCCATCGTCGACTCTTCGGAGGAGTCCGCACCTTCTTCAGGCTCCGAAGCCTCCGGGGCGGATGCGGCGCCCACTGTTGGGGGGAAAGGCAAGGCGTTAGTCCCCGACATAGGTAAGGGGAAGGCACCGGTCCCCGACGTAGGCAAAGGGAAGGCCTTGGTGGTTGAGGTCGTGAAGGAGAAACACCCTCGATCGCCACCGAGGGCGCCGCCACAGGTGGCCTTCGCTCCAATTCAGCATCCACCGGCGCGCCCCTCTCTAGTACCTGGCGTCAGCTGTTCTTCAGGGGGAGGTTCCCCGTCGCCTACGCGGTCCAGGGTGCCATAGGGGACTCTGACAGCGTCACACCTACGGAGCCTCACGGAAAGAGGCCTCGAACCGACATCGTCAGCAGCTCGGGAGGTGGCTCTGTTGAGGTTGGTGGAAGCACACCGGCGCAGTGCGACGACACTGCTGGTGGTTTTGGCGGAGGCCCTATCGGGATGGCATCGCCTGTTATGCCATCACCAGGGTCTGCGGTTTCAGGGTCGTTGAAATTGGAGGCTCGCTGGAGCTACCAGGGACGTCGGTAAGGCATTCTTGCCAAGGCTTGCTCTTCTGTCTCGCCTGCCTATGTTGATTGGTCAGGGCTTGATCTTGATTTGCAGGGTTACGTCAGCTGTTGTGAGGCCCCTACCGCCGGGGGTAGTGCCCGGAAGTGCTTTGAAGGCAGTCGAGGATGCTACGGCTGTGCTGGTGGGGCAGCCTGCCAAGCTTGTTTAGGGGAGTGCTGCTCCAGCGACTGTGCCTAGCATGGGTAGTGAAGCATCTCCAGCTGTCGCACTAGAGGCACCTTCAGCCGTCGTGGCTGAGGCACCTTCGACCATCGCGGCAGAGGCCATGTCGGAGCCGACTCTGGGGGCTGAGCGTCTGACCTCCATGGCCACTAATTCGGCGGGCGGATCTTTGAGCGGTGGTGGGCCTGCTGTGTCAGGTGGCACCGCAACTCCTGCTCAAACTCCGGGGGCAAGATCTCCAGTGCTGGTGGCCTCGCCTTCACTGCTACGGGAGGAAGGGGTCCCCGAGATGATCACCGGACGACCTTCCCTGACTTCGGCACAGCCGGAGTGGCTTTCCGACGTCATGGACTTGATGCAATCCAGCATCCTTCAGGTGCAATCCAACCTCCGCCTGGCGCAAGAGGCTCTTGCCGCAGAGTGGGAGAAGTTGCGTGCCAAGGGCGAGCGCCTCCAAGGCTGCGAGGGTCTCCTGAGCTCCACGATCGCCGAGGCGAAGGCGAAGTACCAGAAGGAGAGCAAGGAACTTGAGGTGAGGCACCGCTTGGTGAGGGCCTCAAATGCTTTGACCCAGAAGATTTTGTCTGACGCAAAGGTAGCCAACAACGCCGCTGACGCCCGCCTGCACGCTCTTGCTGCCGGTCTAGAGGCCCTGAGTCGTCAAGAAGCCAACGTTGCCAAGAGGGAGGCTGCTGTCGCCGAACAAGAGGTGGCAATGTAGGCGATGATGGCACGGGCTGAGGCCGAATTGGACAGACTGCAGTCCCGCCTCGAAGACCTTGAGCTCCGGGAGGATAATTTGGCGCGGGACCGAGCGTAGCACCTAGCTGAGCATCAGGAACTCCTCCTGCATGATCTTGACATTCAAGCCCGGGAGCAGGCAACAGAGTGCCGCAGTCGGGAGCTTGATCTACAGGAGCGTCAGCTGGCTCAACATCTGGAAGCCGAGGGTAGGGTGGCGACGGAGATGGTAGCATCCCATGTCTTGGTGTTCTACTTGAGCTAGTACCCTGATCTGCGACTAGAGCCAGTTTTTGAAGGCCCTGTTGAGGAACGCGAGGCGATAGTAGCGGCAGAGGTTAAGGAAGCCGCCCAACATGTCGTAGCGCAGTTCAGTCAGGGCTGAGGCTGGTAGCTTGCTTTTTGTATTCGGGGGTTCACTCTCCCTTGTAAAGAATTCCTTAATGAATTCGAACTTGTGTTTGACTTCTTGCATTATCTCTGTGCTTTTCAACCATTGCTCTGAGCCCTTAGCTACATAGGGATTTGTAGAACCTTTGTTGAGCTCGTTGGCTTCTCAGGACCAACAATTTGCACAATTTACATGGCCGAAGTGTCGTCCGTTGATTTTTTGAATGTGGATCCCCTTAGAGGCCCCTTGGTAGATGTGGTTAGTTGGCTAAGCACATCTACCATTTGATCACAAAATTTCTTGAACTGGCCCCTTAGGAGATGCTCCGGCGTCGTCCACTATCTTCATGTAGACGTCAACGACTGGCCCCTTTGTAGGTGCCAGAGCTGGATGCTCTGGCTTCGTCCACCATCTTTGTGTAGACGTCGACGGCAGGCCCCTTGGGAGGTGCCGAAGCTGGATGCTCCGGCGTCGCCCACCATCTTCGTGTGGACATCGACGGCAGGCCCCTTGGGAGGTGCCGGAGCTCGATGCTCCGGCGTCGTCCACCATCTTCGTGTAGACGTCGACTACATGCCCCTTGGGAGGTGCCAGAGCTGGATGCTCCGGTGTCGTACAACATCGTCGTAAAGACGTCGACAGAAGGCACCTTGGGAGGTGCCGGAGCTGGATGCTCCGGCGTCGTCCACCATATTCATGTAGATATCGATGGCAGACCCCTTGGGAGGTGCTAGAGCTGGATGATCCGGTGTCGTCCAACATCTTCGTGTAGATGTCAATGGCAGGCCCCTTGGGAGGTGCCGGAGCTGGATGCTCCGGCGTCGTCCACCATCTTCGTGTAGACGTCGACAACAGGTCCCTTGGGAGGTGTCGGTGCTGGATGCTCTGATGTCGTCCACCATCTTTGTGTAGACGATGACGGCAGGCCCCTTGAGAGGTGCCGGAGCTAGATGCTCTAGCTTCATCCACCATCTTCATTTAGACGTCGACGGCAGGCCCCTTGGGAGGTGCCAGAGCTGGATGCTCCAGCATAGTCCACGATCTTCGTGTAGACGTCGGCGGCAGGCCCCACGGAGGTGCCAGAGCTGGATGCTCCAGCGTCGTCCACCATCTTCGTGTAGACGTCGACGGCAGGCCCCTTGGGAGGTGCCGAAGCTGGGTGCTCCAGTGTCGTGCACCATCTTTGTGTAGACATCGACGGCAGGCCCCTTGGGAGGTGCTAGAGCTGGATGCTCCGGTGTTGTCCACCATCATCGTAGAGATGTCGACGGCAGGCCCCTTGGGTGGTGTCGGAGCTGGATGCTCTGGCATCGTCCACCATCATCATCGAGACGTCAGCGCCAGGCCCCTAGTTTACAGGCCATCGTAAGGGAACCTTATTAGCAACAAGAGTGGGGCAGGAGAGTTTACTCACTTATCTGCGCTTGGTGCTGTCGTTGATGTTCTGGGATGTCGACGGCAGGCCCCTTTGAGGTGCCGGAGCTGGATGCTCTGGCGTCGTCCACCATCTTCGTGTAGACCCCGACGGCAGGCCCCTTGGGAGGTGCCGGAGCTGGATGCTACGGTGTCGTCTACCATCTTCGTGTAGCGATGTCGACGGCAGGGCCCTTGGGAGGTGTCGGAGCTGGATGCTCTGACGTCGTCCACCATCTTCGTGTAGACGTCGACGGCAGGCCCCTTGGGAGGGTGACAGGGCATCACAAGGAAACCTTGTTATCAACAAGAGCGGGACAAGAGAGGTTACTCACTTATCCACGCTTGGTGCTGTCGTTGACATTCTGGGACGTTGACGGCAGGCCCCTTTGAGGTGTCATAGCTGGATGCTCTGGTGTTGTTCACCATCTTCGTGTAGACATCGACGGTAGGCCCATTGGGAGGTGTCGGAGCTGGACGCTCTGGCGTCGTCCACCATCTTCGTGTAGACGTCGATGGCAGGCCATCGCAAGAAAACATTGTAAGCAACAAGAGCGGGGCAGGAGAGTTTACTCACATATCCGCACTAGGTGCTGTCATTGACGTTCCTGGACGTCGACAATAGGACCCTTTGAGGTTCTGGAGCTAGATGCTCCTGCGTCGTCCACCATCTTCGTGTAGACGTCTACAGCAGACCCCTTGGGAGGTGCTGGAGCTGGATGCTTCGGTGTCGTCTACCATCTTCGTGTAGAGACGTCGACGGTAGGCCCCTTAGGAGGTGCCGGAGCTGGATGCTCCGACGTCGTCCACAATCTTCGTGTAGACGTCGAAGGCAGGCCCCTTGGGAGGGTGACAGGGCATCGTAAGGGAACCTTGTTAGCAACAGGAGCGGGGCAGGAGAGTTTACTCACTTCTCCGCGCTTGGTGCTGTCGTTGACGTTCTGGGACATCGACGGCAGACCCCTTTGAGGTGCCAGAGCTGAATGCTGTTGCGTCGTCCACCATCTTCGTGTAGACATCGATGACAGGCCCCATGGGAGGTGCTGGAGCTGGACGCTCCGGCATCGTCCACCATCTTCGTGTAGACGTCGACGGCAGGCCCCTTGGGAGGTGCCAGAGCTAGATGCTCCGGTGTCGTCCACCATCTTCGTGTATACGTTGACGACAGGCCCCTTGGGAGGTGCCGGAGCTTGATGCTCCGGCGTGGTGCACCATCTTCGTGTAGACGTCAACGGTAGGCCCCTTGGGAGGTGCCAGAGCTGGATGCTCCCGTGTTGTCCACCATCATCGTAGAGACGTCGACGGTAGGCCTCTTGGGTGGTGCAGGAGCTGGATGCTCTGGCGTCATCCACCATTATCGTAGAGACGTCAGCGGCAGGCCCCTTGTTTGCAGGCCATCGTAAGGGAACCTTATTAGCAACAAGAGCGGGGTAGGAGAGTTTACTCACTTATCTGTGCTTGGTGCTGTCGTTGACGTTCTGGGACGTTGACGGGTGAGGCCCCTTTGAGGTGCCGAAGATGGATGCTCCAGCGTCGTCCACCATCTTCGTGTAGACCTCGACGGCAGACCCCTTGGGAGGTGCCAAAGCTAGATGCTCTGGCGTCATCTACCATCTTCGTGTGGAGACGTTGATGGTAGGGCCCTTGGGAGGTGCCAAAGCTGGATGCTCTAGTGTCGTCCACCATCTTCGTGTAGACGTCGACGGCAGGCCCCTTGGGAGGGTGACAGGGCATGCAAGGGAACCTTGTTAGCAACAAGAGCTGGACAGGAGAGGTTACTCACTTATCCGCCCTTGCTGCTGTCGTTGACATTTTGGGACGTTGACGGCAGACCCCTTTGAGGTGCTAGAGCTGGATGCTCTGGCGTCGTTCACCATCTTCATGTAGACATCGACGGTAGGCCCCTTGGTAGGTGCCGGAGCTGGATGCTCAAGAATCGTCCACCATCTTCGTGTAGACATCGACGACAGACCCCTTGGGAGGTGCAAGAGTTGGATGCTCCAGCGTCGTCCACCATCTTCGTGTAGACGTCGACGGCAGGCCCCTTGGGAAGTGCCGGAGCTCGATGCTCCGACGTCGTCCACCATCTTCGTATAGATGTCGACGGCAGACCCCTTGGGAGGTGCCGGAGCTGGATGCTCCGGCGTCGTGCACCATCTTCATGTAGACGTCGACAGCAGGCCCCTTGGGAGGTGCCATAGCTGGATGCTCCGGTATTGTCCACCATCGTCGTAGAGACGTTGACGGCAGGACCCTTGGGTGGTGCTAGAGCTGGATGCCCTAGTGTCGTCCACCATCATCGTAGAGACGTCGGCAGCAGGCCCCTAGTTTACAGGCCATCATAAGGGAACCTTATTAGCAACAAGAGCGGGGCAGAAGAGTTTACTCACTTATCTACACTTGGTGCTGTCGTTGACGTTCTGGGACGTCGACGGGTGAGGCCTCTTTGAGGTGCCGGAGCTGGATGCTCCGACGTCGTCCACCATCTTCATGTAGACCTCGATGGCAGGCCCCTTGGGAGGTGCCGGAGCTTGATGCTCTGGTGTCGTGCACCATCTTCATGTAGACGTCGACGGTAGGCCCCTTGGGAGGTGCCAGAGCTGGATGCTCTGGTGTTGTCCACCATCGTCGTAGAGATGTCGACGGCAGGCCTCTTGGGTGGTGCCGGAGCTGGATGCTCTGGCGTCGTCCACCATCATCGTAGAGACGTCGGCGGCAGGCCTCTAGTTTACAAGCCATCGTAAGGGAACCTTATTAGCAACAAGAGCGGGGCAGGAGAGTTTACTCACTTATCTACGCTTGGTGCTATCGTTGACATTCTGGGACGTCGACGGGTGAGTCCCCTTTGAGGTGCCGGAACTGGATGCTCCAGCGTCGTCCACCATCTTCATGTAGACCTCGACAGCAGGCCCCTTGGGAGGTGCCGAAGCTGGATGCTCTGGCGTCATCTACCATCTTCGTGTAGAGACATCGATGGTAGGGCCCTTGGGAGGTGCCGGAGCAGGATGCTTCGGCGTCGTCCACCATCTTCGTGTAGACGTCGACGGCAGGCCCCTTGGATGGGTGACAGGGCATGCAAGGGAACCTTGTTAGCAACAAGCGCGGGACAGGAGAGGTTACTCACTTATCCGCGCTTGCTGCTGTCATTGACATTCAGGGACGTTAATGGCAGGCCCCTTTGAGGTGCCAGAGCTGGATGCTCTGGCGTCATTCACAATCTTCGTGTAGACATCGATGGCAGGCCCCTTGGTAGGTGTCGGAGCTGGACACTCAAGCGTCGTCCACCATCTTCGTGTAGACGTCAACGGCAGGCCCCTTGGGAGGTGCAGGAGCTGGATGCTCCAGAGTCGTCCACCATCTTCGTGTAGACTTTGACGGCAGGCCCCTTGGGAGGTGCCAGAGCTGGATGCTCTGGCGTCATCCACCATCATCATAGAGATGTCGACGGTAGGCCCCTTGGGAGGTGCCAGAGCTGGATGCTCCGACGTCGTCCACCATCTTCGTGTAGACGTCGACGGCAGGCCCCTTGGGAGGTGCCCGAGCTGGATGCTCCGGTGTTGTCCACCATCTTTGTGTAGACGTCGGCGGCAGGCCCCTTGGGAGGTGCCGGAGCTAGATGCTCCGGCGTCCTCCACCATCTTCGTGTAGACGTTGACGGCATGCCCCTTGGGAGGTGCCAGAGCTGGATGCTCCAGCGTCGTCCACCATCTTCGTGTAGACGTCAATGACAGGCCCCTTGGGAGGTGCCAGACCTGGATGCTTCCGCGTCGTCCACCATCTTGGTGTAGACGTCAATGGCAGGCCCCTTGGGAGGTGTCGGAGCTGGATGCTCCGGCATCGTCCACCATCTTCATGTAGATGTCGACGATAGGCTTCTTGGGAGGTGTCGAAGCTGGATGTTCTGGCGTCGTACACCGTCTTTTTATAGACGTCGACGACAGGCCCCTTGGGAGGTGCCAGAGCTGGATGCTCCGTCATTGTCCACGATTGTCGTAGAGACGTCGACGACATGCCCCTTGGGTGGTGCCAGAGCTAGATGCTCCGGCGTCGTCCACCATCATCGTAGAGACATCAGCGACAGACCCCTAGTTTACAGGCCATCGCAAGGGAACCTTATTAGCGACAGGAGCGGGGCAGGAGAGTTTACTCACTTATTCGCGCTTGGTGTTGTCGTTGACGTTCTGTCCCATTAACGGCAGGCCCCTTGTGAGGTGCTGGAGCTGGATGCTCCAGCGTCGTCCACCATCTTCGTGTAAACATCGACGACAGGCCCCTTGGGAGGGTGACAGGGCATCGTAAGGGAACCTTGTTAGCTACAAGAGCGGGACAGGAGAGTTAAATCACTTCTCCGCGCTTGGTGCTGTCATTGACGTTCTGGGACGTCGACGACAGGCCCCTTTGAGGTGCCGGAGCTGGATGCTCTGGCGTCATCCACCATCTTCGTGTAGACATTGATGGCAGACCCCTTGGGAGGTGCCAAAGCTGGACACTCCAACGTCATCCACCATCTTCGTGTAGATGTTGACGGCAGGCCCCTTGGGAGGTGCCAGAGCTGGATGCTCTGACGTCGTCCACCATCTTCATGTAGACGTCGACGGCAGGCCCCTTGGGAGGTGCCAGAGCTGGATGCTCTAGCGTCGTGCACCATCTTCATGTAGACGTCGACAGTAGGACCCTTGGGAGGTGCCAGAGCTGAATGCTCTGGTGTTGTCCACCATCGTTGTAGAGACGTCGACGGCAGGCCCCTTGGGTGGTGCCAGAGCTGGATGCTCTGGCGTTGTCCACCATCATCGTAGAGACGTCGGCGGTAGGCCCCTAGTTTACTGGCCATCATAAGGGAACCTTATTAGCAACAAGAGCGGGGCAGGAGAGTTTACTCACATATCTGCGCTTGGTGCTGTCGTTGACATTCTGGGACGTCGACGGGTGAGGCCCCATTGAGGTGCCGGAGCTAGATGCTCCGACGTCGTCCACCATCTTCGTGTAGAACTCGACGGCGGGCCCCTTGGGAGGTGCTGGAGCTGGATGCTCCGGCGTCGTCCACCATCTTTGTGTAGACATCGACGGCAGGCCCCTTGGGAGGGTGACAGGGCATCGCAAGTGAACCTTGCTAGCAACAAGAGCGGGACATGAGAGGTTACTCACTTATCCGCGCTTGCTGCTGTCATTGACATTCTGGGACATCGACGGCAGGCCCCTTTGAGGTGCCAGAGCTGGATGCTCTGGCGTCATTCACCATCTTCGTGTAGACATTGACGGCAGGCCCCTTGGGAGGTGCCGGAGCTGGACGCTCCGACGTCGTCCACCATCTGCGTGTAGACGTCGACGGCAGGCTCCTTGGGAGGTGCCGAAGCTGGATGCTCTAGCGTCATCCACCATCTTTGTGTAGACGTCGACGGCAAGCCCCTTGGGAGGTGCCAGAGCTGGATGCTCTGGCGTCATCCACCATCGTCGTAGAGACGTCGACAGTAGGCCCCTTGGGAGGTGCCGGAGCTAGATGCTTCGGCGTCGTCCACCATCTTTGTGTATACGTCGATGGCAGGCCCCTTGGGATGTGATGGAGCTGGATGCTCTTGCGTCGTCCACCATCTTCGTGTAGACATCGACGGCAGGCCTCTTGGGAGGTGCCGGAGCTGGACGCTCCGGCGTCGTCCACCATCTTCATGTAGACATCGACGACAGGCCCCTTGGGAGGTGCTGGAGCTGGATGCTCCAACGTCGTCCACCATCTTTGTGTAGACGTCGACGGCAGGCCCCTTGGGAGGTGCCGGAGCTAGATGCTTCGGTGTCGTCCACCATCTTCATGTAGACGTTGAAGGCAGGCCCCTTGGGAGGTGCCAGAGCTGGACGCTCCAGCGTCGTCCACCATCTTCATGTAGACGTCAGCGGCAGGCCCCTTGGGAGGTGCCAGAGCTGGATGCTCCAGCGTCGTCCACCATCTTCATGTAGACGTCGATGGCAGGCTTCTTGGGAGGTGTCGGAACTGGATGTTCCGGCGTCATCCACCATCGTCGTAGAGACATCGACGGCAGACCCCTTGGGAGGTGCCGGAGCTAGATGCACCGGCTTCGTCCACCATCTTCGTGTAGACATCGACGGCAGGCCCCTTAGGAGGTGCCGGAGCTGGATGCTCCGGCTTCGTCCACCATCTTCGTGTAGACGTCGACGGCATGCCTCTTGGGAGGTGTCGGAGCTGGATGCTTCGGCGTCATCCACCATCTTCATGTAGACGTCGACGGCAGGCCCCTTGGGAGGTGCCGGAGCTGGATGCTCCAACGTCGTCCACCATCTTTGTGTAGACGTCGACAACAGGCCCCTTGGGAGGTGCCGGAGCTGGATGCTCCGGCGGCGTCCACCATCTTTGTGTAGATGTTGACGGCAGGCCCCTTGGGAGGTGCCAGAGCTAGATGCTCTGGCGTCGTCCACCATCTTCATGTAGACGTAACCGGCAGGCCCCTTGGGAGGTGCCGGAGCTGGATGCTCCGGCGTCATCCACCATCTTCATGTAGACGTCGACGCCAGGCTTCTTGGGAGGTGTCGGAGTTGGATGCTCCGGCGTCGTCCACCATCTTTGTGTAGACGTCGACGGCAGGCCCCTTGGGAGGTGCCAGAGCTGGATGCTTCGGCATCGTCCACGATCATCGTAGAGACATCGACGGCACGCCCATTGGGTGGTGCCAGAGCTGGATGCCCTGGCGTTGTCCACCATCGTCATAGAGACATCAGCGGCAGGCCCCTAGTTTACAGGGCATCGCAAGGGAACCTTATTAGTGACAAGAGCAGGGCAGGAGACTTTACTCACTTATCCGCGCTTGGTGTTGTCGTTGACGTTTTGTCCCATCGACGGCAGGCCCCTTGTGAGGTGCCGAAGCTGGATGCTCCAGCGTCGTCCACCATCTTCTTGTAGTCGTCGATGGCAGCCCCCTTGGGAGGTGCTGGAGCTGTATGCTACGGCGTCGTCCACCATCTTCGTGTAGATGTCAACGGAAGGCCCCTTGGGAGGTGCCGGAGCTGGATGCTCCGGCGTCGTCTACCATTTTCGTGTAGACATCGACGACAGACCCCTTGGAAGGTGTTGGAGCTGGATGCTCCAACGTCTTCCACCATCTTCATGTAGACGTTGACCGCAGGCTCCTTGGGAGGTGCCAGAGTTGGATGCTCCAACGTCATCCACCATCGTCCTAAAGACGTCGACGGCAGGCCCCTTGGGTGGTGCTGGAGCTGGATGCTCCGGCGTCATCCACCACCATCGTAGAGATGTTGGCAGCAGGCCCCTAGTTTACAGGCCATCACAAGGGAACCTTATTTGCGAAAAGAGTGGGGCAGGAGAGTTTACTCACTTATTCGTGCTTGGTGCTATCGTTGACGTTCTGGGACGTCAACGGCAGACCCGTTGTGAGGTGCCAGAGCTAGATGCTCCAGCGTCGTCCACCATCTTCGTGTAGACGTTGACGGCAGGCCCCTTGGGAGGTGCCAGAGCTGGATGCTCTGACGTCGTCCACCATCTTCGTGTATACGTCGACGGTAGAATCCTTAAGAGGTGCCAGAGCTCGATGCTCCGGCGTCGTCCACCATCGTCGTAGAGATGTCGACGGCAGACCCCTTGGGTGGTGTTGGAGCTGGATGCTTCGGCGTCGTCCACCATCGTTGTAGAGACATCGGCGGCAGGCCCCTAGTTTTTAGGCCATCACAAGGGAACCTTATTAGCGACAAGAGCGGGGCAGGAGAGTTTACTCACTTATCTGCACTTGGTGCTGTCGTTGACGTTCTGGGACGTTAACGGCAGGCCCCTTGTGAGGTGCCGGAGCTGGATGCTCCAGCGTTGTCCACCATCTTTGTGTAGATGTCGACGGCAGGCCCCTTGGGAGGTGCCGAAGCTGGATGCTCTGGCGTCGTCCACCATCTTCGTGTAGACATCGACGACAGGCCCCTTGGGAGGTGCCAGAGCAGGATGCTCCGTCATTGTCCACCATCATCGTATATACATCGACGGCAGGCCCCTTGGGTGGTGTCAGAGATGGATGCTCCGACGTCGTCCATCATCATCATAGAGATGTCGACGGCAGGCCCCTTGGGTGGTGCCGGAGCTGGATGCTCTAGTATCGTCCACCATTGTCATAGAGACGTCGGCGGTAGGCCCCTAGTTTACAGGCCATCGCAAGGAAACCTTGTTAGCAACAAGAGTGGGGTAGGAGAGTTTACTCACTTATCCGCGCTTGGTGCTGTCATTGATGTTCTGGGACGTAGATAGCATGCCCCTTTGAGGTGCCGGAGCTGGATGCTCTGGCGTCACCCACCATCTTCGTTTAGACATCGATGGCAGGCCCCTTGGGAGGTGCCGGAGCTGGATGCTCTGGCGTCGTCCACCATCTTCGTGTAGAGACGTCGATGGCAAGCCCCTTGGGAGGTACCGGAGATGGATACTCCGGCGTCGTCCACCATCTTCGTGTAGACATCGACGATAGGCCCTTTGGGAGGGTGACAGGACATCACAAGGGAACCTTGTTAGCAACAAGAGCGGGGTAGGAGAGTTTACTCTCTTTTCCGCGCTTGGTGCTGTCGTTGACATTCTAGGATGTCGACGGCAGGCCCCTTTGAGGTGCCGGAGCTGGATGCTCCGGCATCGTCCACCATCTTCATTAAGACATCGACGGCAGGCCCCTTGGGAGGTGCCGGAGCTGGATGCTCCGGCATCATCCACCATCTTCGTGTAGAGACGTTGACGGTAGGCTCCTCGTTTATAGGCCATCGCAAGGGAACCTTGTTAGCGACAAGAGTGGGGTAGGAGAGTTTACTCACTTATCCACGCTTGGTGCTGTCGTTGGCGTTCTGGGACGTCGACGGCAGGCCCCTTGTGAGGTGCCGGAGCTGGATGCTCCGGCGGCATCCACCATCTTCGTGTAGATGTCGACGACAGGCCCCTTGGGAGGGTGACAGGGTTGGACGCTCCGTTTGTTTGTCCTGCATATAGGAAGAGGGGGGATAGCCTTGTTCATCGGTTATACCTGTTCCTCTCCTTAGCTCTGCCATTTCTTACAATCCTGGACTGACATACGGGTCTTGTGTAATTCGATGCATTGGTGATCTGGGGTCTGGCTCCTGTCATCCTTATGGTGTGAGCTCTCTAGTTCTAGTACTCAGTTGTAGCGTTGGGAGGCAGGGTGTGTTTGCTTAGGGTGCAGGACCATCTAAGCAACTTGCACCCCCTAGACCTCCTGCTCGGCACAGACCTTTCCTGGGGAACCTTTTGGCGCCACGGGTCCCTAATGGTGTGAGCAGCCGGAAGGACCTTTCACACACTGCAGGTACCTCAAGTTGGCCCGCCTGTAGCTGGATTGTATGACTTTAGCTAGGACGACTTACAGAGTATGCAACGATGAATACTAAGGTAACACATGGTAAATGAGGTTATCATGACATGATCATAAAATTAATGCATAATTAAATGAACAATGTATTTAAGAAGCCTTTAAGTAAAACAGTGAATTTCTGATAGGAGTTTGTAGGAGGAGACAGGCTTTTACAAAAGAGGGCAATGGCTTGCCTCCGGATGACGAGGGAGGCAGGGTGCACAGGCTTAGGGTTTGGAACCAAGCTAAGCTGACTGCGCACTCTGGACCTGACCCTCCTGGCGTTTGGTTGTCCTTAGTGCTGCTCCTAAGCCCTACAAATTTTTTACACTGTTCTACCAAGCCCAGTATTTACAATAGGGGCGCTCAAAGCTCCATGGGTAGCTGCGATGGTTGGTGGGCAACCTTGCTGTCAACAGCTACTTAGAGGGGTGATGAGCGAGTTATCCCTATTTCCCGCCTTGACCGACCGTCTTGTGAGTGGTCCGAGCAGGGTCGGCGCTGGTCTTGGTAGCTTTGACGGAGGTTTCGGTGCTACCGGGGGGCTACAGCTGAGGCGCGGCGGGTGCTCTGCGCTGACGCGAGCTTGGCGGAGGTCAACTCGATCCAGAGTCGCTCGGGACAAGTGCTGGGTCTGCTGTGAGTGCTTGGAGCTGCTCCAAGACTAACACTGCAACGTTGTGATCTCTGGGATCCTGAGGACACCGGAGTGGGTTAGCATCTTCAAGACGAGGTAGCCGTAGTGGGCTACAACCATGAACTGGTAGAGAGTAGGCCTACTGATGATGGCGTTGAAGGGGAGGCTGACATCAGCGACGTCGCAGGTGGATGTTGCCGTACGGGATGATTCTCCCAGGTCCCACCCCCGAGAATGAGCTCGAGGGGGCAAGCTTGGACACCGAGATCTGCAGCTGCTCGAATGCTGCCCGGTTGAGGAGGTTGAGGTTGGCCCCACCATCTATCAAGACGTAGTGGAGCTTGATGTTGGCTATGGTGGGGGCAACTAGGAGAGGTAGTGCCCCTGCCCCGACCATGTTCTTGGGGCAGTCAGAGGCGTTGAAGCTGATCGGCATCTCCTTCCAGCGCTGGTGCTGCGCCGGAGTGGGTACAGGGGCTATCGTAGCCACCGCACGACGAAGGGTCTTGAACGCGTTCCGGGATCCAGGATCCCAAGACCCTCCGAAGATGACGTGGAGGGTCTTGCGACGCTCGTTGTCGCTGCTCGCGTCAGAGTCCTCATCTTGGTGGACCACTTTGACGGCCCGCTCTTGCCTCTGGTACTCCAGCGCCTCGTCATTGTCGAACTTGGGTTCGACCTTCTGCTTGCCCTCCCGTTGGTGGAAGGGGGTGCCGTCCGGGCGCTGCTGCACCTGTTCTTGATAGCGTTCGATGCACCTTTTTATCTTCTGACACTCGCTCGTGGTGTGTTCACGAGTCTTGTGCACCGGGCAGGGCTCGACGTCTTCGTCAGCGGCTGGTGGTTGACAAGGACATTTCTCCGGGCGTGGCAGCTTGCTTCCTCCGGTTGTAGCTGCTGTCGCGATGGGGGATCGATGCAACGGCTTGTTCTGGCCGCCACCACGGTTCTTGTTCTTCTTTTTGCCGCTACCAGGGATAACTGCTCCTTCTCCGGTCTGGCCAGCCCCACCCGCTCTGTGGGCGGGCTGAACGTGCCAGTTGCGGCCTTCTGCCGCTCTGGCACACCGATCGGCGATGGAGAAGAGCTCGGAAACGTCTTGCATGTTGTGTGTGGCTAGTTTCTCGAGCATCTTGCTGTCTCGCACTCCCTCACGAAATGCCACTATGACAGAGGCATTTGGGATGTTGGGAATGGAGTTGCGTACCTGGGAGAAACGCTGGATGAATGACCGCAACGTCTCCTTGGGTTGCTGTCGCACGGCGTGGAGGTCGAGCTCGGTGCCGGGGCCGTGTGGGAGCTGCCGAAGTTCGCCGTGAACTGCCGACACAGCTCATCCCAAGAGGTTATAGACCCCTCCGGAAGGTTCATCATCCATGAGTGGGCTGACCCAGTCAGGGCGATCGGGAAGTAGTTCGCCAGGATGGTCTCGTCCGCTCCCGTAGCAAGGAGCATCGTGGTGTAGATCTGCAGGAACTTTGTCGGATGGATGCTTCTGTTGAACCTCTCCGGGATATGTGGCTGGAACTTGCGCGGCCACATCGCGAAGCGGAGGTGCGGAGCCAATGCCACGCAGCCTCCGACGGGCTTCGTCGGAGAGACATATGGGACAGCATACCATATGGGGGTCTGCTGCCCGACGTGCAGCACTTGCTAGACCTGCTGTTGTGGCACTGGTTGTGCCATGCGCTGCTGCAACAGTACTGGTTGTGCCAAGTACTGTTGCTGCACACCCTGCTGCATCGAGTACTGCAGGGGACTGTCGAGCCGACGTGCTCCTAATGAAGTTGCGGAGGGTTTACCTATGGCGCACCTTGGACGGAGGACACCTCGTGAATAGGGCATTGAGTGCCATATTCAGCATCGAGGTTGCGCCGCCTTTCTCGCTGCCGCTCGATGATGATGCGGCCGTCCATCTGATCTTGATGACGGTCAAGCTCGGCCCTGAGGTCCTCCGTGGGGAGTCGGCCAACGCTCATAGGCTTGGAGGAGCGGGATTTGGCGCTGTGATGGTTGATGGACGGTGTGCGTGACAGCGACACAAGGAGCCTTTCCCCTGTTGGGGGAGTTGATGGCTGTGATGACGAGGTGGTCGATGTCTTGGACCCACTGCTGAGCCGCCCCCAGAGAGGCGTTCAACGAAGTTGGATGGTGGAAGAGAGCTGTGGCCGCCGCCAATGCGTTCTCCGGGCTCACTGTTGGGGGAGCCGACTGAGCCGGGGCGTGTCCCGGCGTGGTATCTTGGCCAGCCGTACCTGCAGGGGGTGAGACGGACCAAAGAGTGCCGCTCGAGCGACGGATTTGGTCACCGGGTGATAGCCTCAGAAATCGCCTTCCACGGGCCTGATGAACACCATGGTGGTGAAAGCGCTACCACTTTTTTGAGGGAAAAAGCCTCTACCCGGCGTGTCAAATGTCGAAGGGTCAATGTGACACTTCTTCCAGATCTGCTAAGGAGCAGCCCGCATAGGTTCTTGTTCGGCGGGGCTTAGACCTTAAACTAGTGTTCTAGCAGAAGAATATGAGACATTTGGTTTTACGTGGTTCGGGCTGCAAGGAGCATAACACCCTACTCCACGGTGGTTTGTATTGCTTGGTGAGTGTGTATGCGTATGTGTGTGTATCAGGGATTCTGAGTCTGGTCCTTGTATCGGTGGTGGTCTGGGCCTTTTATAGTCAAGGTCGGACACCATACAAGTAGGGTCCCGGGGCCTGAGAAGTGGTCCCGAGGCAATCTTCTCCTAAAGATCTAAGGCTTCTTCTGCAAGCTTGCTCTGACCACGGACTTGAGGACTCGCCGTCTTGCCGCCCGGGTCGTCAGTAGCCCACACGCCGTTGCTGACATTGGCAGGGAATGTCCCATCCAACTTTCTCTGGCGCCATAAGCTACCTACTTGGTGGAGTTGGATAGGCCTGCAGCGCCTTCACTATGATGCGATTAGTCACAGCGGTACCTGACATTAGGAGTGGGCCGCACTATGCGTCTAGGGAAGCCGCATATATTCAAGGCTTGATGGAGACAAGGCGCACCACCCTCTTAACTCTCCTACTATCTGCTCAGGGCAAGTGGACTGACCATGCGGCCAACGGGAGCTCTCCACCATGGTGGAGGCCGCACCCGTCTTGTGGGCCACATGGTAGCTTGGGAGCTCACCTCCGTGGGGGAGGCTAGGTCTCGACTTCGTGGGCCATGTGCATCTTGGGAGCTCACCTTCATGGGGGAGGCCAGGTCTCGACTTTGTGGGCCACGTGGCAGCTTGGAAGCTCACCCCTGCGGAGGAGGTCGGGTCCCGTCCTACTGGACACGTGGCTGCCTGGGAGCTTGTTGTCAAGGTGGAGCTGAGCTCTCCCCTTTTGGATGTCTCGTGGGCACCCTGGACTTCCCATCTGAGACTAGCGAGTCCAGGTTTCTTTGAACACGTGGCGCCCTTGGACCCTATCCCTGTTGGGAGGTGAGGCACCTTGGCGGCTCTAGCTTGTGCGCGAGGGTACCCGGTCTGCTGGGTACCGACATATTGCTATGTAATGATTTAATTGTTATTAGGAACCATGGAGGATATCAACAAGTGAGGAGATAAGGCATTGGGAACGTGGAGAACCAGCTGGGACGTCCACAAGTTGATGGAACAAGTTTACAACTCGGACTCGAGTTAAACTCGGGGTCCAGAAGCATTCCACCTTAAAACCGACACCCATGATGCATACGGACTCCGTTTTTGACGTCTACATATGCACGGAAAGAGGAGATGATAAAATTTCTAATTGCTCTGGTCCCACGTCAAAATTCCTCGGGAGTCATCAGGAATCGTCAAAATAATTTGAGTGCAGATTTCTGTCTGGTGCTGCGCCACTGTATTGGGCCATTGGGCCTTGTATCAAGTATACATCACTTATTTTCATGTCTTAGGGTTATACACTACTCCAACACCCTTTGAACGTCCTTTCACCTATAAATACTTCATAGTAGCCATCATGAACAATTGGATTTTGCTTAGATTAATAATATCGCCGTTCTATGGTTTGTAAAACCCCAACTTCGTGATTTCAGAACGTGTCTTGTATGTTCTTGCTTGTGTTCTCGGTTGCACTTAGAAGGATTAGTCTTCTTGGCAAGGTCAATCATGTGCAGCACAGTTGATAACCAACGGAGCGGTGGTGTAGTGATTGCAGTGGTTTTTTGTTTTCTACTCGAGAGCCTCAGATCATTAACATCGAGATCTTCATCAATCGACTTATCCATTACCTTTCGGAAGACTGGGCTTAATCTCCTTATCAATTGGTATTAGATTTCCAGGTTGCCCATTAGGTAATTCATCTATCCATTACATTAGTTTTGTTTTTCATACCTGTAGTCCACAAAAAAGCCATAAAAAACTTATAGTTTAGTAGATCTGTTCATTACTATGTCCAAACCACATTGAGCATTTGCAACTTCTGTTTCCAGTTTGGTTTTGTTGAGTTTGTGTCCGTGGTTGAGTCATATTGTTGGTTTAGAAAGTGTTTTTGGCTTTAGTTTAAGTTTAGCATTGTGTTGATTCATCCTTTTGAATCACGTCATCACGTCCAGATTAGATTCATCTCTATCTAGTTCAGTATTTTCATCATATCTCACTCATACGAACTTTGGTGTTCTTGTACTTTCTGGAAAGATTAAGAAGTTCTCTATAACTTTCATATTCATCAGTTTCCCAAAAAATAGAGTTATTGAGGTCGAAATTGCATTAGATTCGAATCTGTTATTGACCTAGAAATTCTGAACAGTCTGAATTTCGGGGGCAATATCTCCTATTGTTCTGATCCAAAATAGGTCTTTCATATGCTGAAATTAAAGAGGAGAGATAGATATATAATCTTGCTGTTCAAAGTTTTTAGATTTAGGGCCTCTAAAGGTGCTTAATTGTCCTTAGAAGATTGAGCAGAAAATCTATAACAGACCTACGAGATATCTTTGATTGCTTTGCATTGTGTTCAACTTTTGCAGCACAATCTGAAAAAAAACAAAGAAGATAAAAGAAAAAGGCAAGTGCAAAAAAAATACAAAAGCCGCAAAAAAAAAACAAAAAAACAAAATAAAAACGGAAGTGCTTGCATCCTTGTGTCCTATAATTTTGTTTCCTGTCTTGCTAGCTTGAACCATAGTTATCAAGGCGTCGCTAAAGCGACGCTTTAGCGTCGCTTTAGCGTTAGAGCGGTCCGGTCCCGTAAGGCGTCCCGTCGCCTTGCTTTGGAGGGTAAGGCGACAGCGTCAGGGGGATCCGGCGGCACAGGAGAAGGAGATCCGGCGGCGCAGGAGCAGGGGAAGCCGTGGGCGCGCAGATCTGGGGGCAGCAGGCCGGCGGCGTGCAGATCTAGCGGCGGGAGGCCGGCGGCCCGCAGATCTAGCGGCGGGAGGCCGACGGCAGGGCGCGGCGGGAGTAGGGAAGGCAGCGGGTCGCGGCGAGTAGGGAAGGCGGTGGGGCGCAGCGAGCAGGGAAGGCGGCGGGAGCAGGGGTGGCGACGGCGGCGCCACTGCCAGGGGACGGCGGCGGCGCTGCTAGGGGGCGGCGGCCGCACTCCCAGGGGGCGGCGGCGCGTCTGAGCAGAGCAGGGGAGTGAATACGGGTGTAGAGAGGAGGAGGTTAGGGTTTTTTTGTTAGTACTGAGGTACTGGGCCACTTAATTGGGCCTCTGGTGTGTTGGGTCGATTTTGGTTAGATTGGACTACTTCAGCTTTTACAAGTTATTTTGTATTTTTTATACAAACAATGACAGAAATTTCTATATTGTTATAAAACTAAGGCGTCCCCTCGCCTTACGCCTTATCGCTTAAAAGGTAAAAAGGGGGTCGGTCGCCTTATGTCGCCTTACCGCCTTAAGAACTATGACTTGAACTACTAGGAACACATTTAGGCCAGCAACTTTGACAAGTACTTTGGACACTTATTCAACTTTACTATCTGATTGCATTGTTGCTAATCCTTGCTACATATAAAGTGTCATCCAAGCTCCACTTCCTCTTGGGAAGGACAGGTTACCTTTGCAATCACCTCACGTTTCATTGGTTTTTCACACCGGCCACCGTTTGCCACCTGCAGTGTCAGTAAGAACACTTGTAAGAGCGTGGTAAGACGCTTGAGAGTGTGATTCTACTTCCACTTTGCCAATATCCTTTGTAGTTGATAGGGATAACATCGTCCTGTTGTCTTTTTTTTTTGTACTACTAACAATGGAAGGAAATAATGGTGATGGAATTTCAAATGCTGAGTTGTGTAACATGATGAACGATATGGTAGAAGTGTTTACGAAAAACACTGCATCAACAGCGGAGTCATTGGCGCACATGACTTGCTAACTTGATGACCTTGCTTTTCGGATGGGTTATCTTGAGGCTCGACTGCCTCTTGCTGTACATGAAGACGATGCTTGTGATGATATGGACGATCATAATCATCAACAACGACTTCCACTCTATCATTGAGGTATGGGAGGTAATAATCACCATAACAATTATAACCGTCCTTCTGTTGACCCTTTTGCTAAGGTAAAATTTACTATACCCTCCTTTTCTGGTGCTTATGATGGGCTTATCTTGACAGGGAGATGACAGTAGAGCAAAAATTTAATGCCCATCTTATTCCTGAACAACATAGAGTTTGTCAAGCCACTAGTGAGTTTAAGGATTTTGCTATCATATGGTGGAATGAACTTGTTAAAACTAGAACTTATCCTCCAACATGGGATAGATTAAAGTAAGCTATGCATGTTCATTTTGTGCCTCCTTCTTTCCAGCAAGACTTTTGAAAAAGATTACAGCGTTTAGATCAAGGTAACATGTTTGTACAAGAATACTATCAAGAGCTACAAAAGGGTATGTTGCGCTGTGTGGTAGTAGAGGACATGGATGATAAAATAGCTCGCTTTTATGGGGGGTTGAGATGAAAAATTAAGGATATTGTTGATTACAAGGAATATGATACTATTAACAGATTATTTCAGCTTGCTATGTTGGCAGAAAAAGAATTGCAGGACCGCCAACAGCAGCAACAACGCAAGAGGACCACCTTCACGCCACGTTCGACGTCTACACCATCCAAAACAGCACCATCTGCGAATTTCTGTGCAGCCACTACACCATCCAATGGCGGCTAAAGAACTACACCTACTGCTCCACCTTCTCTCGTGCCGGAGGGCAGCAAGTCAACATCATTCCAGCCTTCATCTTCCACTCCTACGAGTCATACTTCTGACATTAAGTGTCACCACTGCCAAGGACTTGGTAACATGATGAGAGATTTCCCTAGCAAACGAGCATACATAAAACGCAATGATGGCGGGTATGATAGTACTTCGGATCTTGAAGATGAATATTCTCCTGCTACTAACGTTGCAGGTCATACAAATGACAAACAATCTGATGGAGAGGTATTTGTTACAGCAGCGATGAAGAACTTTAGGAGCATCATTGTGCAGCGTGCCTTGAGTACCAAATTGGAGGCCGACGACAAGATACAATGACACAACTTGTTTCACATGTTTCTCATCATCAAGGACTACCGTGTACACACTATAATTGATGGAGGCAGCTGCAATAACTTGGTGAACACAAACGTAGTCCAGAAACTTGGTTTGACAACAAGAGCACACCCTCATCCATACCACATTCAATGGTTCAACAACAGCGGTAAGGTTCGGGTAACACAAACAGCAATAATAAATTTTTTCAATTGGTTCTTATAATGATTTTGCTGATTTTGATGTTGTGCCTATGGATGCATGTTCTCTTTTGTTGGGTCGTCCTTGGGAATTTGATACAGATGCTATTCATCATGGTAGAACTAATAAATACACTCTCATGCATAAAGGAAAGAAAATCACTTTGCTTCCTATGACTCCTGCTGAAATTGTGCATTTTGAGAAGAGTAAAATTCGTGATGATAAAGCAACAAAACTAGAATCTGAAAAACAGCAAGTCATTAAGTTAAAATCACCTTGATTGCTCGCAACTAAATCTGACCTTGCTGAATTTTTTGATGCAAAGGGGATGTGCTATGCTTTAGTATGCAAAGAAGCCATGTTTTCACTTCATGAATTGTCTATTGCATTTCCCCCTGCTGTTGCTAACCTTTTGCAGGAGTTTGTGGATGTGTTTACCTCTAAGATACCCCCTGGTTTACCACCCATCAGGGGCATTGAACACAAGATTGACTTAATTCCAGGAGCAAGCTTACCAAATCGTGCAGTGTACAGAGCCAATCCAGAGGAGACTAAAGAAATTCAGTGTCAAGTCAAATCGTGCAGTGTACAGAGCCAATCCAGAGGAGACTAAAGAAATTCAGTGTCAAGTCTAAGATCTTTTGGACCGCGGGTACATTCGTAAAAGCCTTAGCCCATGTTCCGTTCCTGTTCTTTTGGTTCCTAAGAAAGATGGTAGTTGGCGCATGTGTGTTGATTGTCGTGCAATTAATAACATCACCATTCGATATCGTTATCCTATTCCTCGCTTAGATGGCATGCTTGATGAATTGAGTGGTGCTATAATCTTCACAAAAATTGACTTGCGTAGTGGTTACCACCAAATTAGAATGGCACAAGGAGATGAATGGAAAACTGCATTTAAAACAAAATTTGGACTTTATGAGTGGTTAGTCATGCCTTTTGGTTTAACTAATTCACCTAGTACCATTATGCGATTAATGAACGAGGTTTTACGTGCTTTGATTGGAAAATTTGTGGTGGTTTACTTCGATGACATTCTCATTTACAGTAAGTCATATGATGAACATCTTGATCATTTACGTGCTATTTTTGCTGTTTTGAGAGATGCATGCTTGTTTGGTAACCTCGAAAAGTGCGTCTTTTGCACCAATCAAGTCTCGTTTCTTGGATATGTTGTTTCCTCGCAGGGAATTGAGATGGATGAGACAAAAATTGTCACAATCACTAGCTGGCCAACTCCAACAACCATCACACAGGTGCATAGTTTTTTTGGTCTTGCAGGTTTTTATCGCCGCTTTGTGCGGGATTTTAGCACCATTGCAGCACCTCTACATGAGATAACAAAGATGGGAGTGCCATTTCGATAGAGCGAACAGCAGCAACAAGCTTTTGATGCTCTCGAATTGAAGCTTATGCAAGCACCATTGCTACAACTTCCTGATTTTGACAAGACCTTTGAGGTAGAATGCGATGCAAGCGGCATTGGTATTGGAGGTGTTCTCATACAAGGAGGTAAACTCGTTGCTTTCTTTAATGAAAAACTGCATGGACCTTCCCTGAATTATTCTACTTATGATAAAGAATTGTATGCCTTAGTACGAGTTCTACAAACTTGGCAACATTATCTTTGGTCTAAGGAGTTTATCATACGATCCGATCATGAATATTTGAAGTATATTAAGTGTCAAACCAATCTGAATAAATGCCATGCTAAGTGGATTGAATTCATAGAGTCATTTCCATACATAATTAAGCATAAAAAGGGAAGGAAAATGTCATTGCCGATGCGTTATCTAGACGTTATACTATGCTGTCCCAACTTGATCATAAAATCTTTGGTTTGGAAACAATAAAAGCATTATATCATACTGATTTGGACTTCAAAGATGCTTTTCAAAATTGTAGAGAATGAAGAACATGGAATAAATATGTGCTGCGAGAGAGTCTCCTCTATCGTGCTAACAAGTTATGCGTTCCAGCTAGCTCTATTCATCTATTACTTTTGTAGGAAGCACATGGAGGAGGATTGATGGGACATTTTGGCGTGAAGAAAACTGAGGATGTGCTGTCCACACACTTCTTTTTGCCGAAGATGAGGTGTGATGTCGAGCGGTACGTATCACGATGCACTACTTGTAATAAAGCTAAGTCTCGCCTTAACCCATATGATCTTTATATTCCTCTTCCTGTTCCTAGTGTACCTTGGGCGGATATTTATATGGACTTTGTTTTTGGATTGCCTAGGACTAAGAGGGGGAGGGATAGTATTTTTGTGATTGTTGATCGTTTCTCCAAAATGGCACACTTTATACCTTGTCATAAGAATGATAATGCCTCATATATTGCTGATTTGTTTATGACATAAATTGTTCGTTTACATGGTGTGCCAAATACCATTGTTTCTGATCGTGATGCAAAAATTTTAAGTCATTTTTGGGGAACTTTGTGGTATAAATTGGGAACCAAGTTGCTGTTTCCAACTACTTGTCACCCACAAACAGATAGACAAGCTGAGGTAGTTAATCGTACTCTATCCACTATGTTGCGGGCTGTCTTGAAAACAAATTTAAAGTCATGGGAGGAGTGTTTACCACATATAGAATTTGCTTACAACAGATCCGTTAACTCCACAATGAAGGTATGTCCATTCCACATAGTGTATGGTTTTAATCCCCTTGCTCCTATTGATTTACTACCTTTGCCTCCTAAAACTATAAATTTGGATGCTTCACAATGATCTGAATTCATTCTTAAGATGCATGAAACTACAAAGAAAAAAATTGAAAGAATGAATGAAAAATATAGGATTGTAGGTAGTAAAGGTAGAAAAAGAAGTAAACCTTGAACCGGGTGATTTAGTATGGTTATATTTGAGAAAAGAGCGTTTCCCTGACATGAGAAAATCTAAACTTATGTCTCGAGCTGCTGGTCCTTTTAAGATTATTGAAAAGATTAATGATAATGCATATAAGCTTGAGTTGCCTCCCAATTTTGGGGTTAGTCCTACATTTAACATTTCAGATTTGCGGCCATACTTAGGAGAAGAAGATGAACTTGAGTCAAGGACGACACCGATTCAAGAGGGGGAGGATGATGAGGACATCACAACAGTGTATACATATGTTGAACTACAAGGACCAATCACGAGAGCACGAGCGCGGCTACTAAATCAACATGTGAACTCTTTCCTAAATGCCTTCCCATGTGAATTCGAGAATAGATTGCTATGTAATGATTTAATTGTTATTAGGAACCTTGGAGGAGATTAACAAGTGAGGAGAGAAGGCCTTGGGAATGTGGAGAACCAGCTGGGACGTTGTAACACCCTCATTTTCATGCATCATGCCTTGCATACATTCATATACATGTTTAGCATTGATCCACATAAAGTGGAACAATTTTAAAATTGATTCGGAGCATTTAAAATTGATATGGAGCAAAACCGCACTTAAAACGCAGGAAAGTGCGGACTAGTCCGATTTCTCTCTGACTAAAAACGGACTTGTCCGTGCTGCGGACTAGTCCGATTTTGCCTCTGGAAACCTTCGGACTTGTCCGATTTTGTGCGGACTAGTCCGATATTCCATGAATCTTTGAAAATTTGCTAAGTCCCTGTACTTTTCCGGACTAGTCCGGTGTTCCAGCGGACTTGTCCGTTTTCCTCTCTGTTCAAAGTCGGACTTGTCCGAATTTAGGCCAGACTTGTCCGATTTTCTCTCTGGACGACTTCGGACTAGTCCGGTCCTTTCCGGACTTGTCTGATATTTCGCGACTCTGAGTTGATCTTTTGTTTTACGACTTGTTTCTTGGGTTTCACGTTAAGTGGGCCTAGGGACGTCGTGCCTAACTCTTTTAGATCCCATGTGGGACTCTAAACCGGCCTCTACTCCTCTCAAACTCGAAATCCATCTAACCCTAGCCTCCACCTCTATATAAACAACCCCACCCCTTGGATTGACATCTATTTGCCAATTTTCCACCCCACCCAAACCCTAGTTCGTGGAGAGCCACCACCAATGAGGGAGGAGAAGATCCCAAGCAAGAAGAAGAAGGGGAGGAAACGAAAGAGGATCAAGATCTCCACCAAGTTTCGTCCTTCACCACCAATTCATCTCCAAGTTCATCACAAACCCTAGATCATCAAGATCCAAGTGTTACCTCCAAGTTTCTTGATTCATTGGAGTTCTAAACACTTGGTATACCTTCTATTCTGTTTTCCTTATGTGAATTAAACCCCTAATCTCCAAATTTACGTCGATCTAGAAAACCCTAATCTGCTGATCTCGCAGAGTGCGGACTTGTCCGGTCCCTAGCGGACTAGTCCATTCTTTCTGGTTAAATTATGTTGAATTGATTCTAAAGTTTGATCTAATCACATCCAAACCTGTATAAACTTGATAAAATCTATTAGAACTAGTTATTGACCATTAAAAGCAATCTATTAACAAGTTCTACCTTGCATTTGCATTAATCATGCATGTCATGTCATATTGAGTAATATTTGTGCACTCTTTGATTGTGTTTCTTGTCTTGTACGTTTATTGTGTGGATTAGACGGATTTGCGCTAGAGAGTGCCGCGTAGGATCTTCAACACCAAGAGTTTGAAGGCTTTGACCCTAATCAATAGCAAGAGCAAGGCAAGTGTCCTTGAAGCATATTGATCCTGTTTTAAAATAAATGTTTCGTTTGCAAACTGCATGCTGTGTCAAATTGATGGGAATCCTATGATAGGAAGTTTACTAGCTTTGTTTACCCACCCTTGTCACCTGGGACATATGAGAGAGAGTCGGGAAGGATTTTTACCTTTTTGCTTTGCTTAATTAATTGGGATGGGAAAACAACACTACATACTTAATTAAGCATTAATGATATTTTGGTTAATGTGAACTGGTCAATATGATATGGTAATGAGTGATCTAAGAAAGCCTGGTATGTGGATGGGTTGGATGCCATGGTGGTTTGCTTGCTTTAGATCTAAGGACCGGTTCATGCGAGAATAAGCCAGGATTACAGTGCCACCACGAGGCCAAGTATGGGTGCGGCGTAGCTGATTAATTAGGGCTTTGCTAGTACTGTTTGGACCATTGTGGATGCTCGGGGAAGGGGTAGTCGGATTGGGTTTGTTGATGATTGGTGGGACTACCCTGGGATCCGAATGGCTCAAGAGGGGGCCCTTGGTTGAAGATGTGCTCAGTTGGAGGCATCGCCACCGGTAAAACCTCAGTGGGGTCTAAATAGGCTAGTAATCCCTTTGTAAAGGCTATTTTGTGATCTCTTGGCCATACACCAAAGGAAGTGTAATTGGCATAAGGGAGGTTCTTTAGTCGCCGACGGGTGATGAAATCACAAACACGTGGGTAAAGTGGTACAAACTCTGCATAGTTAAATAAAACTATCATGATAGCTGTGCTCCTGGTTATGAGCACCTGGTCAACTTCCATGATTAGAGGGAACTCGGTATCGGGATGGTATTTGGGATGGTTATGGTTTGGTAATGGTTATGGCTAGTTATGGATTTATTTCTGGTATTGAATATGGTTATTGGCAAATGGTGAAATCTGGAATTATTGATGAGGATGGTGAATTGTAGACTGGTATTATGGTATTACTTATGATTATGATGGGTTTACTTCACATACATATAATATATTGCTTTTCAAATGTTTTGATGTACTTTTCGGCACTTTGCCATTATTATTGTCGTCATTTGAATCAGCCACATGTCATACTTTCCACACTTGCTGAGTACGACATGTACTCACTCTTGCAATCCCCCCCCCCCCAACAGTTGCAGGTCAGGACTGGGAGTTTAATGGTGATAATGCGGAGTTCTAGGCCGGGTCTACCGTCAGCTTTGCCTGTGGTGTTGATTGGAGCTGCGCTATACCCTTTTGCTTATGTTGCCTAGCTGTCTAGTTTGCTTAATTAGTTTATTTCCGCTGCATTAGTTGAACTTGTCATAAATATACATTAGAGCTTGTATTCGAGGATAATATGGTTTGTGTAATAAAATTTGGTTAATTAATCTTGTTTTGTGGTAATTATCTGTATATCGTTTGTGATTGCACTCGTGTATGTGTGTTGAACATCTTGGGCACACATATGCCTTAGCTTGGTTCTTTTTCGGAACCAAGCATCACAGATGTCCACAGGTTGACGGAACAAGTTTACAACTCAGACTCGAGTTCAACTCAGAGTCCAGAAGCAGTCCACCATAAAACGGATGCCCAGGACGCATATGGACTCCGTTTTTGATGTTCTACATAAGCACGAAAAGAGGAGAAGATAAAATTTCATATGGCTCTAGTCCCACGACAAAATTCATAGGGAGTCATTAGGAATCGTCAAAACAAATTGAGTCCAGATTTCTGTCCGGTGTTGTGCCACCGTATTGGGCCATTGGGCCTTGTATCAAGTATACATCCCTTATTATCGTGTCTTAGAGTTAGGTCACGACTCCAACATCCTTTGGACGTCCTTCCACCTATAAATACTTCATAGTAGCCGTCATGAACAATTGAGTTTTGCTTAGATTAATAATATCGTCGTTCTACGGTTTGTGAAACCCCAACTTCGCGATTTCAGATCGTTTCTTCTATGTTCTTGCTTGTGTTCTCTGTTGCACTTGCAGGGATTAGCCTTCTTGGCGAGGTCAATCGTGTGCAGCATGGTTGATAACCAATGGAGCAGTGGTGTAGTGATTGCAGGGGTTTTTTGTGTTCTACTCGAGAGCCTCGGATCATCAACATCGAGATCTCCATCAATCGACTTATCCATTACTTTTCGGGAGATCGGTCCTAAATCTCCTTATCAACAGGGGCCCGCTGTCGAAAACTCTACAGCGATGGTGGACGATGCCGGAGCATCCAGCTCCGGCACCTCCTAGGGGGCCTGCCGTCGACGTACCTATGAAGATGGTGGGCGACGCCAGAGTATACAGCTCTGGCACCTCCCAGGGGCCTGCCATCGATGTTTCTATGAAGATGGTAGGCGACGCCAGAGCATACAGTTCCGACACCTCCTAGGGGGCCTACCGTCGATGACTCTATAGCAATGGTGGGCGACGCCGGAGCATTCAGCTCCAGCACCTCCCAGGGGGCTTGCCATTGACGTCTCAGCACGTCAACAACAGCAACAAGCGCAGACAAGTAAGTACACTCTCCTGCCCTGGTCTTGCTACTAACAAGGTTCGCATGTGGTATCCTGTGCCCCAGGGTCCCACTGTCGATGACTTCACGACGATGGTGGACGACGCTGGAGCACCCAACTCCAGCACCTCCCAGGGGGCCTGCTGTCAATGACTTCACAACGACGGAGGGCAGCGCCGAAGCAGCCAGCTCTAGCACCTCCCAGGGGGCCTGCCGTCGACGACAACACTCAGTAAAAGCCCGACGCTCCCGAAAGGAGCACGCCGAGACCAGTCACTCATGCTCCCCCACTCTATTGGGGGCCAGCCAAAGACATTCTGCGTTCAAGTGGCAAGCGTACCCAACAATCTGGCCACGCCTACCATGGGGCTTCTGAGGGGGGTTCCATACGTAGGACGTCATCTAGCGACAAAATTGCCGCGTCAGCTATGCAAGCGTTGGTCCCTAAAAGGCTAACGACATCAACAAAGGCTCCTCAAGACCTTACGCAAGAGAAGGAATTGGGGCAACAATTTGAAAGCACGCGATAAGCCAACAAGCAAAACAATATGAACCCAATTTCATAAAAGTTATTTACACAAGGGGGTCATCCCCAGATACAAAAGCATTGCGCCTATGTGTCACCAGCCTCAACTCCGCTGGAACAAAGAAGCCACCTCCTTGGCAAGGTATTGGACTTCGGCCCTAGCCTCATCCTCCCGCTCATCAAGGGGACCTTTCTCCATCGACTCCAGAAGGATCTTTGGGTACTATCTTCGGAAGCATACCAGGACATGGCAGGACACCAGCTCAGCCAGCTCCTTTCCTTCAACCTCCAACTGCCTTGCAAGGTCGGTTTTCACCGACCCCAATGATGAGCAGAGGGAGTCCAAGGCGGGAAGCAGCTGGGCCACCCCCTGAGATGGCTCCCCGCGTGGCACAGGACAAAGGCCGAGGGGTTCTGGCTCTGGCCCAGCACTGGCCAAGAAGTCCTAGACCCCTTGGGCCTCAGCCGTACGGGAGGCTTGGAGGATCTCCGCCTCCCTTCGAGCAGTCTCCTCGCGGTCGGCGAGCTCCCAAGCATGCCGCTCCAGGTCGCCCTCTCGGCGCTGGATGGCCAGCTCCAAGTCTTGCAATGCCCTGTGTTTCTCCTCCAGGCTCTGGGAGATTTCCTCCTATTTCGCCGCCAAGTCCCATTCCTCATCAGCAATGGCAACTTTGCGGCGGACAACCTCTAGCTGCTGGTCCTCACGCGGCCTCAGGCTGGCGTCGGCGGTGGCATGGGCCTTCAATTCACCTCAAGCTCCTTGTTCTTGGCATCGACCAGCTTCACCAAGTGCCGCTCCTCCGCAAGCTGGTCCCACTATTGGGCGAAAGCAGCCTACGTCTGGTGCAAGATGGACTGGGCCGCAGCAACAACGTTGACGAGAGGGATTGGCTCGACCATCGCCACCAACGGCTGCCCCTCCACCCCTCCTGCCGACACTGCGGCAGACACCAGCTTCTGGGGACCAGATGATTCTCTGGCCGGTGCCCCAAGAACCACCGTGCTGCTACACGGTGCCGAAGTCCCCTCCCCCACTGCTAGGAAATCACTGTCCGCTGGTAGCGAGTCGGCACATTGTGCGCTAATAACGTCAGGCACCAGCGCTGCTTCAGCGACCGGCGGGTCAGCCCCACCAAGGGAGGCAACCTCGACCAAGGTAGCCCCCTCCTCGCTGGACACCTCCTCGCATGGCACTTCCTCGCCGAGTGCCTCCTCGCCAAGCACCTCCTCACCTGGCACTTCCACGCTTGGTGCCACTCCTGCCACACCTGCCTCATCGGATGGGGCTGCAGAGTCATCAACTGTACATAAGGCCGACGCACCTTCAGGCGTGGGATGTGGCGCGGCAGACCCCGTTCCAGCTCCGGGAAGGGCAGGGGCTATCAAGCCCACCCTTGGAAGCATCAAGGGCACCAAATTGGCTGATGAAGCCCTGAGAAACCAAGATAAAGCTTCATCAAGAATGGAAAAGAAAAGAAGAGAAATAGCACAGGGGAGAAGCCGCGACTTACCGGCGAGTCCGGCCACTCCAATGACCCTGGCCTCCCACCCTGCGCATCCCTTGTGGGTTTTGGCTGATTTATGACAAACAAATTAGATCCTAAGTAAATTGTTGAGATGAGAGCAAGTTTCAATGAAATTATGAAGAAAGCGCAAAAAGAAAGCAGAGTGAGGAATCAAGTTGAAAAGAACTCAAGAGATGAATAGAATACTCTTTGTGTATGGAGTGTGTTGGAGAAACACACCCTAAGAGCTCAAGCAAAAGAAAACACTCCCACTGCACAAATTTACACAGGGCCGGACTTGTCCGATATACCCTGGACTAGTCCGATAATCTCTCTGTCCAGGAACGGACAACTCCTCCAAGTGCGGACTTGTCCACAACAGACTAGTCCGATAAAGTCCGTACTAGTCCGATAATACCTCTGATCGACATCGGACAAGTACAATATTCCACGGACTAGTACGAAATCCTCACTGACCAACTTCAGGCAAGTTCCCCAATTTCGAACTTGTCCTTAGCCCCTCAAAATTTCACGACACCGAACTAGTATGATAACCCCTCTGACTAAAATCGGACAAGTCTTCCAAGTGCGGACTTATCCTCATTCACTAAGGGATTCACCACGCCAGACTAGTCCGATATGTGTCGGACTAGTGCGAATATCTCTAGTGCCCAGATCGGACTAGTCCGCATATTTTTGGACCAGTCCGATATTCCTGAACACTTAGGGTTTTCCAAACGCCGCATACCGAACTAGTCCGGTGTCCACCACAGACTAGTCCGGACTTTGCAAACCCTAACGGTATCTTTTAGAAACCCTAGTATAAATAGAGGTGTACGGCCCTACAACTATCTCTCTCGACCCCCTGTGCCGTCACACCTTCCAAGAGCCCAGAAAACATGTCTCGTCGCACAATCCAACGCAAGAAAGATCAAATCCTTGAGGATTAACCATAGATCAAAGGAGAGACACATTCTTCATGTCTTGAGCTCTTGGGTTTGAATCTCTCACACACTCTCGCTGTTTTATTGCATATGTTTTGAGTGTGTTTGGTGGTGTTTTGAATTGTAAATCTTGGGGATCCCTCAACTTGTGAGAAGGCCCCTTGAACACGGTTATTTACCCCCTTTGTGATTAGTGGAAGAGAATCAGCCTCTGTGGTGATTCGACAAGGGTAGGGTTGGTGAAGACCCGATCCTTCGTGGACTCCTCAACGTGGATGTAGATTTCCTCTGTGGAATCGAACCACGAGATAAAATCATTGTGTCTTTACTTTTGTTCTTACTATTCATTGCAATCTAGGGTTTGCTCGATCTTGCTCAACTTACGTTAAAATTTTGAAACTAAAGTTAAATTGTGCCATATCTAGTTTCATTGAAGCAATACACTCGAGTTACAAATCAATTTCCGCTGCATAGAGTACTTGGATCAAAATCATCGATCAAACTTGATCGATCTAGTCCGCACACACCGGACTAGTCCGCACCCTACCGGACTAGTCCAATTTGTGTTTGATCAGGTTGCTATGTTTTTTAGGTTCCGACAAAAGTTCCGACAAAAGGTTGCTACATTCAGGTCACCGGGACATGATGACAAGGCCGGCAATGCCGGCTCTGGTACCAACCCTGATCAACCTGCGTCGACGTGATCATCTGCACAGGCCCCCAACACCTCCTCCGGAATCAGGGCACTACTGGAATCGGAGACTAAGTCAACGATAGAAGCTTCAGTCCCTCTGGCTCCCTCGTGATGGGAGATGGGAGTACCGTCTCCCCAAAATAGCTTTCGTTTCTTCGGCGTAGAAGTAGCGGAGCCCACGGCCAGCGTGCGGGAACGCTTTCTCGACTCTGGAGCAGGCGCTGGCTGGCTGACCCCCACTCTGTCAGAGGTAGTTAAGGGCTCTAGCTCTGCCCTTGCAGAAGGATGCAAGGAAGACCCCGACCCTGGCTACATCGCATCACAACACCGCTTTAGGACCGCCGAGGCCCCTGCCATATCTTCGCAATGTAGATGAATGAGGCCGAACAAGTTGACCTTCGACATCGAGTTCCGCAGTTCAGCCCTCAAGTCGGTAGTCATGTGGAGCGGCTGACAGTAATCCAGAATGGATACGATCGTCAACAACGTCGGAGGTCACTGTTTTCAACATCTCCTCCAACATCTTGGGAGTTGGGGTGCCCGGACCCAGCAGACATTCATCAAATTCGTTGTTGTAGACCCAGGCCCTATATAGATGATGCTGTACAAGGGCAATACGGTGGAGCAAGAAGTCTGCCAACACCATCATGGAGGTCAAGCCCTTGCCAACCAAGAACCGGATCCTCCTCAGGGCGGGCTTATATTCCTCTGGCAACCCGTGGGATGCCTCCCAGGTGGTAGGGTCGGAGCCTGGACCGCCGAACATCATCTTCAGCGAGGGATGCAGGTCTGTCCTCACAATCGCCCAGTCTTCCCTCCAGTCGCTCCATTTCCCCCCTTTGAATGAGGCAATGTAACCCCAGGAGTTATTGTCCCGATGGCGGAAGTAGTAGGCCCCCACTTGAGTCATCGCACTCCTTCCATCTGTCTTCATCACGAAGAAACACCAGAACAGCTCCACTGTGGGCGAGCAGCCCACGAACGCCTCACATAGGTGGATGAACACAACGACCAAGGCGATGGAGTTCGACAACAGGTGGTGAAGTTGCAGCCCATACTCCCCCAGCACTGCAAGGAAGAACCTTGACAACGGTAATGCGAGCTCAGCAGTGGCGTAGTTGATGAAGAGAACAGTCTCATCCTCACGCAGATCCCGAAGATCGGGAGACTCATAGCGGATCATCCATCCGCACTCTGAAGACGCCCAGCGAAGGAGCCGCCTCATCGGCACCAGATCTCTGGATGATTGGAAGCGGGAAGGAGGCAGCAAGGAAGCCATTGGAGCAAGCTAAGGTGAGAGCTTTGGCAAAAGGGTGAAGAAGGTTCAGGCGCTCGAGGAAGAAGGCGAAAACTCAGGTTGCGGGGTTTGAGTAAGGAAGGAATCGTTCCCTCTAACGGAGGTTTTCCTTTTTGGTGACCTTCGAGATGCCTGAGTACTCCGAGCAAAGGTTCATACCGCACCGCTCAGCACATGGCACCCATGACAATGGGTCCTGCATCCCCGCTTTGACGCACTGGTCAAGTCGGTCAGCCGCCTGGGGAAGCCGCTGAGGCGACTCCCATAATGGTGGAGTGAACAAAAGTGTTATAGCTGCATCGAGAACCTTCGTGGTTAAAGGCGTCGTAGAAGACAGAGATATTACAGCAAGCAAAGATCCCGTCGCCGTAGTCTCTCAACCAGAAGAGGACGCGTGGCGACGATGGGCAGAAGCGCCCACCACTTCGGCTGTCCAAGACTAAATTCAATGCATAGTGCGGGAAGACATGGAAAGGGCTCCACCTTTGGGCTCTTCACCACGCCCCAAGGTGGACCCAGAGGCCACTGTCGGTACCCTGCAAGCGGGGTACCTTTGCACACAGGATGAAGACACTGAGGCACGTCTGTAGCCGCCATGTGTCCTATAGCCGCCACCGGGGCTTCTCTTCCCTCAAGGTCAAGCTACAGCACCACCATGTAAGCCTTGAAGATGGGACTTGGCCCCGCTGGTGTGACGGGCTCCCAAGATGCCACATGTAGGGACAGGACCTCACCCAACCGTGGGGGAGCGCCCCTAGAACAGCCACATGGCACGGAGCGCAAGGACCAGTACCCCCCAAGGGAAAGGGCCTGGAGCTGCCACATCCTCTTACGAGCCCCGGAGCTGCCACGCGTCACGGACGATCAGTTCTGACCTCCACAGCAGAGATCAGCCCTGACACTACCACGTGTCCCGCAGCTCGCCTCGGACTATAAGATACGAAGACAAAGGGATGGAGCGCCCTGCATTGAAGACGTGCACCCACCTCTGGCCCAACGCGGAGAACGCCAGTGGTCCGAGACTGCTATGACCAATCGCGTCACAGTGAAGGCACCGCAGGTCTATCCCACTTGGCCAAGTGGGTAGCTTGCGGCAACAAGACAGGCCTACAGGACACCTTTTGCCACCGTCAGCAATGGCGTGTGGGCTATTGACAAGAGAGTAGGCAAGACGGTGAGTCTTCACTACCTCTGTCAGGCAAGCTTGTACGAGAAGCCATAGATCTTTAGGATAAGATTGCCCTGGGACCACCTGTCATGCCCCGGGATCCCACTTGTAAGTCATTCGGCCTTGACTATAAAAGGCCTGGACCGCCAACATTACAAAGGAACAGGCCGAAACATCACACACGCATACACACATACTAGCAATACGATCCACCGTGGAGTAGGGTGTTATGCTCCTTGCAGCCCGAACAACGTAAAAACCACTGTCTCATACTTCCATCCGCTAGAACACTTGATTGAGGCCTAAGCCCTGCTGAACAAAGAACCTTCGTGGGCTGCTCCTTAGCAGATCCATGGGAAGTGTCGCTCTAACACTTCGATAACCGTCCAGGGCGACCGCTCCATCTCCGCCTACTGCCAAGAGATGAAGGGTATGGCTGACGCTCTGGGCGACTTTGGTGAGCCAGTCGCTGATAGCACACTCGTTCTTTGTGTCCTTCAGGACCTAAACGAGTGCTACTACCACCTTCGTTCGTGGCTTCTTCGTCTGGAGCCACCCTGACCTTCGAGAAGGTCTGGTCTGACCTTGAGGTCGAGGAGTTCACTGCTGGTGGCCCTGCCGCTCTGACATTGAGCTCGAGGAGATCACTGCTAGTGGCCCTGCTGGCTTCGGTCTTGTCACAACCTTTTACGGCTATGTGCAGTCCCCGCGGCCACCTGCTTCTTTAGACCACCACCACAACCACCTGCTCTGCCTACCACCCCAGGTTCTCCTACAGGCTCTGGGGTGGTAATCGTCACAATCGTGGTAAACGCGGTGGCTGAGGTGGTGGTGGTACTTCTGCACTTGCTCCTGCTACTGGTGGTGGTAGTAGTGGCACCGGTCCGGGAGGTGCGCCCTGGCCCACACCCTACAACCTGTGGATCGGCAAGATCTCTTTGTGGCCTGGGCCATCTCCGGGTCTTCCGTCTCCATGCCACCGCGTCCTCAGTTGACATACATCACCCACTCGGGCTACGGCGACTACCCTTCCTTAGGGCCGTTGTCGGTACCCCTGGATACCGCAAGAAAAGTCGAGGAGTTCCTACTTCTAAATGGCTGATGTCCGAAGGAAAGACGCGTCCCTTTGTATTGGACCTACTCTATACCATAGGGTAGCTCCAGTATCGCCATGTGTCCAAGAGAGCTGGACCTGCCTCCCTCGTTTGGGTAGCTCTGGTGCTACCACGTGTCTCGCAGGGCTGGACCTGCCTTCCTCCCCAGGGAAGCTCTGCCACTGCCACATGGTTACTAGCACCAGACCTATCCCTAGTAGAGAGAAGCTCCAGGCATGCCATGTGTCATGCCCCGGAGCTATGTCAGCAACGGGAAGACTACGGGATCTCCAACAGTGCAGACATTAAAGGGCTATCAATTAGCCGTTACAAGACCTAGTTAATGCGCCATTACCGTTATATTAATGATGCACGATCAGAAGGATATCAAGATTGATAACGCTGCCATTAAGGCACGTTATTACCCAATTAACCATCCTTAACACTATAGATTGTGTATAAGTGGTTTATTACAGCTGGGGCCACCTGTCGGGCCAGGCAAGAACTGTAACGGCCAGTCCTTAGCATATAAAAGGGCTGTGCTGCACGGTAGAAAGCATCCAGTCTCAACTGAGCTCAAGCAATCCAAGATCATACAATCAACACACACCCCATGGAGTAGGGTATTACACTCAGGCGGCCCGAACCACGTAAAATTTCTCGTGTCACCATCTTGTGCTTGATTTAGTTTTGCGCCCCAACCGAATGCGCACCTCAGCAAATTACGACTTAGTAGTTTCGGGGGAAGTGTCCTAGTGCACACTCCGACAACCCCCTAGGGGGCCCGCCGTCGATGTTCCATGCGTTGACAGTGGGCACCGCCGAAGCTAACAAGCTCCAACAATTCCCAAGGGGCTGCCGTCGATGTTCTACACGTTGGCAGTGGGCGCTGTCGAAGCTACCAAGCTCCAACAACCCCTAGGTGGCCTGCCGTCGACGTTCTACGTGTCGGTAGTGGGCACTGTCGAAGCTAACAAGCTCTGACAACCCCCAGGGGGCCCGCCGTTAACGTTCTATGCGTTGACAGTGGGCACTATTGAAGCTACCAAGCTCCAACAACCCCAGGGGGGCCATCGTCAACATTCTACGCATTGGCAGTGGGCGCCGTCGAAGCTACCAAGCTTTGACAACCCTAGGGGGCATGCCGTCCATGTTATACGCGTTGGCAGTGGGCGCCGTCGAAGATACCAAGCTCCAACAACCCCCAAAGGGCCCACCGTCGATGTTCTACACATTGGCAGTGGGCGTCGCTGAAGCTACCAAACTCCGACAACCTCCAGGGGGCCCGCCATTGATGTTCTATGCGTTGATAGTGAGCGCCGTTGAAGCTATCAAGCTTTGACAACCCCAGGGGGCCCGCCGTCGATGTTCTACGCATTGGTGGGCGCCGTCGAAGCTATTAAGCTCTGACAACCCCCCGAGGGCTACTGTCGATGTTCTACGCATTGGCAGTGGGCGCCGTTGAAGCTACCAAGCTCCGACAACCCCTAGGGGCCCGCCATCGACGTTCTACGAGTTGGTAGTGGGTGCTGTTGAAGCTAAGAAGCTCCAACAACTCCCAGGGGCTCGCCGTCGACGTAACAAAGGGTCCTTGGAGATATCGGAGGCAAGTCTCGGATCTCAGAGCTATCCTACTGGCTACGAGTTTGGAGCAAACAAGTTTTCAAGACATTGTCCTCAATCAATTGAACACATCTACAAGGGGGCCAACAAGATAAAGGGCAATGTATTGAAGACAAAAATGGAATTCGAAAGGATTTCATTCATTCATTCAAAATTGGAGATTTACAAGTTGAAGGTACAAATAAGAAAGTCCATGCTATTGGAGTTCCTAACAAAGAAGGAGGCAGCTGTCTGGGCAGCTTCTTGGTTGTTGGCCTTAGCAGCTTCTTCCTCCTCGGTAATGGGTCCTTCGACCACCGGAGCTATAGACATCTTTGGGTTCCATCTCTTGAAGCACATCAGCACATACTCTGTGACGTTCTTGGCTAGAGAATTTCCTTCTGTCTCTAGTTGGTCGATGATTACGTCTCCCATAGCGTCCAACTTGTTGCCGGCGGAGTTCAAAGCTACCGGGGCCTTGTCCATCTCTAGCTCCGGGTCATCTGGATGAACCGGACTAAACCCCAAAGACACCAGAGCTTCATTAGCTCGCCCGACGAAGTCCTAGACTTGCTGAGACTCAATTGTCCTCGAGCTCCTCCAGTGACCTTCTTGCAGATGAAAGCTCCGCATAGCCCTCTTTTGAGAAGTGCTCGACCTCCTTAGCATGATGCTGAGTTTGTTTAGCTAGCAGCTTCTCATGTTCAGCGACTTGTTTCTCTCAGAGGTGTACTCGACTTCGCCTATCCGCAAAGTCTTTCTCTTCCGCCTTCATCTTGTCCTCCCGGGTAGAGACAATAATCTCTCTTTCATTGACATCTTGGCTTTTCCACCACAATCGGTGCCTCTCTTGTTCTCTCCAAGCTTCAAATTCCTTCACACAGTTAGCCAAGTCTTATTCACCGTGTGCCAACTTCTGGGAGAGCTCATCTTCCCTCTTCTGGATCTTATCTTCTTTTCCTTGGAGGCTAACCTCCTTATTATCGAGCTCCTCTTGACGCTTGAGGAGAGTTTCCCTCAACTCTTTGAGACTCTCTGAGCGGTTGTCGGCCATTTCACGGGCCTTCTGCGCATGCTCGTAGATCTCTTGAGTCTTTTTATCGAGGGCCTTAATAGCAGCCTCTCGCTCATCTAATGCCCTGTTCAGGTGCGACTATCGGGCTTTCTCCTTTGCCACCCACTCCTTCTGGTCCGCCGGCCTAGACTGCATCAGCTTTATATCGAAGATCAGCCTATTGCACCAATGCCTCATGGTCTTGCGCTCTTCTTCGAGAAACTTGCAGTCGTAGTCAAAAGCGAGTTGGACCAGTTGGAGGCTTGAGCATGCATTGTCGATTGACAACTCCAAGGGAATTGGCTCCAGGCCCGCCTTAGGTGCCTCTGCCGGCTCCAACGGGTCTTCCAAATTAACATTAGGAGCCCACGGTGCAAGCGTGTTCTCCAGTAGCTCCACGTCACCAGGGTCGATCTCCGGGAGCTCATCAATCTATGTCACGGTCAAGGAAGGTCCTGCAGCTATGACTTCTACCTCCAGAGCTGGCAAGGAGGGTTCAGTCGTCGTATCTTCAACTCCCAAAGCTGGCGAGGAGGGATCTACAGCCATATCTTTAGCCATCGGCCCAAAAGTTGGAGCACCAACAACCAGCCAGATCTTTAGCCATCAGCTCAAAAGTCGGAGCACCAACAGCCGGATCCTCTTGAGCAGGATCGGGCAAGGTCACCTCCGGGGTTGCCACCTCTGGAGCTGGAGCTAGAACTTCCGTCGGGGCTTCATCGATTTCCAACGTTGATGCCAGAACCTCCACAGCTGGCTCCTAAACCACTGGAGCTTGCTCGGGTACTTATTCCACGTGGCCCGACGCTACCACGGGTTCTTTGGTCGCTGGTACTGGACTTGTCTCCACGATAGCCGGCGCCGGAGCCGTCGTGTCGTCCGCCACAACCACTGGGGGAGGGTTGGAGCTTAGGCTGGAGCTTTAGCTTGAATAGCCTCCGCAACTGCCGCAGGCGCCGAAGCTGCTACCTCCTTCATCGATACCCTTAAAACAGAACATAGATAATTCAAGATAAAGAAAGAGACAAAATCAAGACAAAAGTTGAAGGTTCGAACCTTACGTGGGGATGTTGCCGCTCCGGTTGACACGAATCTTCTTCCTTGGCCGCTTGGAGCTATAGCTCATTGTCGTCGGTGTGGCAGACGCTCCAGGACCCAAACCAGGTGTTGAGGCGGCCGCCAGCGCTACCACCACAAAACTTAGACGAGGATGATGGGTCACTTCTTCCAGAGCTTCCCTTACGCTACTTCCATCTCTTCTTGTCAGCTTCCGCTTGCGACTCGAAGATTCGACAGGAGCTTTCTCCTTGCCTCGATTTGATGCTGATTTCTTGGGAGGTGAAGTTGTGGGACGTTTGCCTTTGCCGCTGACTAGTGTAGGTCTGGAGCCTTCATGAGAACAAGGAGATCCGGGGATCACAATCCCCATTGGAGGGGTGCTCCGAGGCCTATTCACAAGGCCCAGATCTCAAGTGCTGGCATCTTCTTCCGCAGCTCCCTCCTGAACTCTGGAACCATGTTCATGGGCAGGAACTCCGCCGGGGGTGTTAGATCATCAGGGTGAATGGCTTCGTTGGGCATCTTTTGGAGATGGATCTTCAAAGCCTTTTCATCCAAATTGGACCCGATACTAGTATCAATTCGGTATGGATCCATCTCTCCACTGAATGCCCACACATGTCATTCCCTCGTCTTAAGTGGAGCCCACCGATCGGTCAGGAAGTTGGCGATGACCATCAAAGGAGTCACTCCTCCTTCAATGCACTCTCGGATCCTTTTCAAGATTGGGTTATACCCCTCTGACAGCATCAGAACCACCTCCCAGGCATCAGTGTCAACAGCTGGAAGGCTGTCAGGCAGCTCTAGCATGTCGTGGCGATCCACCCTGATGAGCACCCAATCCTTTTTCGAACCGTACCACTTCCCGGAAGAAAATGTCTAAAAGTAATTGAAGGGCGAGTTCTTGTGCATCACGAAGTATTAGAATTCGAGAAGCTCATTCCCTTTCCCGATGGTGGGGACCTTGAAGAAGGTCCGGAAGAGCTCGATGCAGGGCGGCACACCCACCCACATCTTGCAAAAGCAGACAAATGTCACCACTAGCAAGGATTGGCGGCCGAGGTGGTCGAGTTGCAGGCCATAGAAGTCCAGCAGCATCAGTAGGGAGCTGGAGAATGGCGGGATGAGCCCCACCAAGGCAAACACCGTGAAGTACACAATCTCGTCGGGGCTTTCTTTCTTGAAAGGGAGCTTGTCGAGGCGGATCGACTCGTTGAAGGAGTCACTCGACCACCCTATGTAGGTGCGGACCCTCGACAACTCTTCATCACTCTTGATCCGGCTCTGAGGAAGTCCCAACTCCATCGTCGCAAAGTGGAGCAGAAGTGCAAGAAAGGTTGCAAAAGCGGAGAGCTCTGAGCACTGGATCAAATGAAAGTGTAAGGGTTGCTCTTCTGTGCAAACTTTCTCACTTTAGTAAGCCTCCGTAACGCTTGGATGGAAACTATCTCTAGACCCGAATTACAAATGACCCCGTCAATGATAAAAGGCCTGGGTACACTTTGTTAAAAAGTCACACCAAGCGAACCGTTCTCATGATGGGAAGTTGGAAGCCCGAGGACGACAGCCTGACAATGCTACAAAGATTACGCTGGGAACTGAGACAAACTCTATATTGGAAACCGACGACCTTCAATTGCGTGAGATCCGCACGCTAGGATCCTACTCGCCATATCAAGAAGGGGCATGTGGCGATGGTATAACGATTTGTCGTCTCAACCGCCCAGTAAAAGACTTTGAAGCCGCAACACGGGAATCGATGATGGCCCCACCTCCGGCAGCATAACCTCTCTCTGAGGACCCCTTCCTGAGGTGGGCCCGGGGGCCACTATTGGTACCCTGCGTACCGGTACCCCTTGATACCACAAGAAAAGTCGAGGAGTTCCTACGTCTAAATGGCTGACATCCGAAGGGAAGACACGTCCCGTTGTATCAGACCTACTCTATACCTTAAGGTAGCTCTAGTATCGCCACGTGTCCTAGAGAGCCTAACCTGCCTCCCTTATTTGGGTAGCTCCACTACAAGGATTCCGCTCTATTGCAACGATTGTACTGCAACGAATACTAAATCATTGCAGTAAGCTTGGTCTTTTGTCACGATTCACTAGTTTGTGGCATTAGCATCTATTGCCACGAACACGATCGTTGCATTAGGATTTGTTGCCACGATTCACTAGTTCGTGGCATTAGGATCTATCACCACGAATCTGTTGCCACGATTCACTAGTTTGTGGCATTAGCATCTATCGCCACGGAACACGATCGTTGCATTAGGATCTGTTGCCACAATTCACTAGTTCATGGCATTAGGATCTATCGCCACGAATTTGTTGCCACGATTCACTAGTTCGTGGCATTAGCATCTATCGCCATGGAACACGATCGTTGCACTAGGATATGTTGCCATGATTCACTAGTTTGTGGCATTAGGATCTATCGCCATGAATTTGTTGCCACGATTCACTATTTCGTCGCATTAGTATCTATTGCCACGGAACACAATCGTTGCACTAGGATCTGTTGCCACGATTCACTAGTTCATGGCATTAGGATCTATCCCCATGAATCTGCTGCCATGATTCACTAGTTTGTGGCATTAGCATCTATCGCCACAGAACCCGATCATTGCATTAGGATTTGTTGCCACGATCACTAGTTCGTGGCATTAGCATCTATCGCCACAGAACCCAATCGTTGCATTAGGATATGTTGCTACAATTCAACAGTTCGTGGCGTTAGCATCTATTGCCATAGAACCTGATCGTTGCATTGGAATCTGTTGCCACGATTCTCTAGTTTGTGGCATTAGCATCTATCGCCACGGAACGCGATCATTGCATTAGGATCTGTTGCCACGATTCAATCTTTCATGGCATTAGCATCTATCGCCACGGAACACAATCATTGCATTAAGAACTTTTGCCACGATTCACCAGTTCGTGGCGTTAGGATCTATCACCACGAAACACAAATGTTGCATTAGGAACTTATGCCACGATTCACAAGTTCGTGGCGATAGGATCTATCGCCACGAAACACAATCGTTGTATTAGGATCTATTGCCACGAAATACCGGTTAGTGGCATTAAGATCTATCACCATGGAACACAAACGTTGCATTACATAGTTCACGTACAGCTAGCTCACACAATACCTATATAAAAAAATCATCATATTCACTGTCCTCCCCCAATATTGGTGGTACAATACTATCATTGATATATGTATCATCATCGTCGTCGTCGTCGTCATCATCTTCATTTGAAAGAGTGGAAGCATCACCGGTTGCTCCATCAATATCATTCCTATCCCATGCGATCATACCCTCATTTATATCAGTAAGTCGTCGATGATCAAATAACGTCTCAGCCTCCATCGTCTCAGTGACATTATTTTCACTGTCTCCAGGGGGCATGGAAAAAAGGTTTTGTGGCTTCGTTTTAACAACTGTAGCCCATTTAGGTGCTTCACACTTCTAATGTAAAAAACTTGTTCTGCTTGGGTGGCTAGAATATAAGGCTCATACTTAAATTGAGAAACAGTAGTGTCAACATCTATCATTCCGTATCGATCCATTTTGTAGCCTCTGCTTTGGCTCTGACCGGAACGAGGCCTATCAAACCATTCACATTCAAATAACAGAACCTCTTGATTTTTTTTTCAAAATCAACTGAAATCATTTTCTTGATTACTCCATACCACTCATGATCACCATCCTGAAAAACAACACCACTGTTTTGCGTCCGTAAATATTTTTCCACCTCTGCTGTTCGAAAGAAGAAGCCATTTATGAATGATCGACTAAAAAAAGTGCCCGACGATCAGGACCTCTAGATAATGCATACAAATAATCGGTTACTTTGCCTTCTTTGTGTAATGTCATAATATGTACACATTAATTAGTATAAAAGGGGTCATCAATAAACCAACTTCAGAATAGATATTTCTTCAATATTTCATCAAAGTAAAAACTTGCATGTACTTACTCGTTTCTGAAACCAATAAACAAACTCATCTCTATGGCGTTTTTCAACATCACGAGAATGAATCTTTTTTAGCTCTTCAAAATGCTCACTGAAAAGGGTACAAAATTAAATTAGCCATCTACATTAAGCATGATCCAATATAGTATAGAACATCTAAGTTATATGTACTTGATCCATGGAGCGGCCTCTTTAACATTAGAAATAATATAATGCTTGATGTTATGTAGTTCCACCATAGTCAGTTGGCCCCATTTAAACCCTTTTTTTAGAATTATCAACTTCTGTAAATATATTAGACTCGAGAGAAGGTTCATTGCTAGCTGCAGCTTCATGACGTTCTGGCCTATTAAGCTTGGTGCTGATGTTATCCAAAAACTGGTTACAAAAAGTCATACACTCTTCCATAATATATCCCTCAACTATAGAACCCTCCGGGTGAGCTCTGTTACGTACATACCTCTTCAATGTACCAAGGTACCTCTCAATTGGATACATCCATCTGTAAGAAACAGGTCCACCCAAGTGAGCTTCTTCGCCAAGATGGATTGGAAGATGTACCATGATATCAAAGAAAGCGGGGGGAAGCAACATCTCAAGCTTACAAATTGTTTCAGGAAATTGTTCAATCCTCTTATCCAAATCTGGTTCCACCAATTCTTTAGAACAAATTCTAGAAAAGAATCTGCTAAACTCAATTATAGGTTCAACAACCTTTTCAGGCAATATGTCACGTATTGCAATAGGAAGGAGCTTCTGAAATATAATATGGCAGTCATGAGTTTATAGACCTGATACCTTACATGCTGTTATGTCCACACTTCTCTTGATGTTTGAGGCATAACCATTGGGATCTTCACATCCGCCAAAAACTTGCACAAGATGGTCTTCTGATCTTTTTGCAAAGTATATGATGCTGATGGACAATCATACTTCCCTTTCATACCCACCGGATGTTGCTTTGGCCGTATACCCATTTCCTGCATATCAAAACGAGCTTTTAGACTATCTTTTGTTTTACCATCCATATTAAGCAATGTCCTCAATATGCTATCACAAATGTTTTTCTCAATGTGCATGACATCCAAGTTATGCCTTATTAGCAATGTCTTCTAATACGGGAGCTGAAAAAATATACTTTTCTTCTTCCAACTATGCCACCTATCTTCCTCAGTGCGCTTTCTCTTATTATTCGTCTGTCCAAAACTCACTTGATCAAAAGTCTCGTATTGTTGGAGTACTTTGCGACCAGAGAGTGATGTTGGAGCCTCTCTATTCTCTATTTTGTTGTTGAAAGAAGCTTTGTCCCGACGCCACCGGTGATCCTGAGGTAGGAAACGACGATGACCCATGTAACAATACTTTTGTCCATGTTTCAACCATAAGGTGTGACACCCGGTTCCGAATATGAACCAAGCGTAACACATATGTGTGCCCAGGATGTTCAACACACATACGCAAGTGATTCACAAATGATAAACAGAATTTAACCACGTCTTAACTAATAAATAAGTACTTTATTACAATAATCCAATAGTTCACGAATAATAAAACTCTAAATAATTGCAGCGGAAAATAAACTAAACAGCACGACTCCAATCCACAGGCAATTGACGACGGTACGCAACCTAGTACTCCACGTGATCCTCAGGGTACTCCCAATTGTCTCCAGTAGCTGTTGGGGGGGATTGCAAGGGTGAGTACATGTCGTACTCAGCAAGTGTGGAAAGTATGACATGTGGCTTATTCAAACGACGAATGTAATAATGGCTAAGTGCTGAAAAGTACAGTAAAACATTTGAAAAGCATTATACTATGTCTATGTGAAACAATCCCATCATAACCAGCAAAATAAACCATATCCAATTATTGCCAACATTACCATTATCCATGTCCAATTACCATAATTCAAATTCATATCCATGACCATAATCCATAAACCATCCATAATCATTACCAAACCATAACCATCCTTAACCATCACCTTTAACCATAAACCAACCATAACCATCCCAAATCCCAATTTCCAACTCTAATCATGTAGGTCATCCAGGCGCTCATAACCGGGAGCACGGCTATCATGATAGTTTTTAACACTCTGCAGAGGTTGTACCACTTTACCCACATGTTTGTGATTTTATCACCTTTCGATGACTAAGAAACCTCCATTATGCCATCTCACACTTCCGTAGGTGTGTGGCCAAGAGATCACAAAATAGCCTTTCAAAAGGGACTACTAGTATGTACGGGCCCACTAAGGTTTCACCGGCAGGCTTGAATCCCTATTCTCCCACCCACGGCCCCCTCGTGTGCCATGCGGATCCCAGGGCAGTCCTCCTCGACTCCCATTCCCCGCGCCATCCAATGGTCCATACAATACTAGCAGCGCTCCTAATTATTCAGCTACGCCGCACCCATACTTGGCCTTGTGGTGGCACTATTGACCTGACATATTCTCGCATGAACCGGTCCTTAGATCTAAAGCAAGCAAACCACCATGACATCCAACCCATCCACATAACCATGCTTGCTTAGATCACCCATCATATTGTCCAGTTCACATTAACCAGAATATCATTGATGCATAATTAAATGTGTAGTGTTGTTTGCCATCCCAATTAATTAAGCGAAGCAAACAGGTAAAAACCCTTCCCGACTCTCTACCATAATTCCAGGTGACAAGGGTGGTCAAACAAAACTAGTAAACTTCCTACCATAGGATTCCCATCAATTTGACACAAGCATGCAAGTTCGCAAACAAAACATTTAATTTAAAATAGGATCAATATGCTTCAAGGACACTTGCCTTGCTCCGGCGGATGGGGTTGCTCAAGCGCTTCGAAGTCTTGGTTTTGGAAATCCTCGTATGCGGCCTCTTGAGCACGTTCCTCTACGCGTGATCATACATACAAGAAAACATACACAATTCAACATAATGCACACAAAATAATCAACATGCAATGACATGCATGCATGCACAGTTTAATAATTAATTTACTACAGTCGTTTATTAATTAGATGCGACTAGTTCATACGTGTTCATATGAGTTTACGGGGGTTTTAGGGTGGATTAATGCTGCTGAAAATAAAATCATGGTGCAACTAAATTCAATTTACGCCTATTATATTCAATATGATCGCAAAAATTCGCATCGGGAACATGCCCTACCGTAGATCTGACGGCTTGACGGTCGCGGAACAAATGCGACGCATAGACGAAATAGATAGTGCAGCAGTCCTTCGGCGGCACGACGATGGCGGCGCGATGTCGGCGACGATCTCCGGCGAACGATGGCGCCCTCCTCTTTTTCTCCCTCTTCTTCCCCTTCTTTTTCTCTTTTTTCTTCCCTGGGCGCAGCCTTCTGGACCTTGGTTCCGGCGGCTTTTTCTTCTCTGCTGGCGGCTGTTGGATCGTGGGAAAAAAAGCCTAGGGCTTCGGTCCTATTTATAGAAGCGGCGGGAGCAAAAAGATCGGAACCGAGTCTGTTGGGGAGTCGGGGCGGGACGGGAGGCGTACGGAGGCGGGAGTCGGGACGCGAAAAATTTTCGGAGGCGGGACAGCGCGGAGGCCACGCGCGGGAGGGGCCCAGCGGGGCTGGCGTCCGTCGCGTCAGGGGGGGACCGGGGCCCGGGCGCGCTGCGCGCTGCGCGCTGCAGCGGTAGGCGGCGGGTTCGGCGTGGGGGCGCCTCGGGGCTGGCGCGCGTTGGCCGGCTCGGGGCGCGGGAGATGCCCGCTGGCTGGGCCGGCTCGGCCTGGCCAGGGGTGATTCCTTTTTTTATAACTTATTGTATATATATTAATATTATATATTTATTATTTATTACTTTTATAACATATATTATTAATATTTTTTCTACTTTTATATATTGTTATATATATTATTTATATATATTTATATATATTTTTATTATTATTTTTATTCTTATTCCCTATTACAAGTTTTAGGCTATTATTATTTTCTATTTCTTCTTTTGCTACATACATTTGTATATATATATATATATATGTTTTATTATTTTTCTTTTATTCTACTAGTGTTTAATGCATGACCATGTATGCAATGCATGATGCGAAAATTTAGGGTGTTACAAACCTACCCCCCTTAAAGTGAATCTCGCCCTCGAGATTCGATAGCGTGGGGAAAAGGTGAGGGAATTCTGCCTTCAGGTCTTCTTCACGTTCCCATGTAGCTTTGGCTTCTGTATGGTGTTTCCATTGCACTTTGCACCAACGGATCCTCTTATTTCTCGTGACTCTTTCCTTTATGTCCAAAATTTTGATAGGTTGTTCGACATAGGACAAATCCTCCTGAAGCTCTAACTCGTCCATCGGCACTTGTTCTTCCGGTACCCCGAGACACTTCTTGAGCTGAGAGACGTGAAACACGTCGTGTACTTCGGAGAGATACGTCGGCAGCTCAAGTCGATAAGCTACCTCTCCTCGCTTGTCCAGAATCTTAAATGGTCCGATGTAACGTGGTGCCAGTTTTCCTTTGACGTTAAACCTTCGCTGACCTCTGATAGGTGACACTTTGAGGTATACAAAATCTCCAACTTCAAAAGTCAAACTCCTTCGCCTATTATCAGCATAACCTTTCTGTCGAGACTGGGCAGCCTTTAAGTTTTCCCGTATTATTTGGACTTGCCTTTCAGTTTCTTGTAACACGTCGGGACCAAACACTTGATTCTCTTCGGTTTCATTCCAAAACAAGGGAGTCCTACATTTCCTTCCGTATAATGCTTCATAAGGTGACATTTTCAAACTTGCTTGGTAACTATTGTTGTACGAGAATCCAGCATACGGCAAACTTCTATCCCAACTTTTCCTATGCTTTAAAGCACCTGCTCTCAACATGTCTTCCAAAATTTGGTTGGTCCTCTCGGTTTGTCCATCCATCTGAGGGTGATACGCCGAACTGAAGTTCAACCTTGTTCCCAATGCTTCATGCAATTTCTGCCAAAATCTGGAGGTAAATTGAGAACCTCTATCCGAGACTATCTTCTTTGGAACTCCATGTCGGCACACAATATGCTCCATATACAATTCTGCTAGCTTCGCGGTGGTATATGTGGTCTTGACAGGGATGAAATGAGCTGATTTTTTCAATCGATCCACAATAACCCATATTGAATCATAGCCAGACTGAGTTCACGGTAATCCAACTACAAAGTCCATACCAATCTCTTCCCACTTCCACTCCGGGATCTTTAGTGGTTGTAACAATCCGGCTGGCCTTTGATGTTCAGCTTTAACTCGTTGGCACACATCACAAAGTGCAACATATTCGGCTATGTCCTTTTTCATGCTGGCCCACCAGTAGCATGTCTTTAAGTCCTTGTACATCTTCGTACAGCCGGGATGAATTGAGTAAGGTGAGTCATGTGCCTCCTTCAATATTGTTTCCCGAATATGCCTAACATTAGGTACCACAATCCTCTTTCCAAGCCATAAGGTACCCTGTTCGTCCTCATCAAATCTGAATTCCTTTCCTTCTTGGGTCCTTTCCTTGATTTCCTGTATTTCCTTGTCCTTTGTCTGTCCTTCCCGTATTTCCTGCTCTAATGTTGGGTTGACTTCCATCGTTCCCATCTCATTTACAAATCCAAGGTTCAACCGTTCAAACTCCTTGCATAACTCGTGTGGCTGCTCTCGTACTGTGAGTTGATGACTTACTCCTTTTCGGCTCAAGGCATCGGCCACTACGTTGGCCTTTCCTGGGTGATAGTTGATTCCCACGTCATAATCCTTGATGATCTCCAACCATCGGCGTTGCCTCAGATTCAGATCCGTTTGCGTAAATATGTACTTGAGACTCTTGTGATCCGTATAAATCTCACATCGGTGACCAAAAACATAGTGTCTCCATATCTTCAAGGCGTGTACCACGGCTGCGAGTTCAAGGTCGTGCGTAGGGTAATTCAACTCATGTTTCTTTAGTTGCCTCGATGCATACGCTACCACTTGGCCTTCTTGCATGAGCACACATCCTAATCCTTGTCTTGATGCATCACAATATATATCAAAACTCTTGCTCACGTCCGGTAATACTAACACCGGGGCGGTTGTCAACCTTTTCTTTAACTCCTCAAAGCTATCCTGACAAGCTTGAGTCCATCGGAATGCCTTCCCTTTCATGAGTAATTCGGTCATAGGCTTGGCTATTTTGGAAAAATCCTTAATGAATCGGCGGTAATATCCAGCCATTCCAAGGAAACTCCGAATTTCCTTAACATTCTGTGGCGGTTCCCACTTAAGCACATCTCTCACTTTCCCTGGGTCAACTGATACTCCTCCTCCGGAAATAATATGTCCTAAGAAAGAAACTTCCCATAACCAAAATTGACATTTACTGAACTTGGCATACAATTGATGCTCCCTCAATTTCTGCAGCGTAAGCCTCAAGTGTTCCTCGTGTTCCTTCTCACCCTTCGAGTAGATCATAATATCATCGATGAACACTACAACGAACTTATCCAGATATTCCATGAAGACCTTATTCATGAGATACATAAAGTACGCAGGCACGTTCGTTAATCCAAATGACATGATGGTGTACTCATAAGATCCATATCGTGTCCGAAATGCTGTCTTGGGTATATCCGATGGTCTAATATTCATTTGGAAGTATCCTGACCGCAAGTCGATTTTGGAGAAGATACAGGCACCCTTCATTTGGTCGAACAAATCCTCTATATGGGGCAGTGAGTACTTGTTCTTAATTGTCACTTCATTGAGAGACCTATAGTCCACACACATCCTCTGGGTTCCATCCTTCTTATCTACGAAGAGCACTGGGGCTCCCCACGGGGATGAACTTGGGCGTATAAAACCCTTCTCTAGCTGCTCTTGAATTTGCTTCTTGAGCTCTGCTAGTTCCTTAGGAGGCATCCTATACGACCTCTTAGCTATAGGTGCAGTTCCGGGTATCAACTCAATGGCGAATTCTATGTCACGATCAGGTGGCATACCTGGCAACTCATCTGGAAACACATCCGGGTACTCGCGAACGATCGGAATGCTTTCAAATGTCACTTCTTCCACGTGATTCAGCATCGCTTTCCCTCTTGCAGGTTGGGCTGCTTCAACTTCAATGCGTGTACCATGTTCACTTGTCAACTGCACAATCCTCTCGGCGCATTGAATGACTCCATTATACTTGCTCAGCCAGTCCATTCCAAGTATTATGTCTATTCCTTGGGAGTCCAAGACTATGAGGTTTGCGAGAAAGTCTACCCCCCTTATTTTAATGCTTACTTTCGGACATACTATATTTGTCGTCATCTCTCCGCCAGGAGAACTTACTAGCATAGTTTGCTTCATATGAGATATAGGCAAATTGTACTTGGCAACATACTTTGACGAGATGAATGAATGAGATGCTCCTGAATCAAATAAAACAGTCGCGGGGTTGGAGTTGGCGAGAAACATACCAATCACGACGTCATCAGCTTGCTGGGCTTCCTCAGTAGAGACATGATTCACATTGCCACGAGCAAAATTCTGCTGTCCACGGTTGCCTTGTGGTGCTCCTCCATTTGGTCGCGGGTGATTTGGCCTTGGTGCATTGTTCATAGGTCCATTGTTTCTCCTGGGGCATTGACTTGCAAAGTGTCCAGGTTCTCCACACGCATAGCATGTCTTACCACCCGTAGCATTAGGGAAGTTTGGGCGCAACTGGTTTTGAGCATTTGCCGCCATGTTAGGACGCGGCGCAGGTGGCACAGGATTGCGAGGCCCTTGCATGGCGGGGCGTTGCTGCGGTGGCTGATTTGGGCGGGGCGGATAAGCAGTGCGGTATGCAGGAGCAGAGGGGTTGTATTGTGGTGCAGTAGGTGGTGCATAGCGGGGGCGAACATTGCTTCCTTGTTGCGGTCCATGATGTGACATCTTCCTCTTGTTGTCCTGCTCCATCTCATGAATCTTGTTCTCAACCACAATAGCCTTGTCAACCAGCTTTTGGAAGTTTGGATAATCAGTATTGAGCAACTGGACTTGAATTTCATTGTTGAGACCCCTCATAAACAAATACTGCTTCCTACTATCAGTTTTGATGTCTTCTGGAGCATACCTTGATAATTGAGTGAATTTGTTGAGATACTCACTCACACTCATCCTTCCTTGCCTGAGTTTTTCAAACTCTTGTCTTCTCAGTATCATAACTCCTTCAGGTACATAGTGGGAACGGAAACTCTGTTTAAACTCAGCCCAAGTGATTGTCTCCTGATTATCATGAGCGTTGCAAAGGGCTTCCCACCAGTCAGCGGCTGCTCCAACTAGTTGATGTGATGCAAAGAGAACCTTCTCCCTATCAGTGCACTGGACAATAGCAAGTTTCTACTCAACAGACTTCAGCCAATCATCAGCTTCCATTGGGTCCGTGGCTTGTGCAAAGGTAGGCGGTCTGGTCCTCATGAACTCTCCCAAACGGTTGTGGTGTGGCGGGGGTGGTGGTGGAGGCAGGTGGGGCTGATTGTTGTTGCCAGCTTGCAGCTGTCCCATGGTCTGTATCATGGTCTGCATGAGCTGGTTCTGCATAGCTAACAGTTGTTCAATATTGATGGCTCCATGAGCATGTCCCTGGTTGTTCTGAGGTACTTCATTGCGCTCCTCCTCCTCGTTGGCATCCCTCTGGTTACGAGTTCTCACCATCTGTTGGCGAAAGAAAGTGGGGATAGAAGGATTTAGAATTTTGAAAGAAACGTCCCAACTATATGCATCAAGGTATGTGACACTAAATAATCCTTTATTAATATAGACCTATATTATGAGGATGTGGACAATTGCCGAAACATCCCACAACTCTCTACTAAGCACACAAGCACTCAAACAAGCACCAAACAGAATTTACAAAGATCCTAAAAGAAGTAACACAACTCAAGGTCACACGAGTATATCTACATCGCTCTTATTTACTAATGGGGGTGTGCCTATCCTTGAGTCGTGGCATAGGTCGAGGACTACTCGTCGTCGAGCGGGAACTCATCCGGGTCCTCGTCGTCGTCGTCGTCGTCGGGGTCCTCGGGGTCCTGTGGGTCCTGGGGTGGTGAGGCAGCAGGCGGCGGTGGTGCGGTAGACGCCACACTGGAAGGCTCCTCGTCAGAGGACTCCTCAGAAGATGACTCACGCTGACCGTTGCGACGGTCTGGAGAGTCTGGGGTCCACATCGGGGTGTCGGATGCATAGTCGTCCGGGTCCTCGTCGGTGATCCGACGATACCTCCTGATTATCGCCTCGTGGTGATGGGCGAGGTCACGTCCATCCTGAATCTCCTGTTGCGCCCTCTGAAGCCAGGCACTGAGCTGGGTCACGTCGTCAACAGTCTGACGAGACTGCGGGAGGTCCAGGGGTCCCTCCACGTGCCTGGAGACGAAGCGCGCAGTGCCACTGGGACGCTGCGGGACGAAGGCGTGCACCGTGTCCTCCAGACGGAAACGGCGGGCGTGGCTCCAAAAGGTGGCTGCTTCCCAGCTAGCATCCTGCTCTGCAGATCGGCGGGAGCTCCTCCAAGCGGGGCTGCTGTGGGTCTTCACCAACTCGTCACCGTAGTAGATATAGATCTTGCAGCTCCACTCCTTCCTGCCGGGGCGCTGCACTCCAGTGGTGTGGTAGGAGAGCGAGAGGCTATGGTGACGGTAGCCAGCCTCACGGAGTAGGGCACGGAGACGGTGTCGCAGTTGTCCTGCGGCTCTGCCGTCAGAACGGGTCACCACGGGGTGACGTGGGTCGACGGCCGGAGAGCGACTGCCAACCTACGCGGGGGCACAAGTCCACCGGTCGACTTACGGGGGGTTGTCTTGGTGCGGGCCATCTACAGAGAACAAGAATACATTAGAGGGAAAAAAAATAACAAATACAAATCTGAAAATTTCAGCAGCTAAAACGGCGGAAAAAGAGCGGTACAGCGGTTCCAAAAGAACGAAAAATAAAGAGAAAAAATACAGCAACCAACACAATAATTTTACCCACACATAACAGCGGCAAAACACACTTTTTCCGCGAAAATTTACGCAGCAAAACAGCAGCACTCAATATTGCTCACTTCCGAAATTTTTTATCAAAAACGCAGTAGCGATCAGTACTTTTTGCGGCTGAAAATAAGGGAAACAAAACAGCAGCAAAAATTTTCGAAAATAGCAGATTAGAAGAGTGTTCCTAAGTGCTCTAGAGTGTCCATTCTACCTAGGCTTGCGTCCTACGGTCAACGCGGCTCTGATACCAATTTGTGACACCCGGTTCCGAATATGAACCAAGCGTAACGCATATGTGTGCCCAAGATGTTCAACACACATACACGAGTGATTCACAAATGATAAACAAAATTTAACCACATCTTAACTAATAAATAAGTACTTTATTACAATAATCCAATAGTTCATGAATAATAAAACTCTAAATAATTGCAGCGAAAAATAAACTAAACAGCACGACTCCAATCCACAGGCAATTGATGGCGGTACGCAACCTAGTACTCCACGTGATCCTCAGGGTACTCCCAATTGTCTCCAGTAGCTGTTGGGGGGATTGCAAGGGTGAGTACATGTCATACTCAGCAAGTGTGAAAAGTATGACATGTGGCTTATTCAAACGACGAATGTAATAATGGCTAAGTGCTGAAAAGTACAGTAAAACATTTGAAAAGCATTATACTATGTCTATGTGAAACAATCCCATCATAACCAGCAAAATAAACCATATCCAATTATTGCCAACATTACCATTATCCATGTCCAATTACCATAATTCAAATTCATATCCATGACCATAATCCATAAACCATCCATAATCATTACCAAACCATAACCATCCTTAACCATCACCTTTAACCATAAACCAACCATAACCATCCCAAATCCCAATTTCCAACTCTAATCATGTAGGTCATCCAAGCGCTCATAACCGGGAGCACGGCTATCATGATAGTTTTTAACACTCTGCAGAGGTTGTACCACTTTACCCACATGTTTGTGATTTTATCACCTTTCGATGACTAAGAAACCTCCATTATGCCATCTCACACTTCCGTAGGTGTGTGGCCAAGAGATCACAAAATAGCCTTTCAAAAGGGACTACTAGTATGTACGGGCCCACTAAGGTTTCACCGGCAGGCTTGAATCCCTATTCTCCCACCCACGGGCCCCCTCGTGTGCGATGCGGATCCCAGGGCAGTCCTCCTCGACTCCCATTCCCCGCGCCATCCAATGGTCCATACAATACTAGCAGCGCTCCTAATTATTCAGCTACGCCGCACCCATACTTGGCCTTGTGGTGGCACTGTTGACCTGGCATATTCTCGCATGAACCGGTCCTTAGATCTAAAGTAAGCAAACCACCATGACATCCAACCCATCCACATAACCATGCTTGCTTAGATCACCCATCATATTGTCCAGTTCACATTAACCAGAATATCATTGATGCATAATTAAATGTGTAGTGTTGTTTGCCATCCCAATTAATTAAGCGAAGCAAACAGGTAAAAACCCTTCCCGACTCTCTACCATAATTCCAGGTGACAAGGGTGGTCAAACAAAACTAGTAAACTTCCTACCATAGGATTCCCATCAATTTGACACAAGCATGCAAGTTCGCAAACAAAACATTTAATTTAAAATAGGATCAATATGCTTCAAGGACACTTGCCTTGCTCCGGCGGATGGGGTTGCTCAAGCGCTTTGAAGTCTTGGTTTTGGAAATCCTCGTATGTGGCCTCTTGAGCACGTTCCTCTACGCGTGATCATACATACAAGAAAACATACACAATTCAACATAATGCACACAAAATAATCAACATGCAATGACATGCATGCATGCACAATTTAATAGTTAATTTACTACGGTCGTTTATTAATTAGATGCGACTAGTTCATACGTGTTCATATGAGTTTACGGGGGTTTTAGGGTGGATTAATGCTGCTGAAAATAAAATCATGGTGCAACTAAATTCAATTTACGCCTATTAGATTCAATATGATCGCAAAAATTCGCATCGGGAACATGCCCTACCATAGATCTGACGGCTTGACGGTCGCGGAACAAATGCGACGCGTAGATGAAATAGATAGTGCAGCAGTCCTTCGGCGGCACGACGACGGCGGCGCGATGTCGGCGACGATCTCCGGCGAACGGTGGCGCCCTCCTCTTTTTCTCCCTCTTCTTCCCCTTCTTTTTCTCTTTTTTCTTCCCTGGGCGCAGCCTTCTGGACCTTGGTTCCAGCGGCTTTTTCTTCTCTGCTGGCGGCTGTTGGATCGTGGGAAAAAAGCCTAGGGCTTCGGTCCTATTTATAGAAGCGGCGGGAGCAAAAAGATCGGAACCGAGTCTGTTGGGGAGTCGGGGCGGGACGGGAGGCGTACGGCGGCGGGAGTCGGGACGCGAAAAATTTTCGGAGGCGGGACGACGCGGAGGCCACGCGCGGGAGGGGCCCAGCGGGGCTGGCGTCCGTCGCGTCAGGGGGGGACCGGGGCCCGGGCGCGCTGCGCGCTGCGCGCTGCAGCGGCAGGCGGCGGGTTCGGCGTGGGGGCGCCTCGGGGCTGGCGCGCGTCGGCCGGCTCAGGGCGCGGGAGATGCCCGCTGGCTGGGCCGGCTCGGCCTGGCCAGCGGTGATTCCTTTTTTTTTATTTTTTTTATTTTTTATAACTTATTATATATATATTAATATTATATATTTATTATTTATTATTTATTACTTTTATAACATATATTATTAATATTTTTTTCTACTTTTATATATTGTTATATATATTATTTATATATATTTATATATATTTTTATTATTATTTTTATTCTTATTCCCTATTACAAGTTTTAGGCTATTATTATTTTCTATTTCTTCTTTTGCTACATACATTTGTATATATATATGTTTTATTATTTTTCTTTTATTCTACTAGTGTTTAATGCATGACCATGTATGCAATGCATGATGCGAAAATTTAGGGTGTTACATAAGGCGTCAGTGTTTACATGGCAGTGTGGACATGCTAGCCTACCTTTTGTGCTCCATCCACATAGCATTGCATATGCTGGAAAATCATTTATTGTCCACAATATCGAAGCTCACATGAGAAATGTCTCTTTCTATGAACTGTCGTATGTTTCAACATCATTAGACCATAATTTCAGTAGCTCATCAATCAAAGGCTGCAGATACACATCAATTTTGTTTCCAGGTGACTTTGGCCCAAGAATTATCATTGACATCAACCAATAAGGCTGCTTCATACACAACCAAGGTGGTAGATTATAAGGGATTAGAATCACAGACCATGTACTGTAAGAAACATTCATTACTCCAAAAGGATTGAAACCATCAGATGCTAGCCCAAGTCTTATGTTGCGAGGATCAGATGAGAAATTTTGGTGAATGCTATCAAAATGCTTCCATGCTTTTGAATCTGCAGGATGGCGTAATATTCCATCATCAATACGTTCTTCTTTGCGCCAGCGCATGTTTGATGCCATTGATTCTGTCATATAAAACCTTTGAAGACGGGGAATAAGAGGGAAGTATTGCAGAATCTTGCGTGCTACAAGCTTCTTGGCTTTTGCACAAGGTAAAGCCTCTCTTGCATCCCCACCAGTACTATTTTTCCATCTTAATTCACCACATTTTGGGCATCGATCCAGCAGAGAATGGTCCTTCCGGAATAACACACAGTCATTGAAACATGCATCGATCTTTTCATAGCTCAGCTCGAGGTCACGAACAACCTTCTGAACTTTATCAAGTGTATTAGGAATGCAATGGCCCTCTGGAAGCACATATGAGAATAGTTCAAGGATCAACTCACACGCTTTTTTTCTCAAACCAGTTAAACACTTTATCTGGTACAACCTGACAATGAAGGATAATTGGGTCACCTTCTCACAACCTGGATACAACTCCTTTTTGGCATCATTTAATAAGTCATAGAATGCCTTTGCACACCCAGTTGGCTCCTGCTGGTTTATAACATTTTCTGGATCATCAACATCTACTGAAGTACCACCATGATCACCAGTGCTTCTAAGAAGACTGGACAACATATTTTCCATAGCAGCATCATCAGAAATTATCTGCTCATTATTTGCTGATTGCTCAGCAATATTTTTCTCAACTCGTTTTTCTCCATGGTGTACCCAACAAGTATAATCAAATGACATCCCATTACGAAGCAAGTGAAGATGAACTTCCTTGCGTGTCCCATGGCAAATATTACTACATTTCGTGCAAGGACAAGGCTTAGTTTCTTCTTCATGAGTGCCCTGGAATGCTAAATTTAAAAATGACTCCATTCCATCCAGCCACTCCTTCGTACGCCTGTCTTTTCCCATCCACGTCTTATCTTCTGACATTGCTTCCTACAATTCAATCAGCGTATCCGTAAGAGGATTGAACTACAATAACATTATGTGAGCAATTGTACCTAGCGCTGTTGCTCCTCCACGTGCGGCGGCCAGCGGATGCTCCTCCACGCCGGTGGACGGCGGATGCTCTTCCAAGAGCGTGGCGGCCAGCGGATGCTACTCCAAGAGTGTGGCAGCCGGTGAATGCTCCTCCAAGAGCGTGGCGGTCGGCGGATGCTCCTCTAGGCACGTTTCGTGCAATCGGGAGAGTGGCCGTTGTGGATCGAAGGGTCTAGCGGGGAGGCAGCCAGGACAAAGCATACATGAAGCTACCAGAGTAGGCCCAACACTGTGTTGGGCTGCTTGTTATTCATGGGCTGAAACTGCGCTGAGTCACTTTGTATTCCTGGGCCAAAACTGCACTGGAGCGCTTAATGTTCGTCCCCATGACGCGTGAGCCCATGTACGGGCGCACGTCTCTAGCTCTGGCAATTTGTAATCTAAATAAGTTAATGTAGCAACGGGGGTGGTATTCCGATCAAAGGGGAAAATTTGGTGTCGTTAAAGGAGATGTTTTTCGATAAAAGGAGAAATTTTTAATTTGACACGGAAAGGGCCCAGCGTATGCGTGGAAAAATTATGCTTATAAAAAACTGCGGTTTGCATCCCTCTCAGTTATCGCAACGGCTCGACGTGTCCCATCGGCTTCACTGGCAGTTTTTTAATTTGACACGGAAAGGGCCCAGAGCTTATATAAAAAACATCCGCCCGGTACACGCCTCATTCACGTTCCATTTGACTTCGACCGGGCGAGCGGACGATGTCGAAAGGAACGTGACTGAGTCTTGTACGACATATTGTTTCAATTGGATGTCTGACTACAATAGCGCGCGTTTCCTTATATTCTTGTTGCATTGAGCTCAACTTTCTGAGGTGGGACAAACGTTCACAACTTGTCAAAATCGCTCGCACGAATTCGTTACAGACACGGGTATAGGAGTAGTGGTAATGATTACATCGCGCATAGGGGCATTGGGCCAGTGTTATGTTGGGGCCAGTGGTATATAGATGGTGCCACGATCAGGGAACGGCGATTGAAGACACGAGAAGAAAGTACGTGTGGCACCATCTGAGAACGGTATGCACTTGCTCTCCGGTGCTTCATTAAAGGAGATTTTTTTCGATAAAAGGAGAAATTTTTAATTTGACACGCAGAGGGCCCATCGTATGCGGGGAAAAATTATGCTTAAAAAAATGCAGTTTGCATCCCTCTCGGTTCTCACAACGGCTCGACGTGTCCCATCAGCTTCATTGGCATATTTTTAATTCGACGCGGAAATGGCCCAGGGGTTTATATAAAAAACATCTGCCCCGTACATGCCTCATACACGTCCCGTTCCACTTTGACCGGGCGAGCGGACGATGTCGAACAGAACATGGTGGAGTCTTGTAAGACATCTTCTTTCAATCGGATGTGTAACAACAATATTGCGCGTTGCCTTATATTGTCGTTGCAACGAGCTCAACTTCTCGAGGTGGGATAAATCGTTCACAGCTTGTCAAAATCGATCGCACGAATTCGTTACGGACACCGGGTATAGGAGTAGTGGTAATGATTACACCGCGTATAGGGGCATTGAGCCATTGTTACGTTGGGGCCAGTGGTATATAGATGGTGCCACGATCAGGGAACGGCGATTGAAGACACGAGAAGGAAGTACGTGTGGCACCATCTGAGAACGGTATGCACTTGCCCTCCGGTGCGTCGTTAAAGGAGATGTTTTTCGATAAAAGGAGAAATTTTTAATTTGACATGCAGAGGGCCCAGCGTATGCAGGGAAAAATTATGCTTAAAAAAACCGCAATTTGCATCCCTCTCGGTTATCGCAACGGCTCGACGTGTCCCATCAGCTTCACTGGAAGATTGTTAATTTGACACGGAAATGGCCCAGGGTTTTATATAAAAAACATCCGCCCCGTACATGCCTCATACACATCCCGTTCGACTTCGACCGGGCGAGCAGACGATGTCGAACGGAACGTGGCAAAGTCTTGTACGACATCTTCTTTCAATCGGATGTGTAACAACAATAGCGCGTGTTGCCTTATATTGTCGTTGCAACGAGCTCAACTTTCCGAGGTGGGACAAATCATTCACAGCTTGTCAAAATCGATTGCACGAATTCGTTACATACACAAGGTATAGGAGTAGTGGTAATGATTACACCGCGTATAGGGGCATTGGGCCAGTGGTATATAGATGGTGCCACGATCAGGGAACGACTATTGAAGACACGAGATGGAAGTACGTGTGGCACCATCTGAGAATGGTATGCACTTTCTCTCTGGTGCGTTGTTAAAGGAGATGTTTTTCGATAAAAGGAGAAATTTTTAATTTGACACGGAAAGGGCCCAGCGTTTGCGAGGAAAAATTATGCTTATAAAAAACTGCGGTTTGCATCCCTCTCGGTTATCGCAACGGCTCGACGTGTCCCATCAGCTTCACTGGCAGATTTTTAATTAGACGCGGAAATGGCCTAGGGTTTTATATAAAAAACATCCGCCCCATACATGCCTTAACACGTCCCGTTTGATTTCAACTGGGTGAGCTCTGTTGAAATCAAACGTGGCGTGCAGGAGTCTTGCACAACATCTTTTTTCAACCGAATGTTTGACTACAATAGCACGCGTTGCCTTATGTTCTCGTTGCAACGAGCTCAACTTTCCGAGGTGGGACAAATCGTTCACAGCTTGTCAAAATCGCTCGCACGAATTCGTTACGGACACCGCGCGCGGGCCGCGGGGGTAGACACGGAAAGGGCGCAGGGCTTTATCTAAAAAACATCTGCCCCGTACACGCCTCCTAAACATTCCTTTCGACTTCGACCGGGCGACGACCGGGCGAGCGGACGATGTCGAACGGAGCATGCAAAAGTCTTGTACGACATATTTTTTCAATCAGATGTCTGACTACAACAACGCGTGTTTCCTTATATTCTCATTACAATGAGCTCAACTTTCCGAGGTGGGACAAATCATTCACAGCTTGTCAAAATCGTTCGTACGAATTCGTTACGGACACCTCGCACACCGCGGGGGCAGACGTAGGGAATATGCCAGGTGACCAGTGCACAACCTGGGCCCAGGTGGTGCATAGATTGCGAGTGACGAGGATATGATTCCTTGAATTAATCCTGGCGTTATCCCTGTCATGTCTGGCCATCATACGAGACCTCGTTCTTTCATGTGCACACATGTCACAGTCATGCAACTGCTTCATCCGTCCGTTCATGTGGACATATGTCACAAATGTGGAACGGTATGCACAACCTTGAATATGCATACTGTATCCATAATTTTTTTTTCCTCGTTTGGGCAGGAGTGGATCCTCTTCAATCTAAGTAGATTGGAGAGTGTCCGGTCATCATACGACCTGGCATAATGAAGATTTTTGAATCTGATATACTCCTCTTTTTAATTCTTATCATTATGATCACAATTTGCATTGTCTCAACCAAACAACACGTACAACAACAATGACTCAGCTGAATCAGGGACTGGCCAATTAAAATGGAAGTCAACAGTCTCACGGTTCATAAATCGAAATGTGCGCCATCCTTTTTCTTCTTCCTTTTTTCTATCCATAACCGTGAGACTGCTAAGTTCCATCTTCACCGGCACATATGTACGGTCCGGATGTGCCGGTGTGTACCTTAACCCCCGTCGTGCATCCCCGGTGGTGGTTGGAAGACCCCTGCAGGTATGTTCTGATTAACAGGATTAAAAACACATTAACTATCTTATGTGGCATGCCAATGTGGATGTCCAACTCAGGGTAAGGATGAAAGTGAAACGGTTTTTTGATGTTGATGGACTAAATAATTGACCCATTTGAAATTTCAAGGACCAAACTTAGTGTGGATTGAAAGTTTGAGGATGAAGTTGAGTATTGCTAGCTTGATGAGCTCAAGCTTGAAAAGTTCGAGTAAGCTCATTTGTTGTTGTCATTATGATATGTACGTATGATTAACTAAACTATATAACTCTATTAAAAATGTTCTATGGGACACAATTTTTATATATGGTAGAAACAAACTCGCTTGAGTTCGACTCGTTGACAGCGCTACATGCAATTAAAGTTTTGGTGCAATCGTGTAATCAAAGATTTTCATTTCTTGGATCTATACATCCTACGGTTATTACATCTTTTCATTAAACCCCTTCCATCCCCACCACCACCCCTCCACCTGGTGGAGGGGGTTAAATAAAAAAAATTCAATGACCGTTATATTGATCGATCCAATGGTTGAAGATGGTTGATTACACGATTGCACCAAACATCTTATTACATTCTAGTTCAACCCAACTTTAAAACAGGAAATCTTTTGACACTGATTAATCCAGTCGTGATGTTTTTCTCTTCTTGTTTTTGTAATGTTTTATTTTTTTGTTTCGTGATGCTGATTTTCATGTTTTGTACTTCCTCCTTTGTCACACCCCCGTGGCCACCAGACCGCCGAGCCGGTGGCGTGAGCGCGCACGACGGTGGCGAGATCGCCGGAGTGCGGCGATTGCGTGCGAGGCACGAAAGTGGCTAACCGATTTCTCTTTCTGTTCTCCCTCTCTCTCGGTCTGTCTCATCCATATACGCGAGTACACGGGCCTTGCCCGACACTGGCCTCTGGCCCATTACATTCCATTTAAACTCACTCACACCTTTTCAGTTCCTGCTCCCGCCATCTTCGTTTCGACTCCTCCTTCAGTCCTCTGCTTCCTCTGTCGCCGATGCCGCCTGTGGACCAGCCGTCACACCTTCCCCGGCTCCAGGCGTTGCTTGTCCCCAAGCACGCACTTCCGGAAACCGCACCACCAAAGCACTGATTGGCGCGTTCGCTCTGCCCATCTATTTGAGGGTGATAGGCGGTACTCAGCAGCAAGTTCACCTTCAATAGAGTAAACAACTGGCGCCAAACTGCACTGGTAAAGATCCGATCCCTATCCGAGAGCATAGATTTGGGAACCCCATGAAGCTTCACGATGTTATCCACCAACACCTGAGCCACTTGACCCGCCAAGAATGGATGCTTCAGAGGCAAAAAATGGGCATACATCGAAAACCGATCAACCACCACAAGAATCGTGTTGAATCCTTCCGAGCATGGCAGACCTTCAATGAAATCCATCGTAATGTCCTGCCAGGCTCCACTGGGCACCGATAATGGTTGAAGCAGACCTGTCGGGTGATGATGTTCAGTCTTGGCCTGCTGACAAACGGTGCATTGTTTCACGAAGTTCTCAATGTCCAACTTCAGACCAGGCCAACAGAAGTACCGCTTGACCCTCTGATAAGTCACCTGGATGCCAGAGTGACCACCGAGACAAGTATCATGGAGCATAGCAATGAGTTTGTTTCGCGTACCATAGTTTTGTCCAACCCAGATCTGCTGACCTTTCCTGATGACTCCCTAATGCGGAGAGAACCCCTCGGCATTGGGTGAGGCAATAGCTAGTTCACTGCGTAGTTTCTGAGCAGTGTTGTCTGTGACATAAGTGTTAAGAATGTCTTGAATCCATTTGGGTTGAACTGTGGTCAGTACAGAAAGCTGCTCTTCGCGGTGTACTCGGGACAGCGCGTCTCCTGCCTTGTTTTCTTGCCCCTGTCTGAATACGACTTTAAATTGGAGTCCCATGAGCTTTGCCATCGCCCGACGCTGCCAATCAGTATGCAACTGTTGCTCTTCCAGAAAGCATAGGCTTCGATGATCAGTGCGGATCAAAAACTCTCCACGTTGCAAGTACGGACGCCACTTCTCCACTGCCATCAGCAACGCAAGAAACTCTTTTCGTAGATCGACAGGTGTTTGTTTTTCATGTTCAGAGCCTTACTCAAAAACGCTATTGGGCGCCCCTTTTGCATCAGTACCGCTCCCAGACCCAAATCGCTGGCGTCGGTCTCCACTTCAACCACTTCTTGGAAATCCGGCAATGCAAGGACTGGTGTCGAAGTCATAGCCACCTTGAGCTGCTCAAAGGCTAACTGAGCTTCCTCTGTCCAACTGAATGCCCTCTTTTTCATAAGGTTTGTCAGAGGCTTTGCGATGATGCCATATCCTTGGACGAATTTGCGGTAATACCCCATAAGTCCCAAAAAAGCCCGTAAATCAGTTGCAGAGCGAGGCACTGACCAACAACTCATCGCTGCTGTTTTGGCTGGATCAGTCTTCACACCTTCCACCAAAATAATGTGCCCGAGGTACACCAGCTCTGTACGAGCAAACGCACACTTGGAACGCTTGATATAGAATTGATGGTCCCGAAGTGTCTGTAGAACCTGCTTGAGGTGCTGCAAGTGCGACTCCAAGGAAGGACTGTAAATTAAAATATCATCTATGAAGACAAGAGTGAACTTACGGAGAAACGGGGCAAGAATAGAGTTCATCGCGCACTGAAAAGTGACCGGCACGTTCGTAAGCCCGAACGGCATCACTTTAAATTGGTAATGCCCATTGTGTGTTTTGAAGGCCGTTTTGAACTCCTCCCCAGGTCGCATCCGCACTTGATGGTACCCGACCGTCATATCCAGGGTCGTAAAGAACCGCGATCCAACCAATTCGTCGAGAATTTCTTCCACCAGTGGCATCGGAAAGCGATTCTTAATCGTTAGTTCATTAAGACGCCGGTAATCCACGCAAAACCTCCAGTCACCATTCTTCTTGCGCACCAATAACACCGGGATAGCAAACGGACTGACACTTTCTTCTATCAATCCAGTCTGCAACAACTCCTTGACTTGCCGCTCGATCTCATCTTTGTGTAGGGGCGAGTAACGATAAGGCTTAGAATTAACCGGAATGGCTCCTGGCAGTAAAGGAATTGCATGATCAAAGGATCGATGAGGGGGTAACGCCGTCGGCTCTGCAAACACCTCCTTGTACTCATTCAATAGCTCCTGCACTGCTCCTACCACTAGTTGATCCCTTTGGTCAGCTTCCTCCTGTTGGTCTGGCTGCAGCGTCACCAAGGACCATACTTCGTTACCCACCAGCATTTTGCTTAACTGAAACGCTGAGACTACACTCAGACTTAGTTTTTCCTTCGATCACACTCCTTTCAATGTGACTTCTTTGTCCCCAGCATAAACTCCAATTCTTTCGTGTCCTAATAGAAAGTCATTGGATTGTGCGTCTTGAGCCAATCGTACCCCAGAATGGCATCATACGCACTCAACTGAAGCACTCTCATGTCAGTCTGGAATGTGTGTCCCCCACACCACCACACGCGCCGAGCACACCAACCGATCTCCACTCGCTACCTTCACCGCCACCCTTGCACATGCTTCAGTTTGCAGCCCCGCTCGAATCCGAATTCCTCACTAATGAAGGTTGAGGAGCTTCTCGAATCCACCAGCAGGCAGAATTCTTGTTTGTTCACCATAACACATAGTCTGAAACAATTCACCCCTTCCGTACCAGCCAAGGCATGCAGCGATAACTCCATCTCCGTAGCCTCCTCCTCTTCAATCTTCTTCAGAGTATCGTCAGACAAAACCATACTCAAATCCTCCTCCGTCAATGCGTTGAGTTGCATTGGGACCCTCTTGGTACACTAAGCGAAATGACCCGGAGTGTACTTCTCGCCACATGTGTAGCACAACCCATTGGCACGCCTATACTCCTTCAACTGGCGCTCCTTAGACCATTCCAACCTGACACCTCCAGTCTTCACCTCTGCCTTCGGTGGTGCACCCGATCTCAATCCTCCCGCTCCCCTGAACTGTCGGCTTCTCTGCCTGTCCTACAATTCCGCCTGCAACCGAGCCATCAGTGTAGCACGGTTCACTGTGGTAGGCATCTGAGAGAATACTGACTGGTGAATATCTGATTTTAGACCCTTCACGAACTGTGTGACGTAGAACACTTCATCCAGTTCAGTATTGTGCATTGAAGTTGCAAACCGGAGTTCATCGAATCGCGCCACGTACTCTTCCAACCCGGCGCTCTGATACAAATGCAACAGGTCATACATCGCCTTCTGATACTCATATGTGCCGAATTTGGCTCGAACGGCAGCTGTAAAGTTCCCCCAACTTCCAATTCATTGGGTCTGTCGATACACCTGCAACCAGCGTGCAACCGTTCCTTCCATGTGTAGTGAAGCCACTCTCGCCCAGCGCCCTTCCTGCACACCATACAACCTGAAATAGTCTTCACACTTGTTAAGCCAGATAGTGGGATTCTCCCCGATGAACTTCGGAAATGATAGTTTCATCAGAGAGTGATCATCTCCACCCCCTTCATCCCTTCTCTGACGGTTATGATCCACCGCACCGCCTCCAGGTGGATGCTGCTGACGTTCCCCTCCAGCTTCCTCGACACCTCCCTGTGTGCCTCCCCTCCGCCTCTCCTGAAAATTCCGACGTGCTTCCTCCATTATCATCCTAGCCAGATCCACCACCCTCTTCCCCGTCTCATCGACCTGCCGGAACAGGATATCCCTCTCCTTCGCCGCATCCTCCGCAACCTGCGCCGCCAGCTCCTGCTCCGCCAAAATCTTCTTCTGCTGCCGATCCGACTCATCTAACCTCCGCGTGACCTCATCCAACCTTTTGGTAACCCCAGAGAGAGCAGAGATCACCTGAGTCCAGCGATCCTCCTCGATCTTCGTCGTCTCCTCAATAGCGGCGAGGATGAACCTCGTATGCACTGAAGGCTTCACCGGAGCCGTCGTGCACTCCCGATCGACGAGGTCCCCGCCCTGAAGAGAACCTTCCGGCTCCGATACCAGATGCACACCCCCGTGGCCACCGGACCGCCGAGCCCGTGGCGTGAGTGCGCGCGACGGTGGCGAGATCGCCGGAGTGCGGCGATTGCGTGTGAGGCATGAAAGTGGCTAACCAATTTCTCTTTCTGTTCTCCCTCTCTCTCAGTCTGTCTCATCCATATACGCGAGTACACGGGCCTTGCCCGACACTGGCCTCCAGCCCATTACATTCCATTTAAACTCACTCACACCTTTTCAGTTCCCGCTCCCGCCATCTTCGTTCCGACTCCTCCTTCAGTCCTCTGCTTCCTCTGTCGCCGATGCCGCCTGTGGACCAGCCGTCACATCCTTCCCATATTAGTACTTGTGATTAATAATTAGGACAAGTTTTGTAGTTCAAATATGAACTAAAAAACTTGTTCTAACGACAAGTAATATAGGTAGGAGGCTGTAATTTTTTATGATAATAAACTCAATGTTGTTTGTTTGTTCCATCTTTTATTTTGTTTTCTATCCGCTGTTTAGTTAACTATCTGTTGTATCTGTATTCTCTATTAATGAATGACATCCCACACCGCCGGTGGCTTGTAAAGTTGCCTGTACGATACTTTAGCCGCTAGAGGTGCCAGGAGACCGCCCGCAACAGGGCCTGCAAAGTGGCCTGTAAAGTAGTATACGGTACTAACAGGTAGCGACGACTGGAAAGAAAAGTGGAGACAATCAACAGAGAGAAAAGAAAAGAAAGGACGAGAAAAATGTTAGAAAAAGATAGTTATAACTCAAACGTACCACTGGCCCTATGCCCCTATACGCAGTGTAATCATTACCACTACTCCTATATGCGGCCAGAAGTTATTACCACTGCTTCAAGGGATGTGCTGCGGACTGGATGTGCCGATTAGTTTATTTTGTGTTTATTGGGGATTATGTAACAGCTAGTTCTGTCGAATAGTGACGACTGGAATGAAAAGTAGAGACAATGAACAGAGAGAAGGGAACACTGATTTCCTTTGTTCCAAATTGCTGTATGATTGAATGTATTCATTTTCGGAAGAATCCATTTCTTTAAACTGTCCCGTGAGTTTCCTTTGATGCAAACGGGGATAAACATAAGACGAGCGAGCATAGGGGAAACACATCAAGTGCAACATTCATCAGAGACGAGCGGGCATAGGGGAAACACATATACTAGAAGTCTATTTTATATACTCCCTTTGTTCTCTTTTAATTGGCGTTGGGAGAACTAGGGGTGCATCCAAACGGGAATGGAGGGAATATAACCCATAGAGTACAACGCCTGATGACAGAACAGGTCATGCTCGTGCTTAATCCAATAGTTCTCTATACAGAATATTGTCACTCCTCCCACGTAGGCCTGCCGCAGCTGGCAGTTCCCTGGTTCCCCCCTATTGAGCAGCGCCAAGCGTCATCATCGATGTTGGGCACCGCCAACGGCGGCGCTTCTGGATGAGGCGTGCCCAGGAGCCTCCAGACGACACCATCGATATTATTCATGGCTTCATGCCGACACCGACAGCACTCCTTGTTGGTCCACTTCATGGCGACGGACCCGACCGCGTCGTAGCCGACATGGGCCTCACCTTCGACCTGCCGGATATACTCAAAGGCATTGTGGGCCCCGCGGTCGGCGTCATAGCGGAGCATGGTGAGGATGTAGGCCACCACCATGTGGCCATTCGCGGCCTCCCGGGCAAGGAACTGGGTGCCCGGCTGTGCGCAACCGTGCAAGAAGACGACGTCAAACCCGGTGACGTACCACGAATGAGGGTTGCCGACGATTACCAGACGCTCACCGAGGTGGTCGTAGCTCCAGTTAAACTTTTAGATGCTCTCCCGCTCCAGCACCACGCGCCTGCCCACGGCGCGATCCCGGCACGCCGCGTGCATGGCCTTGCAAGTGGCGCGCAGACTGGAGAGGTCATCCATGGGTTGCGAGGAGGTTGCGGTGACCCACCCTGCGATCAGGACCGCAATATCGTGCGGCAAGGGGAACTTTATGGGCTTCGAAGGGAACCAATGAGGGCACGCGCGACGGAGACGAAGAGGAAGAGTACGTGCGGAGAAGAGGATGGCATGTGTGTGTTGCAGAGAAGAGGATGGTGTGTCTTTATTATTACGCGCGGAGAAGACGATGAGACGCGCGTAGTGATGGTTATGGCTTCTAAAGTGCACCGTTTGGAATGCTACTTGCAAAACTCGTATGAATGTCTTTCCCTTCCGGAGGATTCCATTCCTTTAAATTGTCCCGTGAGTTTCCTTTGATGCAAACTGGGGTTACAGCTTCAATGTGCAGCTGTACGCTATTTTAGCCGATGGAGTTGTCAGCAGGCAGGAGATCGCCCGCAGCGGGGCCTACAAAGCGGTCTGTAAAAAGTACTTCTCCCTTCGTCCCAACTCAACTCTATTTTTAGCTTTGGTCAAACTTACCTTTGACCAATGATTTCTTGCCTGGTCCTTATCCTGATCATCAAGGTCCTCCGCCTGCTGCCCCAGATGACTTGGGGCAGAATGATCCTGGTGACTAGAATGAAGTGTCGGATATGTTGTTCACGGTGCAGGGTTATTCAACACAAGCAATAGGTAGCATATCCTAATCTTTCTCCCCATATATAGCGTGTTAACTAATTTTTCTGCCCCAAATGATCTAGAAAAATTACTCCAAATTTGATGATGCCATAAATTTATCGCTGTTCAAAACTATGACGATGCTCATCAAGCTCGCAAGCTCAACTTCATTCATCCTCAAACTAGCAAATTATTTCGGATGGATTTATGTTAGGGGTGTGCATTCGGTCTACCCGATATTTTGGTTCGGGTATTTTGGTCTTTTTCAAAATTCAGTTTCTTGAAATCACTACCTGAATTGTTGTAATAATATTAGGTACCCGAACATTTTGGGTACCAATATTCGGTTCGATCTTCGGTCCTACTCGATATATCCGGATTATACATTATATCCATGTCATGTTTGAACAAATTTAATATGATTGATAAATTTAATCCCATGAGGTAATTTATTATAAATTGACAAATGAAAAATAAAAAATAAACGTTTAAATCCAACAACTTCACACATCACAACTCGGTTTTTTTGGTTTTGGTTTTTCGGTCTCGGTTTATTTGCCCACCCCTAATTTACGTAGTAGTAGCATATGGGATATACATATTTCTGCTCCATGTTTTTTTTGCAAAACTATCAAGTGATATATCCTATGTGCATATTACATATGTAAAACTAATGTAAAATATAAAACTTTTTCAAAGGGAAGTCCTAGGTTTCATCAAATCTATCTTTGAGAGTTACACAATTTTGATCTGTTTTGACAATACAAGAATTGTACTTTTAGATTCACCATGAAAATATTTCCATAATATACAATCTAGTACTACATGTTATTGAAGTTAATAAATTCCATATAAATCATTGTTCAAAGGTAATTAGTTCGACCAAGACAAAAATAGAGTTGACTTGGGATGGAGGAATTATTATACGTTGCTGTTTGCTGCATAAGGTTTGGTCCTTCGTTCAAGCCGTAGCCATTTGTACAGGCGGCTGATGGGACCAGGCATTGTTAACGGCTCCTAAGATATACCAATAAATCATCCCCGGCAACGGTGCCAGAAATGCTTGTTGGTATTACTTATGCACCATTAACTAAACATCTCCAACTGATGTGTCAGAAATGCTTGTTAATGGTTCTATTGGATCACAGAGTGAATTCCGCAAGAGCACGGAGGTATCATTGTAGAATTTCCCCTTAAGAGTATTCCCAAGGGTTTCATTTATTTGATCCCAAAGGAAGGCAGGGAAGAGATATAACAATCATCAAGTAGAAAGGATAGAAAGGTCTAGGTAAGAATCTAGTAAGGATGGATAAATAATAGTGGAGGTAGTGTGACACACACAAAAGCTTTCAAGCCTAAGGGAGTATGTGACGCCCGATTCCGGGAAATGAACCAAGCTAACGCATATGTGTGCCCAGGATGTTCAACACACATACACGAGTGCAATCACAAAAGAGTATACAGAAAATTACCACAGAACAAGATTAATTAACCAAGTTTTATAACACAAACTATATTATTCTCGAATACAAGCTCTAATGAATATTAAGGACAAGTTCAACTAATGCAGCGGAAATAAACTAATTAAGCAACTAAGCAAACTAAACAACTAAGCATAAGGGTTTAGTTTGCGCATCTCCAATGACACCATAGGCAAAGCTGACGGTAGACACGGCCTAGAACTCCGCATTATCGCCATTAAACTCTCAATCCTGACCTGCAACTGTTGGGGGGGATTGCAAGAGTGAGTACATGTCGTACTCAGCAAGTGTGGAAAGTATGACATGTGGCTTATTCAAATGACAACAATAATAATGGCAAAGTGCTGAAAAGTACATTAAAACATTTGAAAAGCAATATATTACGTATATGTGAAGTAAACCCATCATAATCATAAGTAATACCATAATACCAGTCCACAATTCACCATCCTCATCAATAATTCCAGATTTCACCATTTGCCAATAACCATATTCAATACCAGAAATAAATCCATAACCGTCCATAACCATTAACAAACCATAACCATCCCAAATTCCAATTTCCCTTTAATCATGGAAGTTGTCCAGGTGCTCATAATCGGGAGCACGACTATCATGATAGTTTTATTTAACTCTGCAGAGTTTGTACCTCTTGACCCACGTGTTCGTGATTTCATCACCTTTCAGTGACTAAGGAACCTCCATTATGCCATCTCACACTTCCGTAGGTGTGTGGCCAAGAGATCACAAAATAGCCTTTACAAAGGGATTACTAGCCTATTTAGACCCCACTGAGGTTTCACCGGTGGCGATGTCTCCAACTGAGCACATCTTCAACCAAGGATCCCCTCTTGAGCCATTCGGATCCCAGGGTAGTCCCACCAATCATCAACAAACCCAATCCGACTACCCCTTCCCCGAGCATCCACAATGGTCCAAACAGCACTAGCAAATCCCTAATTAATCAGCTACGCCGCACCCATACTTGGCCTCTTGGTGGCACTGTAGTCCTGGCTTATTCTCGCATGAACCGGTCCTTAGATCTAAAGCAAGCAAACCACCATAACATCCAACTCATCCACATACCAGGCTTGCTTAGATCACCCATTACCATATCATATTTAACCAGTTCATGTTAACCATAATCTCATCCATGCATAATTAAATTGAGTGGTATAGTTGTTTCCCATCCCAGTTGATTAAGCGAAGCGAAAAGGTAAAAAGCCCATCCCGACTCTCTACCATAATTCCAGGTGACAAGGGTGGTAAAACAAAGCTAGTAAACTTCCTATCATAGGATTCCCATCAAATTGACACAAGCATGCAATTTTGCAAACAAAACATTTATCTTAAAAACAGGATCAATATGCTTCAAGGACACTTGCCTTGCTCTTACTGTTGGTTAGGGTCAATTTCTTCAAACTCTTGGTGTTGTAGATCCTCCGCGGCACTCTCTAGCGCAAATCTGTCTAATCCACACAATAAACATACAAGACAAGAATCACAATCAAAGAGTGCACAAATATTACTCAATATGTCATGACATGCATGATTTATGCAAATGCAAGGTAGAACTTGTTAATAGATTGCTTTTAATGATCACCAACTATTTCTAATAGCTTTTAACAAGTTTATACAGGTTTGGATAAGATTAGATCAAATTTTAGAATTAATTCAACACAATTTAACCAGAAAGATCAGACTAGTCCGCTAGAGACCGGACAAGTCCGCCCTCTGCGAGATCAGAAGATTAGGGTTTTCTAGATCGACGTAAATTTGGAGATTAGGGGTTGAATTCTCGTAAGGAAAGAGAATAGAAGGTATACCAGGTGTTTAGAACTCCAATGAATCAAGAAACTTGGAGGTAACACTTGGATCTTGGTGATCTAGGGTTGGTGATGAACTTGGGGATGAATTGGTGGTGAAGAATGAAACTTGGTGGAGATCTTGATCCTCTTTCGTTTCCTCCTCTTCTTCTTCTTGCTTGGGATCTTCTCCTCCCTCCTTGTTGGTGGCTCCCCATAAACTAGGGTTTGGGTGGGTGGAAAAGTGGCAAATAGATGTCAATCCAAGGGGTGGGGCTGTTTATATAGAGGTGGGGGCTAGGGTTAGATGGATTTCGAGTTTTGGGATGAGTAGAGGCCGATTTAGAGTCCCTCATGGGCTCTAAAAGAGTTAGGCACGACGTCCCTAGGCCCAATTAACGTGAAACCCAAGAAACAAGTCGTAAAACAAAAGATCAATTCAGAGTCATGAAATACCGGACAAGTCCGAAAAGGACCGGACTAGTCCGAAGTCGTCCAGAGAGAAAATCGGACAAGTCTGGCCAAACATCAGACAATTCCGACTTTAAACAGAGAGGAAAACAGATAAGTCCGCTGGAACACCGGACTAGTCCGGAAAAGTCCAAGGACTTAGCAATTTGCAAGGATTCATGGAATATCGGACTAGTCCGCACAAAATCGGACAAGTCCGAAAGTTTCCAGTGCCAAAAAGCGGACTAGTCCGCAGCAAAAACGGACAAGTCTGTTTTTAGTCAGAGAGAAATCGGACTAGTCCTCAGCAAAATCGTACTAGTCCGCACTTTCCTGCATTTTAAGTGCGGTTTTGCTCCAAATCAATTTTAAATGCTCCGAATCAATTTTAAACTCGTTCCTCCTGTTGTGGGTTAATGTTAAACATTTATATGAGTGTATGCAAGGCATGATGCATAAAAATGAGGGTGTTACAGGGTAAGAGGATCCTAGAGGTTAGTTAAGGTTGAGAGTTATGAAGGTACTCCTACTATGATCTATTGTACATATACATAGTCTAAACTAATTATTCATAAGCTAGATCAATAGTGAATATTTATGCTATGTGGTTCAGCACATCGGGCACGAGCTTACCCCTAGCAATACTAGAGCGACTCCCGCCAAGAGCCTGTGGCATAGCTGAACGTGGAGAATTACAAAGGACAGATAGGGATGTCACCACCTACCGCCTAACTCTTTAATCTGTGGGTCTACGAGACATCCAATGCTACTTAGCTATCCTAGCACCATGCTAGCATATTAAGTAATTACCTTAAGAGCCTAGGCACAATCCATCCTAAGGCAATAAATCGAATCATCATTGAACCAATGTTGATACACAGCATAATTATCTATACTAACCTAGTTATGTTATAATTAACTAGACTATAGTGGGGGTCTATAAGTTCTCTGATAATGAGATATGTTCATGATGAAATAGTCATAGAAGCTATACCTTCCACATACATGGACTCCACAATCAAACAAGAAACGCTTTGCCCAAGTATATCTATAAGTAGAGACTAAAGATACTATCTTTATTATGTATAAAGTCACACATACAAGAAAGAATACATGAGTCATACCTTTCCCAATGTAGGATTGGGAAGAGAGAGACTCCTTAATCCTTTCCCAATTTGGACTTGGGACTAGAGACTCTCCTCTCTACAACCTAACTCCTCTAAGACTAATGATAGTGTATACAATAGAGATGAAGCTCAAGTGGTGTGTGTTCAAGTGAGAGGTAGGGGGTCCTATTTATACTAGTGTTGAGGTCGGTTCCCGCCACCAAAAGCGCGCGAATCAGTCACCATTGACTCCAGGGAGCCGGGAGGAGCCAACACGTGTAGGCTGACCGAGTTTGGTGCAAAGACTAGGTCGGCCGACCCCCTGGTTCGGCCGACCTGGTCATTGCACCGTTTCTCATGTGCTTTCTCCAGGTGGCTGCCAGGTGGGTCCCATTAATGTATATGGGTGATACACCGTTGGATCTCCTCGGATACTTTTGTTTGTGGGTCATTTGATCCATGAGATGCCACGTGTTGTCGCCTGATTGGTTGGGATGATATTTTATAGGATTGGTCTCTCTACATTTCCTCATTTCCTGCATAAAATGCTGCATACACATATTTATCCAAGTCCAAGTGGAATTGGGTTAGATAGATAGGTGATGTGTGCAAGAAATGACAAATCGTTCACATAATTGAGTTAAGTTGACGGATGAAATTGGTATATAACAGCCGTCAACAAACTCCCCAAGCTTATCCTTTGCTCGTCCCGAGCAAAGTTAAGACTTTAGGTTGATGATCAAGAGTTGCTACAATATCTTATTTTCAAAAGTATCTAATGCACAACAAGATACTCTATTAGTATTGCAGAAATTGGCTATGATACCCTACCTTTCTTAAGTTATCATGGGGCTTATGCTTTTTCATATTCATGAGTAGTTGAAAGGTAGAATAGCAATTGGAGCAATCATAGCCTAGAAATCAAGTTCCACTTAAATCCCAGAGAATTCAATTTAGATATTAAGTACCTCAATTTGATTCTCTCAGTCACTCCTTTGCGGATAGTGAAAATATTTCCTCACCAAAGCATTGTGCCTCTACTATTCCTACTCATTGAATATGGCTTGTATGTGGAGCCTTGTAAGGAAAGTAAGTAGGCATATTTGCATCACATATATTGCTAAGTCAAAAGAGTAAGCCTTAGGAGAATTCAAATCAAAACTTTTTGATTCAAGACTAGTGCATGTATGATGGAGTGGAAGTGGATGTGGATACTTGAGATAACTCCTTTTTGGTATAATCTCTCTTTCTTTTACAGGAATGAAACATGGCTACTTTTCTTTTCTCTTTTTTTTTTCACATGCTTATGATGTAAGCATGCTTTTTTTTTCATTTTTGTAGCCATGTCTTCTACCCCCTTTCTTTGCAATGAATTTTGAAGAGAGTGCTAAACATGAATAACATGGAGTTTCTCTTTTTGTTGTGGTGTGGTGGATATGATGGACATTTTGCTTACTTCTAGTGTAGAAGTATAGCATGTGCAAGTGAAGCCTTGAATTCAAAAAGAGTTAAATGATTTCTCACATAGGTCTATACTAGTTTGACTAGGCTCAATGTGAAAGCAAATAGCATATGCATAAGGTTTTGTCTATGTATAAACATCATATGGCTTTGGTAGGTATTTCCAATCAATTGAGGAAAACTTAAATATTTTTTTTAGAATTTCTCCGGAAATCTAGGTTTTACTTTCAAACTAGGACTAGCAGCCCTATTACCAATTCTAATCTCGCAACAACCTAGAATTAGATTAAGCTTTTGCTACCCACAACTTCCAAATTAAGGTAAAAGTATTTCAAACCAATGAAAGCAATATTCGGAGATTAGCAAGTTGTAAACTACAGACTTAGGAAAATAAAACAGAGCAACTGTTCATCATTTCATCTATGTGAATTCTAAATCATTCTTACCGTACATCTTTATTTGATGAAAGCAAACCTAACCTATATTTTTTTAAATGCAAGGTGGATGATGGATGGATGGAAAATAAATATGCAAGGAATGTGATACATGTTACCTCAAGTGGGGGTCCTCCACCAAGCTTGTTCTTCAACTACCTCCATGACAAGGGTTGAACCCTTGATGACGGAAGTACGCTGCAAGATCAGCTTGTTGTTGTTGTAGCGCCGTGTTGAAGTTGGTGAATTGAACATCCATGTGTTGTTTCCAATCCTGGGTACCTTGAACATGCTCCTAGAGTGTGCTGTAGATGTCACCCATTCTCACTTCAATTTCTCCCATACGTCTAGTGAGGTCCGTCATTCCTCGGCTATAGTCATGATGACTTCTAGCCGAAAAGGAACGACATCCTCTCATGGATGTTGGGGGCAAGCTGCTAGAGCTTGAAGTGGATAAGGGTGGATCCCTTTTCCATTCTTGCCAAGATGACCCTAGTCTCATACATCGGAGGTTGAGTCCATCCGGGCTCATGACCCGTTGGGTTCTCTTCCTCTTGGTATTCATGGACCGGAGAGATTATCGGTAGCATGCCTGTGGCTGCAGCCCTCGCACGATTCCTTGTTACCCTGCCAGAGACATTACTTCTGCTTGCTTCCTCAAGGGAAGAAGATTAATGGTTAGCCTACGGCATTTGTACAAATGAAAATCTGGGTTAGGTAACCAAATTTCATTGACAAAGTCGGGATAGAAAAATATCAGGGAGCCATCATGATCATACTTAAGGATATGTCCTTGCACTAAATAGTCTTCATCAATTAATTCTCTTTCAGTTTCAATATATTCAAATGAAGAGTATCTAGGTGCTCCTATCCTATCAACAATATGAGTAATCAATGAAGTGCATTCAATTGGTCCTGATTTTGAAATGTAGTCTAACCACTGTGTCACCATGGCTTTGACTGGAGCAACTTTTATCTTTTTAGTCATGGCAAACAAAATTTTCAATTCATCATCTCACACAACCCTAAAACCTCCCCTAGGGAACATAGTCATAGCCACCCATCTATGCATGAAGCGTAAGGTAGGGTTTTGGATGTGGCTATTCCTAGGAGCCCTACATGTGATCTCACGAGTTAGCTCATGCCAAAAACTTTGTTAAACTTAGGCAAATTGTCTAAATCTTGCGAACACCATTTATGGAAGCCTAGGATGCTACCTAATTCTTTCCATAGGATGTTGTATTCTTTTTGAAATAATCTAAAAGTAATACCATCAAATCCTATTCTTAGCGTGCAAAGGGATTGAATAGTGAGAAGGCGTGAACCTTTCTCCTCTATGTGAGCAAAATCATCAAATCCAAATGCATGCCAAATGGAAAGAAGAGTCCATACCTATTTTGGAGATCAAATGTGGATCATAAGCCTTGGTGTGGCGGAACTCACGATCTTGGAGAAGCTTGCGTGCTTGATCTTCAACTTCACTTTGTATGTCGAGGTTGTTGTCATGAAGAAGTTGGTGTGGGTTGCTTCTCTCTTCCATGGTAGTGTCTTCACACACACTTCTCCTCCTTGGGCTTGTACCCATGGAAGAGAGGCGTGCACTAGAACCTTCACCATGGCTTGAGCTTGCAGCCTCCTTCCTCTTTCCAAACAACCTCTTCATGTCTTTTTGAGTTCAACAAGCAAGAACAAAATAAGGCGAGAAAATCCAAAAAGAAGCGTTGTTTGGAAAACAAAACTCTCAACAAATTTTCTTCTCTCGAAAGCTTGAGTGTAAAATGCAAATGCAAACAAAAGAAAATCTTTTTGGGGATGGATTTGAGCAAGAGTGTTGCAATGAAGATCAAGAAAAACAAGGTGAGCTAGAGAGTGACTCGGGGAGGTGTAAAATGATGTGGTGTGTAAGAGAGGTGCTCCTCACGGCCACAATTTATAGGGTGCATCCTCCAACGGTCACTTGGGGTTCAAAATGTAGCCGTTGGAGGAAGGGGAGCCAATTTGGCTCCACTCCCTGTTCGGCCGACCAAGGGGTTCAGCCGACCTGACAGGTGGCCCCCCTGGTTCCCCTTTTGGCAAGTGGCTCCCCAACGGCTATAAAATTAGCACGTTGGTGAAATACCACATGTGCAGCTCAGAAAGAATTGTTTTTCAAATAAAAACCTTTTTTCAAATCCAATAAAAATTTTCTTTTGAAAAGAAAGAAAGAAAAATGATAGCTGAGAATATAAGATTCTCAACTTGCTAGGAAAAATCAAATATGCAATGGGAAAAATCCAAATGGGGTGGAAAAAGAAAGAAAGAAAAAATAAAGTGGGATAACTACCAATTTAACCTATTGGCGTAGGTCTGACCACCGTCCGATGAGATGTGCATTCCTCCGTCTTCATTTCACATTCGGGCCTGGAGGGATGGGCTCGTACGGCTTGTCTTGCTTCTTCCACCATTCCTTCTTTGGCGGCTTGGTGGACTTGGGCCTTCTGGAAGGTCCATACGATTCCGTCGCCTTTGGATATCAGCATGGTCAAAACGACAGATTCTCCTCGTAGATTAATCTTCTCATGAATGCAATGAGTGAGTCCACCTTCGGAGGTGTGACTTCGACCTCTCTGATGTGTTTACCATTCGGCCCATACTTGATTTGAATCATGGAGCATTGTTCTGATTTTGGCCGAAAGTTAAACCTTTCCTCCTTGCCATTGATATGGAAGTGGATTTCTCCACCTCCCACATCTATGCGAGCTTTTGCAGTGCTTAGGAATGGGCGCCCAAGAATGAGTGGTGTATTCTTCCCGATGTCCATGTCTAGCACCACAAAATACACGGGTATGAAGCAGTTACAGATCTTCACCGAGACGTCTTCAGCAATACCCGCTGGATAACGGACTGAAGAGTCAACCAGTTGTAGCTGCATTGGTGTTGGAGTTAGCTCTGTGAAGTTCAGCTGGTCGAACACAACCTTGGGCATCACACTAACACTTGCTCCCAGATCACAAAGTGGGTTGTCAAAGAGGTGAGCCCCAATTGAGCATGAAATGGTAGGACATTCGGGGCCCTTTTTCTTTTCAGGAAGCCTATTGAGGATGGTTGCACTGTAGTCTTCCGTAAGCTTGACGACCTCAGTGGTGGGCAATGGCCGTTTGTTGTTCAATATGTCCTTGAGATAGCGAGCATAAGTGGGGACTTGCATCGCATCAATCAAGGGCACATTGATGTGGATCTTTTGGATGATCTCAACAAAACGGTTGAATTGCTCATCCACTGTTGGCTTCCTTTGTTTGTGAGGGAATGGCAATAAGTTGGTGTCTTCAAAGTGTTTGGCCATTCTCTCACCAAGTAATTCACTTGGGACATCCTCCTTTTCAGGCTCAGTTGTCCACTTTTCTTGTGTGGGATATGGTGGGTCACGAGTGGTCTTTCCTCCTCCCGTAACCACTGCACTGACGTTCTCCACTGGGGCTTCTGGCTGCCCCAGAATTTTGTTGTTTTCTAATGGAGGGACAACTGCAGCAAGTTGTGCCAACTGAGTCTCCAACATCTGGTTGAAGCTCAGTTGATTTTTGAATGCTGAGGATAGTCCTTCAACCTTTGCATTAATGTTTTCCAGGGTCTTGTCATTAGCTAACAACTTCTTGGATAGGGCATCGTTGATCTTGAGCTGGCTAATGGCAAGTTCTCTCAAGTTGGGCTGATTTCCAGGGTTGCCATTGTTGTTGTACCCTCCTTGAAAGAATGGGCATTGTTGACCCCACCCTTGACCTCCTGGACAATAGCCATTTTTGTTGAAATTTCCGTTGTTGGCGAGGTATAGGGCATCCTCACGAGTTTCTGGGCAATCATTGCCCATATGACTCGTGTTGCCACAGACTTCACACGTGATGTGAGAATCTAGGGAATAGGCATTGCCAGACACTTCACCACTGGCTTGTCCATCTATTTTCTTCATTAGGAGGTCCAATTTTGCAGCGATCATGTCCACCTCCTTCAAGGTGTGCATGCCTCGCTGTCGAGTATGGAGACGCTCATCGTTCTGTCCCATGTTCGAAACCATATTCTCAATAAGATCTTTAGCTTTTGGCACCATCAATGAGAAGAAGGCTCCTCCAGCAGTAGCATCCAAATGGTCACGAGCTGATGGGATAAGCCTGTTATAGAAATTTTGAATAAGAAGCCATTCATCCATCCCATAGTGGGGACAGGCTAGGATGTACTCCTGAAGCCTTTCCCATGCCTCGGGAATAGATTCCTTGGGCTCTTGCTGAAAGCTGGAAATCCTTCCACATAGGGCATTGGTTTTGCCCAACTGGAAGAATTTGGCGAGGAATGCCGTAGAACACTTCTCCCAAGTGTCTACAGCACTTCGGTTCGCGTAGAACCACTATTTCCCTCTCCCAAGGAGAGAGAACGGGAACAGTCTCAGACGGACCACATCCGGAGACACGTCCTTGATCTAAAAAGTGCTACAGATCTCGAGGAATTGTTGCAGGTGAGCACTTGCATCCTCGTTAGCCTTCCCACAGAATGGGTTGGCTTGCACCATAGTGATAAGGCCAGTTTTGATCTCGAAGTTCACATCTCCTGTGTTAACAGTGGGCCCAATAGGCACATTGTTAGTAGAGGGAGCTGAGAACTCACGAAGGGTCTTCTGGACCATTGGCGTTTGGATTGTTGGTGCAAAAATGCTGGCTTGCTTTGCCGCTCGAATCTTCTGAGGAGTAACGACACGGGGTCGGTCTCTCAGAAGAGATTCGGGATCTTCAACAAAGTTTTCCGGCAGGAGGAAACCAGACATTGAAAGTGCATCTAGGACTCCCTTGTGGGTTTTGGATGATTTATGACAAGCAATTGGGATCCTAATCCTTTTGTTGAGATGAATGCAGGAAAATGATGAAAAATGAGTAAAATGCCAAAAAGAGGGAAATTAAGAAGGAGAATGAATTTGAGCTCAAGAAGAAGAAATTAGTAGATTAGTATGTATGGAGTGTGTTAGGGAAACACACCCAAGAGCTCAATCTCACTTAATCACACACACACAATGCACAAAACCATACAGGACCGGACTAGTCCGATATCAGCCAGACTAGTCCGATATCACATTCTGCACAAGATCGGACAAGTCCGGTCTCCACCGTACTAGTCCGATATCTTTCTGTTCCACCTCGGACTAGTCCTCCCCAGTGCGGACTAGTCCTCAACACAATGCACAAGTCACTAGATCGGACAAGTCCGGTCACCACCGGACTAGTCCGATACCCTTTCTGATCCACTTCGGACAAGTCCGTTGATTACACGGACTAGTCCGATATACACTCTGATCTAAATCGGACAAGTCCTCCAAGTGCGGACTTGTCGTTCCAAACACTTAGGGTTTCACAGAACCGGACAAGTCCGATAGCAACCGGACAAGTCCGAAGATTTCCAGCAGCGAAATCGGACAAGTCCGTTTTTCAATCGGACTAGTCCGATATTCCTGGACACTTAGGGTTTGCTTCACACAGCACACCGGACTAGTTCGGTCTCCACCACGGACTAGTCCGATCTTTCTGAACCCTAACGGTAATTTCTAGAAACCCCATATAAATAGAGGTGCACGGCCCACTTTCAAACTCTCTCGAACCCTAGCGCCGTCACACCTCCCAAGAGACTCAAAAACCATCTCTCTCCACGAAATCAAGTGCAAAATCGATCAATCCTTTGAAGATCACTTGTAGATCATTGGAGAGGCACTTTGCACACGATTGAGCTCTTGGTTTGAATCTCTAACACACTCTTGCATCTCAATTTGTATATTTCGAAGTGTGTTATTGGTGTTTTAAAACTTGTAATCAAGGGAGCTCTCAACTTGTGAGATCGCCCCTTCAACTTGGTGATTTACCCCTGTGTGATTAGTGGAAGAGGATTGGCCTTCGTGGCGATCCGACGAGGGAAGGGTTGGTGAAGACCCGGTCCTTTTGTGGGCTCCTCAACGTGGACGTAGGCTGCCTTCGTGGTAACCGAACCACGGGATAAATCTTGTGTCTTGTTCGTTTGTGTTCATCATTCTAGTTGATCAACATAATCTAGGGTTTGATTCATTTTGTTGAATTGAAGTTAAATAGTTGAACAAGAATCATACTTGCAATAAAACTTAACATACAACTATTGAACTGTCATTAAAGTTTATATTTCCGCTGCAAACGACAACGAAACAATCAAATTGACCTAACTTGATCAACCTAGCCCGTGAAATCCGGACTAGTCCGCACTTTACCGGACTAGTCCGATATATCTGGATTTGACCCTTTTGTTGAAGTGCTACAGGAACCGAGAAATTCAAGAAGGCCTATTCACCCCCCCTCTAGGCCTACATTCAATTGGTATCAGAGCAGGTTCTTCAAGAAAGAGTGCAACCACTCGAAGAGATCATGTCGGACATGAAGGAAGTCCAGAAAATCAACAACCAGGAAGAAATGAACAATGACAAGCACCAAAAGCTCGAAAGGTATCTCGAAGCCATTCAAGACTTCGATGATGATGATGAGGAGACATTGGAGCTGAAAGCACTGCTCCGAAAGAAAGCACTTTCCAAAGGGAAAGCTAAAGTTGAAGAAAAGAAGAGGGGGAGTAGTCACACTGACTACTCCCGATATCCTTTTAATTATGACCGTTTAAATTCTAACAGCAGTCATTATCTATCTATTCCTCTCGGAAAAGCCCCACACTTCGATGGGAGTGATTACTCCATGTGGAGGCAAAACATGAAGATGCACTTGATTTCCCTTAACCCAAGTTTATGGCATATTGTGTGCACAGGAATAAACATCCCTGATGACGATGAAGAACTCACGCCAAGTCAAGAGCAAGCCATCCACAGGAATGCCCAAGCCGCAGCCGTTATCACCTCATCTCTAAGTAGAGATGAATTCACAAAGGTGGACGGATTGGAAATTGCCAAAGAAATCTGGGACACACTACAGACAGCACATGAAGGTGACCGGCATGTGCGGGAGGCAAAAATTGAAATGATTGAAGGCGAACTAGGAAGGTTCGCGATTGAGGAAGATGAATCTCCCCAGGACATGTACAACAGACTAAAGACTCTTGTGAACAAGGTTCGATCGTATGGTAGCAAAAAATGGAATGACCACGAGGTTGTAAAGCTCATCCTTAGAGCCTTTATGCCTCGCAACGTCACACTCTGTTCTATGATCCGAGAAAGTCCCGGGTACAAGAAAATGACTCCGGATGAACTGCTTGGCAAAATCATCAACTTTGAGATGATGGAGAAGCAAGCCAAGCACGTCAAAGAAATAGCTGACCTCACATCGGCCAAGAAGAAGGGAGTTGCCTTAAAATCCACACTCAAACCTCTATCCAAAGAAGCAAGAGAAGCTCAGTTTGAGGAGGACAGCGATGATGAAAGCAGCGAGCTGGACGAAGAAGATATGATTCTGTTCATGAAGAAATTCAAAAGAATTATGAAGAAAAGACAAGGAGCAAAATCGAGTGAAGGAAAATACAAGGAGAAGACAAAACCGAAGATGGGGCGGGCATGCTATAATTGTGGTGAGTACAATCACTTCATAGTTGATTGCCCATATGAGGACAACAAGAAGAAGAGTAAAGAATCCAAGCCTCAACCGAAAAAGTTCTTCAAGAAGAAGAAACAAGCTGAACAAGCACACATCGGAAAGGAATGGGACTCAAATGATGAGTCCTCATCGTCCGATGAAGAAGAAATGGCTAGCATAGCCATTGAAAGCATGCCCAAGAAACTCACACTCTTCCCCACGCTCGGTGCAAAGAAGGTAAATGGAACTTGCCTCATGGCTAAGGAAGGTAAACGCAAGGTAAACATCAAAACTCCTTCCTCGCATTCTTACTCAAGTGATGATGATCTAGATAGTGATGATGAAGATATGCTAATTGGTTTAGATAGAAAAACTGCTGCAAAAATGAAATTCTTGCTTAACCAACTTATTGAGAAGGAAGAGCTAATTGATCATCAAGAAGACATGATTATCTCCCAAAAGGAGAAGCATGTCGAACTTGACAATCTTCTAGTTCTTGAAAAGGAGAAAAATCACTCACTAGAGCTTGAGCTAGCTTCAAGCAAGAAAACTTGCTTGGAGTTAACCAACTCAAATGTTGCAATCAAGAATCAACTTGATGACCAAATCAAGGTCAACAAGATCCTTGAAGTGCAGGTTGAGTCACTCAAGCTTAGTGAACCTTCCTCCTCTTCAACCCTACCTTCTCAACCCACTTTAACTAATATCGCTCATGTTTGCAAATGTGATAAAACTAACACCAGGTTGAAGGAAAACCCTACCTCCACGAAGGACAAAAATCCTACCCAATGTGTAATATTTGACAAGAAGAGGATCAACTATGCACGTAGTGCATATTTGGTCCAAAGACCTCCAAATGTCAAGTATGGCATTGGTTACTCTTGTGATGGAAAGCAAAGAGCTGGAAATCATAAGAATAACAAGGGAAGGATCACCTTTGTGAAGGGAGGACCCTCACAACCTGGTAACTCGAAAACTAAAAATCTGAACTCTCATGAAAATCGGACTAGTCCGGTTGTGGTCCGGACAAGTCCGGTCATCCGGAAAAGTCCGGTCACACAGACTAGTCCGACCCATAATCAACAGCAACTTCTGTTTAAAACATTTGATGCCTCCTATGTTTTAATGAAAAATAATGTTGGTAAAGTGTATGCTTATTATGCTGGGCCACGCCATGGGAACACAAAATCCCATGTGTGGGTGCCCAAATGTATTGTTACTAACCTCCAAGGACCCAAGCAAGCTTGGGTACCTAAAACCAAGGCGTAATTTGTTTTTGCAGGCCTACTCCTCCGGTGGATCCAAATGGGTGCTAGACAGTGGATGCACCAACCACATGACCGGAGAAAGGAGGATGTTTGTGGAGTATGAAGTGAACCAGGACCCAAACGAAGGCATCTACTTTGGGGATAACAGTCAAGGAAGGGTCCTCGGTACCGGTAAAATTGCAATATCCTCTGAACATACTCTTTCGCATGTTTTACACGTTGAATCTTTAGATTATAACCTGCTGTCCATATCTCAGTTATGTGACAAAGGTTATAATTGTCTGTTTACTAACGAGGGTGTGACCGTCTCAAGGAGAAGTGATGGTTCCATTGCATTCAAGGGTATGTTAAAGGGAAAGCTTTATCTTGTTGACTTCAACAAGGATAAAGCCGAACTCGACACATGCTTGATTGCAAAAACCAACATGGGTTGGCTGTGGCATAGACGGCTAGCACATGTTGGTATGAGGAACCTTCAAAAACTCCTCAAGGGCGATCACATCCAAGGTTTGAAAGATGTTGTGTTTGAGAAAGACAGGCCTTGTAGCGCGTGCCAAGCAGGAAAGCAAGTTGGAGCACAACATCCCGCAAAGAACATCATGACCACGACAAGACCGCTAGAACTACTTCATATGGACCTCTTCGGTCCAATTGCTTACATAAGCATAGGCGGTAACAAATACGGTTTAGTCATTATTGATGATTTTTCCCGCTTCACTTGGGTGTTCTTTTTGCATGACAAGTCAGAAACACAAGGAACACTCAAGAAATTCTTCAAGCGAGCGCAAAACGAGTTCTCACTATCAATCAAGAGTATTCAGAGCGACAATGGCACGGAGTTCAAGAACATACAAGTGGAGGAGTACCTTGATGAGGAAGGAATCAAGCACGAATTCTCAGCGCCATACTCTCCACAACAAAACGGAGTTGCCGAAAGGAAGAACCGAACGCTCATAGAGATGGCAAGAACAATGCTCGATGAATACAAGACTTCGGATCGATTTTGGGCGGAAGCAATCAACACCGCCTGCCATGCCACAAATCGACTCTATCTTCATCGACTACTAAAGAAGACCCCCTATGAGCTACTCACCGGTAACAAACCGAACATTTCATATTTTCGAGTTTTCGGTTCTCCTTGCTATATTTTGAACAAGAAGCCCAGGACTTCAAAGTTCGCTTCAAAGTCCGATGAAGGTTTCTTGCTTGGTTATGATTCGAACACTTACGCCTATCGTGTTTTCAACAAGGCCTCCGGACTTGTTGAAGTGGCACGTGACGTAGTGTTCGATGAAACTAATGGCTCCCAAAAGGAGCAAGTTGATCAATGTGAATTAGGTAATGAGGAAGCCCCCTATCAAGCAATAAAGATGATGGCTCTAGGCGAAGTACGACCACAAGAGTCATCGGCACAAATACAAGAGGAAAGTGAACCACAAGAGGAGATCAACAATCAAGGGGGAGCCTCGATACAAGATCAATCACAAGAATATGAACACGATCAACAAATCAATGAGGACAACAACTCAGGGGGAGAAGAAGATGATCACCAACATACGACCCCCCAAGTGCCACACCCAAGAGTACACCAATGCATTCAAAGGGATCATCCAATCGACAACATCATCGGCGACATCCAAAAAGGAGTAACCACTAGATCTCGTATAGCAAATTTTTGTGAACATTACTCGTTTGTCTCCTTTTTGGAACCCCGCAGGACTGAGGATGCATTAAAGGATTCGGACTGGGTGGTGGCAATGCAAGAAGAGTTGAACAATTTCAAGAGAAACGAGGTTTGGGAACTTGTGGAAAGACCCAATGCAAACATAGTCGGCACCAAGTGGGTCTTCCGCAACAAACAAGATGAACACGGGGTGGTGACAAGAAACAAGGCACGACTTGTGGCCAAAGGTTACTCACAAGTCGAAGGTTTGGATTTTGATGAGACCTTTGCTCCAGTAGCTAGGCTTGAATCAATTAGAATATTACTTGCATATGCTACTCACCATGATTTCAAGCTGTACCAAATGGACGTAAAAAGCGCCTTCCTCAACGGACCGATCAAGGAAGAGGTGTACGTGGAGCAACCACCCGGATTTGAAGACGAAGAGTTCCCCGACCACGTGTATAAACTGCGTAAGGCTCTCTATGGCCTCAAACAAGCTCCTAGAGCTTGGTATGAGTGTCTTAGAGATTTTTTAATTGATAATGGCTTTCAAATTGGCAAAGTAGATTATACACTATTCACGAAAAATCTGAATAATGATCTTTTCATTTGCCAAATCTATGTTGATGATATAATTTTTGGATCAACTAATCAATCTTTCTGTGAAGAGTTTAGTAAAATTATGACAGACAGATTTGAAATGTCAATGATGGGAGAATTGAAGTACTTCTTGGGATTCCAAGTGCGGCAACAAAGGGAAGGAACATTCATAAGCCAAACCAAGTACACACAGGACATCCTCAAGAAGTTTGGCATGGACAAGGCAAAGCCCATTAAGACTCCCATGGCAACGAATGGTCACTTGGATCTCAATGAAGATGGACCGAGCGTCGACCAAAAGGTATATCGCTCCATGATTGGATCTTTACTTTACTTATGTGCATCTAGGCCAGATATTATGTTGAGTGTATGTTTGTGTGCAAGATTTCAAGCCAACCCTAAGGAATGTCATTTGACAGCCGTAAAGAGAATCCTAAGATATTTAGTTCATACACCCAACCTTGGTCTTTGGTACCCAAAAGGCTCAAAATTCAATCTCATTGGGTATTCCGATGCAGATTATGCCGGGTGCAAAGTTGATAGAAAAAGCACTTCTGGCACTTGCCAATTCCTAGGAAGATCCCTAGTTTCTTGGTCATCCAAGAAACAGAATTCCATTGCATTAACCACAGCCGAAGCGGAGTATGTTGCAGCCGGGAGTTGTTGTGCACAACTCCTTTGGATGCGACAAACTCTAAGGGATTACGGTTACAATATGAACCGTATTCCTCTTCTTTGCGACAATGAGAGTGCCATTAAAATAGCCCACAATCCAGTTGAGCACTCTAGAACTAAACACATTGACATAAGACACCATTTCTTGAGAGACCATTCCATGAAAGGAGATATATCCATCTCTCATGTCAACACCCAAAAACAATTGGCCGACATATTCACCAAGCCACTTGATGAAAAACGTTTTTGCGAACTCCGAAATGAGCTAAACATCCTTGATTCTCGGAGTGTGGCTTGAAAAGTTGCATACCTGTATGATTGCTTCAAAATATTGATTGAATTGTGAAAATTATTCCTCCCCATTTTTTCTCTCGAAAAACTATGTCAATTATTAGATCTTGATGAATTTTTGATCATAGTATGATTGTTGTTTGCTTACTGATCAAATTCATCAGGATTATTTGAATTGTTTTGCCTCTCTACCCTCAATTATTGGACCTTCAAATATATATGAATGGGCTATGCAATTCTCTCCTGGTGACCACGGACAAGTCCGTGGTTACCCGGACTAGTCCGCCATTGCAGACTAGTCCGCAGTGTGCCGGTTAGGCCGGACTAGTCCGACCGACCACGGACTAGTCCGATTTAGGCTTCTGGAGGACTTCGGACTAGTCCGGTCCTGTCCGGACTTGTCCGATTTTTCGTGTCCATAACCCTAGCCGCCACAAAACCCTAATCCCTTCACCCCACATTCTCCTCCAAGCTTTCTCTCTCTTGCGCTCGAGCTCCCAAGGCGAATCCTTGATTCCTCCGTCGAAAAGCCTCAATCTTGGGCGGAGATTAAGCTTGAAGACTCGGGGATTGAAGTTAGCGGACAAGTCCGGCCTCCAACCCCCACATTTTCAAGCTTCCTTGGATTTCTTGGTAAATTTTCCTCAAACCCTAAGAAATCTCAAATTTCTTCATTGCTTATCGTTTGGCCTAGCATTCTTCACTAGTTGCATGTCCAGTTGATGTACTATGTGTATGCTAGACCAGTTATTTCATTAGGCATCAATTTTTATCCAGTTTGCTAGGTTTTTGCAGATGAACACCGGACTAGTCCGGTCCAGGTACGGACAAGTCCGTTGTTTCTGAACCAAAACCTAATTCTTTAATTCCCTATTGCCTTCCATTGCCATCTTACCTCACCAATACCTTGTATAACTTGTCTTTTCTCTTGATCACTCATTCTCAGATCATGTCGAGCTCCGACAATGAAATCTCCGATTTCGAGGCCGAGTTGGACCACGAGGTGGCACCTCGGCCCTCGACGGGTCTTGGCAAGAAACGCCAAGAGAGACCCTCCGAGCCTGCTCCCTCACCTCCCCAGGTTCGGAGGAAGGTGTGTGTCAAGAAGGCCGCCTCGAAGGCTGCTCCTCCGTCAAGTGGCCCTCGCCAAGCTAAAGGGAAGGGCAAGGGGGTTGCCACAGGGCCTGTTGGGCCTCTCAAGCTGCATACTCCCAGAGAAGGGGTCCGGGACCCCAATGAGGAAAGATTCAATGGCAAGGGCAGCGATGTGGCCATGAAGCTGAGAAGTGTGGACTACTATGCAAGGCCCAAGCAAGCAGCTGATGGCAGATTTTGGTCAAATTTCCATGCTGACTTCTACAAGCTGGTCTACTTGCCGATGAAGACCCCGGTGGTGCGCAGTCAATGGATTGACTGGGCCCACCTTGAGAAGAGGAAATGTGTAGCTTTTGATGAAGTGATACAAGCTGCAGAGAGACATGGGCTGAAGGATTTGTTTGCCTTCAGATATAATTGGAATGATGAAGTGATTGCACAATTCTATGCAACGTGCCACTTCTCAGGTGAAGACGAAGAAAGTGTGACTTGGATGACTCATGGATCCAAGTATTCCATCACTCAAGAAGAGTTTGCCCGCCTGCTGCATCTTGACTCTGAGGGAGATGACCACCTCATTATCCACAACATTGGGGTCATTGAGAGGGATGGAATGCAGTTCATGTATGAGCCCACCTCCAAGTTTGTCCCTCCCTCCACAAAGAACATGAAGCCTTTCTTTGTGGTCCTCAACAGAGTCCTCAGGAAGACGATTGCTCCCAAGGATGGTGATGCAGGGAGTGTGCAAGGCTACCTTCGGACCCTGATGAAGGTCATCAGCAAGAAAAGGCAATTCGATGTTGCAGACTATATCTGGAATGATATGGTCAATATCTCAAGTACCCCCAACCGATCCTGTGGCTATGCCCCTTACTTGATGTTCATGATTGAGAAGGTCACAGGAATCGAGTTTGTGAAGGATGTGGAGCACACTCCACTGAGGCCTCAGAAGCCTCAGTCCGTGAGTGTCCAGGCTGCTCCATCGCCGGCCTCAAGCCCCGAGGTGCCGGCAAGGCAAGGAGAAGCTGCTAGGGCTACTCCTCCCTCCAGGGAAGCCCCTCAGAAAGGATCCGCCAGTGGGATCCTCAAGTACTTGGCTGCAATCTTCTCCTCCTGCAAGAAAACTGAAGTGAAGCTTCACAAGCTAAATCAGAAGAGGAAGGAGGACATGAGATACATAAAAGCCAATGTGAAGCAGCTGAGTGAGAAGCTGGAGATCAATCCAATTGGATCTCCAGTACTTTCTGAAGATTCTGATCCAAACATCACCGAGCTCAGCCCCTTGACTCCTTCCGAGCTTGCCTATTTTGGCATTGGGGGCTCGAGCAGCTCCGCTCCTCCTCCTACCTCTCAACCTCGTCAAGCCGAAAGCGATGAAGATGATGAAGACGACGAGAGGACTGACAGCGAAGAGTGAAGCCCTAGGATCTTCCTCTCTCTCTCTTTTTGGTGTCTTGATGCCAAAGGGGGAGAGATTGAGGGGGAGTCTCTAGTCTAAGCTTTAGCTGAATAGAATGCGAGGAGAGAGCTCTCTATGTTTTTTTAATTGTGATTGTATTTGCTTAACTCTCTTTTCATATCATGTTTGGTCCTGTGATGAATTGCTCAATTAATTTGCAAGTGTGTGATGAAATCTGAGCTTTTGCTCCTGAAGTGCCATATTCACTTGATATTAGTTGGTAAATGAAAATTCTGTCATTCTTAATGCAATCATGCTCTTAGTATGCATCCCACCATAAAGAATGCACATATGAATAATTATCTTGTTGCCTGATGCATTTTTGAGTCATATGTGCATACTTTATGAAAATCTCATTTTATACCTCATTTTGTGAAATCTCAATTGGTTGTCATCAATCACCAAAAAGGGGGAGATTGAAAGTGCATCTAGGACTCCCTTGTGGGTTTTGGATGATTTATGACAAGCAATTGGGATCCTAATCCTTTTGTTGAGATGAATGCAGGAAAATGATGAAAAATGAGTAAAATGCCAAAAAGAGGGAAATTAAGAAGGAGAATGAATTTGAGCTCAAGAAGAAGAAATTAGTAGATTAGTATGTATGGAGTGTGTTAGGGAAACACACCCAAGAGCTCAATCTCACTTAATCACACACACACAATGCACAAAACCATACAGGACCGGACTAGTCCGATATCAGCCAGACTAGTCTGATATCACATTCTGCACAAGATCGGACAAGTCCGGTCTCCACCGGACTAGTTCGATATCTTTCTGTTCCACCTCGGACTAGTCCTCCCCAGTGCGGACTAGTCCTCAACACAATGCACAAGTCACTAGATCGGACAAGTCCGGTCACCACCGGACTAGTCCGATACCCTTTCTGATCCACTTCGGACAAGTCCGTTGATTACACGGACTAGTCCGATATACACTCTGATCTAAATCGGACAAGTCCTCCAAGTGCGGACTTGTCGTTCCAAACACTTAGGGTTTCACAGAACCGGACAAGTCCGATAGCAACCGGACAAGTCCGAAGATTTCTAGCAGCGAAATCGGACAAGTCCGTTTTTCAATCGGACTAGTCCGATATTCCTGGACACTTAGGGTTTGCTTCACACAGCACACCGGACTAGTTCGGTCTCCACCACGGACTAGTCCGATCTTTCTGAACCCTAACGGTAATTTCTAGAAACCCCATATAAATAGAGGTGCACGGCCCACTTTCAAACTCTCTCGAACCCTAGCGCCGTCACACCTCCCAAGAGACTCAAAAACCATCTCTCTCCATGAAATCAAGTGCAAAATCGATCAATCCTTTGAAGATCACTTGTAGATCATTGGAGAGGCACTTTGCACACGATTGAGCTCTTGGTTTGAATCTCTAACACACTCTTGCATCTCAATTTGTATATTTCGAAGTGTGTTATTGGTGTTTTAAAACTTGTAATCAAGGGAGCTCTCAACTTGTGAGATCGCCCCTTCAACTTGGTGATTTACCCCTGTGTGATTAGTGGAAGAGGATTGGCCTTCGTGGCGATCCGACGAGGGAAGGGTTGGTAAAGACCCGGTCCTTTTGTGGGCTCCTCAACGTGGACGTAGGCTGCCTTCGTGGTAACCGAACCACGGGATAAATCTTGTGTCTTGTTCGTTTGTGTTCATCATTCTAGTTGATCAACATAATCTAGGGTTTGATTCATTTTGTTGAATTGAAGTTAAATAGTTGAACAAGAATCATACTTGCAATAAAACTTAACATACAACTATTGAACTGTCATTAAAGTTTATATTTCCGCTGCAAACGACAACGAAACAATCAAATTGACCTAACTTGATCAACCTAGCCCGTGAAATCCGGACTAGTCCGCACTTTACCGGACTAGTCCGATATATCTGGATTTGACCCTTTTGTTGAAGTGCTACAGGAACCGAGAAATTCAAGAAGGCCTATTCACCCCCCCTCTAGGCCTACATTCAGACATACACTACACTGTTTTCACAATAAATGCGAAAACAAAGAATGGTTATCCTACTAAAGTCCTACCAGGGTTCTATCCTATTCACTTAGTCATGTTATATATCTATTTTCCTTCCCCGGCAATGGCGCCAGAAATGCTTGTTGACGGCTCCTAAGATATACTAACGAATCATCCCCGACAACGGTGCCAGAAATGCTTGTTGGTATTACTTATGCACCATTAACTAAACATCTCCAACTGATGTGTTAGAAATGCTTGTTAACGGTTCTATTGGATCACAGAGTGAATTCCTCAAGCGCACGGAGGTATCATTGTAGCATTTCCCCTTAAGGGTATCCCCAAGGGTGTCATTTATTTGATCCCAAAGGAATGCAGGGAAGAGATATAAAAATCATCAAGTAGAAAGGGTAGAATGGTCTAGGTAAGAATCTAGTAAGGATGGATAAATAATAGTGGAGGTAGTGTGACACACACAAAAGCTTTCAAGCCTAAGGGGGGTAAGAGGATCCTAGAGGTTAGTTAAGGTTGAGAGTTATGAAGGTACTCCTACTATGCTCTATTGTACATATACATAGTCTAAACTAATTATTCATAAGCTAGATCAATAGTGAATATTTATGCTATGTGGTTCAACACATCAGGCACGGGCTCACCCCTAGCAATACTAGGGCGACTCCCGCCAAGAGCCTGTGGCATAGCCGAACGTGGAGGATTACAAAGGACAAATAGGGCTGTCACCACCTACTGCCTACCTCTTCAATCCGTGGGTCTACGAGACATCCAATGCTACTTAGCTATCCTAGCACCATGCTAGCATATTAAGTAATTACCTTAAGAGCCTAGGCACAATCCATCCTAAGGCAATGAATTGAATCATCAGTGAACCAATGTTGATACACAACATAATTATCCATACTAACCTAGTTATGCTATAATTAACTAGCCTTTAGTGGGCGTCTATAGGTTCTATGATAATGAGATATGTTCATGATGAAACAGTCATAGAAGCTATACCTTCCACATACATGGACTCCACAATCAAACAATAAACGCTTTGCCCAAGTATATGTATAAGTAGAGACTAACGATATTATCTTTATTATGCATAAAGTCACAAATACAAGAAAGAATACATGAGTCATACCTTTCCCAATGTAGGATCGGGAAGAGAGAGACTCCTTACTCCTTTTCCAATTTGGACTTGGGACTAGAGACTCTCCTCTCTACAACCTAACTTCTCTAAGACTATGGATGATAATGTATACAATAGAGATGAAGCTCAAGTGGTGTGTGTTGAAGTGAGGGGTAGGGGGTCCTATTTATACTAGTGTTGAGGTTGGTTCCTGCCACCAAAAGCACACGAATCAGTCACCATTGACTCCAGGGAGCCGGGAGGAGCCAACACGTGGAGTCTGACCGACTTTGGTGCAAAAACCAGGTCAGTCAACCCCCTGGTTCGGCCGACCTGGTCATTGCACCATTTCTCGTGTGCTTTCTCCAGGTGGCTGCCAGGTGGGTCCCATTGATGTATATGGGTGATACACCGTTGGATCTCCTCAGATACTTTTGTTTGTGGGTCATTTGATCCATGGTATACCACGTGTCGTCGCCTCATTGTCTGGGATGATATTTTATAGGATTGATCTCTCTACATTTCCTCATTTCCTGCATAAAATGCTGCATACACATATTTCTCCAAGTCCAAGTGGAATTGAGTTAGATAGATAGGTGATGTGTGCAAGAAATAACAAATCCTTCACATAATTGAGTTAAATTGACTGATGAAATTGGTATATAATATCCGTCAACAGGCGCACCAAGCTTACATGCGCGCCAGTCACCGAGGTGCCTTAAACGCTCGCAGCGCATGCGCATCTTTGAATTCAATTGGAAACGCTCCACGTCCCATCACCATTGCTGCGCGTGCCGAGAGACGAAAAACCAGGCGGGTTCAAATCCCCTGCAGTACTGCAGGTGCAGTAGAGATGGCTGACATGAGAGCCCTATAGGGTGTTGGACCCACATGTCAGCCACCTCTACAGCACCTGCAGTACTACAGAGGATGAGCACCCCAGCCAGGCTGCTACTACGCTATAAGATCACTCGGGCACACCATCGTCTTCTCCGCACAACCACTCTTCCTCTCTTCCCAAAACCGCCCCAAGAACACCATGCCTGACAAGACAATGCCACCACCAAGCCTGCCGAAGGACGCCAAGGGGAAGCGTCCCCGACCAGACTTCCCCCTGGACAAGGAGTGGGCTCTCCGGAAGATGGCGCACGATGTATTTGATAATACATCATGCTCCATGCGTTGCCTTGGGCTTGGTCCCCTTCCAGAGTATGCTGCAATGGGGACCACGGGCCACTACGTCTTCAGCATGACGCACTTGGCCGGTCGCCTCGGTGTCCTCTGGGAGACGCTGGCGGACGAGCTCTGCGTCGCCAGCCACGACAACATGGTGGCGACGACGTCCAGGAAACGGGGCTTCCCGTCTCCGCTGCAGAGGCACCCCCGCTCAGCCAGGAGCCCAAGGAGGAGGAGGAGAAGGAGAAGGAGAAGTAGGAGGAGCGAGGTGGATGAGTAGTTTTTTTTCTTGTTCTTAGTTGTGTTGTTTTTCTTTTCTTGTTTGTAGTTTGTGTTTTTCTTTTTTTTCTTGTTTGTAATGTATCGTCTTAAGGTAATGAACTTTATATTTCTGTTCATTGGTGCGCAAAAATAGTTCTAATGTTGCTGTTCTAATGATAAACTAGTGGACTATTTATCTCTTTTATCTTTTAGAATGAAATATATTTCCACTTCCAACTCTACTGAGCTGGAGATCCAGAAAGTGACTATCACCTAGTTTATCTGACAGGACCAGCAGGGAGAAGCCCACTCTTTGTTCAAACCCAACACGGATCCAACATAATGAGCAATCAAACAGCAAAGCACGTAGTAAATCACAAAAAATGCAACAATAGTTTCTGGAGTACGTATCAACTTTAGCCCAGATTAGATGCTCGTGGGCGTCATTGAAAAAGGGTGAAGACAAAAAAGACTTGATTCGAATGGCTTGCAAAAACAAACTAGAAGTCAGGGTCATCGAAATTTTTGCCCGATTTGGATTGAGTCTTAGTTATAGACTTTCATAATAATAAAATGTATCGGGTATTTTACTTTCACAAGTGTGTCATAAAATGTATCGGGTGTTTTACTTTCACTAGTGTGTCCTAAAGTGTACGCCAGCCACGTATCTTGATCCAACCGTACAACTTCAAATAAAGGAGGGTTAGAGCATCTCCAACCCATTAGCTATATGGTGTGCTATCCTATTATTTAGCAAATTTAGAGAAAAAATCATCTCCAACCGGTTTGCTATTAGGATTGCTACTTTTAGCCATTTTCTATATGGAGCTCTCCGTGTGCTACTAGTAGCAAATGCTATCCGGTTTGCTATCCCCAATTTCCGCTACATTATTGTCGTTTCTATTGCAAAATAGTTGTTGAAAATTAACCGTTGGAAATACAACCGTTGAAAAATAGTTGTTAGAAATATAACCATTGAAAAATAGCCGTTAGAAATACAAACGTCACAATATAGCCGTTGCAACAATGTTATTTGAATTTTAAAATAATTATTATATATTAATAAAATATGAAATTTTTTAATATAGCACATCATATAGCAAACGGGTTGGAGATGCTCATAGAATGAGATGCTAAATGTAGATAGCTTATTTGCTATTTGAAAGAATAGCAAACTAAAAATAGCAAACGGGTTGGAGATGCTCTTAGAAGATTGGTGGAAAATAATACGAACTTATAAGAAAAAGGAGAAGAAGAAAAAGGATGGTGCACATTTTGATGCATGAACCGTGACACTGCTGACATCCATCTTCATTGGCCAGTTCCCGATTCCGCTGATCTCTCCAGCATGTATTCACACTAGCTACTCTCTAGTGACTGGACCCAGGGTATCCCGTGGCCCACCCGGCATATCCAGTGGGTGGGCTCCTGAGAAATGTTGTTGTTGTTGTATGTGGTGTTAGGTTGAGACAATGCAACTTGTGGTCATAACGATAAGAATTAAAAATTAGAAAGAGTATATAAGATTCAAAAATCATCATTACTCTCTTTACTCCGGGCTCGGGCCCGTCAAATTCGGAAACTTCTCCGCTCATATCGTAACTGCATCAGTTATATATCCAGGCCCGTTTCCAATTAAAATCCAAACTAATGGTGTAGATGAAGGTTTTGCACAAGAGAGAAGTTGTGCCGCGCTGCCGCAGACGGCAATCGTAAAGACGACAAGGAAAGAGACCCAATGGCGGGGACTCAGGTGTACAACATGACGTTCGAGGAAGACGTGATCACCACCACTGTGACGTCCTCCGGCAAGGCCGTGGAGGACTGGCTCAACGAGGTCCTCTCCGTCCACCGTCGGCGCCTTCACAAGCTCGTCGTTGGGCTCGACGTCGAGTGGCGCCCTAGCTACTCCGCCAAACAGAACCCCATCACCGTTCTGCAGCTCTGCGTCGGCCGCCGCTGCCTCATCTTCCAGGTCATCCACTCTGACTACTTCCCCGACGAGTTGGAAGATTTCCTCGGTGATTCCGACTACCGCTTCATTGGTGTCGGCGTGGAGGGTGATGCCGACAGACTTTGGAAGGACTGGCAGCTGAAGGTGGCAAAAATCGGTGGACCTGGCCGAGCTCGCGGCGGAGGAGATGGATCGCCCGAGCCTCCGCCGCGCGGGGCTGAAGGACATCGCGAGCGTCGGGATGGGCGCTGACATGGAGAAGCCTTACGGGGTGAGGATGAGCAACTGGGACACGTACAATCTCTCCGGCAAGCAGATCAGCTATGCGTGCATCGACGCCTTTGTCTCCTTCGAGGTCGGCCGCAAGCTGCTCTCCAGCGACTACTGATCTTACCACCAAGTTTGCAGATCGGCTGCTGTCGATCATCCCGGCATATGGAATTCGTAGGTGCATCGCTCAAGTTCTAGCTTTTGTGCTTGTGCACCCAGTCTCTCATAAAATTATTTTTTCTTGAGGAAACACTATAACTTGCTTTTAAAAACATGCATGTTATTTCACATGCATCGAGGTCTTTCACATTCATGTTAGTTTTCCATGCATGCTACGCCCCAAACATGATCAACGAGCCTCAAACATGATGATCTCTCAAAAAAAAAGAGAACACATAACGTCAACAAACATGGTCGAGGTCTTTAACATGGATGTTAGACGTACATATGCATGCTATGTCCCAAACATGTATTCCAAGAATATAATAATATTTCCTACCATGTATATATTTCTATATTTATCATATTCTCTACCATGCATGTGTGTATGCTCTCAACCTATTTGGCAGTTTAACTACCACACTAATGAAGAATATTATCCTGTCATCAATAGAGATAACAAATTTGACCAAGGATGTCCCCTCGACGGTACGAGGATAGAATGTGGAATACCATCATCTAATAAGCACACAGCTCGAACTACGTACGTACGTGGTTCATCAAATTAATCGATTGCATGCTGCCATTATGTATCGCTGTACTCGTCTTTCGAAGAAACGACAGGCGTAGGCGCTAGGCTCTACGTGTTCTGATTTTAGGGACAAATGAACACACTTGTAAAAACACGTACGCCACATCCAATCCTCAACGTCATCCAATTAACATGTTCCTCAATAAGGGGGCACCAAAATCCTCAACACGTGACCAAACATGCTTGATCGCTAGTCTCTTTCACATGCATTACATTCATGTCCACCATCATCCATGATCACGACAATTATCAGTTTGATATGGACTCTCGGTCGGCAACGGTTGGATCCTTAAAAAAAAATATGGACTCTCGGTCGACTGCCACGCGCGTTCACGTCAATCTCCACACCTTTGTGTGTCAAATTAAAAAACAGGCCGATGGGACATGTTGAGCCGTTGCGATAACCGAGAGGAGGCGAACCGCGGTTTAGAGTAACTCTGACTGTCAATTCAAAAGCACAATTTTTGAAGCGTCCGATCATCTCCACTCATGCGCTTAGACGACGGCCCGCTATAAAGGCACACCGTCCTCTTCTTCTCCGCCGCACCTCTCAATCGATTTTAGCCTCCAAACTTCTCCTCTTGCTTCTCCACCGCACCACCGTTGACCACCTCTCTCTCTTTGTTCGCACCCCCGTCGCCGCACAAATGGGTAGCCCCGCAACGAAGTGCTCCAGGTCATCGACGTCCTCCGAACCTCCTTCTCCGTTTCTATCGCCGCCAAGGCCAGTGGAATTGGAGGCGACGCCGGCACCTCCTCCACTCCCGTCTCCGCCTGTGGCGCCTGCACCTCTTCCGTCCGACTATGATGAGATTGTCCGCCTCATCGAGGAAAGCATCGACAAACTCGACGGCAAGCTTAAGGATGTCACCGGCAGCCTCTTCACCGCCAACGTGCAAGCAAGAGCGCTCGATAAAATGGCGCAGGATGTATTTCACAATACATCTCACTCCTGTTGCCGACTGGGACTTGGTATCCTTCCCCACCACACCAGCATGGACTCCGCCAGCTACTATATCTTCAGATTAGGCTTTGTTGCCGCTTGTATCGACTACCTCTACGAGACGATCGGTGAGGAGGCCGGGGTGGAGTTCCGCGAGCAACTCGTGAACACCGTTAGCCGGAAGAAGTTCAATCTGGTGTTGGAGGATGCTCCGCCGGCGGTTGCGGCGTAGGCAGAGGCGCCGGCGGCGGATGCGGAGGCGGAGGTTGGCAAACGGAGAAGTATAGTGAAGATCCCTGGTCACGGTGACTTGGGAGTGGCTATACCCTTTGGTGGGTGCCACAACGTGGATGTAGGGAGATCTTGACGATCTTGCCAAACCACGGGATAAATCTCTGTGTCTTCATGTCTCCTCGGGAGTTTGCGCTTTCTTCCTCTCCCCTTACACTTATGCATTTCATATATCGTAAAGTTACTATTCACTTGACTGCTTAGGTTGTTTGCATAGGGAATTGGGCTTTTAGTAATTATTTTTATTGCTTTAATTTCTGAAAAGAAGTCCAGTTCACCCCCCCTCTTGGGCATTCGATCCTTACAATTGGTATCAGAGCAAGGTTGCTCATTGGATTGTTCTAGCTTCACCGCTAGAGAGCTAAAATGGCCAAGAATGGGGGTTCGGTTCCTATCTTCGAGGGCAAGAACTTTGCCTATTGGAGAGCACACATGCGTGCTTATCTAGAGGTTATTGCTCCCGAGGTATGGGAAGCGACCCATGCGGGGTTTGGTAAGCATAATTATGTTGGTGATCAAATCAAGTAGGATGCTAAAGCTAGAAATGCAATTTATGAATGCATTAGTCAAGATGTATTTGCTAGGATTGCTAGCAAAGAGAAAGCTTGTGAAATTTGGGCTTGCTTGATTGAAATCCATGAGGGTTCTTCTCGTGTCAAAGAACTAAAATATCATATGCTTAAAGCCAAATATGACGAGTTCAAAATGCTACCTCATGAAAATGTCAATGAAATGTTTTCTCGCTTGAATGTGCTTATTGAGGAAATTAATGCTCTTAACATTGCTTCTCTTGGCAAGGGACTCATCAACCGCAAGATTCTTATGCTCCTTCCTAAGCCAAAGTACAACATCATCAACTCCATGCTTCAAAAAGAATCTCTTGATCACATTAAAGTTTCGGAACTTATTGGAGAGATTCATGCTCATGAGATCAGTATACTTGGGATGATGGAGCAATCATCTTCAAAGACAATTGCTCTAAAGGTCTCCACCAAGAAAACAAGTCTTAAGAAAAAGAAAGTGGTTGAGCCCGGCCCAAGTGAAGAAGAGCAAGCATCAAGTGAAGATGACGATGATGAGCTTGCTTTGATGATGATAAAGTTCTCTCGCTTGAATCCAAAATTGCCAAGAAGGGATACACCTTTGATCCCAAGAAGAAAGCTTTTCTACCAAGGAGAGATGATAACAAGACTTGCTACAATTATGGTGATCAAGGTCACATCTCCTATGATTGTCCAAAACCGGACAAAAGAAGAGAGAACCACAAGGGCAAGCATTGCAAGCTTGAAGATAGTGAAGATGATGAAGAAGAGGTCAAGCCCAAACCAAGATCCTTTGGGAAGAAGAAACATGACAAGGGCAAGAAGGCAAAACTCTTCCCAAAGAAGAGAAAAGGACCACAAAAGGTGTTAATGTGTGAGGCAAATGAATGGATTACCGACGAAGAATCAAGTGATGAAGAGAGTGAAGCGGAAGAAGAAAGTTTGGCCGGCCTTGCCATTGCCAACAATGATGACTCATCTCTTCATCCACCTCCCATGTGCCTCATGGCTAAAGGTAACACCAAGGTATGTGATGACTCTAGCGATGATGAGCTTTCCCCCGATGATTTAACTTCATTAATAAATGAATACCACACTATCATTAAGACGGAAAAGAGTAAGGTCAAGGCTCTTGAAGAAACTCGTGCTAAGCTTGAGAGTGCTAACCTTGATTTGCTTGACAAGTATGAAATCATACTTAAGGAGCATGACACGCTCAAATCTAATGTCAAGCAAATTGAGGAGGATAAGGATAAAATCAAGCTAGATCACCATGAGATTGACTTAGCACAACAAGCACTCTTGGGAAAGCATAATGAGTTAATCCAAGAGCATCAAGTACTTAACCTTGCTTATGATGCTCTTGATCAAGAATTGAAAAATATAAAGAAACAAACTCTTAATGATAAGTTATCTATTAATCTCATTCCACTAATGTCTTGCATAAGTCTTTGCCTTTGAAAGAGAATGCTAGGGAGAAGGACATGTTGGAAGAAATTGAAAGTCTCCGCACTAGTGTGGCAAGACTATCTAAAGGAGAAGTCAAGCACAAGGAAATCCTCTTCCAACAAGCAAAGGCCTTCAACAAGAGAGGACTTGGATCCTTCCCGGTGCCTAACAAAGGAAAGGTGCCCTCACCGGAGCTTAGAACAAGCTTCATCAAGGAAGTTGGTTCCTATTGCCAACATTGTGAGGTCACCGGTCAACATACAAGGGAGTGTCCTCTTCCTAACCGGCCTTCTCCAAAATTGCCTACTAACTACAAGTCTACTTTCAATGATCATTATTATCTCTTGAGTAAAGTAGATGGCAAGGTGAAGGCAAGGTTCATTGGCAAGGACATAAAGGGCATGAAGGGGAAGCTCCCCAAGCAACTTTGGGTCCCAAAAACACTTGTATCACACATACAAGGACCTAAGTTGGCTTGGGTGCCTAAAGTCAAAAATTGAATTCATGTGTGTAGGTGAACTACAAAGCCGGAGGAAAGCATTGGGTACTCGATAGTGGGTGCACTCAACATATGATCGGCAACGATGGTATGTTCACCACCATAGAAAACCCTGACAATCATGAACAAGTCACCTTTGGTGATAACTCTAAGGGGAAGGTAATTGGTTTAGGTAAGATTGCAATTTCAAATGATTTATCTATTTCCAATGTATTGTATGTTAAGTCACTTAGTTTCAATTTGCTTTCTATTGCACAACTATGTGATCTTGGACTAACGTGCACCTTTAGCAAAAATGATGTTGTTGTGACTAGTGAAACAAGCCAAGAACTAATCATCAAAGGATTTCGGCATGGACATCTCTACCCAGTAGACTTCTCCAACAAGGATGCTAGCTTGACCACTTGTCTTTTCACTAAGACGAGTTTGGGTTGGCTATGGCATCGACGCATAGCGCACATTGGAATGAGCAAGCTCAAGAAGTCATTCAAGCTTGGGATGGTGACCGGCGTGAAGGATTTCACATTTGAGAAGAACAAGCTTTGTAGCGCTTGTCAAGCCGGGAAGCAAGTTGCTTCTCACCACCCGATGAAGACAATGGTGTCAACCTCCAAGCCACTTGAGTTGCTCCACATGGACCTCTTCGAACCGTCCACATATCAAAGTCTTGGCGGTAACCTCTATTGTCTTGTTATAGTTGATGACTACTCTCGATATGCTTGGACTTTGTTTCTAGGTTACAAGAGTGAAACTCTGTAAGTGTTCAAGACCTTCGCTAACCGTGCTCAAAGGGAATTTCAACTTCCCATCATCAAGGTCCGGAGTGACAACGGCACCGAATTCAAGAACTACAACATTGGGGAGTGGTGTGATCGTGAAGGCGTGAAACATGAGTTTTCGGACACACTCCTCAACAAAATGGTGTCGTTGAAAGGAAGAACAAGACTCTCATCACTCTTGTGCGAGCAATGCTTGATGACTATGGCACGTCTGAGAAGTTTTGGGCCGAAGAAATCAACACGGCGTGCCATGCCGCAAATCGGGTCTACCTACATTGACTACTTCAAAAGACCCCATACGAACTTCTCATTGGGAGAAAGCCCAACATCTCCTATTTTCGGGTCTTTAGGTGCAAGTGCTACATCTACCACAAGAAAAGGCTCGGTAAGTTTGAAAGAAGATGTAATGTTGGTATATTTCTTGGTTATGCATCAAACTCAAAAGCATATCGAGTATTCAACCAAACCTCCAGTTTAGTTCAGGAAAGTTGTGATGTTGAGTTTGATGAAACTAATGGCTCCCAAGAGGAGATTTTTGGTCATGATGAAATAGATGATGAGCCTCTACGAGAAGCTATGAAGAACATGACCATTGGTGACCTCAAGCCGAAAGTTGAGGAGAGCCATGATCAAGGGGGAGCTTCAAGTTCCAACATCAACACATCTATGGCGCCTCAAGTTGACAAAGAAGAGAAAGATGATCCATTGCCGACACAAGATTCACAAGCCACACAACATCAAGAAGAAGAACAAGTCCATGATCAAGTCCAACCATAAGAAGAGCAACACGCATCACCACCGCCAAGTGCTTCACAACCACTCATGAGGCATGGACGCATCTCCAAGGCGCATCTGATTGACCAAATCATCAGAAGTCCGTCAAGGGGAGTAAGTACACATTCTCACCATTTCGCTATGTTTTGTGAGCACTACTCATTTGTTTCATGTGTAGAACCCACTCACATTGAGGAAGCACTCCAAGATCCAAATTGGGTGATGGCCATGCAAGAAGAACTCAACAACTTCATCCGCAATGAAGTATGGGTGTTGGAGGAGCGACCCAAGGACAAGAACGTCATCGGAACAAAGTGGGTGTACCGCAACAAACAAGATGAGAACAACGTTGTGGTCCGCAACAAGGCAAGACTTGTGGCCAAGGGTTTCTCGCAAGAGGACCAGACTTTGGGGAGACATTTGCTCCGGTCGCCCGATTAGAAGCCATCTGTATACTTCTTGCCTTCGCATCACATCATAACATAAAGCTTTATCAAATGGATGTGAAAAGTTCCTTTCTTAATGGTTATATTAACGAGCTTGTCTATGTTGAACAACCTCCCGGGTTTGAAGATCCGAGGAATCCTAATCATGTGTTTAGGTTGCACAAGGCGCTCTACGGGCTCAAGCAAGCACCTAGGGCGTGGTATGAACGACTACGGGATTTTTGATCATGCAAGGATTCAAGATCGGAAGGGTGGACACTACACTCTTCACCAAAAACATCAACGGGGAATTATTTATTTGTCAAATTTATGTCGATGATATTATTTTTGGTTCAACTAACGAAGCTCTTAGCCATGAGTTTGGCAAAATGATGTCTAGGGAATTCGAGATGTCGATGATTGGAGAGCTCAACTTCTTCCTTGGATTTCAAATAAAGTAACTTCGAGAGGGGACCTTCATCTATCAAGAGAAGTATACCAAGGACCTCTTGAAGAAATTTGAGATGGGAGATTGTAGCTCAAGAAGTACTCCAATGGCAACAAATTGTCATCTCGGCGCGGATAAGGACCTATTGACCAATCTAATTACCGTTCCATGATTGGTTCATTGCTTTATCTTACCGCATCTAGGCCCGATATCATGTTTAGTGTATACTTGTGTGCTCGCTTTCAAGTGGCACCTAAAGAATCGCATCGGAAGGTGGTCTTTAGGATACTCCGGTATCTCAAGCATACCCCTAGTGTAGGTCTGTGGTACCCTAAAGGTGAAAAATTCCATCTCTTGGGTTACTCGGATTCGGACTTTGCCGGATGCCGTGTGGATCGCAAGAGTACCTCCGGTGGGTGCCACTTGCTTGGGCGTTCCCTAGTATCTTGGTCTAGCAAGAAGCAAAATTCCGTTGCTTTGTCCACGGCGGGAGCGGAATACATAGCGGCCGGTGCATGTTTTGCCCAAATTCTTTATATGAAGCAAACCCTTTTGGACTTTGGTATTAAACTTGGTTGTGTGCCTCTCCTTTGTGACAATGAAAGTGCAGTTACGATAGCTAAAAACCCCGTTCAACACTCCCGCACTAAGCACATTGATATTCGTCATCATTTCTTAAGGGACCATGAAGCTAAGGAGACATCTCCTTGCGAGGTGTTAGGTCCGAAGAACAATTGGCGAATATCTTTACTAAACCACTTGATGAGAAAACTTTTTCTAGACTAAGAAGTGAATTAAATGTGCTAGATGCATCGAACATCATGTAAGTTGCCATGATCATCTAATAATGCATCTCATATAGGTCTTGTCTAACTTTCAAAGGATAGGGGTGAGCAAGGGTTAGCTTGGGATGGAGGTTCTTTTGGGTTTCCCCAAGACTTGGAGAGTGGCTCTCCCTGAAGAAGCCTTTGAAAGGTTCAAATTTGGCAAGATAGATTTAATTTATGTCTTGCATGATGCCTGCCATATAGACTTGCACTCACGTTTAATTTATTGCATTATAAATCATTTGGCATTGCATACGGTAGATTGTCACAAAGGGGAACCCACTTCATGAGAAAGAGACTTGTTTGAAATGCAATATCTCAACTCATATGATGTGGAAAGAATAAAATGTTAGGTGCGTTAATGCCTAAAGGAACATGCTTTAAAGAGGTAGAAGTCTTCATCCTCTAGCTCACAAAGCATGGGCCTTACATTTTATTTGGATTTATTCCTTATTTTCTTCGGTGTTCTATTTGCTTTAGGGCTTAGCCAAGTTATTGGCAACTAGTCTTTCTGAGGGGTAAGGGGTTGCCCAAAAAGTCCTAAGACTTGTGTTTCTCGTTGTGTGTTGTTCACTTTTCTGGAGTTGTGCCAAATTCAACCGATGCAAATCATTTTCACGTCGGATCATCCGGTGTCGATGGCACTTTTGGAATACCCTTACTGTATCATTCGACCGACGCAGCCCTCATCTAACGTCGGTTCATCCGATGTTAAAATTTGAGCTAGGGTTTGGGCCCCACCTTTTTAGCGCGTGCCTCCACTCCCTTTTCTCTCTCCCTGACTCCGCCGCTCAGATCCCGACGCCTCACCTCTGCCGCCACCGCTCCGCGCCTCCGGCCTTCGCCGCCCTCTGGCCACCGCCGCCGTCCGCCCGCCGCCGCCCTCCGGTCGCCGCCGCTCAGCGCCACCGCCTTCCCACGCAGCGCCACCGCCTCCCCATGCAGCACCGCTGCCGCCTCCCATGCCTCACCGCCGCCGCACCACTGCCGCCGCCCCACGCCGTCCTAAGCGCCGCACTGCCGCCCTCTGCACCGTCATGGTGCCCTCCTTTCGGTCGCTGTGCTTCACCGTTAGGGTTCCCCGTCTGCGACGATATTTGTGTCACCGTCCTGTCCGCCCGAGCTCGTGTCCCGCGATCCTGTCTTCGTCGTCATCATGGGTCGTGACAAGAAGGGAAAGGGCAAGGCTATTGAGGAGCCGGTCGCCAAAAAGGAGAAGTTGTCGAAGGAGGCGAAGAAAGCTTTGATGGCCGCTCGCGCCACTGAGGAGCGAGAGCGTGGCTGAGGAGGATCGTTGAGGATCCACGAGGCCTGACAGAGGCAGCCTCCCGTGCTAGAGGAGTCAGAGGAAGAAGAGGAGCCTGAAGTGCCGCTTGTTCGCCGGCGCTCAGCCAGGACCCGTGGAGGTCATCCAGCTGTAGCCCCGAGACAAAGACCGTAAGCAGCTGACCTTTGAGAGGACAGGGCAGCCCAGAGAGCCGTCTATGAGATGGAAACCAGCGTCCGTGTTGGTGAGAGTGTCCGCCTGACAGACTACAGGAAGTTGAAGGCCAAGCAGCTCAGGAAGATCAGGTGGAGCATTTTACTTGAGGAGTGGTTCCCATAGCCCAGAGAGGCACTTGTGGACAGCCGCTTTTGGACCCTGACACAGGCGTTGCTATACGAGACTTACAGACGTTGGGGCCATAAGCTCTTCCAGCACAATTTCCTAGATTGGGATCAGCTTGCACTTGCAGCAGGGATGGAGATACGCCCTTACTTTGAGAGGTATAGAGGGCTAGTGGAGTTGATGTCTTACGAGAGAAGTGCCTACGTGGAGGACTGGGTCCGAGTATTCTATGCCACACTCAACGTCTCTGAGGGCCGCAGATCCATTAACTTCATGTTTATGGGCCAGCATCACCACCTGACCAGGCAGACTTTGGGACAGCTGCTAGGCGTGGATCTTCACGACACATGCCTATACGAGAGAGTGTATGGACTGGCTGACCCACCAAGGAGACCACTCACTGGAGGTGTGGCACCACCACTTGAGGAGATACGCTCACTGTTTGCTCAACCTTTCTCTCCAGACCAGCCGAGGGTACCGGCACTACTCACTCCAGCTGCGCGCATTGTGCATCTTGCCTTGCATTGCACACTTTTGCCGAGGTCCGGATACCTTGAGGGATTCACCAGCTTGCAACAGACTCTCTTGTTCTATGTTATGAACGGGATGGAGTCGACATTGTGGACATCCTGATCTGTGAAATGGAGGACGTCATCACTGATGGAGTCGGGATGATGAGGCAGCTTGTGTTTGGTCACTAGATCAGTTACTTGCTCTACATGGTAGCTCCAGAGGGGTCCGCTGTGCGTGACAGTCTCACCGACGAGAGCATCACATGGTTCGGCCACTACCGTGCTCCAGCTCCTGGAGACCGCCGCCTTGGCCGTCCAGTTGAGCGTCAGGTCCGTGCCCGTCTCTCAGAGGAAGACTGGTCAAACCTGGAGAAGGAAGACGAGAGACTAGCACAGGCAGAGGCTCAGGGTGAGGATCTACAGCATATTTGGTCCGAGAGTGACACCAGCGACAATGCCGAGGAGTACTTCCCACCTCCTCCATCACCCAGGCAGCACGACGCGGAGGTTGGAGGCTCGACTGTGCCACCTCCTACTCCACCTCCGGTGTTAGAGGCACAGGTCTCTCAGCCATCTGAGCTTACCTCCCTACTTCAGCAGATGGTTGAGCAGCAACGTCTGGATCGGCTTGCAGTTGAGCAGGCCCGAGCTGAGCAGGCTGCACGTCTCATGGAGCTCCAGCAGCAGCAGCAGGAGATGCAGCGTCAGATAGCCCGTGAGAAGCGAGAGGACACTAACAGGCTGACTGGGCTGATTGATCAGATGCACCAGCGCTCTCTCGACCAGCAGCAGTAGACGCAGCAGGCGATGATGGGCATCTTGGGGTTGATCACCAACCTCTACATGCAGACGGGATTACCCCGTCGTCGCAGCTTCCAGGCCTTGCTCCAGGTCCGCCTGTCCTAGCATCAGCTTCAGCGCCAGTGCCGACTATGCTGATCCCGTCGATCAGCATGTCCCCTCTGCTTTCTCCAGGTGCTCCTATCCACTCTCCCTTGTCGGCTACGATGATCTTCCAGCAGACGTCGGCGTCCATTGTCAGTGCCCCGTTGCCAGTAGTTCAGACTCACCAGGCACTAACAGCAGCTCCCGCAGCAGCCGCCACCTCTACTCCAGCTTCGGCAGCAGCATGCAGCAGCTCCGACGACAGCACCCCCGACGGTGACCAGTTCGTCATCGCCCCGAGCGCTCAGGGTCCTTAGGCACTCGGCTTCCTTTTTGGTGTCTTGATGCCAAAAGGGGAGAAGAGTCAGGGGGAGGATAGCTTAGTCTCAGGGGGAATCCTAGCTGTAGGGGGAGTCTATCTTTTTGGGAGTTCTTTTGTAATTTGGAGATTTGCTACTCTTTTGCTATTCATTGAGTATTTGTGTGCCACTTATTCTCTTGAGTTATTGATCGATTGAGCTTTCGAGTTATTGATCGTTTTTTGAGCCTTCAAGTTTAAGTGTGCTAAACTTTGTACTTATTGCATATCCTCTTGAGTATCGTATTCTTAAATTCATTACTATTATGCTTTACTTGTTGTGTTGTCATCAATCACCAAAAAGGGGGAGATTGAAAGCATCTAGGCCCCCATGAGGTATGGTTTCGGTGATTAATGACAACCGTTGGATATTACTAGTGGATTTGTGGATGCAAGGTCTCTTATATCACTCATCACAATCAAATGAAATCTATATGAATATCATCTACTGCTCATTGGATATAATTGGATACCCCTAAACAATCATTCTATGAGGTCAATCGATTTTTATGAAGATTAGAAGTAAAAGCTCATATGTGAAAATTATTCAACAAAAATTGACAGCACTCAATGCTTGATAATCATCAAAAGAATATTTCAAACCAATGTATGTATAAGAGGTCACCAAGAAAATTCTAAAAGAATCACTTAGAACAACTCGAAGCAAACAAAATCAACTCACCAGATCAACCGATGTTTCCAGAAAATAACACATCGGTCGAGTTGGTTTAGCAGAAGAAGACCTCAGAACTAAGTACTCACCGGATCATCCGACGATGAAGGGAATGTTACATCGGTCCATCAATATAGTAAACAATCTCCCTGGACCAAGTGTAACACCGTACCATCCGATGTACAACTATAAACACATCGGTTAATCACTCCAGTAAGCATTGATTCTGAACAAATTATAGATGAAGTGTCACCGGATCATCCGATGAGAAGGAAAGTGAAACATCGGTCTAACAAAGGTCATATCTGACACAGTGACATCAGCTAATTTGGATTCGACCGATGATAACTAAAGGGAGAACATCGGATCATCCGGTGTTCACAGAATAGTGATGTCGGCCTACTTTTCCAACGGCTATTTCGTGTAGGCTGGCTATTTATACACCTTCAACCAGTCTGTCGACAAGTCTTGACAACCAGAGCTACTCTACACATTCTCAAGCATTCAAGACATTGAGCTACCACTTCTACATCATCTACACCACTTACACACCAAGATATAGGCTAGAACTTGCTAGAGATAGTGCTTATGTGCTTCCATTCTTAGTGATTGGAATCTCTAGTGTAGTGAGAGCTGTAAGGGAGTGTCCCTTGGTGATTGTATTGGAAGTTCCCTGGTCTCGGTGACTTGGGAGTGGCTATACCCTTTGGTGGGTACCACAACGTGGATGTAGGGAGATCTTGACGATCTTGCCGAACCACAAGATAAATCTTCATGTCTTCGTGTCTCCTCAGGAGTTTGCGCTTTCTTCCTCTCCCCTTACACTTATGCATTTCATATATCGCAAAGTTACTATTCACTTGACTGCTTAGGTTGTTTGCATAGGGAATTGGGCTTTTAGTAATTAAGTTTTATTGCTTTAATTTTTGAAAAGAAGCCCAATTCATCCCCCTCTTGGTCATTCAATCCTTACAGTGGTGTTGACTCCTGGGTACAACGTCGGGCGACAAAGTTTGACGGGCTCTACCGAAACTCTTCGTCGCTGACACCTCCCTGCGACATCGCATCCTGGACTCCAGTTTTGTGCTAGGTAAACTACACGATCCATGCCGTCTTTTTATAGAGCTATATTGGCTTGGTTCTACATGATCCATGCAGTTTTGGCCTAGTTAAGTTATACACGATCCATCCTGATATACGAAGATTAAATAAATTAACAAATAAGAAATGTGGTCTTCTGTTTCACAAATTTAGTTATATATATATATATATATATATATATATATATATATATATATATACACTACATCTGTCCCTAAATAAATGTTGCTCTGATAGCGTATTACGGTAGTGTATTTCTAGTTCAATTCCTGGTTGGGAATGACAAATACTAAAAACCAGAGGTAGTAGTATGTAATTTTTGGATTTAGAAGTAAATGACGCACGGGTTATCTGATCAACCACTCCAAATGTTGTACTCTCATTCCTATTTTACAAATTTGTATTCCTAAGATTTTTAGTTCCCATGGTTTTTACACTTTTTTCTTTCTTATGGCTTTCTTGGATCGTACGTTTTTTTCTATTCTTTCTTTTCTAATTCCTCCATTAGTAACAAACACTGCAGTTTATAGAAAGCACACCGTCCGATCCAAAATCTACGTCGATCATGTAATCTGACGTTATCACTGTTATTTGGAATGACTACTTACAATGCTTTTTACATTAAGAACAAGACATCAAACCGTGATGTCGTCTACAAGCATTCATGGTGGCCAACAAGCACCTGCTATAAACTATAAATGTGTTTACTATCAAAATTAAACAAATTTATACAACATTAAATCGTTTGCATGGTACGCAGAGAATATTGCAGCACATGATGTTCAGAAACCCCGAGGTTCTTCACTCCCTGGTAGTACGATGCATGAACCAACAACAGGTATAGATATACAAACCAGAAATACTCCTTCCGCCCAAGCATAATTTTACTTTTGGAGCTTAAAAATGTCCCACTCCAACTCTATCCTTGGAAGTACCTTCCAACTACCCATATCACATCACATTACTACCTGCCTCTCTACCGTGCCATTTGATTTGGCAGAGCGTGTTAATTTTTTACTCCTTTGGCATTGAATTTGGAGCATTTTGAGAGACTACGTTATGTCCTTTAGATGTATTGATGATGGGTGTATCATGGTCATTTGCATTCTTCCCTAGGCTCTACTAATTGTTTTAGCATGCCTTGTAATTCTACTTTCTTAGTACTTAGTCTTTATAGTTAACAGTTCATCAGTCTGTGTGATGGCTTGATTTTCATATGCCTCCACGCTATGCTCTCTCGCCGCCGGCCACTCCGGCTGGCACCGGCTCCCACGCCCTACTGCTGGTCACTTCAGTGTCCTCCCCGATGCGTCTCCCTCGCCCATCGCCACGTCCCATCCTTCGCGTGCCATGATTACCCTGCCGCCCGCAAATCCCTGGCCATTACTCACCCTGCCACCAATCCCCCTCGAGAGTTTCGGCGAGACCGAACCATCACTTTGTTGAGCGTCGCAAGCAGGAACTATGCAGTACTGCACATGCAGTAGCCGCCACTGACAAGTAGACTTGATGTCTCATGGGCCCACATGTCGTGGCAGCTAATGCAGGTGAGGTACTGCGGAGGATTTCAATCCTGCAAGCTGTCTGCCTTATCTGTCTTGCATTCGCCACATGCTACCCCTGGTGTTCATTACTTGACCTGCAACTAATAATTCTCTTCGAGACGCGCTCCGACTGATGTCAGTCAGACCGAATCGGTGAACCCTATCTTTGTCTAGTCTAGCGTTGCCAGCTACATGCTCCCTCACAGTCTTGCCTACTTCGCTCATGGACTGAAAATCCTCTGCAGTACCATGATTGCGTACCGCCACTGACATGTGTACCTGATGGCTCATTTTAGGGTATGAACAGCAACAAAGAAGTCAATAATGTAACCCCCCCCCCCCATAAAAATAGTTGTCGTTCGGACAGTCCTAACTAGTAGTTCATTTTTAATTCATTTGTTGGTATGATACGACAATTAATATAAACCGGGAGGGAGTACTACATAACAAAATGGTGCTGGCACGACGCGGTCATCCCACGCTCGTATTTGCCGCACTCGTCATGAAGATGGTATGAACATCAGACTTTTCTTCTTTTCACACTATTTGTACATGATACTAAACTTGTTCAAGCGGTAATTTGCTTTAATCGTTTACCATTTGAATCAATGTAACAGAAGGAAGGAAACTAGGAAGAAGTGCGGATAAAGGACTTAAGGTTGCCAAAATACGCTATGCATCCCAAGTTAGTAGAATGGAGCATGTGAAGCTACCAATTCAGTTCTCCGCTAGGTTGGGTGTTGCGGTTGGTATTAATCAGCAGCACTTTGTCGACGATGTGGTTATGTTTACAAAAAGACATGCATCCCTCAGCGGTGCAAGGAAGTGGGCAGAGGTTGGCCATAGTAACAAGACAGATATAGTACGAGACATTCTGGTTAGTGTTGTCACACCCCCACACAAGTATTTTTTTTCCTTGCAATCTCCATCCTGTACGTTTACAACAACTTGTTATACAATGTACATGATTCCTGGGACATGGAGGACACACCAGAGACTGCAAGAAAAATTTTGAAAATTGCTGGTGAGCGCTACAAGGGGTGGTGCTCGACTTTGCATGCCACCTATAGGAGTTATTCTACCGATGAAGAACGTATACGAAACAATCCTGCTCACATAACGGTGCCCGAGTGGTTGCACCTAATAGAATATTTTGGGTCTGAGCGATTCAAGGTCAACTAACTTTTTAATAGCTTCACATCATACAAAAAATATTTCATTTACTTTCATTTGTGGAATTAATTCTTAAAATTATTGCAGTCAATAAGCAGGACCAATTCTCAAAATCGAAGAAGACAAAAGGCATGTCACTTGCTTGGCTCCAAATCCTACGCCCAACTTAGTTACGAGAAGGTATGAAAAATAAATCACGCTTTTACTTTGCACTGCAAACAATATGTATACCGACATGTTGAAGTTTACTTGTATTATATGTAGCGAGACCCAGAGACCAGAGAAGAACCCGATGACATACAACTGTGGGAGGCAAGCCATTTGTTGGAGAACGGTAACTGGGCAAACAAGCTGGCAGAAGCTGTGAGTAACACTTCAAACAATCCCCAATTAAATAAATATTTGCAAATTACCTGTGACTTTTCTTTTCGTATATAGATCCAGGCACGTGCCCAAGTGGACGACATGGAAGTTGAGCAGGGAGGCCCAATTCAAAATGAGGAGAGAAACCACATCTTCCAGCGTTGTTATAGATCCTCAATCGGTTTTGCGGGATCACAGGTTTGGGGGCCTGGTTATATGGCTAACCCAACTGGTCCTGAACGTGAACGTATGCGTATCCATATGTCTGAACACCTCAACGACCAAGTTTGAAACTTAGAAGATAGAAATGCAGGCCTCAATCAAATAGTGCAGGAGTTGGAAGAAAGAAATGATAGCTTAAACACCCAGATGGACTGCATAAAACAGAAGAATGAAGAGTTAAACGTTCAAGTCCAGAACTTACAAGGTCAGATAGCAGCTGATCGTGAACAGACAGCTAAGGAAATGCAGGACATGCGCGCCTCAATGGATGAAATGCACAAAATGATGATGGCGACCACTCCACAGAAGGTCCACCAAAGGAACCGCCAAAAGCCACCTGCTCTAACAATTAGTCCCGGTCAGCTTCGGAAAACTCTTAGCATGCAAACACGCCGATTTAGTAATCCTTGAATGTTGTTATGCGTGTTGTAATATCAACTGATGGATGTTTATTGTTAAACTCGTGATTTTGTTGCCACTAATTTTCAAACCTGGTGCATTCGGGTTCAACTGCCACCAATTATAAAACGTGACTTTACGAATTTCTTGTCACGAATGATAAATTGTTACAATAGAAAGCTATTGCCAATACGGATGATAAAACGTGACAATAGAATGACAAAACATTGCAGTATAAACATTTGGCAACGACTCAAAAAACGTTGCATTAAAACACTATTGCCATAGATAAGAAATCATTGCAATACCAAACTATTCACCACGGATGCGAAATCATTGTGGTACCATACTAGTTCCAACGGATCTGAAATCGTTGCAATACGGTACTATTCGCCACGTTTGTGGACTCGTTGCAATACCCAACTATTCATCACGGATACGAAATCGTTGCAGTACCAGACTAGTCCCCGCAGATCTGAAATCGTTGCAATACGGTACTATTCGCCATGTTTGTTGACTCGTTGCAATAACCTACTATTTGCCATGGACGTTAAACCGTCGCAGTATCATACTATTTGCCACGGCTGTGACATCGTTGCAGTACCATACTATTTGCCACGAATGTGAAATCATTGCAATGCCGTGATATTCGTTGCAATATGGTAAATCGTCGCTACACCATAACTCATTGCAATATGTTACTATTTGCCACGGCTGTGAAAATCGTTGCAATACTGTAGTATTTGCCACGAATGTGAAAATCGTTGCAATCACATACTATTACCACGAACGTGAAATCGTTGCAATATAATGCTATTTGTTGCAATACGTTAAATCGTTGCAATACGCTAAACTGTTGCAATAACATACTATTTGCCATGAATGTGAAATCGTTACAATACCGTACTATTGCCACACCTGTGAAATCGTTGCAACTACATACAATTACCAGAATGTAAAATCGTTGCAATACCATGCTATTTGTTGCAATACGTTAAATCGTCGCAATATGCTAAATCGTTGTAACAACATACTATTTGCCACGAATATGAAATCGTTGCAATACCGTACTATTTACCACGATCGTGAACCCGTTGCAATACCGTACAATTCGTTGTGATACGTTAAATCATCGCAATACATGAAAACGTTCTAATAGCGTCCTATTTGCCACTGATGTAAAATCGTTGTAATACCATACTATTCGCCACAGATGCCAAGACGTCGCAATAACCTATCGCCGCGGGAATTATTACGACAATTCGTAAAAACTATCACCACGCTCTTTTTCGTTGCAACAACGACCTATTTCAACGAAAAACGACCTATTGCAACGAATTTTTTTGTTGCGATAAACTAGAATCCTTGTAGTGCTCCGGTGCTACCACGTGTCCCGCAGGGCCGGACCTAACTTCCTCCTCAGGGAAGCTCCACCGCTACCACGTGGTTACTAGCACCGGACCTATTTCCCAGTAGAGGTAAGCTCTGGATCTACCACGTGTCATGCTTCGGAGCTATCTAAGTAATAGGAAGACTACGATATCTCCAACAGCGTGGAAATTCAAGGGTTATCAAATAGCCGTTACAAGACCTGGTTAACGCGCCATTAATGTTATATTAATGACGCATGATCAGAAGGATATCAAGACCAGTAATGCTGCCATTAAGGCATGTTATTACCCAATTAACCAACCTTAACACTGTAGATTGTGTATCAGTGGTTTATTACAGTCGGTGTCACCTGTCGGGCCAGGAAAGAACTGTAACGACCAGTTCTTAGCATATAAAAAGGTTGTGCTACATGGTAGAAAGCATCCAATCTCAACTGAGCTCAAGCCATCCAAGCTCATACAATCAACACACACCCAGTGGAGTAGGGTATTACGCTCAGGCGGCCCAAACCACATAAATTCTCTCGTGTCACCATCTTGTGTTTGATTTAGTTTTGTGCCCCAACCAAATATGAACCTCCGCGAACAATGACTTAGTAGTTCTGGGGGAAGTGTCCTAGTGCACACTTCGATAGCCGTCGACTCAGGCCTACAGCGGGCCTGGCTACCCTGCAGGTCGGCAGTCGGCCTCAGCCTACGGAGCATTGACTATCCTGCTGGGTACTCGGAGTCGTCAGCGCCATTCCAGGACCCGCCCTTGATGTGGACCGCCAGTCATTGGCATCTTTGTTCAGCACCATGCACCTTACTCCACCTGCTGCTGACTGGGTGTGAAATTGCATCTAGGCATTCCTTTGTGGGTTTTGGACGATTGATGACAAACAAATGAGATCTTAATGGAATTTGTTGAGATGAAAGCAGGTATATAAAGAATAGAACTAATGGTGCACAAAAAGGTGAAAAAATAGGATTGAGAAAGGAAAATCCCAAGTGAATAATGGAAGCGCAAAATAGATGTTAATGTATAGGATGTGTGTGAGAGACACGTCCCAAGAGCTCATAACTTTGCGTAGATAGTAGGGGCTAAAATCAACATTTAAGAAATTCACTGAAGCACCGGACATGTCCAATCACGAGCGTACTAGTCCGACACACTTTATATTCTCACACGGACGAGTCGGAATAGAACCAGACTAGTTCGATCAACTATTGTTTCCCACCCGGACAAGTTCGGACATGTGCCGGACAAGTCCATTCAGCTTTCTGACATATAACACCAGCACCAAGATACAATAGAGGTGAAAATAGAATAGTATACCTCTTTGGACTATATTTAGATCAACTTCGTCGTGGTGGGATGCAAGCTGGTTCTCATTGGAGCTGTCTTTATCCATGTTGTACTTTTGACGAAGTTCTTGATGCACTCTTGGGTGATGCATTTATGGTCTTGTATCCACTTTTTCTTCTTCATTTTATTTAGCTCCCCCTTGATCATTGCCTCCATGGTTATATTGATTATCTTGATCTTGTTGAGGTTGATCTCATAGAAATTGAGCTTTTTCTTTTGTAGAAGCTCTCCCTTGATCATTGCTCTCTCATTTTTGTACACTTGAGTCTTGTGATGATGGTTTGGGTGGAGAATAACTTGGATTTTCATTATACCTCATGAATATTTTCTTTCCTTGGGTCATGTAGTTGGTGTCTATCAAGCACCTCTTTGGATCCACCGGAAGGGGTACACCTACAAAATAGGATTATGCCTTGGTTCTAGGTACCCAATCTTGCTTGAGTCCTTTGAGGTTAGTGATGAGACAGTTGGGCACCCACACATAAGATATTGGACTCTTGTGAAGTGGCCCAACATACTTGGTGTAAACATGATTAAATTCATTCTTCATAAAGACATATGAAGCATTAAAGTCATGAAACATGATGTTTGGTCCATTTTTAGCCTTTTCATGATAGGAAGAAACATGTTTGGTGTTCTTAACTTGATTTGCGCTTTCCTTGACAAAAGCAATTGATTCCTTGTTATTCTTGGTTTTCCCGCATTAAGCTTTTCACCTCGAGAATATCCAAAGCCAGCCTTGACATTAGGAGCTCAAGTAACCGAGTATGCACTTCGTGCATACTTGATTTTCTCCTTCTAAAAAATGCCACCTTTAGGTGAATGTTTGCTTTGTGCCACTTTAAGCTCATTTTCAGGTCAAGAACCAAATTAGCGCAATTACAAGTTTTAGGTGGAATAGACTTGATATTTGGAGAAGGTGAACTCTTAGAAGAGGAGGGATCACTTTGCTTAACTGATTCGACTTGTACTTTAATGTTCTTGTTAAGTTTTGTCAAGCCAACAAGCTCATCCTTAAGTACAACATTCAAATCATTTAGAATTGAGCAAGTTTCCTTACTAAAGGATAGCTCATGCTCAATTGCTTATCTCTTTTCTGTTTCAAGCTCAAGAGCCTTTTCAACCTCAAAATATCTCTCCTTTTGCAGGATGAGCATATCTTCTTGTCGGTTAATAAGGTCTTCCTTCTCAAATATTTCACCCGACAAAATTTTCATTTTAGCTAATGAACTTTTACTTAAGACCTTAAGAATGTGTTCATTTTCATCACTGGTATCAAACTCATCATCAGAGTAATGTAAAGATGAGGGTTTATATATGACCTTTTTCTTTCCTTCCTTGGCCATAAGGAAAGTGTGGTTCGACTCCTTCCATCCTCCCAAGTTTGGAAAGAGAGTAGACTTCATAGAAGGCTTCTTGATGGCAATGGTTGCCACCCTATCTTCATCTTCTCAGAAGGACTCATCTTTTGAGTCCCACTCCTTGCCAATATGTGCTTGGCCTACTTTTTTCTTCTTCTTGAATGTCTTCTTGTCTTGTTATTTAGCTTCCTTCTTTTTCTTGTCATCTTCTTCATATGGGCAATCAACTATGAAGTGTCCATATTCACCACAATTGTAGCATGACCTCCTAGTGCAAGACTTGTCTTTGTTCTTGCTCTTGCTTCACTACAGTTGTCTCCTGTTCCCCTCCTCATCATTCTTTTAAATATTTTGATGAAGATGGCCATTACTTCATAATCCATGTCAGTGCTCACGTCGTTGCTATCTTTGTCGTATTGCACCTTATGGACTTTCTTGTCGCTATCCATGTCAGTGCTCATATATTGAGCTTCCTTCTCCATCATCTCATGATTGATAATTTTGCCAAGAACTTCATTAGTGGTCATTTTGTGGAACCCTGGGCTTTCCCTTATCATTTAGCATAAAGTGACATTCCAAGGCATGAAGGCTCTTATCATCCTTTATATAACCTCATGACCAGTCCACTTCTTGCTTCCATAAGCACGAATCTTGTTGACGAGTGTCTTCGAGCGGTTGTACATCTCTTGAGGAGTTTCGCCATCCTCTATGGCAAATCTCCCGAATTCTCACTCAAGCATCTCAATCTTCGCTTTGCGAATGGAGAGGTTCCCTTCATGAGCTGTTTTGAGTGTATCCCATATGTCTTTTGCAACTTCAAGTCCATCCACCTTAGTGAACTCTTCTCTACTCAAGGATGAAGTAATCACCGCAACGGCGTGTGCATTGCGATGATTTGCTTGTTCTTATTCCTATTGTCCTCTTACCTTTTTGCATCAATCTGAGTGAGGTTTGTTGAAATAAGAAGTTAGAATTCATACATCGAACTGGACTAGTTCGGTACTTGGTGCGGACAAGTCCGCACCCTGAAATCAGACAAGTCCGCCCCCTTGAAAGTTTGAACCTCTAAATTCCCGTCTCCACAAAGTCTAATTCTCATTCTTACCATACATTTTTGCTCTATGTCAGACACAGTGTCATCTGCATCGGATGATAGCATGTTTGACTTCGAAGCCTAGAGTGATCGCGAGAGACTGGCTAGGGCAAAACAATTGAGAAGCAAGAAGCACCATGACCATGATGCAAATTATTCTCCTCCTGACTCTATGTTCCCAAGAAAGAGGAAGGTGACAGTGAAGAAGCCATCAAGCAAGGATGGTGCCGGTGCTAGCTCAACAGCACCAAGGAGAAGCACTAGCAATGGTAAGGGACTTGCAAGTGGACCAATTGGTCCACTAAAGATGAAGGCACCTTTGCAACGTAACAAGCAACCCTCTGAAGATGATTTATCGGGAAAAGGCAATGATTTGACTTACAAGCTCAGGAAGGTCAAAGTTTATGAGCAACCAAAGCAAACGGCTGACCCAAGGTTCTGGAGTCACTTCCATGCAGACTATTATGAGCATGTTGTGACATCCTAAAATTTCCAATTTTGGCTAATTCAAATATAAAAAGGGAATTTAGAAATTTATTTCCAAATCTCTTCTTCAACCCATCCGAATCTTGAGAGTGAGATTTATTTTAAGGGGGGTAGAATTGTAACAACCCGATTTTCGAGTTTTGGCAAATTAAAAACTTAAATAGGAATTGAGAGTTAATACTAGGAAGAAATTGTTTTTATAAAGAAAAATATAAAATATATGCATCTCATCTTGCATTTTGCATTCATACTCAAGATTTGAAAATAAATTACCAAAATAAACACGCTAAAAGTAATTTATTTGGCATAACAAATATGAGATAAAAGAAATAAATGAAACTAAAAGTATATACATAAATATAATAATTTAATTATATGATGAGTTCATGCAAAATCATTAAGTAGGATGAAAAGGAACACTCGTAAAAGAATTGGAAATAAATATACAAGTACAAAATTAAGTCAAACACTGGATTAGTCCGGGAAATAACGGACTTGTCTGAATGACTTCACTGGACAATAACGGACTTGTCCGGTACAATGCGGATTAGTTCGGTATGCACAGACTTAACCCATTATTCCCGCACCACAAACTTGTCCGTTACAACAACAGACTAGTCTGAAGACCCTTATTGTACAAACCCCGGACTTGTTTGGCATAACACCGGACTTGTTCGTTGAACCTTCTGTTTCTTGGACGGACTTGTCATGCGCCAAACTGGACTTGTCCGATTAGCTCTCTGTACCAGCACGGTCTAGTCCGTTCCAATGCAGACTTGTCCGACACTCTAGAGTTTGACTTATTTAACACTTCACCGCACTAGATAAATAAATAACAAAAAGTCAACTACCAATCATATCACCAGTCGCACAAATAACCTGGCCGCACGCCAAAGTAAAATAATGAAAGAATGATCTAATATAGAAGAAAGAGATAATAATTATTGAGTAAGGTAAAAGAAAGGAAAACAAAAGACAAAGAAATATATATATATGTATATATAATATAAAATACAAAAATAAATAGAAAAAAAGAAAATAAGACAAAGAAAAATAAGTCAACCGTGCCCAGAGCAACGGCCGCACAAAGGCCCTGGCCGCACGTAGAAACTAGCGCCGAAAAAATAAGATAAAAGTCAACCTAGCTGGCCAAGCAGTCATGCCGCATTCTGCAGAGAAAAAAAAAAGAGCAAAGCCACCCGTGCGCCCAACGGCCCTAGCCACGGGAGCCTCAGACTCCCGCGCCCAAGCGCGCACGCCGTGCCATTCCGAACAGGTGCCACCCACTAGGTCACCGAGTCCCATCGGGACCCGCTCTATATAAGGAGACCGCTGCCTCCCGTGAAAAAAACCGCACGCCCCCACCTCTGTTTACGTGAGCAACCACCAGGAGAAAATAAAACAGAAAAACCTAGGGCAGCAGCCGCAGCTAGGAAAAATGAGGCCAACCTAAGGCTACGGTCAGAGGAGGAAGAAAAGGAAGGAACTGCCGTCGTCTCTTTGCTAGAAGATCATCGCACCGTCTTCTTCGTCTACATCACGCTGCCGATCCTCGATGGAGTAGCTACATCGCTGTCATCTCCTTCATCGACGTCACACTATCATCTTCTTCATCAACAGAGTCTAGAAGCCGGAGACATATGTCATGTCGCTGTTCACGACCGTCAAGTCTAGCCATGCCACCAGTAGGTTTTACAGTTCAGATTTTACAACAAGGATTATCCCACCGTCCGAACAAATCACGTCTAAACTTATTTCTTCATACCCCACTGTACCGCCATAGACTAGTTCGGTCCGCGCACACTAGTCCGGTGCTGTGCGGACAAGTCCGGATCTGTGCGGACTTGTCCGATCAACTCTCTATGCCCGAACAGACTTGTCGGGCCTCCTGCAAACTAGTTCGGTATTAAAATTTCAGCAACTTCCAATTGTCACAAGAACCACTATAATTGACCCAAAACTCACATAAGCGCTTGAGAACTATTCAAACCTAATTAGTAAACAATAGTAGTGAATTAATAACATGTGTTACACTTATAATTGTGCATGCATCTACATCATTGCATATTTATTAGTATGTGTGCATTGTATTGATTGAATGTGCTTGATTGCTAGTAGACGGGTACGCTCAAGAAGTTACGATCGAGAAGCGATTATCTGAGGATCTGCGTGTGCAAGACTTTGATTCGATTGAGCATCGAATTTGCAGAATATTAAGGCAAGTGATCTTGACCATCTTGATCCTGTTTTTAAATGTTTTGTTTGCAAAATTGCATGCTTATATCAAATTGATGGGAAACTCATGATAGGTGTTTACTAGACTTGTTTGTCCATCCTTGTCACTTGAAATATATTGTAGAGAGTCGAGAAGATTATTTTACCTTTTGGCTTTGCTCTAATTAATTGGGATGGGAAAACAACCAAGTGGCTTAATTATGAATTAATGACCTTATGGATGATGAGAATTTATGAACATGGTTAATTGGTGACATGGGACATGGGATATCTAAGAAAGCATGGTTTGTGGATTGGGTTGGAAGATATGGTGGTTTTGCTTGCTTTAGATCTAAGGACCGGTTCATGCGAGATATGCACACATTTTTAAATTCTGAATATGGTGGTTTTGCTTGCTTTCGGGTGACATGGTTAAATTCTGAATATCATTTGTGATGTTGTATGTGTGAAGCAACATCCGGGGCACACATACACTGCACTTGGTTTCGTTTTTCAGAATCGGGTGTCACACATGTGTACAAGAAGATGGGAAATCTAGTAGTTGCAAGTCACTGGGTGGATGTGACATATTTGCAATCAAAGAACTGCAAAGCCTATCATGAAGTCTTAGAGGCTTTGGAGAGACATGGATTGAATCTTCTCTCTTTCCGATACAACTGGAACAATGAGGTTATCACCCAATTCTATTCCACTTTTTACTTCTCGGGTGATGACAAGGAAGGACTCACTTGGATGACGCATGGATCCAAGTATCGTGTCACCTATGAAGAGTTTGCCAGGATACTCCATCTCGAAGACACTTTGGAAAATGAGCTTGTGATTCACAACTTGAAGCCTTTGGAGAAGGATGAGCTAGCTTTCCTCTGTGACACAAGAATGCCATACAAGCCACCTACCACAAAGTACTTGAATCCATTCTTTGAGGTGCTTAATAGAATTTGGAGGAAGACTATCGCTCCAAAGGATGGAGATGCAGGGACAATTCAAGGAACTCTAAGGACCTTGATGAAAGTGATAAGCAAGAAAAGGACCTTCAATGTCTTTGAGTATATTTACAATGACATAGTGAACATCTCAATCACACCCAACAGGTCATGTGGCTATGCGCCATAGATCATGTTCATGATTGAGAAGGTAACCGGCCTTTAGTTTGTCAAGCATGTTTAGCATGCCGGTCTCAAGCCTCAGAAGCCCACATCCTACACTGTTCCCAATCCACCTAGCTCACCTACAAGGGAACAAAGATCAAAGCAAATAAATGAAGGTACAAGGGCTCCAGCTGCTACCTCTGCTCCTCCACCTTCCAGAGAGTCTTCCAGTGGAGTTCTAATGATGCTTTCCTCCATCTTTCCATCCCATCACAAAGTGGAAGTTAGGCAACACAAAGAAAACTTGGCAAGGAAGAGGCACCAGAGGTACATGAAGGCAAACATCAAAACTATCTTTGAGAAATTGGTGATAGAGCTAGTGGGATCTCCTCAGATCTCAAAAGACTCCGAAGAGAACTATACAAAGATGACACCTCTCACAGAACAGGAATTAGCCTTTTTTGTACTTGCGGGTGTCTCTGCTCCTCCTCCTCGTTAGCACGATCATGAATATTAAGATGAAGATGAAGACAGGAGTGAGAGTGAGAGAGGGAGTGACAGAGAGTAACCTCCGTCAGTTTTTCCTTTTTTGGTACCTTGATGCCAAAGAGGAGAGATTGAGACTACTAGTCTCTTTATGATCCTTAAGGACTAGTGATCACGAACATGTATCTTTTATGTTTTATGTTTCAATCTATTGTCATCTCTATTTGGATGATGCCTATTTTGTTTAATATAAATGTGTGATGCTCATTATGATGTTCTTGTGATGGTTGTTTATTATAATTTATGTATTTTCAATTATGCACATCACAACATTTGCTCACTCACACTCAATAGGCACCCCACCATAAAGAGTGCATATATGTGAGAAATATTTCTTGTTCATATGTCATTCTCATATATGCACACTTTATGAAAATCAATTTTTACTCTTAATTGTGAAATCTCAATTGGTTGTCATCAATCACCAAAAAGGGGGAGATTGAAAGTGCATCTAGGCATTCCCTTGTGGGTTTTGGATGATTGATGACAAACAAATGAGATCCTAATGGAATTTGTTGAGATGAAAGCAGGTATATGAAGAATAGAACTAATGGTGCACAAAAAGATGAAAAATGAGGATTGAGAAAGGAAACTCCCAAGTGAAGAATGGAAGCACAAAGTAGATGTTAATGTATCGGATGTGTGTGAGAGACACATCCCAAGATCTCATAACTTTACATAGAGGTTAAGGGCTAAAATTAACATTTAGGCAATTTACTAAAGCACTGGACATGTTCGTTCACGAGCGGACTAGTCCAACACACTTTCTGTTCTCACACGGACAAGTCCGGAACAAAACCGAACTAGTCCGATCAACTCACTATTCCCACCCAGACAAGTCCGGACATGTGCCGGACAAGTCCGTTCAACATTCTGATGTTTTGCCAACACAACACATATCACCTTGCACTAGACAAGTTCGTCCAGTTGTGGACTAGTCCGATTGGGTCACTGGAGCCATCACGGACTAGTCCAGTTAACTTTCCGTTCCATTGCGGACTAGTTCTGATAACATCACAAAAATTAGGGTTTCATGTGTGCTGCACTATTCACGCAAGTTTTGCACAGCACACCGGACTAGTCCGGTCCCTAGAGCGAACTAGTCCGACCATCGGGATCCCAAACAGTAAATTTTTTAGAAAGTCTATAAATAGGTGATCCGTGACCCCACAACTAATAACTAAGAACTATAGCGCCGTCATACGTCCCAAGAGCACAAAAACACTTCTCCCCACATATCTAAAGCCTTAAAAAGTTAAATATTTTAGGAATCAAGATTTGGGAAAGGGAGATCGTCTTCTACGCATTGTTGATATTTTGGGGTTTGAATCTCCTATACACTCTCACATCTATTGTACATCTTTTGAGTGTATTTAATACATTTTTGTCACTGTAATTTTGTGGGAGCCCTCAGCATGTGAGGTTGCCCCATTGACTCGGTGATTACCCTTAATAGTGGAACTCAAGTTGGCCTTTGTGGTGACTTGAAGAGGTAAAGGGTTGATTGAGACCCGACTCTGTGTGGGCCCCTCAACGAGGAGTGGATCTCTTTGGTGAGATCGAACCTTGGTAAAAAATCCTTGTGTCTTGTGTTCTAGTTCTTCACTTTTGCTATCATTATCATTTAAGGTATAGGGTTAATTAATCTTGCAACTTATATTAATTTTGTATTCCACATGCTAATTGATAATCCTAATTACTTTATCAAGTTGTTAGGATAGTTTACTACATTCCGTTCCGATAATGTATGAGAAAGATTCATAAAACAGTTATTCCTTTCGTAGATACACCAAGCACACCAAACTAGTCCGCACACTATACCGGACTAGTCCGACTCTCCTATAATTGATGAATTTGGTTAAGTGTTCCAGGAAAAGTTTTCAACTGCTATTCACCCCCCTCTAGGCCACATTCAATTGGTATTAGAGCTATGCTCTCCTTTACGAGACTCACAACTTGGAGAGACAAATGGTCACTGACAAGACCAGTGAGATCCTAGAAATGACCATCATTGGAGACAAACAAGACACCAAGGCGTTTGATGTGCTCAAGGAGCACGAGCACGATGATGAAGAAGTGCGTGAACTCAAGGCGCTTCTAAGGAAGAAGCTTCGAAGCCAGAAGGGCAAGAAGGAAGATGAAAAGCCAAAAGGGGGTAGTCATCAAGACTACTCCTGGTATCCTTTTAATTATGAGAAGCTTAACAACTACAATCACTATCTTTCTATTCCCATGGAAAGACCTCCACAGTTTGACAACAATGATTACTCAATGTGGAAATATAATATGAAGATGCATCTTATCTCGTTAAATCCTAGTCTTTGGCATATAGTTTGTACAGGTTTGGACATCCCCGACAACGATGAAGAACTCACTTCGGACCAAGAACCCTAGCGCCATCATACGTCCCAACAGCACAGAAACACTTCTCACCACACATCTAAAGCTCTAAAAAGTTAAATATTTTGGTAATCAAGATTTGGGAAAGGGAGATCATCTTCTAAGCATTGTTGAGCTCTTGGGGTTTGAATCTCTTATACACTCTCGCATGTATTGTATACTTTTGTGTGTATTTGATTTGTTTTTCTCGCTGTAATTTTGTGGGAGCCCTCAGTGTGTGAGGTTGCCCCATTGACTCGGTGATTATCCTTGATAGTGGAACTCAAGTCGGCCTCGGTGGTGACTTTAAGAGGTAAAGGATTGATTGAGACTTGGCTGTGTGTGGGGCCCTCAATGAGGAGTAGATCTCTTTGGTGAGATCGAAACTCGGTAAAAATACTTGTCTCTTCTGTTCTAGTTCTTTATTTTTGCAATCACCATCATTTAGGGCACAGGGTCAATCAAACTTACAACTTCTATTAATTTTGTATTCCACATGCTAATTACTGATCGTAATTACTTCATCAAATTGTTAGGATAGTTTACTACATTCTGCCGCGTTAACATTGAGAAAGATTCATAAAATAGTTATTCTTTTCGTTGCTACACCAAGCACAACGTACTAGTCCACACACTATACTGGACTAGTCCGGCTCTCCTGTAATTGATGAATTTGTTAAGTGTTGCAGGAAAAGTTTTCAATGCCTATTTACCATCCCCCCCCTAGGCACATTAAATTGGTATCAGATCTAGGCTCTCCTTTACGAGACTCACAGCTCGGAGAGATAGATGGCCACTGACAAGACCAACGAGATCCCAGAAATTCATTGTAGACGAATAAGACACCAAGGCGTTCGATGTGCTTAGAGAGAACGAACACGATGATGAAGAAGTGCATGAACTCAAGGTGCTTCTAAGGAAGAAGCCTCTAAGCCAGAAGGACAAGAAGGAAGATGAAAAGCCAAAAGGGGTAGTCATCAAGACTACTCTTGGTATCCTTTTAATTATGAGAAGCTTAACAACTACAATCACTGTCTTTCTATTTCCATGGGAAGACCTCCACAGATTGACGGCAATGATTACTTAATGTGGAAATATAATATGAAGATGCATCTTATCTCATTAAAATCTAGTCTATGGCATATAGTTTGTACAGGTTTGGACATCCCCGACAACCATGAAGAACTCACTTCGGACCAAGAACCCTAGCGCCGTCATACGTTCTAAGGGCACAAAAAAACTTCTCCCCACACATCTAAATCCCTAAAAAGTTAAATCTTTTGGGAATCAAGATTTGGTAAAGGCAGATCATCTTCTACGCATTCTTGAGCTCTTAGGGTTTGAATCTCTTACACACTCTCACATCTATTCTACATCTTTTGAGTGTATTTGATTCATTTTTCTCGCTGTAGTTTTGTGAGAGCCCTCAGTGTGTGAAGTTGCCCCATTGACTCGGTGATTACCCTTGATAGTGGAACTCAAGTCGGCCTCTATGGTGACTTGAAGAGGTAAAGGGTTGATTGAGACCCGACTTTTTGTGGGCCACTCAAGAAGGAGTGGATCTCTTTGGTGAGATCGAACCTCGATAAAAATCCTTGTCTCTTGTGTTCTAGTTCATTATTTTTGCAATCATCATCATCTAGGGAATAGGGTTAATCAAACTTTCAACTTGTATTAGTTTTGTATTCCACGTGCTAACTACTCATCCTAATTACTTCATCAAGTTGTTAGGATGGTTTACTACATTCCTCTGCGATAACATTCGAGAAAGATTCATAAAACAATAATTTCTTTTGTAGATACACCAAGCACACCGGACAAGTGCGCACTCTATACCAGACTAGTCTTACCCCCCTGTATTTGTCATTTCTGTTAAGTGTTGCAGGAAAAAGTTTGAACGCCTATTCACCCCCCTCCAGGCCACATTCAGGGTGGCTAATTTCGGAGCATTGTACCATACTACTCATGATGCTGGCATACTTTCTTTTACCCACCCTCCCCACCCTTCATTGCCTTCATCTATTGTTGTTGGGAATGGGTCTGTTCTTCCGGTCATCTCAGTAGGTGACTCGGGATCTCCTGGTTCTTTCCAGCTAAAAAATATTCTTGTTGCTCCGGATATTATTTGGAATTTGCTTTTTGTTCGTCATTTTATCACTGATAATCATGTTTCTGTTAAGTTTGATCCTTTTGGTTTATCTGTGAAGGATCTTTCCATCTGGCGTCTTCTTCTTCGATGTGATAGCTCAGGGCCCCTGTACACTCTTTTACTTCCTGCTTCTGATGCGTCTCCGCCTTTTGCTCTGACTATGATAGCTTCGTCCACCACTTGGCACCGCCGGCTTGGCCATCCTGGCATAGATGCCATGCCCAAGTTGTCTAGTATAACAACTATCTCGTGTACTAGGAGCACACAAGAGTCAATGTCATGCTTGTTAGCTTGGTCGCCATTTTCGGCTTCCTTTTTCGACTGGTGTGACTCATGTTGAGAACATTTTTATCTTATTCACTATGATCTATGGACATCCCCCATTGTCAGTGTTTCAGGGTTCAAATATTATTTGGTGGTGTTTGATGATTTTTCGCACTATTCGTTGACTTTCCATTACGTTTGAAGTCTGAGACATACGCCACTCTTTCTCACTTCTTTGTTTGGTTGTCCACTCAGTTTGGGTGCACTGTCTGAGCTGTCCAGTACGATAACAGACGTGAGTTTGAGAACACTTCACTCTGTAACTTTCTACTCGCCCATGGTGTTCAGTTGTGAATGTCTTTTCCATACACCTTCCCTCAGAATGGCATGGCAGAGCGCATGATTCGCACCACCAATGATTTTATGCGCTCCCCGATGTTTTAGGTCTCCATTCCCGCTCGATACTGGGTAGAGGCCCTTCACGCTGCCACTTTCCTCATTAATTGCCTTCCCACCAAGTCGATATGTTCCCCTACCCCTTACTTTGCATTGTATGGCACCACCCCTCTTTACGACCACCTTCGAGTTTTTGGGTGCGCTTGCTACCTTAACCTCTCTGCTACGACCCCACATAATCTTGCGCCTCGCTCTACTCGTTGTGTCTTCCTTGAGTATTCCCTTGATCATAAGGAGTACCAGTGTCTAGACCTCGCCGCTCACCGTATCTTGATCTCTCGACACTTTGTCTTCGACGAGTCCTCTTTTCCTTTCTCCACTTCCTCCTCTGTCTCCGCCGTAGAGTTGGATTCCCTATTTTCTATTGACGCTAGGTTGCTCCTCTATAGCTGACTTGGCCTTTTTCTACAGGTACGGCACCTGCCGTGCTACGCGCGACCCAGACGTCTCTGACGTCACCCGCTATGTCATGCGCAGCCCCAACGTCCCCGACGTCACCTATCGCACCTCGTGCGGCCTCGGTGTCACTGACTCGCCCGCTGCACCACAGACAGCCCTAGCGTCCCTGATGTTGATTGCTGCACCTTGCGTAGTACCGGTGCCTCCCGCAGTCCTCACTTCTCGATTCACCAACCCCGCTCTCATCTACCAGCGACGAGCGCAGATTAGTGCTCAGGCTCTAGCAGCTCCGGCCTCTCCAAGCTCTATGGTTGTGCCACGTGAGGCCCTAGCGTCTTCGACCTCCACAGCTGCGCCACGCACGGCCCCAGCATCTCCGACCTCCATAGCCGTGCCACGCGCGGCCCGTGCCTCTCCAACATCACTCCATGCAGCACGCGCGGCCACGGTAATGCGGTTTGTCGACCTCGCTCTTGTCTATTAGCGACGAGAGCGGGTTGGTGATCCAACTCCTGCTCACCCTGAGCCCCCGGTGTTCCACCCTCCTCTGCTCCACCGGGACCCAAGTCGCGTCCACCCGATTGTGACTCGACGTGCAACTGGGGTCCTTCGGCCGGTTGAGCATTTCTGCAGGGTCGTCCTCTCGTTGACGACATCTCCACCATTGTTGACGGCTGTGATATACAAATTTCACCTGTTAATATAATTCAATTATGTGAAGGAAGGATCATTTCTTGAACACATCACCTTTCTACTTAACCTATTTCCACTTGTCCATGGAAAAATAGTGCATGAAGACATTTATACAGGAATTGAGGTGAAAGAGGGGGAGCAATCCTAAAAAGTATCATCCCAGCCAATCAAGCACTGACACATGGCATCACATGGATCAAATGGCCCACAAATAGACGTATCCGAGGACATCCAACGGTGTATCACCCATATCAGTCAATGGGACCCACCTGCAAGTGACCTAGAGAAAGCACATGCGAAACGGAGCGAAGACCACTTCGGCCGAAGTGATGGTTCGACCGAACTGGTAAAAGCGCCATTCTCGGTCAACTTGCACATGTCACTCTCTTGTGGCTTCCTGATCACGATGAAGACTAATTCGCATGCTTTTGGTGGCGAGAACCGACCCTTCTCCGGCTATAAATAGGACCTCTACCCCTCACTTCAACACGCACTACTTGAGCATCATTCTATTGTATACACTACTTTTCTTAGTCCTTAGAGTAGTTAGGCTGTAGAGAGGAGAGTCTCTAGTCCCAAGTCCAAATTGGGAAAGGAGTAGAGGGAGTCTCTCTTCCCAATTCCAAATTGGGAAATGTATGGCTCATGTATTCCTTCTTGTATTTGTGACTTTATGCATAATAAAGAAATTATATTTAGTCTTCCTTTATACATATGCTTGGATGAAGTGTTTCTTGTTTGATTGTGGAATCCATGTATGTGGTAGTAATAGTCTTGATGAGTATGCCATAATAATCTTACTCTATCATCATAAATACTATAAACCCCACTATAGTCTGAGTAGTTATGAGATGATCAAGTTAATATGAATAACTTATGCTATGTCTCAACATTGGTTCAACGATGTTTAGGTTAGTCATTGCCTTAGAGAGGTACTTGTACTCGAGCCTGAGCCTCTAAGGTATCTACTTAACATGTAATTGTGGTGCTTAGATAGTTAAGTAGTGTTGGATGTGTTGTAGACCCACGGATTGAAGAGGTAGGCAGTAGGTGGTGACAACCCTATCTGTCCTTTGTAATCCTCCATGTTCGGCTATGCCACAAGCTCTTAACGGGAGTCATCCTAGTATTGCTAGGTGTAAACCTGTGCCTGATGTGTTGATCAACTTAGCATAAGGATTCACCATTAACATGCTCATTAGTACCTAACCTAGGCTAGTATATGTATATTAGAGGCATTGTAGGAGCAACTCACCAACTCTTAGTCTAATCTCCATTAGGGACCATTTACCCTTTAGAATATATTGCTTAGGTGTGTGTCACACTACCCATATTATAAACTTACCCTTTGAAAATCGCCTAGAGGGGGGTGGACAGTAAATAGGCAATATGACCTGAAATTGATTAATCAAACGAGATTAAAACTCTGAGGCCGGACTGGTCTGGTCAGGGCCGGACTAGTCCACTCAATACACAGGAAAAACCTAAAAACTTGATTTCTACAAGTTATTTTCATATTTTAGTTCAATGAAAGATTGATATAATGTCTAGCAACCTGATACAACTTAGATTAACAAGCGTGAACAAATAGGTTGCAAGATTTCAATGAAGAACAATATGAAGAACGATATGAACTAAAAGCAATTCTAGTGAATAGTGGAAAGTAAAGCAACAAGTGAGACATGATTTATCCCGTTGTTCAGCTTCACAAAGAAACATACATCCACGTTGAGAAGTCCACAAAAGGACTGGGTCTCACTCGACCCTCTTCTCACCAAGCCACAACAAAAGGTCGGCTTGGTTTCCACTAATCACAAGGGTAATCACCAAGTTCTTGGGGCTTCTAAAAGCTGAGGCTCCCACAAATGATTTACAGCAAGGAGCACACGAAGCTCAACAACCACAAGCCACAAAATGTGAAACCAAGTGCAAGAGATCAAACTAAGAGCGAAAGCAAGATGATCTTCGTTCTCTCCCCTTCCCAAACCCTAATCTCCTCAAGATTTAGTTCTAGAGGGCAGGTAGGCAGAGTATGAGACTTAGGATGGCTGAACAAAAATTGTGGCAGCGCTAGGGTTCCAGTGTTTTCAAATGGGGCCGGGGTTCCTCTTTTTATAGGGGTCCCGAAATTTAACCATTGCCTGCATTGAATGTGCGGACTAGTCCGACCTACTGGATCCACACTATGCCACACTCCGCAGGGGGTGACGTACCCTTTAACATTTGAATTTCAAATGTTCATGGCACACCGGACTAGTCTGGCCAACAACGGACTAATACGGACTCAAAAATAATATCTTGGTCTGCCTAAAAACAAAATAGTCTGGACACAACGGACTAGTCTCGTCACAGGGGTGGACAAGTCTGGCCAACAAGACTTAGCCTCAGAAACCCCTTCTCTATTAATACCATGGACTAGTACGCCTCAAAACAGATAAGTCTGAAGTACAACCGAACCCTTTAGTTCGGTCGAAAACGGAGTACTCTTGGACGTCCGGACTAGTCCGTCTAATAAGGCGGACAAGTCCGGCCTCTCGGGACTTAGCTCCAAAAACTTTCACCAAGTGTAGAACGGACTAGTCTTTCCCCGAATGGACAAGTCCAAACTCACACAAAAACACTTAGTTTGGTCAAAAATGGACTACGCTGGACAACCCGGACTAGTCCGACCCTGAGGCCCGGACAAGTCCGGTCTCCTGGGAAAGCTCTCAACAAGGCTTCACACTTAGGTTTTCTCTAAACCATGACTTTAAGCCCTCTTCTATGATCTCAATGCACTTGATACACACACCCTCACACACAAAAAGCTAGTCTAAACTCAACACATAAGGAACCCTAATTTCCATGCTTGAGTCTTCAACATCATTTTAATCTTTTCCTTTTTGAGAGATTTTCTTTTATTTTAGTCATCACACCTGTGCTTAAGGTCAACCGATCTCATTAGTCTCTTAATTTTTCGTCATCAATCATCCAAAACTCACGGGGTTGCCTAGATGCACTTTCAATCTCCCCCTTTTTGGTGATCAACACATTAAGCTTCAACAAAAATGATATAAATTGGATTTCATAACAAGTGTGTGTATGAGTAACTCCCCCTCAATGTATGCATCATGAATGAAGGATTTGAGAGAGTTATCATACATACTCATGTTATGGTAGGGTGCCTAAGTGATGTGTCCCTGATTTGTGATAAGGCAATAAACATGAATGTGAAATAGGCAATATTAAGCATCACATCACAATTAAGCATAGCAAACATCATAATGTGCACACAACTCTTAACACAAATTACGTCTTACACAAATTGAAATGCGAGAGTTTTAAAACATATTACAAGTCCATAGGATCAATAAGAGAGACAACAACACGAAAAAGAAGTACCCCCTTCCAATCTCTCCCCCTTTGGCATCAAGGCACCAAAAAGGAAAAGAGGAAGGAAGTCCTATAATCTACTCATCATCGTTGTCATCTTGCTGCCCATTGTCGCTCTCTGTAGCCTCCAGATCTTCAACGTCTTCATTTTTGTCTTCTTTGTTGGAGGTCGTAGCCTTGGAGGCACTACAGGAATCCCGATCAATTATGTCGGTCCTTAATTACGTCGGTCGTTAATTATTTCGGTTGTCGGCTGATGAAGCAGTTTGTAAATGATTAAGATAATTTACATCGACCGCCGACGTAACTTACTAACTTTCCTCGATGTCCCGTAACCAACATAAGTATGTTACCAAGATGGGCCACGGGCTGGGCCAGAGAACTTACGTTGGCTACGGCCGGGCTAACGGAAGTTACATGTCCTAACTTACGTCGATCAGGCCATACCAATGTAAGTTACATGTCCTAACTTACGTCGGTATGGCCCCACCGACAAAGTTAACCTGGGCTAACTTACGTCGGTATGGCCATAGTCGATGTAAGTTACGTTTTTGATTTTTTTTAAAGAACAGAATTTGACTAACTCGCACGATGGTGAGAACATAATAGGTATACAAACACAGATATAGACAGATAGACAAAAGTTTCAAAACATTCAATACATCAACAACAACACAATTTCACCGGGCAACACACTATCTTCTCCACTATGTCCGGAGCCGAGATCTTCTCGGCGCATCCCTCCGAGTGCTGGGCGCCATTACCGAACCCTGCAAAAGAACCATATATTCCCTATGTTAGCCCTGTAAAGAATTGCATAGCCCTGTAAAGAATCATAAAACCAACACATAAATAACCAAAAACTCAAACCTGAATACAACTGCACCTATGGTACCAGAAGCATTGGAATACAACTGAATAACCAAAATTTGGGCAATCAAGCATTCAATCTCCCTGTATCTTCAAACTTCACAATATAATATAATACTTCTTTTAAAATTCAACTTAGTTTTCATCTTATCCACACTAAAATTTTAACAAATCACCAGATATCATATGTAACATTGATAACAAAGGCGGCATAACTTTAGGCAAAACAAGTATAAGAATTACTCTACAAATGTTAGGTTTTGCCCATGAATATAGAATATTAATGGACATCTAGATCAAGAATCACCTGGGGATGTGATGACAACAATAAATTGCAGATGCAACTATAGACAATAAATGATGACAGGTTTGTGTGGTTTGCTTGTGCAATTGTCATGGGTACATACAGGAAAGCTCCTCCCTACTTTGGCATTCTCGTAGAGATTGTGCTTGAAATGAATGGTCAAGTTAAGAAAGTAGAAGTAGGCTTACTTAATATACACAAAAAACAAGACATGATTTGCAGGCAGGATTAGCCCTTGTTGGATTTGAAATATGGGATCTCCCATATGAAACAAAGCATAATATTAAAGAAAGAGTTTATTACCAGCTCTTGGGTTCCCTGCGGCGGAAGTAATCTTGATATCCTGACCGCTGTTTTGACCAAGGTTCTGCCATTGCAAAATATTAGAAGATATATATTATTGAAATTCTATGAAATTTAACTACGGTAGTTTAAATTACTTACCGCCACCGCTGCTTGCATCTGAGCCATCATTAAGGTCGTCCTCCATTGGTCCTCCCTTGTCTTTGCCCTCTGCCTCTCCAGCTCCGACTGGGTTTGCTCCAGCGTCTCCTTCAAGGCAAGGAGCTCCAACTGGGTCTGCGAGAGACCACAACTTGAGGGCCCAACGGACGAGGCCTGCGTCGATGAACGCCTCTCAAAGGTTGCACTGACCTCGAGTCAATAACTCCATCAAAAATAGAAAACCTGCAAAAGAATGAAAACACTAAGTAGAAGAAGATAAATTCAAAAAATAAATGAAACAAATGACCAACTCACTGTCCATGGGCCTTCCCACCTCCGCTCGCGTACGCGGCTTGGGGGTCGATCGTCACGTTATCCCAATCATAATTCACAATGTGTATCTTTGCGACCTCCTGTGCGTACTTTGCCTACAAAACAAAGAAATCCTGTAAGCATGTCAATAATGGTATTAGTTTTAATGAAATTGATGAATTTCGAAAACTTACCAGTCGATCGGCTGCGACCTGACTACACTGCTCTGGCTGAGAAGGGTCACTTCCCTTGTGACCTCTCTTCCAAACCTGGGTCAGGGTCGTCTCCTGACCCATCTCTCACTCCTGTATAGCCGTGTCAGTGAGATAATGTAGGATCTAAGAGCACGTGAAAAGCTACCAGAGGGGGGGTGAATGGTAGATTTAAAAAATCTTACGCAGCGGAAACAATTAAATCCCAACCCCTTCGGCAGAAAAAACGATCTGTTAAAGAAATCGTGTGTGAGACTAATCTAAACGTGTTTCACCATGACAAAAGTGATATATATCAGAGAGAATCAATTCACGAAGAAATTACAAGAAGAATCACTCAAATCCGTCAAGAGAAACCCAAGTTATGATCGAAAGATCAAACAAAGGTCAATCTGTCCTACCCGAGAAAAACAGTTCTGGAACGCTGCAAAGAAACTCGTGTAGATCAGAAACCAAAAATCTAATGACCGTGAAATTTTGAAAGATGATATATAATCAAGTTGTGAAGACAACCCAAAAAGAATCACATCAATTAGATCTGTAATACTCGAGTTATGATAAAACCACCGACGAAAGGTAGTGCTGTCCGGAAACTCAACGAGTAAAACTTGTCTGGAACAAGTCGGATGAACAAGGCACAAAAGTTCCTTCAAACTACGAATTTTATTCAATAGAACACAAGATGAACATCCCAAAAGTCGTGCTCCACGAGCTCTGACCTCCCTTGCTTATATAACCAGCTCAAAAGGCAACTCAACTCAAATCAGGACCCTAATCCTACTCCATTTACGAATCGAAACTTTCCATAACTGCTTAGGATTCTTCTATACGCAGATAGAAGCAATATTAAGACTTCCAAACACCTTAGGAACGTATCTCACATTCCTAAAACAACCCAAATTCGTGACCCACACGAAATCCTATCATAACTAACTCGATAGTTTCCATACCGAGCCATAACCGACTCTGCCGCAGCCAAAGTCATCAACTGATACGATCCGATCTTTCCAACCAGATCTTCCCATCCATAAACCATCTTCGGAACCATATTGCCACGTCATGCACCGCATGCATACGTGCCAACACCTTCCTTCGACGTCCAGCAACCTTCATATGCACTGCCCTTGATTCAATCATCCTGCGCGACCTCCTGACCCGCTCAACTACAGTTCCTCTTGAATTTAGTTGTTGGAACCTCATCTCCTCCCTGAGACTAGTCCAAAGGATCATGTGACCAGCCATGACTTGAACTCAAGCAACACTTACACATGAATAAACAACCAATCCGTACGAGCCCAAGTCCGCGACTTGACTCAAGTCAGTTCCGAACACAACACCTTACGTGAACACCTCACATAAGCATGTTGCAAAGCATATCAAAACGATATCAGCCATATCAACCAAAACGCACCAAAAACTTAGCAAATGAATACTAAGCAATATTTCTAAGAATATAAAGCAAGTTTGAAACATTTCAAGATAAGAGCAGGAACATTGTGATCAAGCTCCGAACCTTGCCAAAGCTAACTAGAGCTTGAGCCGAAGCTTACCAAAGCTAGTACAACCTATCGTCGGAGCTTACCAAAGCTTGTACAACCTAGCGCCGGAGCTTATCAAAGCTAGTACAACCTAGCGCCAGAGCTTATCAAAACTAGCAGGACCTAGCACCGAAGCTAACCAAAGCTAGTCGGACCTAGTGCTGGAGCTTATCAAAACTAGCAGGACCTAGCACCGGAGCTAACCAAAAACATGTCAGACCTATACAAAGAAAGTCGAACCTATTGTCGGACCTTGCAGAAGCTCGGAGCTAGAGTCAGACCTTGCTAACAAGATGTTATGGCAGCATTCAAAACTTTTATTGTCAAAGCCAATGTATTCAACACACATAGGTCTCACAATCTCCTCCTTGATGAATGCATTGCCAACACCATTTAAAATCTGAACATTGGCATGAAAAGTTTTGAGAACAATTTTCCCACTTTTTGAAAATTAAATGAGATAGAAATAAATTTCTCCCCCTATACATATTTCTCCCCCTCGCATAATTCACCCATATTATCTCTCCCCATTTGACAATGTATTCAGCAAGGTTCAAAAGAGAAATTTTAATTGTTATGAGCATATTATAACATATACATATAAAACAAAGCTCATCCAAGTCATACTATCAAGTAACTTACACTATCACAACAATGAGATACATAAAGTAGTGTAAGCCATGCTAGAGATCAAATGTAATTTTCAATTTAAGCAAGTCATGATCTCACAAAATTAACTATTTCAATACCTAAAAGCATGACACTTGTTGCTGAATTTTATTATTTTTCAAGGCAAAAATTTAGATCATTTGATATTTGCAAGAGATTATATGTGCATCTGCCTTATTCTAACCAACCAAGCCAAGCCTATGTCATTTGACAATCAGAAGCTTAAGGACATGGTTTTAGTCATACACGGCTTCTTCCAAGTTCATATCTAAGTGCAATGATAAGGCATCTCAAAAGAAGAAGTGTGATGCATGCATATTCTCTTGATCTTTTCTCAACTTATATTTGTTCACAAACTCAACAAGTGAGTTGATTACTTGATTAATTCTTTATGATTAAAAGCACTTGTGAGCATGCAACAAGTTCAAAACAGCAAGAAAGTTCGACCATGACAAGAATTAGTGTAAGTAATTATTCCAATTACTAGACATGGCAAAAACTACAAAATGTATAACACGAGTAATGTAGTAAGAACTTTCAGCATGTAAAAGGAATCACAAAGTCATATATGTATGAAATACTATGCTCATATTATTTTAATTTCAGATTCACACATAGACTTCTAGGGTTTGAAAGCTCCCCCTTAATGTAAGCCATGAGGACGCATAACCCATATTTCACTACGAATGAAACAAAAACGAGTGAAATCCAAAGGTTTTGTAAAAATGTCAGCCAATTGTTGTTCGGTATCTATATGGTGAAGCACAATGTTTCCTTTTTCAACATTATCTTGGAGAAAATGATACCTAATATCAATGTGCTTAGTTCTAGAATGTTGCACAAGGTTTTTAGCAATGCAAATGGCACTAGTGTTGTAACAAAATAGTGGAACACTATGTAGATCAACCCCATAGTCCTTAAGTGTTTGAATAATCCAAAGAATTTGTGAGCAAGCACTAGCAGCAGCTATATATTCAGATTCAGCTGTGGATTGTGCAACTGAATTTTGTTTTCTAGAGGTCCAAGCAACAAGTGAATTACCAATAAAATGACAAGCACCAAAAGTACTTTTCCTATCAATCCTACAACCTCCAAAATCAGCATTGGAAAAAAGCTTTCAAAGTAATGGTTGAGGAAGAAGGAAGAAAAATGCCAAATTCTTGAGTTCCATGTAAGTACCTGACAATCCTTTTGACAGCTTGACGATGTGAAGCACATGGGGAGGCTCAAAACCGTGCACAAAGACATACGATGAATTGTATGTCCGGTCCTGATGCCGTGAGGTACAAAAGTGATCCGATCATGCTTCTATATTCTTTTTGATCCATGGGTTCACCATCTTCATCAAGTTCAAGTGTTGTTGCTGTTCCCATTGGTGTCCGAAGAGGCTTGCTTTTGTCCATGTTGAAGTGCCTTAGGAGGTCTTTTGTATACTTCATTTGATGCACAAAGGTACCCTCCTTGGTTTGCTTGATTTGCAGCCCCAAAAAGTACGTGAGTTCTCCCATCATACTCATCTAAAATTCTGAACTCATCATAGCTGAAAATTTGGACACAAGATCATGAGAAGCACAACCGAAGATAATATCATCCACATACACTTGAACGAATAATGAGTCATTGCCATGCTTAAGCACAAAAAGAGTTTTATCAACCTTGCCCATGGTAAACCCCTTTTCAAGTAAGAATGTTTTTAACCTATCATACCATGCTCTAGGGGCTTGTTTGAGACAGTACAGGCGTTGGACAGTTTGTAAACATGATTAGGAAAATCTGAATTTTCAAAACCCGGTGGTTGTTTGACATAAACGTCCTCATCTATGTAGCCATTAAGAAAAGCACTTTTAACATCCATTTGATATAGCTTAAAACCTTTAGATGCAGCAAAAGCTAACAAAATTCTTATGGTTTCTAATCTAGCAACAGGAGCAAAAGTTTCATCAAAATCTAGACCTTCAACTTGTGTGAAACCTTGAGCAACCAACCTAGCCTTATTCCTATCCACAACCCTATCCTCACTTTGTTTATTTTTAAACACCCATTTAGTTCAAATTAAAGTGTGACCTTAAGGAGGAGGTACAAGTTTCCAAACATTAGTTCTTTCAAAATTTTCTAACTCTTCTTGCATGGCAATAATCCAAGATTCATTAGTGAGTGCGTGTGATATATCTTTGGGTTCAAAAGAAGCAACAAAAGCAGAATGAGCATGAGAGTTTGGATCGCAAAACCTGAACCGTGTAACTCATTCGTGCAAGCTTCCAATAATCTGTTGTGGGGGATGAATTTTGAGAACCCGAAGGGGGGTGCACACTTCACAAGCTTCTTCTTCTTCATGTTCATCACAAACCGATGAGCTTGTGACTTGAGGAGGATCTGGACCAGCAATGGTGGTCGTCGGTGCTGGCTGTGAATCAAAATCAGGAGCTCGAACAATGTCATTAGCTGCTGAATTTTTGGGCAGCAGCTCCACCTCTTCCTCATCTTCAATAAAAATGCTCTCCCCCTACGGATATGGATCTGGACCTGCAATGAGCTAGTATCTGGTCTATATTCATCAAAAGACACTTCACAAGTATCCACAATTTTGTTAGTGTCAAGTAAAAGCACACGGTATCCTCTAGTATGAGATGGATAACCAAGAAACATGCCATCAATGGATCTAGGTTCAAATTTATCAAGATTGCCATGTTTCTTAACAAAGCATTTGCAACCAAAGACCCGAAAGTGTGTAACACTAGGCCTATGTCCAAACCGGAGCTCATATGGTGTTTTACCTAGCTTAGCGCGCAAGAAAACACGATTTGAGACATAACAAGCGGTTGCAATCGCATCGGCCCAAAATTTCCTAGGAGTTTGATATTCATAAAGCATAGTCCTAGCCATCTCAACTAAGGTTTTGTTCTTTCTTTCTACAACACCATCTTGTTGAGGTACATATGGTGAAGAAAATTGATGATCTATTCCATTTTCAGCACAAAAGTGATCAAAAGATTGATTTTTAAATTCAGTTCCGTTATCACTTCTAATTGCTTTTAAAGATCCTGGGTGATCAATTGATAATCTAAGAAATAAAGTTCAAAAGTGACTAAAATCTTCATTCTTAGATGCCATACAGTAAACCCAAGAGTATCTAGAATAATCATCAATGATCACAAGAACATACCATTTACCTCCGAAGGATTGAACAGGTGAAGGTCCTATGGTGTCAAGGTGCAAAAGTTGACCCATTTCAGTTGTCATGATCATTGTGAGAGGTGAATGTGAACCTGCAACCATCTTAGCATGTCTATAAGAAGAGCACACAATTTATTTGTCCCCTTTAAGCTTAGGCAGCCCACGTATGCGATTAAGAGCACTAACATGCGTGAGATGATCAAAGCCTACGTGACCAAGTCTACGATGCCAAAAATATAAATATTTGGAATCATTAGCAACCAGACACCTATGCTTAGAGGAAGACATATCAAAATCAGCTCTAAAAACTCTTCCAAACTGAGACATGTTAAAAATAAGCTCACTATTTGAACCCACAACTTTGCAACAGTTTTTATTGAAAATAATTTTTAGATTTTCATCTAGCAATTGTGAAACAGAAAGCAAGTTGTATTTCAAATTTTTGACAAGTGCCACATCCCTCAAAGTGTAGTGATCATTTACTCTAACCGAACCCTTAGCAATTATAGGAGTTGAAGAATTATCGACAAAAGTAACATTCTCTACACGTGACACAAAGCAAAGGGAGGAGAACCATTCTTTGTTACTGGTCATGTGGTGTGAGCAACCTGAATCCACAATCCAAATGTTCTCCTTCCTCAAGCATGTAACCTACATAGAAGCACAATACGTCGATGACTCAATACTGGGGTTAGTCAAAAGGCATTTAGGTATCCAGTACTGAGTCACACGACGTGCAGCAGGAAAAACACGCAAAAGTTGAGATAAAACAACAGGTTTATGAGTCAAAGTTTGAGGTTTTTTATTCTTAACTACTGACCTATAAGGTGTTACTTGTGTAGCACAAAAATCAGTAGCTCCAGAGGCAAAAATAGAAGGTCCGGAGGTAAACTTTGAATGTTTTTGACTCATAACAGCAGGTTGCATGTTCCTGAAATTCAGTTTAATATGTGCAGCAAATTTTGCATGAAAGTTATGAGATATAGCAATCATACTTTCCCTTTTCTATTGTTTAGCTAGTCTATAACAAAAATCTATGACATGAACATCTCTATCACAGTAGGTACAATGAAATTTAACTTTGTGTTCATGTCTAGATGAGCAAGCAGTATTTTTATTTGAGACCGAATGAGACAACACTCATGTAGATTTGAAAACCACTTCTTTTTGTTTAGGAACTTATTGAATCAAACCACTTCCTAATGACTTTACAATTTTAGGTGGATGTGCCTTAGCATGAGCATGAGAATCAAAACCTAAACCAGTTTTATCATTGCAAGACTTGGAAGAATTAAGCAGCAAGTTTAGGTTCTTATTCCCATTACAAAATCGATCTAATGTCCTATGCGTGTTATCAAGTTTATTGGACAGATCAAGGCAATTTTCACATAAAGTTTTTCCTTTTAATTTGCAATTGGAACCATATTTAACTTCATAGGAACATAAAACATTATTCAATATTGAAAGTTCATTCATAGCATCTTTTAGTTTCTTTTCAAGATCATCACAAGTAGAACAATGCAAATCAAATGTAGAACGTGCTAGCATCTTTCAAGTTTTTATCATTAAGTGCAGCAAGCTCTCTATTTTTCAATTTCTAACTCAAGTTTATCAAGTGTGGAGGTGTGTGCACTTCTTAATGAGGACAATTTTTCATATATTAAATCACATGAGGGACATGCATCATCACTAGGAATCAAAGTTTTTAAACAGTTGATTTTAGATTTTAGTGATTCAATTTTAGCAGCACTATCCCTAAGCTTTTTGTCCTTTTTCTTAACAATGATAGTTACACGAGAAATTGCATCACACATTTCATTACAGGTAGAACATACCTCATCATCGTCACTGTTGTGTTCTGCATCCTCCTGACTTGATCTTGATCTTGTTTTGCCCGCCATGAAGCATAAGTTAGCCAAATCATCTTCATCTTCGTCACTTACAATGTCCACGTCGCTTGAGCCAAGTTCCCGGAGTGCGGAGATAAAACTGTTCACCAGTTGGCGACCTGTAAAGCCCTTCTTCTTCTTCTTATCATTTGTTGAGTAGTGCTTTGTCCTTGATTGTTTTTATTCCCGAGAAGTAGAACCTGAAAGGTTAGGGCATTCTGTATGAAAGTGTCCTGTCTTACCACATTCGAAGCATCGTTGAGGTCCAGAGCTTCCTCTCCTTCTAGTTCTCACATTTCGGAATGCTTTTGAGAACCTAGTAGAGAGAAGTGCTAGGTCCTCTTCTGGAAATTCCTCGATCTGCTCTAGGGCTAGTGAGGACAACAACGCAAGAGTATTGCAAGATGATGATTGGCCGGAGCTAGGCATATCACGTTGTAAGAAAAATGCAATAGACTTATTTGGGTTCTTACGTGATAAGATGTCAATTTCATGAGTTTTGAGTTTAGAGTAAAGCACATCTAAAGTAAGTGTACTCATGACAATAGATTCACGAATAGATGTAACTTTCATCTCCCGGATTGACATGTCTAATGCACTAAGAAGTTTCCTAGCATTTTCAGCATTAGAAAAATTAACGTTTACACTACGCAAGTCACAAAGAATTTTGTTAAAGCAAGCAAAGAGATCATCGATGGACTCACCGGGTTGCATCTCGAAGCGCATGTATTCTTTCTTGAACATGTCTTGCCTTACCTCCTTGATCGTTTCGGATCCTTCGTGGTAGTCACAAAGTGCTCTCCATACATCATATGCCGATCGAAGATGTGCAACGCGGTCGAAGTCGCTCTGAGTGAGTCCTTGGATGATCAAGTTTCGGGCTTTGTTGTTGTTGTTAATGTCCCATAGGTTTGTAGCCATAACTTGATCATTAGGTGGCACTTCGTAAGGCTTGTACACCTTCTCCCATATTGTGAAGACTTGTGCCTGGATGAAAGCCTCCATACGTGCCTTCCAAACCTGAAAATCAATACCAGCAAACACACAAGGTTTGGCGGAGTATTTCTCCATGATGATTTAGTCAAAAAAACATGCAAATCACAATGATTAGAGCATCATGGCTCCTATACCAATTGTAGGATCGAAGAGTGAAAAGCTACCAGAGGGGGGGTGAATGGTAGATTTAAAAAATCTTACGCATCGGAAACAATTAAATCGCAACCCCTTCGACAGAAAAACGATCTGTTAAAGAAATCGTTTGTGGGACTAATCTAAACGTGTTTCACTGTGGCAAAAGTGATATATATCATAGAGAATCAAGTCACGAAGAAAACACAAGAAGAATCACTCAAATCTGTCGAGAGAAACTCAAGTTATGATCGAAAGATCAAACAAAGGTCAATCTGTCCTACCCAAGAAAAGCAGTTTTGGAACGCTGAAAAGAAACTCGTATAGATCAGAAACCACAAATCCAATGACCATGAAATTTTGAAAGATGATAGATAATCAAGTTGTGAAGACAACCCAAAAAGAATCACGTCAATTGGATCTGTAAAACTTGAGTTATGATAAAACCACCTACAAAAGGTAGTGTTGTCCAGAAACTCGACGAGTAAAACTTGTCTGGAACAAGTCGGACGAACAAGGCACAAAAGTTCCTTCAAACTACGAATTTTATTCAATAGAACACAAGAGGAACATCCCCAAAGTCGTGCTCCACGAGCTCTGGCCTCTCTTGCTTATATAACCAGCTCGAAAGCCAACTCAACTCAAATCAAGACCCTAATCCTACTCCGTTCACGAATCGAAACTTTCCATAACCGCTTAGGATTCTTCTATACGCATATAGAAGCAATCTTAAGACTTCCAAACACCTTAGGAACGTATCCCACATTCCTAAAACAACCGAAATTCGTGACCCACACGAAATCCTATCATAACCAACTCGATACTTTCCATACCGAGCCATAATCGACTCCGCCGCAGCCAAAGTCATCAACCGATACGATTCTATCCTTCCAACCAGATCTTCCCATCCATAAACAATCTTTGGAACCATGATGCCACGTCATGCACCGCATGCATACGTGCAAACACCTTCCTTTGACGTCCAACAACCTTCATATGCACTGCCCTTGATTCAATCATCCTGCGCGACCTCCTGACCCGCTCAACTACAATTCCTCATGAATTTAGTTATTGGAACCTCATCTCCTCCCTAAGACTAGTCCAAAGGATCATGTCACCAGCCATGACTTGAACTCAAGCAACACCTGCACATGAATAAACAACCAATCCGTACGAGCCCAAGTTCGCAACTCGACTCAAGTCAGTTCCAAACACAACACCTTACGTGAACACCTCACATAAGCATGTTGCAAAGCATATCAAAACGATATCAGCCATATCAACCAAAACGCACAAAAACTTAGCAAATGAATACTAAGCAATCTTTCTAAGAATATAAAGCAAGTTTGAAACATTTCAAGATAAGAGCAGGAACATTGTGATCAAGCTCCGAATCTTGCCAAAGCTAACCGGAGCTTGAGCCGGAGCTTACCAAAGCTAGTACAACCTAGCACCGGAGCTTACCAAAGCTAGTACAACCTAGCGCCAGAGCTTATCGAAGCTAGTACAACCTAGTGCCAGAGCTTATCAAAACTAGCAGGACCTAGCATCGGAACTAACCAAAGCTAGTCGGACCTAGCGCCGTAGCTTATCAAAACTAGCAGGACCTAGCACCGGAGCTAACCAAAAACATGACAGACCTAGACAAAGAAAGTCGGTCCTATTGTCGGACCTTGCAGAAGCTCGGAGCTAGAGTCGGACCTTGCTAACAAGATGTTATGGCATCATTCAAAACTTTTATTGTCAAAGCCAATGTATTCAGCACACATAGATCTCACATATAAATATATTAGCAATACATAAATAAATTGAAAAAGTACTTACCATGTGTTTAGCCAAACGCAAGTAGTCGTTGCCACCATAGTTGTGCTTGCCCTCGGACCTCATGCGGCACTGTCTATTCTTTGTAGACTTATCGATGAAAGCTTTGCTAGCCCAGTGCCGACAGAGAGCTAAGTATGCCTTTGGGTTACCCTGTAACCAGGAAATACTAACCTGCACATATTTCATTTTTCATCAATGCAGTTAACATACATAGGTATTGTAAATAATTAACAATATTAAAAATGTACCTCCACGTACTGCTCCTCTGCCAAGTACGTTTCGGAGTCCTTCCTAAATGGACCCCTTTGCTGCTCTTGCTCCCGGTGGTGCTACTTGTAGTACGCGTTGACGGCCTGAATCCGAGCATTCGACAGTGTCGCCGTCATGAGCTTCCGAGCGTTGTAATGGAACAGGCATCTCGCATGGTCCTCCATGCTTAGTTCCTCTACTTTGTACCTCAACTTTAAGCAAATAAACATTTAAGTGATATGCATAAACAATTCAAACGAGTAGAAAAATGAAATAGTTAAACTTACCATAAAATCATTCTATGCGGCTCCTTGAACCGTGCCAAGGACTTGGTGAGAAACCGTTAATGACATCGGGGTAGTGCAACTTCACTATAGCACCTAGGACACTGTTAACCTACCTGTGGTGTTTCTTGGCCTCCGTGAATGATGTGTCATACCAACATCTACAAAATATATTAGATCATTAAGTAACAAAAAACAACATCTAATATTTAATATACTATATACAGTTTTTGACCTGTCTCCGACAAGATGGATAGTGATCCACTAAGCAGGAACTGGAGGAGGAGCCGCAAAATGGGTCCTCCTTGTCCGTCGCCTTTGTTGTGGTGCCGTCGTGTCCTGTGATCCTGAAGGCTCTGCGGAGCCATTGGAGTCCAAAGGAACACTAGCGATAGTCGGCTCCAGAGGGAGGCTAGCGCTAGCGGGCTTCTGTAGCGGCCCTTGAGCCTCTGACTCGGGCTCCTGTAGTGGCCCCCTAGCCTCTCACTCAGACTCAGATGACTCGGAGTCAGACTGCACAAAGGAAAACAATTGATAATAAATAATTATTAACAAGTGCGATTTATAAAATAACTTTATTGTAAACTGAAATTTACCTCCGTGCGCTGAAAGCACACCTCAGCATAGCGTGGAGCGTGCGCCAGAAACAGGTAATGTTGGCTCGAAGTTAACGAGGTCCCTGAGCAAGGGTCTCGTGCTGGCTCAAACCGCTCACAAGGATTCACCTTGTGTACCATGCACCAAGGTTTGAATTTATTGCTTGGATAAGGTAGATAGTACACTTGCTCTACTTGGTGTGCAAGAAGTAATGAATTGAATCCTTTTAACCGTTCCTTGTGTTTTACTTCGACCATGCCAAATTTGTTTACCTAATTCCACGAATGGAATCAAACCATTCATAGTCAAAGAATACAGCTCGAATTGTCTTGTTTCCGACAAAAGTGAATTCAAGGATTTGTTTTTTAATAATCCCGTAGTATAGAGTTTCACGTTCTTGTGAATTGATTGCCCTCATCACAACTCTGGTATTACATGTTGTCGTTACAGGACGAAGAGATTCAAATTTAGTTGTACGGAATCGAAAGCCGTTGACGTCATATCGACCATAGCTTCTAATGTTAACCACTCCATAGGATAGTTGTCGAAAATCTTCATAGACGTTGGCATCTTTTTTGCACTGTCCAAGATATAAAGTTATTAGAAATCGTAAGAATTCTTATGTTATAAAAAAATGTTGTTAATATTGTTACATTAACGAGAAAACGTTACATGATCTCAAAACCAGGAAAGAAAATTAGATTCCTCGTTTATTCCTTCCCGTCACATCTGTTCTATTTGTTTTCTCATGGGTTGATGTCTATGTCTCTAATTTTGCTTGTCGAACTTACTGCACGAAAAGAGAACCTTTTGGATAGATGTGTTGCAAAATATGCTTAAAACCATAAATGTAGGAGAAACACTTACTTGAAATATTTCTCCATTTCATCCATATTAGCGTACATGTAGAAGAAAGTAGCACACCTTTCTTTTTTGCTAACGTCATAGGAAGTGTAACTACCAACAGTAGTGCCTCTTGTTGCAAAAATGGAGAGATCACTACAAGGAGGCTGATCATCCATATTGTACCGCATTGCCGGAGTATTGACATTGTGTTCCTCTACAAAGTAAACACTTGAGAAGTATCCTACTTCCTTAAGAGTAAAAGCTTCAGCGATGCAACCGTCAACCCTTGCGCTGTTACCAACCATTGGTTTCAGATATCTGAGTGATCTTTCAATATGATACATCCACCTATATTGCATGGGACCGCGCACTTTCGCTTCAAATGGAATATGGATTAAGAGATGTTGCATTGGATTGAAGAACCCTGGAGGAAAATTTTTTCCATCTTACACAAAAGTACTGGAATCTCCTTCTCCAACTTAGTCATCATCTTTGGCATGATTTCTTTAGCATAGAGTTGCCTATAGAAGTGGCTAAGCTCGACTAACACCTTGCACACCGCATCGTCAAAGTAGCCTCGAAATATAACATGCAGAAGTCTTTCCATGATTATGTGATAATCGTGACTCTTCAACCCAATGAGCTTTCTCGTTTTCACATTCAGGGCTCGTCTCAGACTAGCTGCATAACCATTTGGGAATTTCAAACTTTGCAACCATTCGACAATTTCTTTCTTTTCTTTAGATCGAAGATAGAAAGGAGCGCGTGGTTTACCACCATTTTTGGAGAGCTCAAGAGTTTGACGGTTACAAAGCTCGACAAGATCCTTTCGAGCCTTTACATTGTCCTTATGTTTGTCCCGTCATGTCCATGCATGTGCTTATGATACATTCGGCCATAATACGCTCTTGATGCATGACATTAATGTTGTGCCTTAGAATCAATGGCTTCAAATACGGTAGCTCCTAAATTCCACATATGTGAGTCCAATTGTGTTTGCCTCCGTAACCTTCAAAATATCTAGGACAGCTTTCATCTGGCACCAACTTGTCCAACATATCAGATATTTCAGACCCGTTGAGATGTTCTGGTGGTCCTTTAGTGAGAACATTATTCTTTCTGAAGACATTCCTTTGTTGTTTAAACACGCGATTTGGAGGCAGCCAATGTCTTTGACAATCAAAGTAAAATATCTTGCCTCCATGGGTAAGTCGAAAGCAATTGGTATCCGAAGCACATATCGGACACATCAACCGACCATGAGTGCTCCATATAGAAAACATGTCGTATGCCAGAAAATCATGGACGAACCACAAATAAGTAGCTCGAGGTTTGAATTTCTGCTTCTTATAACAGTCATACGCTTCGACTCTTGTCCACAACATTTTCAACTCTTCGATCAACAGTTTCAACATCACGTTGAGATGTGAGCCAGGATGATCTGGCCCAAGTACAATGAGGCTAAGAAACATGAACTCATACTTCATGCAAAAAGCCGATGGAAGATTGTACGGAATGACAAAGGTGGGCCAACAGGAGTATGGTGTGGTGTTTGTGCTGAACGGCGTGAATCCATCTGTCGCCAACCCGATGCGAACATTTCTCGCTTCACGATCGAATTCTGGATCGAACCAGTGCAGCGCCTTCCATGCCTCACCATCGGACGGGTGCGTCATGACTCCATTGTTCCGACGCTCACCTTCTTTGTGCCATCTCATGTGTCTGGCTGTTTTTTTTTTTGAAAGGAACAACCACGTCAACCTAGGTGTCACGAGTAAGTAACGAAGCTGCTTACGTGCAACTTCCATTGTCATAGTATCACCATCGTTATTAACAACATCGACAAACCTCAGTTGACCACATTTTAAACATTTGTTCTCATTGGCATGCTCTCTCCAGAAAAGTATGCAGTTGTCCGGACACACATCAATCTTCTCGTAGTTCATACCAAGACCGAAAAGAATTTTCCTCGACTTATACATATCTTTAGGCACTTGGTTGGGATGTGGAACAGCATCATTGAACAAATTGATGAGCTCATTGTAACAGTTACTGTAAAATAAGAACTTAGACTTAATTGACATAAGTCTACTCACAAAATTAAGGATTGACATTTTAGTGTGTCTATGCTCTTATTCTTTGATAAGTTTGAAGAACTCTTTAACCTCCACTATTTGAGGATCCTACGTAAGCTCTGGTTGTATAGCTTCCAGCATCTCATGCATCAGATCAACCTCCGTGGCATCACCATTGTCCGCTTCCACTTCTTGTACAGCTTGAGAAGCTGTATCGTCGTGGGGGTTCCACAACTCATAATGTGACATGTAACCGTTTCGACACAAGTGCATCGTAAGTTCCACTTTGTCCAAAAACGTTCCGTTCCAGCATTTTGTACATGGGCACCACGCCTTATCGCTATTTTACAACGAAAAAGCTCGTTGCACAAAAGCTTTTGTCTTGGTTTACCACTCATCTGAGTGACCACCAGTTCTGCTCTTCCAACCTGCATACATCCAACTACGGTCTTCACCCATGTTTTACTCTGCAGTTCAAAATCGGACAAATTATCATTAGTTTTTCGTTAAATTATGCATGACAAAATTTTGATAGCATAAAGCCGCTTGTTTTTACACTGCACCCCCCCCCCCCAAATATGGTGTAGTTCTTCAGGCTCTGGGGCAACTGACAAAAATGTGCAGTTTTCAAACCGTCGTAAGTAAGTTACATTAATCTTTTATTTCCGAGTAATTTCGAAAACAGAGGAAATAACATGAGAGAGAAAGAGGAAAGAATGAGAGAGACAGTGAACTGGGTCCGCCGGGGTCCGCCATACACATGCGTGGGTGGTTTAGACGCATACTTCAACTTCACACTAAATGGGCCACAACAGAACCTAAATAGCCTATCGAGGTGGGGCGGCGGCTGACTGCGGTAGGGCACGGTGAGGTGCGGCATCGGCGCGGCGCAGTGGCAGTTATGCCTCCTCAATTCCTCTGGTTTAGTAGACCCACCACCCAATCCGGTTGGACTTCTGCGTTCCTCTTCTCCTTCTCCACGACATTGGCATGGCAGCCATCAGTGGTGAGAAAGAGAAAGGGGATGCAGTCGACACCCTCCCCCTTCCTTCCTTGGGTACCACGACTTCCCATTTCATTTGCATCACCGAGCGACCTCATGGATTCGGATGGCCTTCACCGTCTCCTTCCTTGGTGCCTTGCCCCCGACCCTTGGGAGGTGTGAGACTGGGACTGGGAGCAGAGAACGGCGGAGGTAGGCAGGATTGGGCGCAGGGCCCTTGGCTTCTTAACTTGGGGTCACCACCTGTCGCGGTTGACCTGACCACAAGGCCCAACTCATTCACTCACTTCACTTCATCATCTCCTCTCTTATCTTCTCTTCTCTTAAGGAGAGGTAGGGTGGCAGATCTTGGCTCATCCCTCATGTCCATCGCCGACCAGAGACAGAGACAAAGAGAGAAAGAAAATGGCGGAGGAGGCTGCGATCTATCACCCTTCTCGCTATGTGAAGCTGATCAAGGACTAGAACACCCCCGCCGAGGACATATAACCAGCCATTCCACGTCCCATAGGTCCCCTCCTAAGACTTTCATTGCTTTGCTTGCTTCATCAATCTGCGTCCCCAACTAACCAATCTTCGGCCCAGACGACCCACCTCTCTTATCTTCCTCACAGAACGCTGCCACCAACTCGTCTCTCTCTCCTGGATCCACCGGCCACCCCCGATGTCGTGGCACCCGACCACCGGCCGCCCCCAACGCTGCCCTCCTCATGGCACTCGAGCTCGGTGCTCCCATTGCACCTCCCTCGCGTCGGCCACCCCAGGCGCCGCAACACCCCGACGACCGGCCGCCCTCGTCTCCGCCCTCCCACGATGGTCAAGCTTGGCACATAATGAAACCAATTAATCATAATCTACACTAAACCAATTAAGCATAATCTACACTAAGCAAATTAACCACTTAAGCATAATTAAATAAACAACTAAGAAATTTAAGCATAACATACACTAAGCAAATTAAGCATAACTAAGTAAATTTGATTGAAGTTTGAATTTCAAACTTGATTGGAAGCTAACTTGGGCTTGGGAGAGTCAGGGTGGCGGGGGGGGGGGGGGGGGGGGGGTGGAGGGTGGGGAGAGGGGAAGGGTGAGGATGAGGGTGCAGGTCGGTGGCAGATGGTGGTGGGGGGGGGGGGGGCTCGGGGAGAGGGACGGGGAAGGGCAGGGTGGGGGGGCTCAGGGAGGGTGCATGCTGGTGTCGAGGGGGGATGGAGGTGGAGCGCGAGGAGGAGGCAGTGCCGCAGTGGTGAGGGGGGCTCAGGGCGAGTGGAGGCCGACATGGACGGGGGAGAGAGAGAGTTGCAGCACGGTGAGGAGAAGGAGGAGGCCTTACCTGGCAAGAGAGCGAGGAGGCGGCGGTGCTCCAGCTCGTGGCGGGCGCGGCCGCGGAGGGGCGCTGCCGCGGAGGTGGGGCGCGGTCGGGGCAGCGGGTGGCAGCGTCGGGCAGCACAGGAGGTGTCGTCTGTGCAGTGGCGGCGCGGGGAAAGCGAAGCGGCAGGGAAAAATATGAAGAGGTGCACGTGTGCGTGCAACTCTCGCGGGTAGGGTAATTTCCACACTTATGTCGATCGCAGTAATTTATGTCAGCCGACGTTAGGGCTGACGGAAGTAAGTGACAACTTTCGTTGGCCCTATTACTTACATCGGCTGCGGGCACAAGACAACGTCAGTAGCTGTTTAATGCCACTGGTTGCTTTACTTAGGTCGGCTGCGGAAAGGCAGGCCACATAACTTAGGAAACTTACGTCAGTTACCAATGCCCGACATAAGTTACATTACTTACGTTGGCTGGCCCACGTAAGTTGTTGCGGCTGACATAATTGTTCACGCTTCCTGTAGTGAGGTTCCATCTTCCTTAAAATGAGCGAGTTCATCGATTGTGAACTCAGGAAAAGTAGTCAACTCTCCATCACTCTCCGCGGCGGGAGAAATGGGAACCTCGAGCTTGTCACACATATCCTTGAGGTACTTCCCTTGACGAAGCTCCATGCGACGAGTCCAAACTTCCACCTTCCGGCAGGAGGCACCATCAAATGCCTCAAATTTCCTTGAATGATCCCTGCATCATCATCCTTGGGGGCTATAGTCTTCCTTAGAACACGGTTGAGCACACTATAGAAAGGATTGATGTTCCTTATGTGCCCCGTGTCATAAATTGCATGGCTTGGATACATGTAATCTGTCAGTACCATGCAGACAGGGTACCCTCGCACACAGGATGAAGACACCAAGACACGCTTGGAGCCGCCACGTGTCCTGTAGGCACCAAGGCCATTTCCTCCCTCAAGATCGAGCTGCGGTGCTGCCACGTAAGCCTTGAAGATGGGACTTGGCCCCTCCAGTGTGACGGGCTCCCGAGATGCCACGTGTAGGGAGGGTACCTCACCCAACCTTGCGGGAGTGCCCTCAGAACAGCCACATGGCATGGAGTGCAAGGACCACGTAGGATCGTAGAGCACGAGTAAAGCTACCAGAGGGGGGTGAATTGTAGATTAAAACTTTTTCAGCGGATGCAGTGAAAACCCCTCGGCAGAAAATGATCCGCCAAAGAAATCGTGTGTAAGACTAATCTAAGCGTGTTTCACCATGACAAAAGTGACAGATATCAGAGATAATAAAGTCACAAAGACGATACAACAAGAATCACTCAAATCCGTCGAGAGAAGCTCATGTTACGATCGAAAGATCGAACAAAGGTCAATCTGTCCTACCTAAGGAAAAACAGTTCTGGAATACTGCAAAGAAACTCGTGTAGATCAGAAACCACAAGTCCAATGATCGTGAAATTTTGATAGATGATAGAAAATTAAGTTGTGAATACAATCCAAAAAGAATCACGTCAATCGGATCTGTAAAACTTGAGTTATGATAAAACCACCGAACCAAGGTAGTGCTATGCAGAAACTCGATGAGAAAGACTTGACAGAAACAAGTCGGACGAACAAGGCACAAAAGTTCCTTCAAACTACGAATTTTATTGATCAAACCACAGGATGAACAGCCCCAAAGTCGTGCACCACGAGCTCTGGCTGCCCTTGCTTATATAACCAGCCCTTAGGCCAACCCAAACTCAACTAGGACTCTAATCCTACTCAATTCATGAATCGAAACATTCTATAACTGCTCAAGACTCTTCTACACGCAGATAGAAGCATTCTTAAGACTTCCAAGCACCTTATGAACGTATCCCACATTCCTAAAAAAAACTCAAATTCGTGACACACATGAAATCCTATCATAATCAACTCGATACTTTCCATACCGAGCCATAACCAACTCTGCCGCAGCCGAAGTCATCAACCGATACGATCCGATCCTTCCAACCAGATCTTTCCTTCCTTAGCCCATATTTGGAACCATGTTGCCACGTCATGCACCCCTTGCATACGTGCAAACATCTTCCAACGACGTCCACGATACCTTCATATGCATTGTTCTTGATTCAAACATGCTGTGCAAACTCCCGATCAACTCAACCACAATTCCTCCCAAACTTGGTTGTTGAACCTCATCTTCTCCCTAAGACTAGTTCTATGGATCCGTCACCAGCCATGTCTTGAACTCAAGCAACACCTGCACATGAATAAACAACCAATACTTCCAAGCACAAGTCCTTGACTTGACTCTCGTTAGTTCCGAAACCACAACACCTTACGTGAATAAGCATGTTGCAAAACCACACTAAAATGATATCAGCCATATCAACCAAAACACACAAAAAACATAGCAAATGAATACAAAGCAATCTTTCCAACAATGTAAAGCATGTCTGAAACAATTCACAGTAAAAACAGGAACATTGCGATCAAGCTCCGAATCTTTCCAAAGCTAACTGGAGCTTGAGCCGGAGCTTACCAAAGCTAGTATAACCTAGTGCCGGAGCTTACCAAAACTAGTACAACCTAGCGCTAGAACTTACCAAAGCTAGTACAACCAAGTGCCAGAGCTTACCAAAGCTGGTCGGAACTAGTCAATCGAAAAGTTGGAGCTAGAAAAACATGTCAGAGCTAACCAACATAAGTCGGACCTAGCAAAACATATCAGAGCTTAACAAAGACATGCCGAAGCTTATCAAAGACATGCTGGAGCTAAAGACAAAGCTCACCGGAGCTACCCAAAAACATGTTGGACTTTGACAAAGCAAGTCAGACCTATTGTCGGACCTAGCAGAAGCTCGGAGCTAGAGTCAGACCTTGCTAAAAACAGGTATTTTGGCAGAATTTCACAACTTATATCATCAAATCCAATGTATTCAGTACAAGCTAATGTATTCAACACACATAGGTCTCACAATCTCCCCCTTGATGAATGCATTGGCAACACAATTTAAAATCTGAACATTGGCTTATTCACATTAAAAGTTTTGAAAACAATTTCTCTCCCTTTGTAAAACAGAGATAAAATGAGAAGAAAAACAATTCTCCCCCTGAGAAGAATCGTGCCAAAACAATTGTGAATATGTGATGTGTAAACAATTTCTCCCCCTTGCATACTTATTTGATGTGTAATCAATTTCTCCCCCTTGCATACTTACCTTTTTTAAAAATTCACATATTGTCTCTCCCCCTTTGACAATGTATTCAGCAAGGTACAAAAGAGAAATTTTAATTGTGATGAGCATATTATAACATATACATATAAAACAAAGCTCATCCAAATCATAATATTAAGTAACTTACACTATCACAACAATGAGATACATAAAGTAGTGTAAGCCATGCTAGAGATTAAATGTAATTCACCAAGCCAAGCCTATGTCATTTGACAATCAGTGCTTAAGGACATGGTTTTAGTCATACACAACTTCTTTCAAGTTCATATCTAAGTGCAATGATAAGCCATCTCAAAGGAAGAAATGCGATGCATGCATATTCTCTTTCTCAATTGATATTTGTTCATAAAAACTCAACATGTGTGTTGATTACTTGATTAATTCTTTATGATTAAATGCACTTGTGAGCATGCAACAAGCTCAAAATAACAAGAAAGTTTGACCATGACCAGATTTAGTGTAAGTAATTATTCCAATCACTAGACATGGCAACAACTACAAAATGTATAACACGAGTAATGTAGTAAGAACTTTCAGCATGTAAAAGGAATCACAAAGTCATATATGTATGAAATACTATGCTCATATTATTTTAATTTCGGATTCACACATAGACTTCTCAAGTTTCAAAACTCGCCCTCAATGTAAGCCATGAGGATGCATAACCCCTATTTCACTACGAATGAAACAAAAACGAGTGAAATCCAAAGGTTTTGTAAAAATGTCAGCCAGTTGTTGTTTGGTATCTACATGGTGAAGCACAATGTTTGCTTTTTCAACATTATCACAGAGAAAGTGATACCTAATGTCAACGTGCTTTGTTCTAGAATGTTGCACGGATTTTTTAGCAATGCAAATGGCACTAGTGTTATCACAAAACAGTGGAACACTATGTAGATCAACCCCATAGTCCCTAAGTGTTTCAATAATCCAAAGAATTTGTGAGCAAGCACTAGCAGCAGCTACATATTAAGATTCAGTTGTGGATTGTGCAATTGAGTTTTGTTTTCTAGAGGACCAAGCAACAAGTGAATTACAAAGAAAATGACAAGGACCAGAAGTACTTTTCCTATCAATCCTACAACCTCCAAAATAAGCATCCGAAAAAGCTTTCAAAGTAATGGTTGAGGAAGAACGAAGAAGAATGCCAAATTCTTGAGTTCCACGTAAGTACCTGAGAATCCTTTTGACGGCTTGACGATGTGAAGCACGTGGGGAGCTTTAAACCGTGCTCAAAGACATACGATAAATTGTATGTCTGGTTTTGATGTTGTGAGGTACAAAAGTGATCCGATCATGCTTCTATATTCTTTTTGATCGATGGGTTCACCATCTTCATCAAGTTCAAGTGTTGTTGCTATTCCCATTGGTGTCCGAAGAGGCTTGCTTTTGTCCATGTTGAAGTGCCTTAGGTGATCTTTTGTATACTTTGTTTGGTGCACAAAGGTACCCTCCTTGGTTTGCTTGATTTGTTGCCCCCAAAAGTACGTGAGTTCTCCCATCATACTCATCTCAAATTCTGAACTCATCATAGCTGAAAACTTGGACACAAGATCATGAGAAGAACAACCCAAGATAATATCATCCACATACACTTGAAAAAATAATGAATCATTGTTATGCTTAAGAAGAAAAAGAGTTTTATCAACCTTGGCCATGGTAAAACCCTTTTCAAGTAAGAATGTTTTTAACCTATCATACCATGCTGTAGGGGCTTGTTTGAGACCATACAAGGCTTTGGACAGTTTGTAAACATGATTAGGAAAATCTGAATTTTCAAAACCCGGTGGTTGTTTGACATAAACCTCCTCATCTATGTAGCCATTAAGAAAAGCACTTTTAACATCCATTTGATAAAACTTAAAACCTTTAGATGCAGCAAAAGCTAACAAAATTCTTATGGCTTCTAATCTAGCAACAGGAGCAAAAGTTTCATCAAAATCTAGACCTTCAACTTGAGTGAAACATTGAGCAACCAACCTAGCCTTATTCCTAACCACAACCCCATCCTCACTTTGTTTATTTTTAAACACCCATTTAGTTCCAATTAAAGTGTGACCTTGACGTGGAGGTACAAATTTCCAAACATTATTTCTTTCAAAATTTTCTAACTCTTCTTACATGGCAATAATCCAAGATTCATTAGTGAGTGCGTGTGATATATCTTTGGGTTCAAAAGAAGCAACAAAAGCAGAATGAGCATGAGAGTTTGGATCGCAAAACCTGGACCGTGTGACTCGTTCATGCAAGCTTCCAATAATTTGTTGTGGAGGATGACTTTTGAGAACCCGGAGGGGAGTGGACACTTCATAAACTTCTTCTTCTTCATGTTCATCACAAATCAATGAGCTTGTGACTTAAGGAGGATCTGGACCAGCAATTGCTGGTCATCGGTGCTGGCTGTGAATCAAAATCAGGAGTTGGAACAATGTCATTAGCTGCTGAATTTTCGGGCAGCAGCACCACTTCTTCCTCATCTTCAATGAAAATGCTCTCCCCCTGCAATGGATCCGAACCTGCAATGTTTGAGCTAGTACCTGTGCTAGCTTCATTAAAAGACACCTCACAAGTCTCCACAATTTTGTTAGTGTCAAATAAAAGCACACGGTAGCCTATAGTATGAGATGGATAACAAGAAACATGCCATCAATGGATCTAGGTTCAAATTTATCAACATTACCATGTTTCTTAACAAAGCATTTGCAACCAAAGACCCACAAGTGTGTAACACTAGGCCTATGTCCAAACCGGAGCTCATATGGTGTTTTACCTAGCTTAGCGCGCAAGAAAACACGATTTGAGACATAACAGGCGGTTGCAATCGCATCAGCCCAAAATTTCCTAGGAGTTTGATATTCATCAAGAATAGTCCTAGCCATCTCCCCTAAGGTTTTGTTCTTTCTTTCTACAACACCGTTTTGTTGAGGTACATATGGTGAAGAAAATTGATGATCTATTCCATTTTTAGCACAAAAGTGATAAAAAGATTGATTTTTAAATTCGGTTCCGTTATCACTTCTAATTGCTTTTAAAGATCCTAGGTGATCAATTGATAATATAAGAAATAAAGTTCTAAAGTGACTAAAAGCTTCATTCTTAGATGCCATAAAGTAAACCCAAGAGTATCTAGAATAATCATCAACAATTACAAGAACATACCATTTACCTCCGAAGGATTGAACACGTGAAGGTCCTACGGCGTCAAGGTGCAAAAGTTGACTCGGTTCAATTGTCATGATTATTGTGAGAGGAGTATGTGAACCTTCAACCATCTTAGCATGTCTACAAGAAGAGCACACAATTTATTTGTCCCTTTAAGCTTAGGCAGCCCACGTATGCGATCAAGAGCACTAACACACCTGAGATGATCAAAGCCAACATGACCAAGTCTACGATGCCAAAAATATAAATCTTTGGAATCATTAGAAACTAGACACCTATGATTAGAGGAAGACATATCAAAATCATCTTTAAAAACTCTTCCAAACCGTGACATGTTAAAAATAAGCTCACTATTTGAATTTACAACTTTGCAGCAATTTTTAGTGAAAATAATTTCCAGATTTTCATCTAGTAGTTGTGAAACAGAAAGCAAGTTGTATTTAAAATTTTTAACAGGTGCCACATCCTTCAAAGTGTAGTGATCATTTACTCTAACCGAACCTTAACAATTATAGGAGTTGAAGAATTATCGGCAAAAGTAACATTCTCTACACGTGATACAAAAGAGAGGGAGGAGAACCATTCTTTGTTACCGATCATGTGGCGTGAGCAACCTGAATCCACAATCCAAATGTTCTCCTTCCTCAAGCGTGTAACCTACATAGAGGAACAATACGTCGATGACTCAATACTGAGGTTAGTCAAAAGGCATTTAGGAATCCAGTACTAAGTCACACGATGTCCAGCAGGAATAACACGCGAAAGCTAAGATAAAACAGCAGGTTTATGAGCCAAAGCTTGAGGATTTTTGTACCCAACTACCGTCCTACGAGATGTTACATATGTAGCACGAAAAACAGTAGGTTTGGGAGCAAACTTGGCATGTTTTCGACTCATTACAGCAGATTGCATGTTCCTATCATTCGGTTTAGCAAGTGCAGCAAATTTTGCATGAAAGTTATGATATCTAGGAATCATTCTTTCCTTTTTCTGTTGTTTAGCTAGTCTATAACAAAAATCTATGACATGACCATCTCTACCACAGTAGGTACAATGAAATTTAACTTTGTGTTCATGTCTAGATGAGCAAGCAACATTTTTATTTGAAACCAAATGAGACAACACTCCCGCAGATTTGAAAAGAACTTATTTTTGTTTAGGAACTGTTTGAATCAAACCACTTCTTAATGACTTTAAAATTTTAGGTGGATGTGCCTTAGCATGAGCATGATAATCAAAACCTAAACCAGTTTTATCATTGCAAGACTTGGAAGAATTCAGCAGCAAGTTTAGGTTCTTATTCCCATTACAAAACCAATCTAATGTCCTATGCATGTCATCAAGTTTATTGGACAGAACAAGGCAATTTTCTCATGAATATTTCCTTTTAATATGTAATTGGAACAATATCTAACTTAATGAGAACGTAAAGCATTGTTCAATATAGAAATTTCATTCATAGCATCTTGTAGTTTCTTATCAATATCATCACAAGTAGAACAATGCAAATCAATTGTAGAACAGCTAGCATTTTTCAAGTTTTTATTATTAAGTGCAGCAAGCTCTCTGTTCTTTTAAATTTCTAACTCAAGTTTATCAAGTGTGGAGGTGTGCGCACTTCTTAATGAGGACAATTGTTCATATATTAAATCACATGAGGGACATGCATCATCACTAGGAATCAAAGTATTTAAACGATTAATTTCAGATTCTAGTGATTCAATTTTAGCAACACTATCCCTAAGCTTTTTGTCCTTTTTCTTAACTATAATAGCGGCACGAGAAATAGCATCACACATTTCTTCGCAAGTAGGACATACCTTTTCATTGTTGTGGTTGTGTTCAGCCTCCTCCATACTTGATCTTGACTATTTCGCCATGAAGCACAAGTTTGTTAAATCATCTTCATCTTCGTCACTTCCAATGTCCACATCACTTGAGCCAAGTTCTTGAAGTGCGTAGATAAAACTGCTCACCAATTGACATCCTGGAAAACCCTTCTTTTTCTTCATATCTTTTTGCAGAGGAGTGCTTCGTCCTTGTTTGCTTTTCATCTTGGGAAGTAGGACCTAAAAGGTTAGGACAATCTGAACAAAAATGTCCTGTCTTACCACATTTGAAATATCGTTGAGGTTCGGAGCCTCCTCTCGTTCTAGTTCACACATTTTGCAATGCTTTTGAGAACCTAGTAGAGAGAAGTACTATCACCTCCTCTGGAAACTCCTCAATCTGTTCAAAGGTTAGAGAGGACAACAAAGCAAGTGTACCACAGGATGAAGATTGGCCGGAGCTAGGCATATCACGTTGAGAAATAAATGCAAGAGACTTGTTGGGGTTCTTACGTGAGATTATGTCAATTTCATGAGTTTTCAATTTAGAATATAGTACATCTAAAGTAAGTGTACTCGTGACACTGGATTCATGAATAGATGTAACCTTCATCTCCCAAATTGACATGTCTAATGCACTTAGTAATTGCCTAGCATTTTCAGCATCTTAAAAATTAACATTGATGCTACACAAGTTGCTAAGAATTTTATTAAAGCGAGCAAAGAGATCATCAATGGACTCACCGGGTTGCATCTCGAAGCGCATGTATTATTTCTTGAACATGTCTTGCCTTACCTCCTTGATCGTGTTGGATCCTTCTTGGTAGTCACAAAGTGCTTTTCACACATCATATGCAGATCAATGGTGTTCAACACGGTCAAAATCGCTTTGAGTTAATCCTTGTATGATCAAGTTCTGAGCCTTGTTGTTGTTCTCGACATCTCTTAGATTTGTAGCTGTAACTTGATCGTTTGACGGCACTTCATAAGGCCTGTATACCTTCTCCCATATTGTGAAGCCTTGTGCCTGGGTGAAAGCTTCCATACGTGCCTTCCAAACCTGAAAATCAATACCACTAAACACACAAGATTTGGCGGAGTATTTCTCCATGATGATTAGTCAAAAACACGTGCAAATCACAAAAATTTGAGCACCGTGGCTCTGATACCAATTGTAGGATCGAAGAGCACGAGTAAAGCTACCAGAGGGGGGTGAATGGTAGATTAAGACTTTTTCAGCGGAAGCAATGAATACCCCTTGGCAGAAAAACAATCCATTAAAGCAATCGTGTGTGAGACTAATCTAAACGTGTTTCACCGTGACAAAAGTGATATATATCAGAGAGAATCAAGTCACGAAGATGACACAACAATAATCACTCAAATCCGTCGAGAGAAACTCAAGTTACGATCGAAAGATCGAACAAAGGTCAATCTGTCCTACCTGAGAAAAACAGTTGTGGAACACTGCAAAGAAACTCGTGTAGATCAAAAACCACAAATCTAATGATCGTGAAATTTTGACAGATGATAGAAAATTAAGTTGTGAAGACAACCCAAAAAGAATCACGTCAATCGGATCTGTAAAACTTGAGTTATGATAAAACCACCAAACCAAGGTAGTGCTATGCAGAAACTCGACGAGAAAGACTTGACAGAAACAAGTCGGACGAACAAGGCACAAAAGTTCCTTCAAACTACAAATTTTATTGATCAAACCATCGGAGGAACCCCAAAGTCGTGCACCACAAGCTCTGGCCTCCCTTGCTTATATAACCAGCCCTTAGGACAACCCAAACTCAACTAGGACTTTAATCCTACTCAATTCATGAATTGAAACTTTCCATAACTGCTCAAGACTCTTCTATACGCAGGTAGAAGCAATCTTAAGACTTCCAAACACCTTATGAACGTATAACACACTAAGACAACTCAACTTTGTGACCCACACGAAATCCTATGATAATCAACTCGATACTTTCCATACAGAGCCATAACCTACTCCATCGCAGCCGAAGTCATCAACCGATACGATCCGATCCTTCCAACCAGATCTTTCCTTCCTTAGCCCATCTTCGGAACCATATTGCCACGTCATGCACCCCTTGCATACGTGCAAACATCTTCCAACGACGTACACAATACCTTCATATGCATTATTCTTGATTCAAACATGTTGCGCAACCTCCTGATCAACTCAACCACAATTCCTCTCGAACTTAGTTGTTGAACCTCATCTTCTCCCTAAGACTAGTTCAATGGATCCCGTCACCAGCAATGTCTTGAACTCAAGCAACACCTGCACATGAACAAACAACTAATACTTCTGAGTACAAGTCCTTGACTTGACTCTCATTAGTTCCAAAACCACAACACCTTACATGAGCACCTCACATAAGCATGTTGCAAAACTACAGTAAAACGATATCAGCCATATCAACCAAAACGCACCAAAAACTTAGAAAATGAATACTAAGCAATCTTTCCAACAATGTCAAGCAAGTTCGAAACAATTCACAGTAAAACAGGAACATTGCGATCAAGCTGTGAATCTTGCCAAAGCTAATCGAAGCTTGAGCTGGAGCTTACCCAAGCTCGTACAACCTAGCGTTGGAGCTTACCAAAGCTAGTTCAACCTAGCGCCGGAACATACCAAACCTAGTACAACCTAGCGCCAGAGCTTACCAAAGCTGGTCGGAACTAGTCAACCCAAAAGTCGGAGCTAGAGAAACATGTCGGAGCTAACCAACATAAGTCGGACCTAGCAAAACATATCAGAGCTTAACAAAGACATGTCGGAGCTATCAAAGACATGTCGGAGCTAAAGACAAAGCTCACCGGAGCTACCCAAAAACATGTTGGACTTCGACAAAGCAAGTCGGGCCTATTGTCAGACCTTGCAGAAGCTCAGAGCTAGAGTCGGACCTTGCTAAAAAGGGTATTTTGGCAGAATTTCAGAACTTATTTCATCAAAGCCAATGTATTCAGTACAAGCCAATGTATTCAGTACACATAGGTCTCACATACCAACATGCCCAAGGGAAAGGCCTGGGGCTGCCACATCCCCCGACGAGCCCCAGAGCTGCCACGCGTCATGGAGGACCAGGTCTGACCTCCCTAGCGGAGATCAGTCCCGACGCTGCCATGTGTCCTGCGGCTTGCCTCGGACGGTAAGATACGAAGACAAGGGATGGAGCGCCCTGCTCAAGTCAAGCATTGAAGACGCGCACCCACCTCCGGCACCCGAAGCGGAGCACGCCAGCTGTCAAAGATCGCTATGACCAATTGCGTCACAGTTGAGGCGCCGCAGGTCTATCCCACTTGGCCAAGTGGGTAGCTTGCGGCAACAAGACAGGCCGACGGGACACCTTCTGCCACCGTCAGCAATGGCGTATGTGCTACTGACAAGAGAGGAGGCAAGACGGCGAGTCTTCACTGCCTCGGTCAGGCAAGCTTGTGCGAGAAGCTATAGATCTATAGGATAAGATTGCCCCAGGACCACCTGTCGGCCCCCGGGACCCCACTTGTAAGGCGTCGATAAAAGGCCCATACCACCACCATTACAAAGGACGAGACCAAAACATCACACACCCATACACACATATTAGCAATACCATCCACCATGGAGTAGGGTGTTACGCTCTTTGCGGCCCGAACCACGTAAAAACCACTGTCTCATACTTCCATCTACTAGAATACTTGATTGAGGCCTAAGCCCCGCCGAACAAAGAACCTCCGCGGGCTGCTCCTTAGCAGATCTGGAGGAAGTGTCGCTCTAACATTTCGACAATTGGTGCTAGGTAGGGGCTTTGCCCTCAAAAAAGTGGTAGCGCTTTCACCACCGTGGTGTTCATCAGGCCCATAGAAGGCGGTTTTCGCGGCCGTCGTCTGGTGACCAGATCCGTCTCTCGAGCCGTGTTCTATGGTCCATCATGCCCCCGTGCAGGTACAACTGGCCAGGACGACACGTCGGGACACATCCCGACTCAATCGGCTCCGCCGGCACCACCGATTGCAAGCCCGGGGAGCGCTCTCACAGCGGCCAGAGCCCTTCTCCACCACCCACCGTCATGGAACGCTTCTCAGGGAGCGGCTCAGTAGTGGGTCCAAGACATCGACCATTTTGTCGTCGCAGTCATCAACTCCCCCAGCAGGGGAAGGTGCCTCGTGTCGCTGTCATGAACATCGTCCATCGACCATCACACCACCAACTCCCGCTCCTCCAAGCCTACAAGCATTGGCCGGCTCCCCATGGAGGACCTCAGGGCTGAGCTTGACCGCCGTCAAGCTCACCTGGACGGTCGAGTCATCATCGAGCGGCAGCGAGAGAGGCCGCGCAACCTCGACGCAGAATATGGCACTCAATGCCATGTTCACGAGGCATCCTCCATCCAAGGTGCATGTGAGGTAAACCCGTCGCCACCTGATCAGGAGTATATCAGCTCGATAGAACCCTGCAGTACTCAGTGCAGCAGGACATGCAGCAATAATACTTGGCGCAGCTAATACCATTGTAGCAATGCATGGAAACACCAGTGCCACAACTGCAGGTTCCATAGGCGCCACACGTCGTGCAGCAGACCCCCTTGGGGTATGCTACCCCGTATACCTCTCCAATGAAACCCACCAAAAGCTGTGCAGCGTTGGCTCCACACCTCTGCATCGCGATGTGGCCATGCATGTTCCGACCACATTTACCGGAGAGGTTCGACGGAAGCATCAACCCGGCTGAGTTCCTGCAGATCTACACCACGACGCTCCTTGTTGCAGGAGCGGATGAGACCATCCTGGCGAACTACTTCCCAGTCGCCCTGACTGGATCAGCCCGCTCGTGGCTGATGAACCCGCCTGAGGGGTCTATAACCTCTTGGGATGAGTTTTGCCGATAGTTCACGGCGAACTTCGGCAGCTCCTACACTCGCCCCGGCACCGAGCTCAACCTCCACGCCGTGCGGCAACAACCCAAGGAGACACTGAGGTCATTCATCTAGCGTTTCTTCCAGGTACATAACTCCATTCCAAACATCCCTAAAGCCTCTGTCGTAGTGGCATTCCACCAGGGAGTGCGTGACCGCAAGATGCTCAAGAAGTTAGCCATGCACAATGTGCAAGACGTCTCTGAGCTCTTCTCCATCGCCGACCGGTGCGCCAGGGCGGCAGAAGGCCGCAACAGGCACGCTCAGCCCCCCCCCCCCCCCCCCCAGGGCATGTGGAGCCGGCCACACCAGAGAAGGAGCCGCTACCCCTGGTAGCGGCAAAAAGAAGAACAAGAACCGGTGTGGCAGCCAGAACAAGCCGCTACATGGGTCCCCCATCGCGGCAGCAGCCACGATCGAAGGTGGCAAACCCCCGCACCTGTAGAAGCGCCCACGTTGCCACCTGCCGTTGATGAAGGCGTCTAGCCCTGCCCGATGCACAAAACTCGCGACCACACAGTGAGCGAGTGCCGAGAGATAAAGAGATGTGTCAAACGCTACCAAGAGCAGGTGCAACAACGCCCTGACGGCGCCCCCTTTCGCTAGCGGGAGGGCAAGCTGAAGGTCGACCCCAAGGTCGACGATGACGAGGAGATGGAGTACTAGAAGCAAGAGCGGGCCACCTATGTGGTCCACCAAGATGAGGACTCCGATGCTAGTAGCGTCCACGAGCGTCGCAAGACCCTCCATGTCATCTTTGGAGGGTCTTGGGATCCCCCGTCCCAAAACGCGGTCAAGACCCTTCGTCATGTAGTGGCTTCGATAGCCCCTGTACCCACTGTGGTGCGGTACCACCGATGGAAGGAGACGCCAATCAGCTTCAATGCCTCTGACTGCCCCAAGAACATGGATGGGGAAGGGGTTCTACCTCTTCTAGTCGCCCCCACCATAGCTAACATCAATATCCACTACGTCTTGATAGATGGCAGGGCCGGCCTCAACCTCCTCAGCCGTGCAGCCTTCGAGCAGCTATAGATCCCGGTGTCCAAGCTCACCCCCTCGAGCCCATTCTCGAGGGTGGGACCAGGGAGCATCATCTCATACGACAACATCCATCTCCAGGTGACCTTCGGGACACCCGAAAACTACAGGACGGAGAGCATCGTCTTCGACGTCGCTGATGTCAGCCTCCCCTTCAACGCTGTCAGTACCCTACGTATTGGGTACCCTGCGATACCGCAAAAAGTTCAAGAAAGTTCCACCCGTCAGAGTCGAAGGCACTTGCAGGTCCCACATGCCACATTGTGCTGAGACCGCTTCCCTCGTATGGGCAGTCAATGGGTCAACACGTGTGAAGGAAAGCCGGAGCTAAACTCCTAGCAAAGGGAAGCTCCGGCGTCAACACATATACAATGGCTCCAGACCTAACCCCCCAGCAGAGAGGAGCTCTGATGCAGACACGTGTACAGTAGCCCCGGAACTAACCTCCCATAAGGGAAAGCTCCGGAGCTTGCACGTGTGAAGCCTCCAGACCTTCATCGACGCATATACTGGCAGATCTCCATCAGCGTGAGCCATCAAGCGTAATTAAATCGGCAGTTACAAGATGTAATTACTTGTCGTTAATGCTATATGAACGACACACGATCAAGAGCACTGTTAATATTGGTAATGCATCCATTAAGGCATGTTATCAGACTATTAATAATGCTTAATACTCTTTAGACAGTGTATTAGGCCATTAAATACGCCAGGGCCACATGTCGGTCCAGCAAGCTTTGTAACCGTCAGTCCTTAGAACTATAAAAGGGTTGTACCACGCGAACTCAGGGACAGGCTGATTGGACCTGATCCTAGCAAACTTACTAACATAATACAACTACACAAACCACGTGGAGTAGGGTGTTATGCTCAGGCGGCCCGAACCACATAAATCTCTGAGGTCATCATCTTGATCTCGATGTTTGTGTGCCCTAACCATAAAAGAACCTCCGTGGGCTGTTTCTCTGCGGGTCCGGGGGAAGTGTTGTATACAACACCTCAACATTTGCGCGCCAGGTAGGGGGAGGTGCCCGAGATCCCAAGATGGTGAATGCAGCCGCTAGATCCTCCAATGGCAACAACGCTGGACAACTTGCCGGAGGCAATCCTTCCCACACCCAACAACCAGCAGGTGCCGTTGTTCCAGCAGGCGCTGTGGCACCACAACCACCATCTGTTCCAACAAACAATGCTGGTCAACAAGATGGAGCATCTACATCGATCACTGCATCGACAAACAACAACCCCGAGCACACGTTCATTGCTGCGCGAGCTCTTCTACAACGCCGACCGCCTCGAGGTGCACCCCAGGGTGCTATGGAGCAGTGGAGAGCTGATGTAGACCACCTGGTCGCAGCTTTGGCTGCGGGCATCAGCAACAAAGGTCCTCCCCCTTCGGGGCGAGCACCTTCACAATGATGGACCTTGTCTGGCCAACTTGGTCCGCAAGTCTCACAATAGAGGAGACGTGCTGCATCTCAACAGGTGACTTTGTTGCCTCTCGGGGCAGACGCACCCACACAATTACCAGGATTTCGACTCATGACCTGCGGTAGGAACTCGATCGCCGTTACCGGCAGCAGGACAGTCGTGTTCACATCGAGCGTGCTCATGAGAGATGAGAGGCTCGGGACAACCCTGCTCCTCAAGGTGTAGGAGGAGGTTGTTCTGCCCTAGCCATGCACTTACGTATGGTCAGGTGGCCACAGAAGTTCTGGCCCCACTTACCAGAGAAATTCGACGGAACTGTCAACCTCGCTGAATTTCTTCAAATTTACTCTACTGCCATACTGGCAGCGGGGGGTGATGAGGCTGTAATGGCCAATTACTTCCCAATGGCTTTAACTGGGACTGCAATAGTTGGGCGGAGCCGTGCCAGCAATTCACTGCCAACTTCGGGAGCTCCTACACTCGGCCTGGCACTGTATTGGACCTATTTGCCGTAAAGCAAACATCAGGGGAATCGCTACGGTCCTTCATCCAGTGGTTCTCTCAAGTACGAAATACCATTCCTTCAATCTCGAGCTCCTCTGTTATTGTTGCATTCAGACAGGGTGTTCGAGATAAGAAGGTGCTAGAAAAGCTGGCCATTAAAGAAGTTACCAGCATCACGGAACTCTTCAGCTTAGCTGACAAATGTGCTAGAGCTGCGGAGGGCCGTGAAATGCACTCTAAGCCAGCTCCGGATGTCAACCAGAAGTCCTCCAAAACTGAAGCCGCTACCTCCGGTTGTGGCAAGAAGAAAAAGAAGCCCAACGGCAAAAAGAAGCCGTTGGCTGGCGCCCCAGCTGTTGCTGCCGCAGCTCCTGGAAGGGGCCACGCCCCGATAAGCAACCTCAACCTTCATCAGAGGACGACAACAGTTCCAAAGCATGGTGTCCGATTCACAAGACGAACCGACACAGCTTGGAAGAATGCTGGGAGGTTCAGAACCTTGTCGAGCGCTATAACAAGTGCCGAGAAGAAGCTCATTTCCTTCAAAGGGAAGGAAAACAAAAAGTCAACAAATCTCCGGCTAAAGAGGAGCTAGGTTTACAGGACCCTAAAAAGGTCTTGAAAGCCGTCTACAACACTATTGACGACACTGATGTTTCTGACAACGAAAGTCGAAAGACCTTAAACACCATCTATGGTGGTTCTTGGGACATCACCTCTCACCGCATCCTCAAGACAATGTGGCGAGACATGGCCATGGTAGCTCCCGCTGCTAAGGCGGAACCACATCGGAAGTGGATGGATACACCCATCATTTTCGATGCTTCGGACTGCCACATGTAACAATATCCAAATCCACCATGTAATGGTGGATGGAGGTTCCGGGCTAAACCTCATAAGCTTTGAAGCTTTCGTTAAGCTTCAGCTCCGGCCTTCGGACCCTCACCCATCTCGACCTTTCTCCAAAGTAGGTCCGAGAACCATTACTCCTCTTGGTTTCATTACACTCCCAGTGACCTTCGGGACCCGGGAGAACAACAGATTCGAGAAACTGGTTTTTGACGTTGCGCAGATCAGTCTGCCCTTCGATGCCATTTTGGGTAGACCATCTTTATACAAGTTTATGGCTGCTTCCCATTATGGTTACTTGGTGTTGAAAATGCCAACACCCATAGGTGTTCTACGGATACGCGGAGATCGTACCGCAGGAGTTACTGCACTGGAAGAACTCTATGCACTTACCACCGTGCAAGAGGAAGCATCTGGTAAGGAGCCAGCTTCGAATCCTCCGCACCTGGTAAGCATTCTTCACAAAGGCTCTACCTCCGCACCTCGTGTGCAATCAAGCGGCGACGCCGACCTTCCCGTCAAAGTCGTCCAAATTGGTTCCGATGCTGCTCAGACTACCCGCATATCGGGGGGTTTGACAAACAAATAGGAACTCGCGCTCATCACTTTCCTCCGGGCTATTGTGGACGTGTTTGCCTCGCAACCATCACAAATGCCTGGGATCCCTAGGGAGGTGATTGAGCAAAATCTGAAGATTTACCCAGATGCTCGGCCTGTACACCAGAAGCCCCAAAAGCAGTCAATAGAGCGACAAAACTTCATCCGACAAGAAATCAAGAAGTTGCTCGAAGCTGGATTCATCCAGGAAGTCTTCCATCCAAAATGGCTGGCAAACCCAGTTGTTGTACCCAAGGCCGGTGGGAAGCTTCGGATGTGTATCGACTACACCACCTTAAATAAGGCATGTCCAAAGGATCCATTTCCACTACCTAGAATAGATCAGATAGTGGACTCCACCTCCAGATGTGAGCTACTGTGTTTCTTAGATGCATATTCTGGATATCATCAAATCCAAATGTCTAAGGAAGATGAAGGGCATACTGCCTTCATAACAGTAGATGGATTATATTGTTATACTACCATGTCATTCGGTCTTAAAAATGCTGCTTCAACATTTGTGCAAGCTATGTAAAAAACATTTGGAGAGCTAATTAGAGACTTGGTGGAGGTGTATGTTGATGACATCGTCGTGAAGATCAAAAACAAGGAGTCACTCCTTGACAACATACAAGCTGTCTTCGACAAGCTGTACACCACGTGCACCAAGCTGAACCCGGACAAGTGTGTCTTCGGGGTTAGCTATGGAAAGCTTCTGGGATTCTTGGTGACTCACCGGGGAATTGAAGCAAATCTAGCGAAGATCAAGTCTATTGAAGAAATGCGGCCCCCAGCTCGCATTAAAGATGTCCAAAAGTTGACTGGATGTCTAGCTGCGCTCAGGCGGTTTATATCGAGACTGGCAGAACGGGTGTTACCCTTCTTCAAACTCTTGAGGACGTTCAGACCTTTTCATTGGTCTGATGAAGCAGAAAAGGTGTTCCAAGAGTTGAAACAACTCCTCACCACACTACCAATCTTGGTAGCTCCAAATCCTGGTGAGCCTTTGCTTCTTTACATTTCGGCAACCACCGAAGTTATCAGTATGGTCCTGGTCATGGAATGACCAGAACCACATCCAATCCAGGAGTCCAGACCCCTCCGGGAGGGTCCGGAACCACCTGCAGACGTGACTGGGTCTTAGCTCCCAGGCACAAAACCTCAAAACGAAGTGCTAGGAGATCAACCTCATTCGTTTGAGGAGGTTCACCTGGCTAATCAAAATGATCTGAATCCTCCTAGTGAGATCCGGGTTGAACAAGAAGAAGTTTTGGACCCCTCTTGCTGGGTTCAAGAAGCACAACCTGAAGGTCTGGGACCCTCCAGTAGGGTCCGGGTTGATGGAGAGGAAGCTCTGGGTCCTCCAGAAAGGGTTTGGACCATCCAACGCCCTGTGTACTTCATCAGTGAAGTACTCCACGATGCCAAGACAAGATACATTGAGGTGCATAAACTGCTTTACGTGATTCTTATTGCCTCAAGGAAGCTTCATCACTACTTCCAAGCCCACAAAATATCAGTGGTAACTTCTTTTCCACTACGTGCAATTTTGCATAACCCTAATTCTACTGGGAACATTGCAAAGTGGGCAGCAGAACTCGCCAAATTTGATCTAGAATTCGTGTCAAGACAAGCTATTAAAAGTCAAGCCTTGGCTGACTTTGTGGCGGAGTGGACCCCCTCTCCATCAAACCCTGAGAGCCATAGTGAGCAGAAACCAGAACTCAAGGTTCCGGTATTCATAGAGCCTCACTGGACCCTCTACTTCGACGGCTCCATGCAGAAGCAGGGGGCCGGAGCTGGAATCCTTCTCTTGGCTCCGACCGGATCGAAGGTCAAGTACATGGTACACCTTGATTTCAAGGCAACCAATAATATGGCGGAGTGTGAAGCCCTCATCTATGGACTCAAGGTGGCACTATCTTATAGTGTCAAACAACTGTTGGTAAAGGGAGATTCGCAACTCATTATCAAACAAGTGAAAGGTGAATGTTCCTGCAACAACTCTCAATTAGCCGCATATCTCCTTGAAGTCTAGAGGCTTTAGAAGGACTTTGATGTCCTGGATCTCCATCATGTTCAGCGTCTTCATAACTCCGAAGCTGACAAACTCTCAATGAAAGCATCAATCGGTGCTTCGGCTCCTGACGGAATCTTCATCCGGAGGTTGTCAAAACCAACAGCTCAGCCTGTCGAACTGAGCGAAGGGGGCGAGACCAGCACCTCGAAGCTGATGGTCCCGATGGCCCTGCTACCATGGCGTCCACCAAGGGTCGTAGGTGCTATCGAAAGCTCCGAGCAACCCAGCACGCAAGACTCAGAAGCTGAAGTTAGTTCTGATGCATGGATCTTGGAGATCCAGAGCTACTTGAAAGACAACATCCTTCCCGAAGACAGTGTATCTGCAGACTGGATTGTCAGATTGGCTAAAAGATACACATTGGTAGAGGGGGATCTCTACCGACGTGGTGCCAATGGCATCCTAATGCAGTGCATTACAAGGGAAGAAGGTCGCAATCTTCTCGCAGAAATCCATGGAGGCGAGTGCGGGAACCATGCTTCTTCTCACACGCTGGTCGGTAAAGCCTTCCGACATGGCTTTTACTGGCCTGCAGCACTTCAGGATGCAGTTGAGCTAGTGAAAAAAATTGAAGCGTGTCAGTTCCACGCCAAACAGATTCACACATCGGCTCAATCACTACAAATGATACATCTTACATGGCCATTCGTTGTGTGGGGCATGGACATCTTAGGACCTTTCCCAAAAGTCGTTGGAGGTTACAAGTTCCTGTATGTTGCCATTGACAAGTTCACCAAGTGGCCAGAAACAACTCCAGTAGTAACAATCAACAAACAATTAGCAATCAAGTTCTTGAAGTCCATTATATGCAGATTTGGAGTTCTAAATAAAGTCATAACTGACAACAGAACTCAATTTAAAAGTGCTGCATTCCAGGAATATTGCGAAGACCTCGACATTCAACTTAGCTACGCCTCAGTGGCTCATCCAGCAAGCAATGGCCAAGCTAAGAGAGCAAATGCAGAAATCTTAAAAGGACTCAAGACGCGCACATATGAGCGCTTGAAGAAGCACGGAGCTAACTGGATTGAGGAGCTTCCGTCTACATTATGGGCGAACAGGACAACACCCAACTGGTCAACTGGGGAGACTCCATTCTTCCTGGTATACGGAGCTGAACCAGTCCTTCCTCCGGAGATCACCTTGGGGTCTTTATGGATCTGAACCTTCGACGAAGCAACGCAGGACCAGCTCCGGCATGAAGACCTTGACCTCGTCGACGAAGGAAGGGGCCAAGCAGCTGTTCAAAATGCACGTTATCGCCAAGCGCTTCGATTCTATCATCAAAGGAATATGCGCGATCGACAGCTTGAAGAAGGCGACCTGGTGCTTCGGAAGATACTAAGCCGTGAAGGGATGAACGAACTTCCCCCAGCTGGGAGGGTCCCTTCCGAGTAATTAAAGTATCCCGACCAGGATGCGTTCGCTTGACAACAAAGGATGGGACCCCGCCTCCCAATCCTTGGAACATTGAGCACCTCCGTAAGTTTTATGCTTAGAATCACGGAGGTGAGTCTGTAATTACACACAATGCATGTTGTAGAGTCATTATACAAAGACGGGCAAGTCCTCCGGGAGAACATCCGAACCCCTCTGGGAGGGTCCAGGATGTTCAAGTAACACTTGAGATAGTCACAACACTAAAAGTGTAACTACTTGCTCTGGACTAGCACAAGATGTATAGCACATTTAGCTTGGTCCAGCACCCTAAGTGTGTCCTTGTCTCCCTGTAATCTGGACCTATAATGAAAGGCATTGCTGTGTGAAAACAGACTCCACGTGAATTTACCTTTTGTGCAAGGCTCAATATATCAAAGTATTTTTACCCCACTTGTCTATAATGAAGTTGTGCAAATCTTTTTGAGCTTTGTTCCAAGTAATTCACATGCATTACAAGCCTTATTGATAGTCTTTTTGGATCTTAACATTGCTACATAGTCTACTTGCCTGAACGCCAAGCCGACATAGGTCTGGAGTGTGCTATCGACTTAGCCTGGTCTTGCACCCTAAGTACGCCGCTCTACCTACAACCCGGCAGGCCTCAGTAGGGTGAGTACGAAAAAGGCATGTAGATCTATAAAGGTTATATCAAAATGCTCATTATCATGTTGAGTTTCTTCAGATCTAAAGTTCAAATAAGAACGATAAATCACAACCAATTTATAGATAAGAGGACGAATTTTACTTTTTGTCTTGCCTTTAATGTGCAGGAAAAGCAAAAACTCATAGCAATGGTGGATGACGCCGGAGCTAAGCTTCGACATCCTCCGAGAGGGGTCCGCCGTCAATGTTTAATATGTTGACAGTTGAAGACATAGGAGCTACCAAGCTCCGACTATCTCAGGGGGCCTGTCTCCGACGCCTCAAAATTGAAGACTTCGGACCTAAAATCTACAAGTGCGAAGCATTCAAGTCATCAACATACTGCCAGAACCTTTGGTACATGTACACACTTCAATTGTACACATGTACCAGGGGGCCAACAAGATACGGCACGGTACATTGAAGACAAAGTGAAATTGAAGGCAAAAAGGATTATTTCATTAATTTAAGATACTGGATTACAAAATGGGGAGAGTACAATAGAAGGCAAAAGAAGGAAAGTCCTAAGCTACTGGAGAACCTAAGACCTGCGGAAGAATGAAGCTACTTTTTGGGAAACTTCTTGGACGCTGACTTTGGCGGCGTCTTCCTCTTTAGCGATGGGACCTTCGAGCACCGGGTCCAGTGGGAATTGGGGATCTCGGCTTACATAACATGTCAGCATGTATTTTGCGATGTTTGTAGCCAAAGACTTCACCTCTGTCTCCAGCTGATCCGCGATGATGTCGCCCATTGCGTCAAGTTTGCCGCCAGCACTGTTGAGGGCCACCAGCACTCGGTCCAAGTTCAGCTCCGGGTTGTCCGGACGTACAGGACTAAAGCCCAGCGGTGTCAGCGCGTCATTCGCCCGCCCTAAGAAGTCCTACACTTGAATAGCTTCGGTCTCCTTCAGGCTTTGCAGCTCCTCCAGCGACTTCTATGCAGCCGCAAGCTCTGAACCTTCACGGGCAAGGCGCTCAGTCAACTTAGCATGCTGCTGCATGCTCTCAGCAACTTGCTTTTCCCGGTCGGCCAGCTCCATCCCCCGGAGGTGAATGCGGTTCCGCCTTTCAGCAAAGTCTTTCTCCCTGCCTTTAGCTCTCTCCTCCCTAGCGGCAACGTCAGACTCTCTCTTCAAGAGCTCTTGCCCCACCTTCCAGTTCTTCCTCTCTTCCTCCTTCCATAGATCCAGATTTTTGCTACGATCTGCCAAATTTTTCTCACCCAGAGTCAACTTCTGGGTGACCTCCACCTCTCTCCTCACCACATCCTCCTGCTGCCCCAGGAGTTTTTCCTCCCTCGTCTCCAGGTCCGCTCGACGCTTTAGGAGAATTTCATTCAATTTAGTGAGCTTTTCGTAACGCTCGTCAGCAGCGTCACGTCTCTCCTTGGCTTGCTCTAGGATTTCCCTGGAGTTAGCATCGAGCACCCAGATGGCGGCTTCCTTCTCTTCCATCAACTTATCCCAGTATTCTAATTGGGCTTTCTCCCCCTTGATCCATTCCTTCTGGTCAGCTAGCCTCGTCTGGGCAAGCCTGGTCTCAAAATAGAGTCTGTTGCGCCGACGCCTCAAGGTGTTGCGCTCCTCCTCCAAGGCTTTGCATGATCGAAGGCAAGCTGGACCTGCCGGAGGCTTGAGTAGGCGTTGTCTATGGAAAACGCCAGAGGGATAGGTTTTGGGCCCGCTGGGACCATTTTCGCAGGCTCAAAAGGATTTTCCATCACAAAAATTGGGTCCCACTCTAGAATAGTGGTCCCTTGTACTCCTACAGCGCTAGGGCCGCACTCTTGGAACCCTTCAATGGAAGTAGAAGAACCCACTGGGGGAACATCCACCTCCGGAGCAGTTGAAGGCACCGCTTCAAGGTCTTCAGTTGACGGCTCCGAAGTCGGAGGACCTGCCACCACTTCTTCGAGCTACTCTGGCTTTGGCCCAGGTACCTCCGGGACCACCACCTCTGGAGCAGCAGCCGGAGCTTCGACTGGGACCTCAATCACCGTTGGCTCAGGCTCCGGCACAGCGACTACCTCCGGCTCAGCCGTCGGACCATCAACCACCGCCGGCTCGGCAGCTGGACCTTCTACACTTTATGGCTTACCCGCCGGATCTTCAACCATTTCCGGCACAAGGGCCAAAGCTTGGGTAATTTCTGGCTCAATAGTCGGGGCTTCAACTACCTCTGGCTCAGCAGCCATGGCTTCAGCAACTTCGGGCTCAGAAGCCGGAACTTCAGGCATCGCCGGTGTTGAAGCATCAACCTCCGACGCCAAGGGTACATATTCAACTTCTCTCTTGTGGTCCGGCGCTACCATAGGAGCTTCGGGTGAGGACTCCGAGTCCAAGCTCATGACAGCTGGCGCTGGAGCTGTCACGACTTCCGCCTCCGCTTGACCAGGAGGCTCAGCGCTTGAAGTCGGAGCTTCGGCAGGGGCAGCCTTGGCCGCTGCAACAGGCGCTGAAGCTCCCGGCCCCTTCTTTGACACTGTAGAATTAAAGGGAAGAAAATATTAGAAATATGTCAAGAACAAGATTGGCATTTTAGGGTGAGCAATCAATGCTTACCTCGGGATGCTACCATCCTAGTCACCTCGAAACCTCTTCTTCTGATGTCCGGAGCTAGAGCCCACCAAATCTGGTGAGACAACTGCTTTGGACCTCAGTTGAGGAACACTCGCAGCTGCCGGAGTCCTTTCAACCGCAACTTCTCTTCGCTGGGAAGAACCCTCGGACCTGGAACTTCTAGCCGGCACTGAGGCTGGGGTCGCTTGCCCGGAGCTTATGCCTCTTGAAGACGCTTGCACTGGGGCAAGGGTAGCTACAGAAGACCTCCTGTGCCAGGGAGAAGCAGCCGTTGAGGAAGGGGCAGGTCTGACGGACCTCCCGTCAGCATGCTTCAACTTCCTCTTCCGACTGGAGGTCTCAGCTGGTTCTTTGCCCTTTACCTTCCCGGTGTCTTCAGTCTCTCGGCTCGGGGCTGAGGCATGACCACCCTCGGAAGCTCTGGGGATCACCAATCTTGTGGTTGAACGCCTCTCTACCTCGCTAAGGTCGTCCAGCACCGGCATGCTCCTCCGGAGCTCCCTACTAAACTGCGCCTCCATTTTCAGGGGGAGGAAGGATGCTGGTGGAACCAAGTCGTCACCGTTGACATTAATCCCATGCTGGAATTTCTTCAAATTAAACTCCAAGGATTTATCATCCAAGTAGGATTTCAGACCGGTTTCAATCCGGTCGTCATCCATCACGCTGTTGAGGGCCCATGCAAGCTTCTCCCTCTTCTTCAGTGGAGCCCACCTCCTTGACCAGGAAGTTGCAAAAGACCATCTGGGGGGTCACTCCACCTTCCACGCACTCGTGGATCCTAGTCAAGGCAGGGTTGAAGGCATCTGACAGCACCGAAACTACACTCCAAGCGTCAGAGTCAACATTGGGGCGACCTTCGGGTAGCTCCAATTTCTCGTGCTCCTCTGCCGTAACGATGATCCAATCCTTCTTCCAGTCATCCCACTTGCCGGAAGGAAACGACTTCAAGTATTTGTAGGGGCAGTTCTTGCGCTTCACAAAATAGTAGAAGCAAAGGAACTCGGACCCCTTGCCGGTGGTGTGGATGGTGAAGAAGGTGCAGAAAAGCTCAACGCAGGGGGGAATACCCACCCACATCTCGCAAAAGTGGATGAATGTCGCCACGAGAAGAAGGGAATGGGGGCCAAGGTGATATAGTTGCAGACCGTAAAAGTCTAGCATCATCAATAGGAAAGAAGAGAAAGGTGGAATGAACCCCACCATGGCGTGAAGTACACCATATCGCCACTGCGCTCCTTCTTGAACGGAAGCTGCCGACGTGGACCAAATGATTGAAGGAGTCGCTGGACCACGCCATGAAGGTCCGGACCTTCTTCAGATCATCATCGCTCTTGAGGCGGCTCTTGGGGAGACCCAACTCTATTGCGGCAAAGCGGTGCAAGGGAAGGGAAGCTAGGCGGAGTTTGGGAGGCTCTGAGTGCAAAGATGATCAAAGACATAAAGAGTCCTCAAACCGTGCGCACTTTCCTTCTTAAGTAAGCCTCTACGACGCTTGGATGGAAACCGCAGTGAGATCGAAGCCACTTTTCAAAAATCTACCCCGTCAATGACGAGTGGGCTTGGGGCCACCTCGACAAAGAGATCGAGGTCCTTACCCAAGGCCAACCGTTGCCATGATGAGCGGCGGGAAACCCAAAGTCGGCGCTCTGACGGGGCGCGCGAAACCGATACAGTTTTAGTATTGGGAACCAACGACCTTCAATTGCGTGAGATCCGCATTGAAAGATCTCATCTGCCAAATTCATAACAAGCCACGCGTCAAAGGTTCACTCCCGGACTGTCACCCTATCGACGTATCAGAGGACTTTTGAAAATCGAAGTGCGGGAATCAAGAGTGGCCCCACCTCTGGTAGAATAACTTAACCCATAGGATTTCTCCCAGAGGTGGGCCTGGGGGCCAATGTCGATACCCTACGTACCAGGTACCCCACAATACCGCAAAAAGTGCAAGAAAGTTCCACCCATAAGAGTCGAAGGCCCTTGCAGGTCCCACATGCCACATTGTGCTGAGACCGCTTCCCTCGTATGGGCAGTCCCCTGGGTCAACACGTGTAAAGGAAAGTCGGAGCTAAACTCCTAGCAAAGGGAAGCTTCGGCGTCAACACGTGTACAATGGCTCCGGACCTAACCCCCCAGCAGAGAGGAGCTCCGGTGCAAACACTTGTACAGCAGCCCTAGATCTAACCTCCCATAAGGGGAAAGCTCTGGAGCTTGCATGTTTGAAGCCTCCAGACCTTCATCGACGCATATACTGGCAGATCTCCATCAGCGTGAGCCATCAAGCATAATTAAAGCGGCAGTTACAAGATGTAATTACGTGTCCTTAATGCTATATTAATGACACGCGATCAAGAGTACTGTTAATAGGGGTAACGCAGACATTAAGGCACATTATCACACTATTAATACTCTTTAGACAGTGTATTAGGCCATTAAATACGCTAGGGCCACATATCGGGCCACGCAAGCTTTGTAACGGTCAATCCTTAGAACTATAAAAGGGTTGTACCACGCGAACTCAGGGACAGGTTGATTGGACCTGATCCTAGCAAACTTACTCACATAATACAACTACACAAACCCCATGGAGTAGGGTGTTACGCTCAGGCGGCCCGAACCACGTAAATCTGTGAGGTCATCATCTTGATCTTGATCACTGTGCGCCCTAACCATAAAAGAACCTATGCGGGCTGTTTCTCTGTGGGTCTAGGGAAGTGTCGTATCCAACACTTCGACAAACGCCATCATCAGCAGGACAACCCCGTACCGATTCATGGTTGTAGCCCACTACGGCTAACTCGTCCTAAAAGATGCCAACCCCCTCTGGCGTCCTCCGGATCCGCGGAGACCGGACCGTTGTGGTGTTAGCCTTGGAGCAGCTCCAAGACCTCTTAGCAGACCCGACACCCACCTTGGGTGGCGCTGGATCAAGTCAGCCTCCGCCGAGCTCACGTCAGCGCGGAGCACCCGCTGCGCCCTGACTGCAGCCCTCCGGCAGCACCAACGTCCCCATAAAAGCTACCGAGCTCAGTCACAGCACTGCTCATACCTCCCGCAAGACGGGCGGAAGGGGCGGCAAGTAGGGACGCTCGCTCATAGCCCCTCTAGTAGCTGTTGACAGCAAGGTTGGACCACAACCATCACAACTACCTTGGGGCCTTGGGCACCCCTATTGTAAATATTAATATTAGTAGAACAGTGTAAAGGTCTTCGTAGAGCTTAGAAGCAGCACTAAGGACAACCAAACACTAGGAGGGTCAGGCCGAGAGTGTGCAGTCAGCTTAGCTTGGTTCCGAACCCTAAGCATGTACACCCTGCCTCCCTCATCATCCGGAAGCAAGCCGTTGCCCTCTTTTGTAAAAGCCTGACTCCCCCTATGAACTTCGATAAAAAGGAATCATTATTTTACTTAATGCTTTCTTAAAAACATTGTTCATTTAATTACGCATTAATTTTATGATCATACCATACTAGCCTTATTTATTGTATGTTATCTTCATATACACGGTTGTATGCTCTATAACTCACCCCTGCTGAAGTCATGCAGTCCAACTACAGGCGGGTTCACTTTAGGTACCTGCAGTGTGTGAGGGGTTCTTTCGGCTGCTCTCGTCATTAGGGTCCTGTGGTGACAGAAGGCTTCCCAGGAAAGGTTTGTGCCAACCAGGAGGTGCATGGGGTGAAAATTGCTTAGCCTGGTCCTACACCCTAAGCATACACACCCTTCCTCCCAGTGCTCTAGCTGAGTACTGGAACCAGAGAGCTCACACCCTAAAGACGGCAGGAGCTGACCCGGGAGCACCAACGCATCGAATTACCCAAGCCTCGTGCGTCAGTCCAAGACAGTAAGACATGACAAAGCTAAGGAGAGGAACATGTATGACCGATGAGCAAGATGAGCCCCCCTCTTTCTATCGTATGTGCAGGACAAACCGCCAAAGCGTCCAGCTCCGGCACCCCCCAAGGGGCTTTCCATCGATGTTTCAACGACGATGGTGGATGACAGAGGAGAACCATGCTGTGGCACCTTGCAAGGGGCCTGCCGTCGATGTCCCAGGACGTCAACAAAAGCACCAAGCACGGATAAGTGAGTAAACTATCCTGCCCCGCTCCTGATGCTAACAGGGTTCTCTTGCGATAGCCTATACACCATCGTCCTGCCCTCGATGACTTTATGACAATGGTGGATGATGCCCGAGCATCCAGCTCTGGAACCCCACAAGAGGCCTACCGTCAAGGTCTCAACGACGATGGTGGACAACGCCAGAGCACCCAGCTCCGGCACCTCCTAAGGGGCCTGCCGTCGACGTCTCAGCGACTATGTTGGACAATGCTGGAGCACCCAGCTCTGGAACCTCGCAAGGGGCCCATCATCGCGTCCCAACATGACAAACGATAGCACAAAGTGCGGACAAGTGAGTAAACTCTCCCGCCCTGCTCTTGTTGCTAACAGGGTTCTCTTGTGATAGCCTGTACACCAGGGGCCCGCCGTCGATGTACCTACAAAGATGGTGGGTGATGTTGGAGCATACAGCTCCGACACCTCCCAGGGGGCCTGCCGTTGACGTTTCTACGAAAATGATGGGTGATGCCAGAGCATCCAGCTCTGGCACCCCACAAGGGGCCTACCGTCGACGACTCAATGACGATGGTGGATGATGTCGGAGCATTCAGCTCCGGCACCTTGTAGGGGGCCTGCTGTCGATGTCCCAGCACGTTAACACCAGCAACAAGTGTAGGCAAATGAGTAAACTCTCCTAACTCACTCTTGTCGCAAACAGGATTCTCTCGCGATAGCCTGTGCACCAGGGGCCCGCTGTCGACGTACCTACGAAGATGTTGGGCAACGCCAGAGCATACAGCTCCAGCACCTCCCAGGGGGCCTGTTGTCGATGTTTCTACAGCAATGGTGGGCAACGCTGGAGCATCCAGCTCCGGCACCACCCAAGGGGCTAGCCGTCGACGACTCAACGATGATGGTGGATGACGCCAGAGCATTCAGCTCTGACACCTCGCAGGGGCCTACCATTGACGTCCCAGCACGTTAACACCAGCAATAAGCACAGACAAATGAGTAAAATCTCCTACCTTGCTCTTGTTGCTAACAAGATTCTCTTGCGATAGCTTATGCCCCAGGGGCCCGCCGTCGACGTACCTACAAACATGGTAGGCGACACCAGAGCATACAGCTCCGATACCTCCCAGAGGGCCTGCAGTCGACGTTTCTACAGCAATGGTGGGCGACACCAGAGCATCCAACTCCAGCACCCCCCAAGGAGCCTGCTGTTGACGACTCAACGACGATAGTGGATGACACCGGAGCATTCATCTCTGGCACCTTGCAGGGGGCCTGCCATCGACGTCCCAACACATTAACACCAGTAACTAGCATGGACAAATGAGTAAACTCTCATACCCTGCTCTTGTCGCTAAGAGGATTCTCTTGCAATAGTTTGTGCACCAGGGGCCCGCCGTCGACGACTCTACAACGATGGTGGGTGACACTGGAGCATCCAGCTCTGGCACCTCCCAAGGGGCTTGTTGTCGACTTTTTTACGACGATGATGGGAGACACTGGAGCATCCAGCTCTGGCACCTCCCAGGGGGCCTGCCGTTGACGTCTTCGCGACGGTGGTGGATGATGCTGGAGCAGCCAGCTCTGGCACCTCCCAGGGGCCTGCTGTCGACGTTTTTACAGCAATAGTGCACGACGCCGGAGCATCCAACTTCGGCACCTCCCAGGGGCCCTGCCGTTGATGTCCCAGCACGTCAACAATAGAAACAAGCATGAACAAGTGGGTACACTCTCCTGCCCTGCTCTTGTTGCTAACAATGTTTGCTTGTGGTATCCTGTGCACCAAAGTCCCATTGTTGACGACTTCACGATGATGGTGGACGACGCGGGAGCAGCCAACTCCAGCACCTTCCAGGGGGCCCGCAGTTAATGACTTCACGGTTATGGTGGATGACTCCGGAGCACCTAGCCTAGGCACCTCCCAGGGGGCCTGCCATCGTTGACTTCACAACGACGGAGGGCGGTGCCAGAGCAGCCAGCTCCAGCTCCTCCCAGGGGGCCTGCTGCTGACGACAGCACTTAGGAAAAGCCCGACGCCCCCGAAAGGGTCACGCGGAGACCAGTCGCTCATGCTCCCCCACTCCGTTGGGGGCCAGTCGAAGACATCCTGCGTTCAAGTGGCAGGCGAACCCAACAATCTGGCCACGCTTACCAAGGGGCCTCTGAGGGGTTTCCATACGCAGGACATCATCCAGCGACAAACCGGCTGCGTCAACTGTGCAAGTGTCAGTCCCTAAAAGGCTAACAACATCATCAAAGGATCTTCAAGACCTTACACAAGAGAAGGTATTGGGGCAACAATTTGAAAGCACGTGACAAGCCAACAAGCAAAACAACATGAACCCAATTTTATAAACAAATATTTACACAAGGAGGTCATCCCCGGATACAAAAGCATTGCGCCTAGGTGCCACCGGCCTCAACTCCGCTGGAACAAAGAAGCCATCTCATTGGCAAGGTCTTGGACTTCAGCCCTAGCCTCATCCTCCCGCTCATAAAGGGGACCTTTCTCCACCGACTCCAGCGGGATATCGGGTACCATCATTGGAAGCATACCAGGACGTGGCAGGCCACCATCTCATCCAGCTCCTTTCCTTCAACCTCCAGCCGCCTTGCAAGGACGATGTTCACTGACCCCAACGACGAGCAGAGGAAGTCCAAGGCGGGAAGCAGCTGGGCCACCCCCTGAGATGGCTCCCCACGTGGAACGGGACCAAGGCTGAGGGGTTCCAACACCGCCCCAGCACAGGCCAAGAAGTCCCAGACCCCTTGGACCTCGGCAGTGCGGGAGGCCTGGAGGCTCTCCGCCTCCCTCCGAGCAGTCTCCTCCCGGTTAGCGAGCTCGCGAGCATGACACTCCAGATCGTCCTCTCGGCGCTGGATGGCCAGCTTCAACTCTTGCAATGCCTGGTGTTTATCCTCCAGGCTCCGGGAGATTTCCTCCTCCTTCGCCGCCAAGTCCCGTTCCGCGTCAGCAACGACAACTTCGCGGCGGACCAACTCCAGCCGCTGGTCCTCGCACAACTTTAGGCGGACATCAGCCGCAGCATGGGCCTTCAAAGCCTTCACCTCAAGCACCTTGTTATTGGCGTCGACCAACTTCACCAAGTGCCGCTCCTCCGCAATCTAGTCCCACTCTCGGGCAAAAGCAGCCTGCGTCTGGTGCAAGATGGACTGGGCCGCAACAACCGGGTTGACAAGAGGGATTGGCTCGACCGTCGCCACCAACGGCTGCCCCTCCGCCCCTCCTGCCCACGCTGCGGCAGACACCAGCTTCCGGTGACTAGATGGTTCCCCGGCCAGAGCCCCAAGAACCACCGCGCCGCTGCCCAACACCGAAGTGCCCTCCCCCACTGCAAGGACATCACTGTCCACCGGTGGCGAGTCGCCATATTGCGCGCCAATAACGTCAGGCGCTGGCGCCGCTTCAATGACCGGCGGGTCAGCCCTAGTAAGGGAGTCAGCCCCGACCATAGCCCCCTCCTCGTCGGGCGCCTCCTCACCTAGCACTTCCTCGTCGGGCGCCTCCTCGCCAAGCATCTCCTCGCCTAGCACTTCCACGTACGGTGCCACTTTTTCCACACATGCCTTGTCAGATGAGGGTGCAGAGTCACCAACGACACAAAAGGCCGACGCAACTTCGGGCGTAGGATGCAGCGCAGCAGACCCCATTCCAGCTCCGGGAAGGGCAGGGGCTATCAAGCCCACCCCTAGAAGCACCAAGGGCACCAAATCGACTGAGGAAGCCCTGGGAAACCAAGATAAAGCATCGTCAAGAACGAAAAACAAAAGAAGGGAAATAGCAGAGGGGAGAAGCTGTGACTTACTGGCGAGTCGGACCACTCCAATGACCCTGGCCTCCCACCCCGCGCGATATATCAAGGTCGCCGGGACCTAACGACAAGGTCGGCAACACCGTCTCTGGTACCGACCCCTGATCATCTGCACAGGCCCCTCGAAGGCTCCTCCGGAACTAGGGCCACTGCTAGAATCAGAGACTAAGTCAACGACGGAAGCATCAGTCCCTCTGGAACCCTGGTGACGGGAGATGGGAGTACCGTCCCCCCAAAATAGCTTCCGCTTCTTCGGTGTAGAAGTAGCGGAGCCCGCAGCCAGCGTGTTGGAACACTTTCTCAACTCTGGAGCTAGCGCCGACTGGCTGACCCCGCCCTGTCAAAGGTAGTTGAGGGCTCTGGCTCCGCCCTTTCAGAAGGACGCAAGGAAGACCCCGATCCTGGCTGTGTCGCATCACGACAAGGACTACCAAGCCCCTGTCGTATCTTCGGGATGCAGACGAACGAGGCCGAACACATTGACCTTTGGCATCAAGCTCCATAGTTCAGCCCTCAAGTCGGGAGTCATGTGGAGCGGCTGGCAGTCATCTGAAATGGAGACGTGCTCATCGTCAACAATGTCGGAGGTCACTGTTTTCAACATCTCCTCCAACATCTTGGGAGTTGGGGTGTTCGGACCCAACCAACATTCGTCAAATTCATAATTCACCGTGGTAGACCCAGGCTCTGTATAGACGATGCTGGAGAGGGGAGGTACAGCGGTGTAAGACCTATGTGTGCTGAATACATTGGCTTGTAGTGAATACACTTGCTTTGACGATAAAAGTTTTGAATATCACCAAAACACATTTTTATTAAGGTCCTACTAGTTTTCTAGCTCCGGCTTTTGGGTTTACTTGGTTATACTAGTTTTGATAAATTCCGGCGCTAGGTTCTACTAGCTTTTGTTAGCTCCAGCTCAATGTCCGGGTTGCTCTGGCAAGGTCCGGAACTTGACCGCAATGCTTCTATTTTTCATTTGCAATGTTTCGTACTTGCTTTAAATCTCTGGAAAGATTGCTTAGTATTAATTTGCTAAGTCTTTGGTGCATTTTTGGTTGACATGAATGATATCGTGTTACTGTGGTTTTGCAACATGCTTATGTGAGGTTCTCACGTAAGGTGTTGTGTTTGGAACTAACTTGAGTCAAGTCGAGGACTTGGGCTCGTATGGATTGGTTGTTTATTCATGTGCAGGTGTTGCTTGAGTTCAATACATGGCTGGTGATGGGATCCATTGGACTAGTCTCAGGGAGGAGATGAGGTTCCAACAACCAAATTTAGGAGGAATTGTGGTTGAGCTGATCACGAGGTTGCGCATCATGATTGAATCAAGAACAATGCATGTGAAGGTATCGTGGACGTCATCGGAAGATGTTTGCACGTGTGCAAGGAGTGCATGGACGTGGCTGCATGGTTCCGAGACGTGATGAAGAGATTTGGACGTAAAGAGTTAGTCGGAAAGGTCCAACCGACTACGTTATGAACTCAGGCTGCGGCTGAGTCGGGTTCGACTCAAATATGGAAAGATTTGAGTTGGTTATGATAGGATTTCGTGTGGGTCATGAATTTGAGTTGTTTAGGAATGTGGGATACGTTCCTAAGGTGTTTGCAAGTCTTAAGATTGCTTCTATCTGCGTATAGAAGAATCCTAAGCAGTTATGGAAAGTTACGATTCGTGAACAGAGTAGGATTAGGTTTCTGATTTGAGTTGAGTTGGCTTTCGAGCTGGTTATATAAGCAAGGGAGCCCAGAGCTCGTGGTGAACGACTATGGGGCTGTTCCTCTTGTGTTCTATTGAATAAAATTTGTAGTTTGAAGGAACTTTTGTGCCTTGTTCGTCCGACTTGTTCCAGACAAGTTTTACTCGTCGAGTTTCTGGACAGCACTACCTTTCGTTGGTGGTTTTATCATATCTCAAGTTTTACAGATCCAATTGACATGATTCTTTTTGGGTTGTCTTCACAACATGATTATCTATCATCTGTCAAAATTTCACGGTCATTGGATTTGTGTTCTATGATCTACACGAGTTTCTTTGCAGCGTTCCAGAACTGTTTTTTTCTCGGGTAGGGCAGATTGACATTTGTTTGATCTTTCGATCATAACTTGAGTTTTTCTCGACGGATTTGAGTGATTCTTGTTGTGTTGTCTTCGTGACATTATTTTATCTGATATCTATCTCTTTTGTCACGGTGAAACATGTTTAAATTAGTCTCACACACGATTTCTTTAACAGATTGTTTTTCTGCCGAAGGGGTTGGGGTTTTAATTGTTCAGCTGCGTAAGATTTTTAAATCTACCATTCACCCCCCTCTGGTAGCTTTTCACGTGCTCTTCGATCTTACAATTGTTATCAGAGCCAAGGTGCTCTAATCTTTGTGATTTTCACGTGTTTTTGACTAATCATCATGGAGAAGTACTCCGCCAAACCTTGTGTGTTTGCTGGTATTGATTTTCAGGTTTGGAAGGCACGCATGGAGGCTTTCATCCAGGCACAAGGCTTTGCAATATGGGAGAAGGTATACAAGCCTTATGAAGTGCCATCAAACGATCAAGTTACAGCTACAAATCTGAGAGATGTCGACAACAACAACAAGGCTCGGAACTTGATCATACAAGGATTAACACAAAGCGACTTCGACCGTGTTGCACACCTCTGATCTGCATACGACGTGTGGAAAGCACTTTGTGACTACCACGAAGGATCCAATACGATCAAAGAGGTAAGGCAAGACATGTTCAAGAAAGAATACATGTCCTTCGAGATGCGACCCGGTGAGTCTATTGATGACCTTTTTGCCCGCTTTAATAAGATTCTCAGCAACTTGCGTAGTGTCAATGTTAATTTTTCAGATGCTGAAAATGCTAGGCAATTGCTAAGTGCATTAGATATGTCAATTTGGGAGATGAAAGTCACATCTATTCGTGAATCTACTGTCATGAGTTCACTTACTTTAGATATGCTATATTCCAATTTAAAAACTCATGAAATTGACATAATCTCACGTAAGAACCCCAACAAGTCTACTGCTTTTGTTTCTCGACGTGACATGCCTAGTTCCGGTCAAACATCATCTTGTGGTACACTTGCTTTGCTGTCCTCTCTAACTCTTGAACAGATTGAGGAGTTTCCAGAGGAGGAGCTAGCGCTCATCTCTACCCGGTTCTCAAAAGCATTGCAAAATGTGAGAACTAGAAGGAGAGGAAGCTCCAGACCTCAACGATGCTTTGAATGTGGTAAGACAGGACATTTTCATTCAAATTGCCCTAACCTTTTAGGTCCTACTTCCCGGGATGAAAAGAAAACAAGAACGAAGCACTCCTCTATAGAAGATACAAAGAAAAAGAAGGGTTTTACAGGATGTCAATTGGTGAGCAGTTTTATCTCAGCACTCCAGGAACTTGGCTCAAGCGACGTGGACATTGGAAGTGATGAAGATGAAGATGATTTGGAAAACTTGTGCTTCATGGCGGGCAAGTCAAGATCAAGTATGGAGGAGGCAGAACACAACAGCGACAATGAATAGGTATGTCCTACTTGCGAAGAAATGTGTGATGCTATTTCTCATGCCACTGTTATTGTTAAGAAAAAGGACAAAAAGCTTAGGGACAATGCTGTTAAAATTGAGTCACTAGAATCTGAAATTAATCGTTTGAAATCCTTGATTCCTAGTGATGATTCTTGTTCCTCATGTGACTTAATATATGAACAATTGTCCTCCCTAAGAAGTGCACATACCTCCACACTTGGTAAACTTGAACTTGAAATTGAAAAGAACAAAAAGCTTGCTGCACATAATATTGGAAACTTAAAAGGTGCTTCTTGTTCTACAATTGATTTGCATTGTTCTAGTTGTGATGATCTTGATAAAAAACTGCAAGATGCTATGAATGAAATTTCTATATTGAACAAGTATTTACGTTCTCATGAAGTTAAATATTGCTCCAATTGCAAACTAAAAGGAAAAACTTCATGTGCAAACTGCCTAGACTTGTCTAAGAGACTTGATGACATGAATAGGACACTAGATTGGTTTTGTAATGGGAATAAGAACCTAAACTTGCTGCTGTATTCATCCAAGTCTTGCAATGATAAAACTGGTTTAGGTTTTGATTCTCATGCTCATGCTAAGGCACATCCACCTAAAATTGTAAAGTCATTAGAAAGTGGTTTGATTCAAACAGTTCCTAAATAAAAAGAAGTGGTTTTCAAATCTGCAGGAGTATTGTCTCATCCGGTTTCAAATAAAAATGTTGTTTGCTCATCTAGACATGAACACAAAGTTAAATTTCATTGTACCTATTGTGGTAGAGATGGTAATGTCATAGATTTTTGTTATAGACTAGCTAAACAACAGAAAAGGGAAAGAATGGTTGCTAGATCTCATAACTTTCATGCAAAATTTGTTGCACATATTGAACTGAACGTACAACCTGCTGTTTTGAGTCAAAAACTTTCAAAGTTTACCTCTGGACCTTCTGTTTTTGCCTCTGGAGCTACTGATTTTTGTTCTACACAAGTGACATCTTATAGGTCAGTAGTTAAGAATAAAAAATCTCAAACTTTGACTCGTAAACCTGCTGTTTTGTCTCAGCTTTCGCGTGTTTTTCCTGCTGCACATCGCATGACTCGGTACTGGATTCCTAAATGCCTTTTGACTAACCCCAGTATTGAGTCATCGACGTATTGTGCTTCTATGTAGGTTACACGTTTGAGAAAGGAGAACATTTGGATTGTGGATTCAGGTTGCTCACGCCACATGACCGGTAACAAAGATTGGTTCTCCTCCCTCTCTTTTGTGTCACGTGTAGAGAATGTTACTTTTGCCGATAATTCTTCAACTCCTATAATTGCTAAGGGTTCGGTTAGAGTAAATTATCACAACACTTTGAAGGATGTGGCACTTGTCAAAAATTTGAAATACAACTTGCTTTCTATTGCACAATTCATAGATGAAAATCTAGTAATCATTTTCAATAAAAACTGCTGCAAAGTTGTAGGTTCAAATAGTGAGCTTATTTTTAACATGTCTCGGTTTGGAAGAGTTTTTAAACCTGATTTTGATATGTCTTCCTCTAAGCATAGGTGTCTAGTTGCTAATGATTCAAAGGACCTATATTTTTGGCATCGTAGACTTGGTCACGTAGGCTTTGATCACCTAACGCGTGTTAGTGCTCTTGATCGCATATGTGGGCTGCCTAAGCTTAAAGAGGACAAAGAAATTGTGTGCTCTTCTTGTAGACATGCTAAGATGGTTGCAGGTTCACATACTCCTCTCACAATGATCATGACAACTGAACCATGTCAACTTTTGCATCTTGACACCGTAGGACCTTCACGTGTTCAATCCTTTGGAGGTAAATGGTATGTACTTGTGATTGTTGATGATTATTCTAGATACTCTTAGGTTTACTTTATGGTGTCTAAGAATGAAGTTTTTAGTCACTTTAGAACTTTATTTCTTAGATTATCAATTGATTACCCAGGATCTTTAAAAGCAATTAGAAGTGATAATGGAACTGAATTTAAAATCAATCTTTTGATCACTTTTGTGCTGAAAATAGAATAGATCATCAATTTTCTTCACCATATGTACCTAAAAAAATGGTGTTGTAGAAAGAAAGAACAGAACCTTAGTTGAGATGGCTAGGACTATGCTTGATGAATATCAAACTCCTAGGAAATTTTGGGCTGATGCGTTAGCAACCGCTTGTTTTGTCTCAAATCGTGTTTTCTTGCGTACTAAGCTAGGTAAAACACCATATGAGCTCCAGTTTGGACATAGGCCTAGTGTACACACTATCAGGTCTTTGGTTGCAAATGCTTTATTAAGAAACATGGTAATCTTGATAAATTTGAAGCTAGATCCATTGATGGCATGTTTCTTGGTTATCCATCTCATACTAGAGGCTACCGTGTGCTTTTACTTGACACTAACAAAATTGTGGAGACTTGTGAAGTGTCTTTTGGTGAAGCTATCCCAGGTACTAGCTCAAACGTTGCAGGTCCAGATCCATATCCGCAGGGGGGAGCATTTTCGTTGAAGATGAGGAAGAATTGGAGCTGCTGCCCGAAAATTCAGCAGCTAAAGACTTTGGTTCAGCTCCGGATGTTAATTCTCAACCAGCACCGGCAACCATCAATGCTGATTCAAATCATCCTCAAGTCACAAGCTCGTCGATTTGTGATGAACATGAAGAAGAAGAAGCTTGTGAGACATCTGTTCCCCTACGGTTTTACAAAGATCATCCCCCACTACAGATGATTGGAAGCTTGCACGAACGAGTCACACAGTCCAGGTTTTGCGATCCAAACTCTCATGCTCATTCTGCTTTTGTTGCTTCTTTTGAACCCAAAAATATATCACACGCACTCACTAATGAATCTTGGATTATTGCCATGCAAGAAGAGTTAGAAAATTTTGAAAGAAATAATGTTTGGAAACTTGTACCTCCACCTCAAGGTCACACTTTAATTGTAACTAAATGAGTATTTAAAAATAAACAAAGTGAGGATGGGGTTGTGGTTAGGAATAAGGCTAGGTTGGTTGCTCAAGGTTTCACTCAAGTTGAAGGTCTAGATTTTGATGAAACTTGCTCCTGATGCTAGATTAGAAGCCATAAGAATTTTGTTAGCTTTTGCTGCATCTATTGGTTTTAAGCTATATCAAATGAATGTTAAAAGTGATTTTCTTAATGGCTACATAGATGAGGAGGTTTATGTCAAACAACCACCAGGTTTTGAAAATCCAGATTTTCCTAATCATGTTTACAAACTGTCCAAAGCCTTGTACGGTCTCAAACAAGCCCCTAGAGCATGGTATGATAGGTTAAAAACATTCTTAGTTCAAAAAGGGTTTACCACGGGCAAGGTTGATAAAACTCTTTTTGTGCTTAAGCATGGCAATGACGCATTATTCGTTCAAGTGTATGTGGATGATATTATCTTTGGTTGTGCTTCTCATGATCTTGTGTCCAAGTTTTCAGCTATGATGAGTTCATAATTTGAAATGAGTATGATAGGTGAACTCACTTACTTTTTGGGGCTGCAAATTAAGCAAACTAAGGAGGGTACCTTTGTGCATCAAATGAAGTATACAAAAGATCTCCTAAGGCACTTCAACATGGACAAAAGCAAGCCTCTTCGGACACCAATGGGAACAACAACAACACTTGAACTTGATGAAGATGGTGAACCAGTGGATCAAAAAGAATATAGAAGCATGATCGGATCACTTTTGTACCTCACGGCATCAAGACCAGACATACAATTCAGCGTATGTCTTTGTGCACCGTTTCAAGCTTCCCCACGTGCTTCACATCGTCAAGCCGTCAAAACGATTCTCAGGTACTTACATGGAACTCAAGAATTTGGCATTTTTCTTCCTTCTTCCTCAACCGTTACTTTGAAAGCTTTTTGGGATGCTGATTTTGAGGGTTGTAGGATTGATAGGAAAAGTACTTACGGTGCTTGTCATTTTCTTGGTAATTCTCTTTATGCTTGGTCCTCTAGAAAACAAAATTCAGTTGCACAATCCACACCTGAATCTGAATATGTAGCTGCTGCTAGTGCTTGCTCACAAATTCTTTGGATTGTTCAAACACTTAAGGACTATGAGGTTGATCTAGATAGTGTTCCACTGTTCTGTGATAACACTAGTGCCATTTGCATTGCTAAAAACCCTGTGCAACATTCTAGAACTAAGTACATTGACATTAGGTATCACTTTCTCCATGATAATGTTGAAAAAAGAAACATTGTGCTTCACCATGTAGACACCGAACAACAATTGGCTGACATTCTTACAAAACCTTTGGATTTCACTCATTTTTGTTACATTCGTAGTGAAATAGGGGTTATGCATCCTCATGGCTTAAATTGAGGGGAGTTTTGAAACTTGAGAAGTCCATGTGTGAATCTGAAATTAAAATAATATGAGCATAGTATTTCATACATACATGACTTTGTGATTCCTTTTACATGCTAAAAGTTCTTACTACGTTACTCGTGTTATACATTTTGTAGTTTTTGCCATGTCTAGTAATTGGAATAATTACTTACACTAAAACTGGTCATGGTCGAACTTCCTTGCTGTTTTGAACTTGTTACATGTTCACAAGTGCTTTTAATCAATAAGAATTAATCAAGTAATCAACTCACATGTTGAGTTTTTATGAACAAATATAAATCGAGAAAAGATCAAGAGAATATGCATGCATCACACTTCTTTTGAGATGGCTCATCATTGCACTTAGATATGAACTTGGAAGAAGTTGTGTATGACTAAAATCATGTCCTTAAGCTTCTGATTGTCAAATGACATAGGCTTGGCTTGGTTGGTTAGAATAAGGCAGATGCGCATATAATCTCTTGCAAATATCATATGATCTAAATTTGTACTTTGAAAAATAATAAAATGCAGCAACAAGTGTCATGCTTTCAGGTTTTGAAATAGTTAAGTTTGTGAGATCATGACTTACTTAAATTTAAAATTACATTTGATTTCTAGCATGGCTTACACTACTTTATGTATTTCATTGATGTGATAATGTAAGGTACTTGATAGTATGACCTGGATGAGCTTTGTTTATATGTATATGTTATAATATGCTAATAACAACTAAAGGGAGAGAGATAATTTGTTTATATTCTCATGACTTGCTGAATACATTGTCAAAGGGGGATAGATAAGCATGAAGAGAAAGAGAATTTGTGCATAAGGAGAGATAATAAAGGGGGAGAGATAATATGGTATAATTTTTGGATTTTCTTCTCATTTTACTTTTGGATTTTCTTCTCATTTTACTTTTGATTTACAAAGGGGGAGAAATTGTCTTCAAAACTTTTATGTAAATAAGCCAATGTTCGGATTTTAAATGGTGTTGCCAATGCATTCATCAAGGGGGAGATTGTAAGACCTATGTGTGTTGAATACATTGGCTTGTAGTGAATACACTTGCTTTGACGATAAATTTTTTTAATATCACCAAAACACCTTTTTATTAAGGTCCTACTAGTTTTCTAGCTCCGGCTTTTTGGTTTACTTGGTTATACTAGTTTTGATAAATTCCGGCGCTAGGTTCTACTAGCTTTTGTTAGCTCCGGCTCAAGGTCCGGGTTGCTCTGGCAAGGTCCGGAACTTGACCGCAATGCTTCTGTTTTTCATTTGCAATGTTTCATACTTGCTTTACATCTCTGGAAAAATTGCTTAGTATTCATTTGCTAAGTCTTTGGTGCGTTTTTGGTTGACATGAATGATATCGTGTTACTGTGGTTTTGCAACATGCTTATGTGAGGTTCTCACGTAAGGTGTTGTCTTTGTGCACCGTTTCAAGCTTCCCCACGTGCTTCACATCGTCAAGCCGTCAAAACGATTCTCAGGTACTTACATGGAACTCAAGAATTTGGCATTTTTCTTCCTTCTTCCTCAACCGTTACTTTGAAAGCTTTTTGGGATGCTGATTTTGAGGGTTGTAGGATTGATAGGAAAAGTACTTACGGTGCTTGTCATTTTCTTGGTAATTCTCTTTATGCTTGGTCCTCTAGAAAACAAAATTCAGTTGCACAATCCACACCTGAATCTGAATATGTAGCTGCTGCTAGTGCTTGCTCACAAATTCTTTGGATTGTTCAAACACTTAAGGACTATGAGGTTGATCTAGATAGTGTTCCACTGTTCTGTGATAACACTAGTGCCATTTGCATTGCTAAAAACCCTGTGCAACATTCTAGAACTAAGTACATTGACATTAGGTATCACTTTCTCCATGATAATGTTGAAAAAAGAAACATTGTGCTTCACCATGTAGACACCGAACAACAATTGGCTGACATTCTTACAAAACCTTTGGATTTCACTCATTTTTGTTACATTCGTAGTGAAATAGGGGTTATGCATCCTCATGGCTTAAATTGAGGGGAGTTTTGAAACTTGAGAAGTCCATGTGTGAATCTGAAATTAAAATAATATGAGCATAGTATTTCATACATACATGACTTTGTGATTCCTTTTACATGCTAAAAGTTCTTACTACGTTACTCGTGTTATACATTTTGTAGTTTTTGCCATGTCTAGTAATTGGAATAATTACTTACACTAAAACTGGTCATGGTCGAACTTCCTTGCTGTTTTGAACTTGTTACAAGTTCACAAGTGCTTTTAATCAATAAGAATTAATCAAGTAATCAACTCACATGTTGAGTTTTTATGAACAAATATAAATCGAGAAAAGATCAAGAGAATATGCATGCATCACACTTCTTTTGAGATGGCTCATCATTGCACTTAGATATGAACTTGGAAGAAGTTGTGTATGACTAAAATCATGTCCTTAAGCTTCTGATTGTCAAATGACATAGGCTTGGCTTGGTTGGTTAGAATAAGGCAGATGCGCATATAATCTCTTGCAAATATCATATGATCTAAATTTGTACTTTGAAAAATAATAAAATGCAGCAACAAGTGTCATGCTTTCAGGTTTTGAAATAGTTAAGTTTGTGAGATCATGACTTACTTAAATTGAAAATTACATTTGATTTCTAGCATGGCTTACACTACTTTATGTATTTCATTGATGTGATAATGTAAGGTACTTGATAGTATGACCTGGATGAGCTTTGTTTATATGTATATGTTATAATATGCTAATAACAACAAAAGGGAGAGAGATAATTTGTTTATATGCTCATGACTTGCTGAATACATTGTCAAAGGGGGATAGATAAGCATGAAGAGAAAGAGAATTTGTGCATAAGGAGAGATAATAAAGGGGGAGAGATAATATGGTATAATTTTTGGATTTTCTTCTCATTTTACTTTTGGATTTTCTTCTCATTTTACTTTTGATTTACAAAGGGGGAGAAATTGTCTTCAAAACTTTTATGTAAATAAGCCAATGTTCGGATTTTAAATGGTGTTGCCAATGCATTCATCAAGGGGGAGATTGTAAGACATATGTGTGTTGAATACATTGGCTTGTAGTGAATACACTTGCTTTGACGATAAAATTTTTTAATATCACCAAAACACCTTTTTATTAAGGTCCTACTAGTTTTCTAGCTCCGGCTTTTTGGTTTACTTGGTTATACTAGTTTTGATAAATTCCGGCGCTAGGTTCTACTAGCTTTTGTTAGCTCCGGCTCAAGGTCCGGGTTGCTCTGGCAAGGTCCGGAACTTGACCGCAATGCTTCTGTTTTTCATTTGCAATGTTTCATACTTGCTTTACATCTCTGGAAAAATTGCTTAGTATTCATTTGCTAAGTCTTTGGTGCGTTTTTGGTTGACATGAATGATATCGTGTTACTGTGGTTTTGCAACATGCTTATGTGAGGTTCTCACGTAAGGTGTTGTCTTTGTGCACCGTTTCAAGCTTCCCCACGTGCTTCACATCGTCAAGCCGTCAAAACGATTCTCAGGTACTTACATGGAACTCAAGAATTTGGCATTTTTCTTCCTTCTTCCTCAACCGTTACTTTGAAAGCTTTTTGGGATGCTGATTTTGAGGGTTGTAGGATTGATAGGAAAAGTACTTACGGTGCTTGTCATTTTCTTGGTAATTCTCTTTATGCTTGGTCCTCTAGAAAACAAAATTCAGTTGCACAATCCACACCTGAATCTGAATATGTAGCTGCTGCTAGTGCTTGCTCACAAATTCTTTGGATTGTTCAAACACTTAAGGACTATGAGGTTGATCTAGATAGTGTTCCACTGTTCTGTGATAACACTAGTGCCATTTGCATTGCTAAAAACCCTGTGCAACATTCTAGAACTAAGTACATTGGCATTAGGTATCACTTTCTCCATGATAATGTTGAAAAAAGAAACATTGTGCTTCACCATGTAGACACCGAACAACAATTGGCTGACATTCTTACAAAACCTTTGGATTTCACTCATTTTTGTTACATTCGTAGTGAAATAGGGGTTATGCATCCTCATGGCTTAAATTGAGGGGAGTTTTGAAACTTGAGAAGTCCATGTGTGAATCTGAAATTAAAATAATATGAGCATAGTATTTCATACATACATGACTTTGTGATTCCTTTTACATGCTAAAAGTTCTTACTACGTTACTCGTGTTATACATTTTGTAGTTTTTGCCATGTCTAGTAATTGGAATAATTACTTACACTAAAACTGGTCATGGTCGAACTTCCTTGCTGTTTTGAACTTGTTACATGTTCACAAGTACTTTTAATCAATAAGAATTAATCAAGTAATCAACTCACATGTTGAGTTTTTATGTACAAATATAAATCGAGAAAAGATCAAGAGAATATGCATGCATCACACTTCTTTTGAGATGGCTCATCATTGCACTTAGATATGAACTTGGAAGAAGTTGTGTATGACTAAAATCATGTCCTTAAGCTTCTGATTGTCAAATGACATAGGCTTGGCTTGGTTGGTTAGAATAAGGCAGATGCGCATATAATCTCTTGCAAATATCATATGATCTAAATTTGTACTTTGAAAAATAATAAAATGCAGCAACAAGTGTCATGCTTTCAGGTTTTGAAATAGTTAAGTTTGTGAGATCATGACTTACTTAAATTGAAAATTACATTTGATTTCTAGCATGGCTTACACTACTTTATGTATTTCATTGATGTGATAATGTAAGGTACTTGATAGTATGACCTGGATGAGCTTTGTTTATATGTATATGTTATAATATGCTAATAACAACTAAAGGGAGAGAGATAATTTGTTTATATGCTCATGACTTGCTGAATACATTGTCAAAGGGGGATAGATAAGCATGAAGAGAAAGAGAATTTGTGCATAAGGAGAGATAATAAAGGGGGAGAGATAATATGGTATAATTTTTGGATTTTCTTCTCATTTTACTTTTGGATTTTCTTCTCATTTTACTTTTGATTTACAAAGGGGGAGAAATTGTCTTCAAAACTTTTATGTAAATAAGCCAATGTTCGGATTTTAAATGGTGTTGCCAATGCATTCATCAAGGGGGAGATTGTAAGACATATGTGTGTTGAATACATTGGCTTGTAGTGAATACACTTGCTTTGACGATAAAATTTTTTAATATCACCAAAACACCTTTTTATTAAGGTCCTACTAGTTTTCTAGCTCCGGCTTTTTGGTTTACTTGGTTATACTAGTTTTGATAAATTCCGGCGCTAGGTTCTACTAGCTTTTGTTAGCTCCGGCTCAAGGTCCGGGTTGCTCTGGCAAGGTCCGGAACTTGACCGCAATGCTTCTGTTTTTCATTTGCAATGTTTCATACTTGCTTTACATCTCTGGAAAAATTGCTTAGTATTCATTTGCTAAGTCTTTGGTGCGTTTTTGGTTGACATGAATGATATCGTGTTACTGTGGTTTTGCAACATGCTTATGTGAGGTTCTCACGTAAGGTGTTGTGTTCGGAACTAACTTGAGTCAAGTCGAGGACTTGGGATCGTATGGATTGGTTGTTTATTCATGTGCAGGTGTTGCTTGAGTTCAAGACATGGCTGGTGATGGGATCCATTGGACTAGTCTCAGGGAGGAGATGAGGTTCCAACAACCAAATTCAGGAGGAATTGTGGTTGAGCTGATCAGGAGGTTGCGCAACATGATTGAATCAAGAACAATGCATGTGAAGGTATCGTGGACGTCATCGGAAGATGTTTGCACGTGTGCAAGGAGTGCATGGACGTGGCTACATGGTTCCGAGACGTGATGAAGAGATGTGGACGTAAAGAGTTGGTCGGAAAGGTCCAACCGACTAGGTTATGGACTCAGGCTGCGGCTGAGTCGGGTTTGACTCAAATATGGAAAGATTTGAGTTGGTTATGATAGGATTTCGTGTGGGTCATGAATTTGAGTTGTTTAGGAATGTGGGATGCGTTCCTAAGGTGTATGGAAGCCTTAAGATTGCTTCTATCTGCGTATAGAAGAATCCTAAGCAGTTATGGAAAGTTACGATTCATGAACAGAGTAGGATTAGGTTCCTGATTTGAGTTGAGTTGGCTTTCGAGCTGGTTATATAAACAAGGGAGCCCAGAGCTCGTGGTGAACGACTTTGGGGCTGTTCCTCTTGTGTTCTATTGAATAAAATTTGTAGTTTGAAGGAACTTTTGTGCCTTGTTCGTCCGACTTGTTCCAGACAAGTTTTACTCGTCGAGTTTCTGGACAGCACTACCTTTCGTCGGTGGTTTTATCATAACTCGAGTTTTACAAATCCAATTGACGTGATTCTTATTGGGTTGTCTTCACAACATGATTATCTATCATCTGTCAAAATTTCACGGTCATGGATTTGTGGTCTATGATCTACACGAGTTTCTTTGAAGCGTTCGAGAACTGTTTTTTTCTCGGGTAGGGCAGATTGACCTTTGTTTGATCTTTCGATCATAACTTGAGTTTTTCTCAACGGATTTGAGTGATTCTTGTTGTGTTGTCTTCGTGACTTGATCTTCTCTGATATCTATCACTTTTGTCACAGTGAAACACGTCTAGATTAGTCTCACACACGATTTCTTTAACAGATTGTTTTTCTACCGAAGGGGTTGGGGTTTTAATTGTTTCTGCTGCGTAAGATTTTTAAATCTACCATTCACCCCCCCTCTGGTAGCTTTTCACGTGCTCTTCGATCCTACAAGCGGAGCAAGAAGTCTGCCATCACCATCATGGAGGTCAAGCCCTTGCCAGCCAAGAATTGGATCCTCCTAAGGGCGGGCTTATACTCCTTTGGCAACCCGTGGGATGCCTCCTAGGTGGTAGGGTCAGAGCCTGGACGGCTGGACAACATTTTCAGCGAGGGATGTGGGTCTGTCCTCACAATCGCCCAGTCTTCCCTCCAGTCGCTCCACTTGCCCCCTTTGAATGAGACAATGTAACCCCGGGTGGTGTTGTCCCGATGGCGCAAGTAGTAGGTCCCCACTTGAGTCATCACACTCCTTCCATTTGTCTTCATCACGAAGAAATGCTGGAACAGCTCCACCGTGGGCGAGCAGCCCACGAACGCCTCACATAGGTGGACGAACACAATGACCAAGGCGATGGAGTTCGGTGATAGATGGTGAAGTTGCAGCCCATACTCCCCCAGCACTGCAAGGAAGAACCTTGACAATGGGAGTGCAAGACCAACAGTGGCATAGGCAACGAAGAGAACAATTTTTTCCTCACGCGGATCCCGAAGATCGGGAGACTCATAGCGGATCATCCATCTGCACTCTGAAGCTGCCCAGCCAAGGAGCCGCCTCATCGGCACCAGATCTCTGGCCGATCGGAAGTGGGAAGGAGGCAGCAGTGAAGCCATTGGAGCAAGCTAAGGTGAGATCTTTGGCAAAAGGGTGAAGAAGGTTCGGACGCTCAAGGAATAAGGCGAAAACTCAAGCTGCGAGGTTTGAGTAAGGAAGGAACCGTTCCCTCTAATGAAGGTTTTCCTTTTTGATCATCCCCATGATGCCTTAGTACTCTGAGCGAAGGTTCAGACCACACCACTCAACACAGAGCACCCTTGACAATGGGTCCTATGTCCCCGCTCTGATGCACTGGCCCAGTTGGTCTGCCGCCTGGGGAAGCTGTTGAGGTAACTCCGATAATGGTGGAGTGAACAAAAGTGCTATAGCTGCAACGAGAACCATCGCGGTTAAAGGCACTGCAGAAGACAAAGATATTACAGCAAGCAAAGATCCCGTCATCGTAGTATCTCAACCAGAAGAGGACGTGTAGCGACGATTGGCAGAAGCACCCACTGCTTCAGCCATCCAAGAAAGAATTCAAAGCATAGTGCGGGAAGACATGGAAAGGGCTGCACCTTTGGGCTCTTCACCACGCCCCAGGGTAGACCTAGGGGCCATTGTTGGTACCCTGGAGAAGGGGTACCCTCGCACACAGGATGAAGACACCAAGGCATGTCCGGAGCTGCCACGTGTCCTATAGGTGCCAAGGCCTTTGCCCCCCACAAGATCGAGCTGCGGGGCTGCCATGTATTCCTTGAAGATGGCACTTGGCCCCTCTGGTGTGACGGGCTCCAGAGACGCCACATGTAGGGATGGGACCTCACCCAACCTTGGGGGAGCGCCCCCAGAACAGCCACGTGGCAAGGAGCGCAAGGACTAGCAACCCCAAGGGAAAGGGCCTGGGGGTGCCACATCCCCCGACGAGCCCCGGAGCTACCACGCGTCATGAAAGACCAGGTCTGACCTCCCCGGCCCTGACGCTACCATGTGTCCCGCGGCTCGCCTCGGACGGTAAGGTACGAAGACAAGGGATGGAGCGCCCTGCTCAAGTCAAGCATTGAAGACACGCACCCACCTCCGACGCCCAAGGCAGAGCACGCCAGCGGTCAGAGACCGCTATGACCAATCGCGTCACAGTGAAGGCGCCGCAGGTCTATGCCACTTGGCCATGTGGGTAGCTTGCAGCAACAAGACTGGCTGACGGGACATCTTCTGCTACCGTTAGGAATGGCGCATGGGCTACTGACAATAGAGGAGGCAAGACGGCGAGTCTTCACTGCCTCGGTTAGGCAAGCTTGTGCGAGAAGCCATAGATCATTAGGATAAGATCGCCCCAGGACCCCACTTGTAAGGCGTTCGACCTTGTCTATATAAGGCCGGACCGCCACTGTTACAAAGGACCAGACCAAAACATCACACATGCATACACACATACTAGCAATACCATCCACTGTGGAGTAGGGTGTTACGCTCCTTGCGGCCCGAACCACGTAATAACCACTATCTCATACTTCCATCCGCTAGAACACTTGATTGAGGACTAAGCCCTTCCGAACAAAGAACCTCCGCGGGCTGCTCCTTAGCAGATCCGAGGGAAGTGTCACTCTAACACTTCGACATAATCCAAATCATCCCTATCAACAGCCTTGAGATTTGAAATGATGATCTTGTTGTCAATAAGACCTCCAAGCCAAGAATTTGGGTAAACTTCATATATGTAAATGAGTATTGCTCACCATTAGTGAGCCAAGTGATCCTCCAATCTCCTTGCTTATGGAAGTAGACTGTGGTGTAGAATTGCACAATAACTTCAATGTTCTAGTCATATCTGAATGCCATGAGATCTTTGAGTCCATGGCGCTCTACGACCTCAATCACTGCATTGAATGCAACATGATTCTTTCCGCCATGTAATTCCATTCGATCCATTAAGCATCGATCACAGGTGTTTGCTTGGTCATATAGACTATCCGATAGTAATCACAATGAAAGTCACACCAAAATCGAGGGTTGGTGTGCTTCTCATACTTATAGCGGTCTTCCATCCTCAATCTCTTAGCCTTCTCAACCCCTTTTCCTTTGAATAAATTGGCATCAACAGTGGCTTGTCGATTTGGATTTCTAGCAGGTAAGGACATTCTTAAAGGGCCAATGGGTTGTGAGGACCTCTTACCCTTTTCTTTTATGGTGACCCCAACTTGCGCCTTGCTCCCCAGCTTCTTGACAACTGACGTTCTCTTCTTTGCTGGTTCACCTGCTGGTGCCTTGCCTTTGTCCTTTGCACCTCTAGCCACTTGAGTTCTTGTTTTTTCACCCATGGTCACAAGCCTCTTCTTCTTTGGGACTTGTTCGGCTGCATCTGGTTTATGAGCCTCTCAGTGCTATTTCTTGGCATTCCTTGCCTTAGTCCTCGACTCGAGGAGAGCTATAGCAAGCTCTCTCTCCTCACGAGCACAGCGATAGGTTTCTAGCCTTGCCACCTCATGCACGGGATCAGATAGAGGCGAGTCATCGAAGTTCGACATTGTCCCTGAGAAGAGATAAACATGAGAGTATATGAGTTCAAGGAAGTGGAATATTGTGTTACAATTCACAAGAATAATCAAAGTTAGGGTTTTCACTATGAACCACGAACTTGTTGTCCAGGGGCCGGACTAGTCCGCACAAGCCGGACTTGCCCGCCCTAAAGACGGACTAGTCCGGTGGACACAATAGGAACCCTAATCTTGATGATTTTTGTAAAAACTACGAATCGGGGCACAATATTCCTAGGCTAGAATCACAATGACATATAGAACAACTTTTTGCGAAGAGGTTTCTTTCAGAAGACCTAAAAGATTTGAGTTTTGAAGGATTTAGGGTTAGGTAAAGAATACCTCTTCAAATATTCAAAACGACGAAATGTGGATGAAGAAGCGGCCGAGGATGTTCGGGGAAGAGTTCCCACACACCTTGGGGCTTCAATCCACGGATTGGAATAAGTTTTTGGTGGATGGATTCGAAAATCACCAATTTGGGGGCACGGTTTTCGTGTTTGAAGAAAGAGAATCAGAGGGGAAGAGTGAAGAGTCGAGGAGCTCCCCGGGGAGGTTAAGTCCCCAGGGGGCAGACTAGTTCGGTTGGAGACCCGAACTTGTCCGGCCTACGGACTCAGTCCGGACAGCTGGACCCCGGACTCGTCCGACCAGTGAGGCGGACTAGTCCGGTCCAAGGGCTGTAAACCATATATATTTGGATTTTCACCAGAGATTTGATCCTTTTGGACTAGTTTTCACAAAATATCTCTGCAAATATGGTCAGTAAGCAATCAACAACCAAACTATGATCATAATTCACAAAGATTCAATAATTTCAAATAGTTTTGTAGAAAATTGAGGGGGAAGAATTTTTCGCAAGCATGCATGAATTTTGAATCAAATACAAGTAATGATCAGATGTGCAAGATTCAAGCCACATTTCAAGAATCTAATATATTGAGTTCATTTCTATTTTCACAAAATCTTTTCCCATCTAAGGGCTTGGTGAAGATATCGGCCAATTGATTTTCAATTATTACATGGAAAATCACTATGCTCCTTTGATGCAGTGGTCTCTCTGGAAATGGTGGCGGATATCAATGTGCTTGGTCCTGGAGTATTCAACTGGATTGTGGGCTATTTTTATGGCACTCTAATTGTCACATAGGAGAAGCTATAGCGCAAGTTTATGCCATAGTCCCTAATAGTTTGTCACATCCAATGAAGTTGTGCACAAAAACTTCCGGCTGCAACATACTCCGCTTCAGCTGTGGAGATAGCAGTGTAATTTTGTTTCTTTAAGGACCAGGACACTAGGGACCTACCCAAGAATTGGCAAGTCCTGGAGGTACTCTTTCTATCAACTTCACACCCCGCATAATCCACATCAGAATATCTAATGAGATTAAACTTGGAGCCCTTGGCGTACCAAAGTCCTAGGTTTGGTGTGTGAACCAATTATCTAAGAATTCTCTTTATGGCAGTCAAATGACAAACTTGAGGAGCAGCTTGGAACTGAGCACACATACACACACTTAGCATTATATCGGGCCTAGATGCACATATGTAAATCAATGAACCAATCATGGAACGATATACCTTTTGGTCCACACTTGGACCATCTTCAGTAAGGTCGAGGTGCCCATTGGTTCCCATTGGAGTCTTGATGGGTTTGGCTTTGTCCATGTCAAACTTCTTGAGTATGTCTTGCGTGTACTTTGTTTGACCTATGAGCGTGTCTTCTTTGAGTTGCTTCACTTGAAATCCTAGGAAGAACTTCAACTCCCCCATCATGGACATCTCAAACCTTTCTGTCAGTGTCTTTGAAAACTCATTGTAGGATCGAAGAGCACGTGACAATCTGCCAGAGGGGGCGTGAATTGTAGATTGAAAAATCTTACGCAGCGGAAACAATTAAACCCCAAACCCTTTTGGCAGAAAAAAGATCTATTAAAGAAATCGTGTGTGAGACAAATCTAAACGTGTTTCACCATGACAAAAGTGATAGATATCAGAGAGAATAAAGTCACGAAGATAACACAAAAAGAATTACTCAAATCCGTCAAGAAAAACTCAAGTTATGATCGAAAGATCAAACAATGGTCAATCTGCCCTACCCGAGAAAAAACAGTTCTGGAACGCAGCAAAGAAACTCGTGTAGATCATAGACCACAAATCCAATGACCGTGAAATTTTGAAAGATGATAGACAATCAAGTTGTGAAGACAACCCAAAAAGAATAACGTCAATTGGATCAGTAAAACTCGAGTTATGATAAAACCACCGACGAAAGGTAGTGCTGTCCAGAAACTCGACGAGTAAAACTTGTCTATAACAAGTCGGACGAACAAGGCACAAAAGTTCCTTCAAACTTCAAATTTTTATTCAATAGAACACAAGAGGAACAGCCCCAAAGTCGTGCACCACGAGCTTTGGGCTCCCTTGCTTATATAACCAGCCCTTAGGCCAACAGGACTCCAATCCTACTTAGATCATGAATCGTAACTTTCCATAACTGCTCAAGATTCTTCTATACGCAGATAGAAGCAATCTTAAGACTTACAAACACCTTAGGAACATATCCCACATTCCTAAACAACTCAAATTCGTGACCCACACGAAATCCTATCATAACCAACTCAAATCTTTCCATATTTGAATCAAACCCGACTCAGCCGCAGCCTAAGTCCATAACCGAGTCGGATGGACCTTTCCGACCAACTCTTTACGTCCACATCTCTTCATCATGTCTCGGAACCATGTAGCCACGTTCATGCTCCTTGCACACGTGCAAACATCTTCCAATGACGTCCATCATACCTTCACATGCATTGTTCTTGATTCAATCATGCTGCGCAACCTCCTGATCAGCTCAACCACAATTCCTCCTGAATTTGGTTGTTGGAACCTCATCTCCTCCCTGAGACTAGTCCAATGGATCCCGTCACCAGCCATGTCCTGAACTCAAGCAACACCTGCACATGAATAAACAACCAATCCATACGAGCCCAAGTCCTCGACTTGACTCACGTCAGTTCCGAACACAACACCTTACGTGAGAACCTCACATAAGCATGTTGCAAAACCACAGTAACACGATATCATCCATATCCACCAAAACGCACCAAAACCTTAGCAAATGAATACTAAGCAATCTTTCCAAGTATATAAAGCAAGTTCAAAACTTTGCAAATGAAAAGCAGAAGTATTGCGGTCAAGTTCCGGACCATCCCACAGCAAGCCGGAGCTTGACCCGGATCTTACCAAAACTAGTACAATGAAGCACCTGCCGGAGCTTACCAAAACTAGTATATCCTAGCACCGGAGCTTACCAAAAACTAGTCAAAACTAGTCAACCCAAAACCGGAGCTAGACAAAGTACGTCAGAGCTTAGCAAAAGCATGCCGGAGCTATCAAATATATGTCGGAGCTATCAAAGACATGCCAGAGCTAAAGATAAAGCTCACCGGAGCTTACCAAAGCTGGTCGGACCTTACCAAGAAGTCGGACCTAGCATCGAACGTAACCGAAGCTACCCAAACCAAGCCAGACCTACTGTCGGACCTTGTTGTAGTTCAGAGCTAGAGTCGGACCTTGATAAAAAGGTGTTTTGGTGATATTCAAAACTTTTATCATCAAAGCCAAGTGTATTCACTACAAGCCAATGTATTCAGCACACATAGGTCTTACAATCTCCCCCTTGATGAATGCATTGGCAACACCATTTAAAATCCGAACATTGGCTTATTCACATAAAAGTTTTGAAGACAATTTCTCCCCCTTTGTAAATCAAAAGTAAATGAGAAGAAAAATTATCCCATATTATCTCTCCCCCTTTATTATCTCTCCTTATGCACATATTCTCTCTCTCTCTTCATGCTTATCTCTCCCCCTTTGACAATGTATTCAGCAAGTCATGAGATATAAACAAATTATCTCTCCCCCTTTAGTTGTTATGAGCATATTATAACATATACATATAAACAAAGCTCATCCAAGTCATACTATCAAATACCTTACATTATCACATCAATGAAATACATAAAGTAGTGTAAGCCATGCTAGAGATCAAATGTAATTTTCAATTTAATCAAGTCATGATCTCACAAACTTAACTATTTCAAAACCTGAAAGCATGACACTAGTTGCTGCATTTTATTATTTTTCAAAGCATAAATTTAGATCATATGATATTTGCAAGAGATTATATGCGCGTCTGCCTTATTCTAACCAACCAAGCCAAGCCTATGTCATTTGACAATCAGAAGCTTAAGGACATGGTTTTAGTCATACACAACTTCTTCCAAGTTCATATCTAAGTGCAATGACAAGCCATCTCAAAAGAAGAAGTGCGATGCATGCATATTCTCTTGATCTTTTCTCAATTTATATTTGTTCATAAAAACTCAACATGTGAGTTGATTACTTGATGAATTCTTAATGATTAAAAGCAATTGTGAACATGTAACAAGTTCAAAACAGCAAGAAAGTTCGACCATGACCAGTTTTAGTGTAAGTAATTATTCCAATTACTAGACATGGCAAAAACTACAAAATGTATAACACGAGTAATGTAGTAAGAACTTTCATCATGTAAAAGGAATCACAAAGTCATATATGTATGAAATACTATGCTCATATTATTTTAATTTCAGATTCACACAAAGACTTCCCAGGTTTCAAAAACTCCCCCTCAATTTACGCCATGAGGATGCATAACCCCTATTTCACTACGAATGTAACAAAAACGAGTGAAATATAAAGGTTTTGTAAAAATGTCAGCCAATTGTTGTTCGGTATCTACATGGTGAAGCACAAAGTTTCCTTTTTCAACATTATCTCGGAGAAAGTGATACCTAATGTCAATGTGCTTAGTTCTAGAATGTTGCACCGGGTTTTTAGCAATGCAAATGGCACTAGTGTTATCACAGAATAGTGGAACACTATCTAGATCAACCCCTAGTCCTTAAGTGTTTGAACAATCCAAAGAATTTGTGAGCAAGCACTAGCAGCAGCTACATATTCAGATTCGGCTGTGGATTGTGCAACTGAATTTTGTTTTCTAGAGGACCAAGCAACAAGAGAATTACCAAGAAAATGACAAGTACCGGAAGTACTTTTCCTATCAATCCTACAACCCCCAAAATCAGCATCTGAAAAAGCTTTCAAAGTAACGGTTGAGGAAGAAGGAAGAAAAATGCCAAATTCTTGAGTTCCATGTAAGTACCTGAGAATCCTTTTGACGGCTTGACAATGTGAAACACGTGGGGAGGCTTGAAACCGTGCACGAAGACATACGCTGAATTGTATGTCCGGTCTTGATGCCGTGAGGTACAAAAGTGATCCGATCATGCTTCTATATTCTTTTTGATTCACGGGTTCACCATCTTCATCAAGTTCAAGTGTTGTTGCTGTTCCCATTGGTGTCCGAAGAGGCTTGCTTTTGTCCATGTTGAAGCGCCTTAGGAGGTCTTTGGTATACTTTGTTTGATGCACAAAGGTACCCTCCTTGGTTTGCTTGATTTGCAGCCCCAAAAAGTAAGTGAGTTCACCCATCATACTCATTTCAAATTCGGAACTCATCATTACTGAAAACTTGGACACAAGATCATGAGAAGCACAACAAAAGATAATATCATCCACATACACTTGAACGAATAATGAGTCATTGCCATGCTTAAGCACAAAAAGAGTTTATCAACCTTGCCCATGGTAAACCCCTTTTCAAGTAAGAATGTTTTTAACCTATCATACCATGCTCTATGGGCTTGTTTGAGACCGTATAAGGCTTTGGACAGTTTGTAAACATGATTAGGAAAATCTGGATTTTCAAAACCCGGTGGTTGTTTGACATAAACCTCCTCATCTATGTAGCCATTAAGAAAAGCACTTTTAACACCCATTTGATATAGCTTAAAACCTTTAGATGCTGCAAAAGCTAACAAAATTTTTATGGCTTCTAATCTAGCGACAGGAGCAAAAGTTTCATCAAAATCTAGACCTTCAACTTGAGTGAAACCTTGAGCAACCAACCTAGCCTTATTCCTAACCACAACCCCATCCTCACTTTGTTTATTTTTATATACCCATTTAGTTCCAACTAAAGTGTGACCTTGAGGTGGAGGTACAAGTTAACATTATTTCTTTCGAAATTTTCTAACTCTTCTTGCATGGCAATAATCCAAGATTCATTTGTGAGTGCGTGTGATATATCTTTGGGTTCAAAAGAAGTAACAAAAGCAGAATGAGCATGAGAGTTTGGATCGCAAAACCTGGACCGTGTGACTCGTTCGTGCAAGCTTCCAATCATCTGTTGTGGGGGATGATCTTTGTAAAAACGTAGGGGAACATATGTCTCACAAGCTTCTTCTTCATTAGGTTCATCGTAGATTGATGAGCTTGTGACTTGTGGATGATCAGGACCAGCATAGGTGATAGCCGGAGCTTGTTCAATGTCCGGAGCTGGACACGTGTCAACTTCGGAACTACCAGGCAGTATCACCGGCTCTTCTTCATCTTCGAAAATACCCTCCCCCTGAGGATACGGATCTGGTCCTTCAACATCGGAGCTAGTACCTGGGCTAGCTTCATCAAAAGTCACTTCACAAGTCTCCACAATTTTGTTAGTGTCAAGTAAAAGCACACGGTAGCCTCTAGTATGAGATGGATAACCAAGAAACATGCCATCAATGGATCTAGGTTCAAATTTATCAAGATTACCATGTTTCTTAACAAAGCATTTGCAACCAAAGACCCGAAAGTGTGTAACACTAGGCCTATGTCCAAACCGGAGCTCATATAGTGTTTTACCTAGCTTAGCATGCAAGAAAACACGATTTGAGACATAACAAGCGGTTGCTAACGCATCAGCCCAAAATTTCCTAGGAGTTTGATATTCATCAAGCATAGTCCTAGCCATCTCAACTAAGGTTCTGTTCTTCCTTTCTACAATACCGTTTTGTTGAGGTACATATGGTGAAGAGAATTGATGATCTATTCTATTTTCAGCACAAAAGTGATCAAAAGATTGATTTTTAAATTCAGTTCCATTATCACTTCTAATTGCTTTTAATGATCCAGGGTGATCAATTGATAATCTAAGAAATAAAGTTATAAAGTGACTAAAAACTTCATTCTTAGACGCCATAAAGTAAACCCAAGAATATCTAGAATAATCATCAACAATAACAAGAACATACCATTTACCTCTGAAGGATTGAACACGTGAAGGTCCTACGGTGTCAAGATGCAAAAGTTGACATGGTTCAGTTGTCATGATCATTGTGAGAGGAGTATGTGAACCTGCAACCATCTTAGCATGTCTACAAGAAGAGCACACGATATCTTTGTCCCCTTTAAGCTTTGGCGGCCCACATATGTGATCAATGAGCACTAACACGCGTTAGGTGATCAAAGCCCACGTGACCAACTCTATGATGCCAAAAATATAAGTCCTTTGAATCATTAGCAACTAGACACCTATGCTTAGAGGAAGACATATTAAAATCAGCTTTAAAAACTCTTCCAAACCGAGACATGTTAAACATAAGCTCACTATTTGAACCTACAACTTTGCAACAATTTATATTGAAAATAATTTCTAGATTTTCATCTAGCAATTGTGCAACAGAAATCAAGTTGTATTTCAAATTTTTGACAAGTGCCACATCCTTCAAAGTGTAGTCATCATTTACTCTAACCGAACCCTTAGCTATTATAGGAGTTGAAGAATTATCGGCAACATTCTCTACACGTGACACAAAAGAGAGGGAGGAGAACCAATCTTTGTTACCGGTCATGTGGCGTGAGCAACCTGAATCCACAATCCAAATATTCTCCTTCCTCAAACGTGTAATCTACATAAAAGCACAATACGTCGATGACTCAATACTGGGGTTAGTCAAAAGGCATTTAGGAATCCAGTACTAAGTCACGCGACGTGCAGTAGGAAAAACACGCGAAAGCTGAGACAAAACAGCAGGTTCATCATGTCTCGGAACCATGTAGCCACGTCCATGCTCCTTGCACACGTGCAAACATCTTCCAATGACGTCCATCATACCTTCACATGCATTGTTCTTGATTCAATCATGCTGCGCAACCTCCTGATCAGCTCAACCACAATTCCTCCTAAATTTGGTTGTTGGAACCTCATCTCCTCCCTGAGACTAGTCCAATGGATCCCGTCACCAGCCATGTCTTGAACTCAAGCAACACCTGCACATGAATAAACAACCAATCCATACGAGCCCAAGTCCTCGACTTGACTCACGTCAGTTCCGAACACAACACCTTATGTGAGAACCTCACATAAGCATGTTGCAAAACCACAGTAACACGATATCATCCATATCAACCAAAACGCACCAAAAACTTAGCAAATGAATGCTAAGCAATCTTTCCAAGTATATAAAGCAAGTTCAAAACTTTGCAAATGAAAAGCAGAAGTATTGCGGTCAAGTTCCGGACCATCCCAGAGCAAGTCGGAGCTTGACCCGAAGCTTACCAAAACTAGTACAATGAAGCACCTGCCGGAGCTTACCAAAACTAGTAGATCCTAGCACCGGAGCTTACCAAAAACTAGTCAAAACTAGTCAACCCAAAACCGGAGCTAGACAAAGTACATAAGAGCTTAGCAAAAGCATGCCGGAGCTATCAAATATATGTCGGAGCTATCAAAGACATGCCGGAGCTAAAGATAAAGCTCACCGGAGCTTACCAAAGCTGGTCGGACCTTACCAAGAAGTGGTACCTAGCATCGAACGTAACCGGAGCTACCCAAACCAAGCCAGACCTACCGTCGGACCTTGTTGTAGCTCAGAGCTAGAGTCGGACCTTGATAAAAAGGTGTTTTGGTGATATTCAAAACTTTTATCATCAAAGCCAAGTGTATTCACTACAAGCCAATGTATTCAGCACACATAGGTCTTACACTCATCACAAAAAGTTTTGTTAGTAGAACCAAATATAATGTCATCCACATATATTTGGCAAACAAAAAAATCATCATTGAAATGCTTGGTGAATAGAGTATAGTCGGTCTTCCCAATTTTGAAACCATTTCGAGTTAGAAAGTCTCTAAGGCACTTGTACCAAGCTCTAGGAGCTTGTTTGAGGCCATAGAGAGCCTTATACAATTGGTAGACATGGTTTGGGAAGTCCTGATCTTCAAAGTCCGAGGGTTGCTCCACATACACCCGTTATTTGATTGGACCATTAAGAAATGCACTCTTCACGTTCATTTGGTAAAGCTTAAAATTAGGGTGAGTAGCAAAGTAAAGTAATATGCAAATTGATTTAAGGCTCGCTACAGGAGCAAAGGTTTCATCGAAATCCAAACCTCTGGCTTGTGAATACCCCTTGGCCACAAGTCATGCTTTATTCCTTATAACCACACTGTGCTCATCTTGTTTGTTGTAGAACACCCATTTGGTACCCACAACATTTGCATTTGGCCTTTTCACGAGATCCCATACTTGATTTCTTTCAAAACTGTTGAGCTCTTCTTGCATGGCCATCATCCAATCCAGATCCCGTAGTGCTTCTTCAACCTTGTGAGGCTCCAAAGAAGAAACAAAAGAGTAATGTTCACAAAAATTTGCAACACGAGATCGAGTAGTTACCCCCTTGGAGATGTCTCCAAGGATGTTGTCAACAGGATGGTCCCATTGAATGCTTTGATGTACTCTTGGGTGTGATGCTTGAGTTCTTGGAACTTCATCATCTTCTTACTCACTTTCTTCATCTCCCCCTTGACCGATGCCTCGATTTTCATCTTGTTGAAGCGCATATTGAGGGTCTTGAACTTGATCTTTTGAAGCAGAGTTTGCTTGATGGATGGGATGATCACTTGAGTCTAGAGGTTGTTCTTGTGGTCCAATGTCTCTAAGTGCCATCCTTCTTATCACCACTTGTGTAGCTTCTTCTTGATCTAGCACATGACGACCAACTTGCTCCACTTGGGAGCCATTAGCCTCATCAAACACTACATCACATGCTACTTCAACAATTTTGGAGGATTTGTTGAAAACATGATAGACGTAAGTGTTTGAGTCATAACCAAGCAAGAAACCCTCATCGGACTTTGAAGCAAACTTCGAGGCCCTAGCCTTCTTGTTGAGAATATAGCATCTGCTCTAAAAACACAAAAAATAGGAAATATTGGGTGTGTTACCGATTAGGAGTTCATAAGACGTTTTCTTCAATATGCGATGGAGATACAACTAGTTTATGGCATGGCAAGCGGTGTTAACCGCTTCCACCCAAAAGCGATCCGACGTCTTGTACTCATCAAGCATGGTTATAAACATCTCAATGAGAGTCCTATTTTTCCTCTCGGCCACCCCATTTGGTTGAGGGGAGTAGGGGTTTGAGAACTCATGCTTGATGCCTTCTTCAACCAAAAATCATTCAACTTGAGTGTTCTCAAATTCGGTCCTATTGTCACTCCTTGTAGTCTTGATTCTCAAGGAGAACTCATTTTGAGCTGTCCTCAAGTATTTCTTGAGGACACCTTGAGTCTTGCTTTTGTCATGCTAAAAGAACACCCAAGTGAAACATGGAAAATTATCAACAATTACAAGACCATATTTGTTACCACCAATGCTTATGTAGGCGATTGGACCGAAGAGGTCCACGTGTAGAAGCTCCAATGGTCTTGTTGTCGTCATGATGTTCTTGGATGAATGTTGAGCTCCAACTTGCTTTCTGGCTTGATATGCGCTACATGGCCTATCGTTTTCAAACAAAACATTCTTTAAACCACGGACGTGCTCACCCTTAATAAGTTTTTGCGAATTCCTCATCCCATTATAGGCTAGTATTCTATGCCAAAGCCATCCATGTTGATTTTTGCAATTAAGCATGTGTCAAGCTGGGCTTTATCCGCGGAGAAATCCACAAGATAGAGTTTTCCCTTGAGGACACCCTTGAAAGCAATTGAGTCATTGCTCCTTCTTGTGATGGTCACACCCTCATTAGTGAAAATTCTCATAACCTTTGTCACATAGTTGTGATATGGACAATAGGTTATAATAAAGTGAATCGACATGTAAAACATTTGAAAGAGTATGATTAGGGGATAGAGAAATTTTACCGGTGCCAAGGATTTTCCCTTGGCTATTTTCCCAAAGTAGATTTTGTCGCTTGGATCTTCATTTTTCTCGCTCTGGTCATATGACTTGTGCATCCACTATCAAGGACTCACTTAGTCCCACTGGAGAAGTATGCCTACAAAATAGAGTTAAGCCTTGGTTTTAGGTACTCAAGTGGTGTTGGGTCCTTTGATGTTATTCAAGAGGCAATTGGGCATCCACATGCAATGTTTTGGACTCTTGCGGAGTGGCCCGGCATACCTAGCATAAGGCTTACCAAATTTGTTTCTCAATAAGATATATGAAGCATCAAAATCATGAAACAATGGATGAGGTTTGTTTTTAGGCATGTTGTGTGATGTAGATATGTTCTTTCCTTGTTGTTGTGGTATGATCCTTCTTTAACAAAAACAATTAAGTCTTTGCCATTCTTGGGAGTCTTAGCATTTTTCTTCCTCCCCCTAGAATAGCCAAGACCATCTTTTATGATAGGATGTCTTGTGTTGGTGTATGCACTACGTGCATATGCCATCTTATTTTTGTCAAAGATGCCACCTTTCGGTGCTTGCATATTTTGTGCAACTTTAAGCTCATCTTTTAGTTTTAGGATCAAGTTAGAGCACTTGCAAGCTTGAGGTGTTTCAGATTTTACATTTCTGGAAGATGAGCTTTTGGAGGAAGAAGGTGCATTGACCTTGAGAGACTCCACTTGTGTTATCTTGTTAACTTTTGTCGAGATAACAAGTTCATCTTTTAACACAATTGTAGTCTTCCCAAGATTTCATCAAGTTTCCTTGCTCAAACTGAGTTCACGCTCAAGTGCATTGCTTCTTTCTCTTTCAATCTCCAAGAGGTCCCAAACTCTTGACATATCTCCTTTTGGTGGATGAGCATCCTCTTATCGATTGATGAGCCCTTCCTTCTCAAATATCTCATACGATAACAACATCAATTTTTTCAAGGTGCTCTTACTCATATCTTTGAGCATGTCTTCATTTTCACTACCACTATCAAAATTATCAAGTGATGAAATTGAAGAAGATGATTTAGATCTAACCTTCTTTCTTCCCTCCCTGGCCATGAGGCATGTTAGTCTTGAGCTCTCCAAGTTGGGGAAGAGCTTGTTCTCCGTGGTTGATCTCTTCATGGCAATTGTTGCCATCTTATCTTCTTCTTCATCAGAGGAGTCTTCATTTGAATCTCACTCCTTCCCAAGGTGGGCTTGTCCCAATTGCTTCTTCTTCTTCCTCTTGAAGAATTTCTTCTCTTGGGACTTGCCCTCCTTATTCTTGTTTTCTTCATGTGGGCAATCTACAATGAAGTGATCATAGTCCCCACAATTGTAACAAGCCCTCTTTGCTCTTGTCTTAGACTTGTCCTTTTTCTTGCTATCATGATGGTAGCTCCCCCTCCCCCTTCTCATAATCCTTTTGAACTTGTTGATGAAGAGTGCCTCTTCCTCATCGGTGCTGCCTTGAATGCAACATCTTTCTTCTTTGAGGAGGTAAGTTTTGGAGGTCATTGTAGAACATGGCCTCTCGCTCCATCATCTCATGGTTGATGATTCTCCCTAGCACTTCTTCCAGAGTCATCTTATAGAAACTCGGACTCTCCCGAATCAAGTAGCAAAGAGCGACATTTTGAGGCATGAATGCCCAAATCATCCTCTTTACCACTCTGTGGTCCGTCCATCGGGTGCATCCGTAGGAACGACTCTTGTTGATGAGCACCTTGAGATAGTTCTACATGTCTTGGGGGGTCTCACCATCCATGATGGTGAACCTCCCAAGTTCTTCTTCGATCATCTCGATCTTGGCCTCCCTTATGACACGATTACCCTCATGTGCCGTCTTGAGCGTAACCCATATAACCATGGCCACCTCTAACCAATCAATTCGGTTGAACTCCTCTTGAGTCAAGGAGGAGGTGATCACTCCAACCGCTTGAGCAATGCGGTAGAGTAGTACGGCTTGCTCCGGGGTAACGTCTTCCTCGTTCTTGGGAAGATGAACACCTGCAAACACAATTTGCCACAAATTAGGGTTTAAGAAAATGAGGTGCATCTTCATGTTATGCTTCCACATAGAGTAATCATTTCTATCAAATTGGAGAGGTTTCCCAATGGGAATAGACAAATAGTGATTGTTAGAAGTTAGGCGCTCATAATTGTAAGGATATCGGGACTAATCTTGTGAACCACTCCCGTTGTCATTATTGATTGCATTAATTGCCTTTGTCTCCTTCTTGGGAAGATCTAACTTCTCACGAATTTGTGCCTTGAGTTGGCGGGCTTCTTCATCGTTATTTGGATCATCTTGGAGCACATCGACGTTCTTCGTCTTGTCATCTCCATCAATGATCACTTGGACCTCATTTTCACCCCTTTCGGCCATCTTCTCTCCGAGTGGTTAGACTCTTGATGGAGAGACCTACTCTGATACCAATTGAAAGTCACCTAGAGAAGGGGTGAGTAGGCAATATGACCTGGAATTGCTTAATAAAATGAGATTAAAACTCTGAGGTTGGACTAGTCTTATCAGGGTCGGACTAGTCCACTCAGTACACAGGGGAAACCTAAAAAATTGATTTCTACAAGTTATTTGCAGATTTTAGTTCGACAAAAGATTGATACAATGTCTAGCAACCTGATACAACATAGATTAACAAACATGAACAAATAGGTTGCAAGATTTCAATGAAGGACGGTATGAACCCTAAAAGCAATTCTAGTGAATAGCGGAAAGTAAAGCAACAAGTGAGACATTATTTATCCCGTGGCTCAGCTTCATGAAGAAACCTACATCCACGTTGAGAAGTCCACAAAAGGATCGGGTCTCACTTGATCCTCTTCTCACCAATCCACCACAAAAGATCGGCTTGGTTTCCACTAATCACAAGGGTAATCACAAAGTTCTTTAGGCTTCTCACAAGTTGAGGCTCCAACAAATGATTTACAACAAGCAGCACACGAAGTTCAACAGCCACAAGCCACAAAACGCGACACCAAGTGCAAGAGATCAAACCGAGAGCCAAAGCAAGATTATCTTCCTTCTCTACCATTCCCAAACCCTAATATCCACAAGATTTGGTTATGGAGGGCAAGTAGGTAGAGTAGAAGGCTTAGGATGGCTCAAGGAAACTTGTGGCGGCGCTAGGGTTCTAGTGTTTTCTAATGGGGGTCGAGAGTCCCCTTTTTATAGGACTCTCGAAATCTGACCGTTGTGTGCAATGAATGTGTGGACTAGTCCGGCCTACTAGATCCACACTACATCACACTCCACAGAGGGTGACGTACCGTCCAACATTTGAAACGATCATGGCACACTGTACTAGTCCGGCCAACAACGGACTAATCGAAACTCAAACAAAATGTCTTGGTCCGCCTAAAAGCGAACAAGTCTGGACGCACCGGACTAGTTCGGCCACAAGGGCAGACAAGTCCAACCATCAAGACGTAGCCTCAGAAACCCCGTCTCTCTTAATACCACGGACTAGTCCACCTCACAATGGACATGTCCGAAGTACAACAGAAATCTTCAGTTCGGCCGAAAATGGACTACTCTTGGACGTCCGAACTAGTCCGACCAATGTGGCGGACAAGTCTGACATCCCAGAACTTAGCTCCAAAAACATTCACCAAGTGTATAACGGACTTGTCCGTCTTAAACGGACATGTCCAAACTCACACAGAAACTCTTAGTTCAGTCAAAAACAGACTACACTGGACAACCCGGAGTAGTCCGGCCCTGAGGCCCGAACATGTCCGGTCTCCTGGGAAAACTCTCAACAAGGCTTCTCACTTTGGTTTTCTCTCAACCACGACTTTGAACCCTCTTCTACGATTTCAATGCACTTGATACACACACACTCACACACAGAAAGCTAGTCCAAACTCAACACATAAGAAACTCTAATCTCTATGCTTGAGTCTTCGACATTGTTTTAATCTTTTCCTTTTTGAGAGATTTTCTTTCATTTCAATCGTCACACCTGTGCTTAAGATCAACTAAGCTCATTATTCTCTTAACTTGTCGTCATCAATCATCCAAAACCTATGGGGATGCCTAGATGCACTTTCACACCTGTCATGGTAATTGGTTAGTATCCCCTAGATTGATCATAATAATAGTGTTTACTTTTTGCCTTCCTTTAGGATAAATACAATACCCTTGGGAATACTCATGGTGAAATGCTATAACGGTATCCTCCGTGTGCTTGCGGATCTCATCTCTTTTGAGAGATGATATGTGGTGTTAAGAACCATCATCAAGCATTTCTGGCACCATTGCCAGAGAAGGCAAAAATGTGAAGGATAGATATTACTTGTGATTAAGCTATAGGCACTAATAGTTATTAGACATGATTACCCTTATTTGTTTTCTCCTTTTGTGTGAAAACAGTGTAGTGATGGCTAACTCATTTTATGAGATGGCCAACGAGGATGAAAGTGTTCCACTGCAAGATGATTCAAGGCGTACCTCGACAAATGTCCGCTAGGCAACATCATTGCCCTTTGTGGAAAAATCTCAGCTTCCAGCAGGAGTCAAGGAATCCATGCCCAAGCTTTGGGGAGGCTCCAAGAATTCTTCTTGGTTTACCTCCATCGTGGGATGGATAGTTGGCTCTTCATCCAACGAGGCATGCAACTGCTCCCAGAAACGAGCAACGAACATCGAGCCTCGATCTGAAATAATTGTGCGGGGAATGCCGTGTAGACACATGATTCTTGATATGTATAACTCCGCATATTTCTTTGCATTGAATCCGACATTTACCGGAATGAAGTGTGCTGATTTGGTTAGTCGGTCGACTATCACCCAAATCGAATCATGCTTCCGGAATGTGAGTGGCAATCCGACTATGAAATCCATACTCACATCCTCCCATTTCCATGTCAGAATATTCAGCGGCTGCAGCTGTCCCGCTTTCTTCATATGGTTGGCGTTCACCCACCGACACATATCACACTCGGATACGTACTTTGCTATTTCCCGTTTCAACCGTGTCCACCAAAACTTGGTCTTCAAATTTTGATACATTTTATTGCTGCCCGGATGAATAGAAAATTTGGACATGTGAGCTTCATCCAATATATTCTTTTGAAGCTTAACATCTCGGTGTAACTATCCGGTCCTTGAACCATATTGTACCATGATTATCTTTCCGGAAACATTTTACCTCCCCGCTGTCCACTCTTTCTCGTATGTGTGACATGCCCTTGTCCTTCTTTTGGGCTTCAATAATTTCCTCTCGGATGGTGGGAATGAGAGAGATTATTGAGAGCCCCATATGGAATCACATATAGACTTGGTTCCTCATCTTCCATTTCAGCCATAGTGATGTTGTGGACATGAGCTTTCCGACTAAGCGTGTTGGCAACCACGTTCGCTTTACCGGCGTGGTAGTGAATTTCAATTTTGTAATCTTTGATCAGCTCTAACCACATTTCTTGTCTCATATTCAGCTCCTTCTACGTGAAAATATATTTCAAACTCTTGTGGTCGGTGTAGAGGTGTACAAGATTTCCAAGCAAGTAATGCCTCCATATTTTTAATGCCAATACCACAGCAGTGAGCTCAAGGTCATGAGTCAGATAGTGCTGCTCATGGTTTTGGAGTTGTCGAGATCCATATGCGACCACACATCCTTCTTGCATAAGAACACAGCCAAGTCCGATGCCAGAAGCATCGCAATAAACGTCAAACAGATTTGTCGTGTCCGGCTGAGGAAGAACCGAGGCTGTTGTAAGGTGCTGCACTAATGTCTTGAGCGCTTCTTCACAAGCTGAACTCCAATTATATTTGGTGCCCTTTTTCCGCAGCTCCGTCATCGGCTTAGCGATTTTTGAGAAGCTCGGGATGAACCTCCGATAATATCCCGCTAAACCGAGGAAACTTCGGACTTCATGTACAAACTTAGGAGATTGCCTTTTCAGCACTTGAACAATCTTACTTGGGTCCACAGTGATGCCCTCATCTGAAATAATGTGTCCCAAGAATGGTACTTAGCTGATCCAAAATTCCCACTTGCTGAATTTTGCATAGAGCTTCTGGTCTCTCAATCGTTGCAGCACAATATGCAGATGTTCAACATGTTCTTCCTCTGACTTGGAATAAACCAGTATGTCGTTGATGAAGACCACGACAAACTTGTCCAACTCTGGCATGAATACTGATTTCATGAGATACATAAAGTGAGCTGGAGCGTTGGTGAGACGAAAAGACATGACAAGATACTCGTATAATCCATATCGCGTCGAGAATGCCGTCTTCGATATATCCTCCGGTCAGATTTTGATTTGATGATATCCAGACCGAAGATCCATCTTTGAGAACACCCTTGCACCAATAAGTTGATCGAATAAAATGTCGATGCGGGGCAGCGGGTACTTGTTCTTTATAGTCACAGCGTTGAGCGGTCGATAATCCATGCATAACCGCAATGTTTCATACTTCTTCTTGACAAACAGCGCCGAGCAGCCCCAAGGTGACGAGCTTGGGCGAATAAAACCCTTTTCCAAAAGGTCTTTCAAATGCTCCTTTAATTCAGCTAGCTCATTAGGCGCCATTCAATACGGTCTTCGAGAGATCAGTGTGGTTCCCGATACAAGTTCAATCTTGAACTCGACGTCACGTTTGGGTGGCATGCCTGGCAAGTCATCTGGAAACACGGGATACTCACGGACCACCAGAATATCTTCAAGTTTAGTTGCTTCAATGATATATACAGCTGCACTGTCCCGCTCCATGCTGTCCAAAACCAGATTGTGCTGTCCGTGCATCGGAGAGTCAATTTGGACAGTCCGGGTATCGATATTAAGAACGGCACCGTGATGGTTCAACCATGACATCCCCAATATTACATCGATCTTCTGTCCCTTCAATATAATCAGTGACGTTAAATAAATTTTTCCCCCCAAACATAAAGCTGCTCGGGGAACAATCTGATTAGCAGAGATACTTCCACCCGATGAACTTATAAGATAACTATTCTTTGGAGTATTGGTGGATAATTGGTGCTGATCCACACATGATTTACTGATAAAATTGTGGATAGCACCGGAATCAAAGAGTATGAGGACGGGTATGTTTTTGATAGCAAACATGCCTGCTAGCACCGGTGCTCCCTCCGAAACACTCTTGATCGCTATATGTTGAACATTTCCGGTTTGCAGTGCTGTCCTCTCTGGTTGAATACGGGGCTGAATACACCGTTTTACTGGTACTTGCCCGCTGCTTAACATCTTCTCTGGGCAATGCTTGGTATAATGCCCAACACGATCACATGTGAAACAGTTATACTTGTTCAACGTCCCGCTAACTTGAGGCCCGTATCTGCATCTCGCTACGAGATAAATGCCCCTGGAACAATTTGGGACTGTTCTTGCTGCTGATGTAATGCTGGTTGGAAATCTGATACTTCAAACGACCGACTCTGATACGAACTCGGTTGTCCAGCCGACTGCCATATCTGACCGGACGGTGATCGGTACACCACATGGTATTTCTGAGGAACATTATATGTGCTGTGCTCTGCACAGCAAGTCTCTTCTTTGACTCCTCCGTGATGCGCTCAAGTGTGGCATCCTCTTGCGTAAACGCGGCATTAAGCATAGCGTTGAACAATCCGTGATTGAACAATGCAAGCTTGTCTTTCAACATGGGGCTTAGACCCCGATAGAAATACTCTCGCTTCTGATCCTCCATACTCACATACTCCGACGCATATTGCGCTAGATTAATAAAGACTTTGGAGTATTCTTGAGCACTCATTTCTCCTTGCTTCAAATCAAGGACCTCCTGAAGCTTCCTTCTCATAATGGCAGGAGGAACATGATAGGCGTGGAATGCCTTCCGGAACTCTGTCGAAGTGACTTGCTGTCTGGCGGCCAAGGAGGCGATGTGGTTCGCCCACCAAACACCGGTGATGCCATGTAGTTGTTGTGCTGCATATAAAACTTTCATATGATCACTGCACTGTAGCAGTCCAAACTTAGCTTCAATGGTGCGGAGCCAATGGACCACATCTAGAGGTTCACCATCACCACTGAACATGGGGGGTGCAGTCGCCAAGAATTCCGGATATGTTGCTTGCTGAGGTTGACGAGTGCCTTCGGCTTGACGTCCCCTCTGATTGGACGTAATATGCATGAGGGTTCGCAGCAGCTCGGTCCGCTCGTCGCGCAAATCCACCATGGTTGCGATATCATACGCCAATGTAAGCGGAGATGGAGGTGGCTGTTGCACCAGCTGTTCCGGCTCTCGGAAGTCATCCCTTCCCTGACTTGAACAACCGACCTCGTATGTTGTGCGAGTGTGCACCATTCTGCAGTTACAGTCATTAATCCAACATGAGACGTGATATTGCAAGATCACACTAGGATGAAAACAATAGTGTGTGTATTGATAACCAAACTTGCATAACGGTAATATATATTGATATAGTATAAACTTCATACAGAATACATCATCCCTGGACCAATGTTACAATAGCGAGCTCCAAAAAAATGAACTCCATGGATCGAAGTTTATTTCGACTATCGTTGGTCGCGATGGGACGTTATGCGCGTTATTGTGCGTATACACACTTTTATCTTCAATATGACACAAACATGGTCATAAAAGAAAAGAGGTTCGAGTGGATCAAACCCTCAATTCCACTGGTAAATGGTTGAGTATCAACAACTGGTCCGTTACGACACTTCTCGAATTGAAATCGAGGACCAGATTTATAACAAGACCAAATTATACCAAACCGATGAAGTTTCTGTTGAAACATGACCCACTTGTACTCAAACATAAATTTTGCCCAGTAAATGGCAGAATCAGATCTTGAGGTGAACTACAAAGTTGAATTACACTTCAAGACCATTCCAAAAAGTATTGGTTTATCCATCAGATCACTTCTGGTTGAGAAGATATGGCATTGTAAACCTGACAGTATTTCTGGAAAATATTACAGCATCTCCTTTGTTTATGCTGATTTTGGGCCACAATTTCCAGATATAAAACAGCAGAATTTACAGAAACCACAATCTACAAATTTGTAATAAATCTTACAAGGATTCGAGAAATGTCTTGCACAATCCGGTTCAAATTTTTTTAGATTGAGATATGGTGAAAACCATCAGGAGTCCATATAGGGTTCCATTTTCTGTCCAGTTTGTCAGATTTTGGAACTTTGAACTTTTTAATAGGTTAGGAGTAACTTCAGTTCTAGAGTTGAACATAACAGTTTTAAAGGACTTACTAAACTTTCCATCCATGTATTTTGCACCTTCATTGGAGTTTTCTACTGAGAGATATTGTCTCTCAAAGTCAGGTCTTTTTTCTGGCAGAAAACAGAACACTCTGTTTTTAAATTTGTGACTTCAAAACCTACTCCAAATTTGAAAACTTAGTTCAAACTCAGAGCTCGATAGCTAATATAAGTAGTTTTACATCTTATAAGTTCAATTTTACAGAAAAGTTGTTAATGCATCAATGGAGTATACGTCGGTACTACGTGCCTCACAAAATAAAAATTCTAAGCAGGTATTCCGGCATACGTCTCAACGGTGGCACTTAATGACGTTCACTCGCAAACGATTTCTAAGTGCAATATGATCACATGGTCAGTGTACCTGTCACTACACACAAACTACTGATCAATCATATGGTGTTGTACAACACAGCCCGCACGGGCAAACATTTCACAATAATATATATGAAAGTAAAAACATTCGTCCCATATCATTCCATACAGGCTGCCCCGAGTTAAGCCACGTCTCAAGGTACATGACCGGGTTTTCTACCACCCGATGGGGTCCCACGTCTTTGCAAAGTGCTGCACCAATAGGAGGCACATCGGGTTATGTCCCACCCGGCGGGGGCTCCCACTAATTTTAAAGCACGCTGGGATACAACGTACCATATGTTCTCAGAAACATGGAAAGTTTCAGAGACTCATATTGACATTTCCGTGCCAAGCCACGGAAACAATCACATGCTACATCTCGCATGGTGAGCTTACCACAATTGATCCGTTTGCAGTGGCGTACCTTACCTCTTACCTGACATCGGAGTGTCGTTATAGAATATAATAACACAAAAGTTAGCTTTGCCACCTTAATAATTTATACTAATATAATCCTTATGTGGTCCTAATACCTTATCCTATGTTTTCCTTGTAATACGGTCATTATTTAGTGTGTTATTCCCAATGCGGCTCTGATACCAAGCTATGGGGACTGGAGTCCACACTTTCCAGGAATCGCATTGGGTGGTGCCGTGGATGCGGCACCCAACAGCACACATGTAAAGGAACACGTATTACATAAATCATTTGCTAAAATTTACAAAAGTGTTTAGTTTACAAATAGTTTATATAAAAATAAACTACAGCGGAAGATAAGATTACAACTCTCGTACTTAAGTCTAATAAGCAAAAGAGAAGCTGTCGAGCCCACGGACGCTCCTCACTAGCCACAAAGACCAAACAGCAGCGGCATGGTTCCCACATGAGTATATCACTCGGAGAATCCCGAGTCTCATCGGACAACCATAATCATAAGCACAGAGGTTAGTACCTGCAAAACAACTTATATGGCAACCGTGAGCACGAAGGCTCAGCAAGACTTAACCGTCTCACCTAAACATGAAACTCTACATGAGGGTAAAGACATAAATATAGGATGGCAGATTTGCATAATGGGCTCGCCTAAATGTGGGTCCTTTTTTTCAGATTTACAACAGCAGCTTAAACCTTGTGCGGGGCAACATCGTAACTCCACAATCAAACAAAAACGCTTCATCACGATGCTGCATGCCCAAGGTGGAAAATAAATTTAGTGAGCACTATACTAATACATACAACAAAGCAATACCATGATAATATAATGTTCATAACAGCATCAATTAATTCTCATCTCAAGTGCAAGTATTAACTACGTCACAACTCAGTGAACAAGTGATACTCATATCCGCGAGGGACGGTGATTCGAATCAAAGATACCCGGAATACACGACATGTACGCCCGTACTGGAGGTCACATAGGTGCACTCCACGGACGTCGTACGCAGCCACCTTTCTCAAGTTCCGCTCAAGTTGAATCGATTCGATCGTCTAGGACAGTATTCCCACTCACAGTGCACCTTTCCGCTGTGAAGATGTCGTGAACGAGTTTCCGTCTACTGTGCTGCGGCCGAAAGCCTGAGGCGATCAAAAAAGTCTCAACAAAGGCTTCCCAAGGTACATCGGTTTCCTGGACCCCATATATCCAGTATGACTCCGGTACAGTTCCAACTTGCTCAGCAGGGCGGCATATGGATCAGTCCTTAACCGACACAGGGAGGGCTACACACCCAAGACCATGTCTTGCTGCATCCTACGCCCCTGCCTGGTCTCATTTACAGATTACTACTCCATTTTCTTTGCACCAATCCCGTGTGAAAAATTCCTAGCCATGCGAGTAGATTCCAACTACTCAACTTCTACCGAATTCTATACAATATTTAGCATTGTAGAATCTGCATGATGCCTTAACAACTACCAAAATACTCCATTGGTTGATCTGGTCATGCAAGCGGATTTTCAATCACCTTAAACCTAATGCACATAACTCACCCTAGACATAGGTGATACAAATCAAAATTTTGTAATAGCGCTTAAATGCAAACCGGGGCTTGCCATTGGATTTGACTCGATAAATGTTAAGGTCGGGCTTGGCCTTTCCCTGGAGATTCCTCCATGAAGACTTCGCGATGGAATTTCGAAGTTCCTTATCGACGTTTGTCGTCGTGTATCCCATTGACATGAATATGCATAGAACATGAATGCAGTTTTAGCAAATGATGATGCAATATTGTTCCTGACTTATACAGGAACAAAACTAGCTGGAGATAAAGTTTTGGTTGCTGGAGTGTACAGCAACAAAGAGGACCAAGATTGAAGTTGTGAACCTATAAAGTGATATCGATTTAGTTTTGATTTAGAGATATGAAACTGAATTATCTCTGATAAACAGTTCCAATCACCTGGAAACTTTTACAGTAGGTTCCTATGGTGATATATAACCAACCATTAAAGTTTCAGCTATAACAATTAAATATTATAGCCTACAAAATTCCCACAAGAAAAATGACTATCTGAATTTTCATGATCAAACAGAGAGTTTTTCATGAGTGAAACTTTGTTTTCTTGATATGGGACTCCATTTAGAGTCTATAAAAACATAGTTTTACAATTATATAAGCTTTATACAGGGTGATGTGATTTTTACAAGTTTCTAGAAAATGCTGAAAAGTTTCTGTTGTTTTTGGGCATTCTATGACCAGTTAGGAAAATCTCCAGATTGAACTAGGTTAATAAAGTCCAATGAAGCTGAAATTTTTACAAGAATTCAGAAACTTACAAAAAAAACATTTTAACAAAATTTAAGATTTTTCTAAGAAGATAATAATCAGATAAAAATCAAACATAATTTTGCTTTAAAGGGCTCTACAAGAAAATCTAGGGATTTTCATGAAGATTGGGTTGTAGTTCTGGTTAGTGTAGATAAAGATCAAACCAACAAAGTTAGTTTGACAATTTTTGAAGCTTTCTACTAAGAGATATTCAATTTAGAAGCTTGCACAAGTTTCTGTACAAATTCTAAATGAATTTGGCAATTTTTATGTGCATAGAGGATACACAGATGATCAGACCATGTAAATGAAGTATAATGACCCTGAAATTTTTACTGGAGTTCATGTATATTCAAATGAAGGTTCTGGAAAAATTTGGTAATTTTCCAAAGAGCAGAACTATAGGGATTAATTCTATAAGCATCTTGCTTATTTGAATTATGGAGAAATTCCAATGGACTTTCGTACAACTCCAAGTGCACCACTGGAAATTATTATTCATGCTGGTTCTAACAGAACTTATTTGGGACTTTTTTGACAATTCTACTAGGCGATATGGATTTTCAAAGTGGGGACCAAATCTGGAATTTAATTTACATCGGGAAATTTGAATAAGGAAGGGGCCCACGGGTTTTAAAATGGGCCAATCAGGAGCAAGCCACACGGGTCTATAAAGTTCACGGGCATAGCCACATTTGATCACCGGGCTGCAGCTGATCCGAGGCGCGCGCGTATTAGGCTGACGGCTGGGCCCCACGGGGTCTTCTTCCACCTCGCGCCAGCGGCGCTCGGGCTCGGCGCGCAGAGGCAACCGACAGCGGCCACTTGCCAGTGGCCGTTCCAGGGCACGCCGGCCCTCCAAACTCATCGCCTACACCTAAAATCCGACGGAGAACACGAAGGTATGGTTCCCGATGGCGATTGGCGGTCGGAGGTGGCGGTGCGACAGCGGCGAGCGGAGCTAGGGTTTCAGTGAGCTTGACTTGCATTGAAAATGGGTTAAATCACTCGGGAAATAAACAGGGAGCTTCCTCGGAGTATGGGGATGATTAGAATGGATAGGAAACGTGTCGACTGTTGGAGTCGGCAGATCCCCTGACACTACTAAAGTGTTGAAGGAGTTTGTAGTTCGGTTTGGGCGCGCGGAGACTCAAGAAAGTGAATCACGATTGGACACGAGAGACACAGTGGTTTACGTGGTTCGGGCCGCCTGAGCGTAATACCCTACTCCACGGGTGTGTGTGTGTGTTGTATTAACTTGTGAGCTTGAGAGCGTTCGAGAGTCCCCTCCTCGTGTATCGTCGGTTTGTCCTTTTATAGTACAAGGACAAACCGTTACATGTCGGCCTGGCCCGACATGTGGCCCTGGCGGTTACTAGTATTGATACACGAGATTAATTGTTGTTAATAACCCTGTAACGGCTCCGACAGTGCCGTTACAGGTGTTAAGATCGTCCGATTAAGTGTCATTAACGTGGAATTAATGACAATTAATCGGGTCTTGAAGTCCGCGGCTGTCCTTTGAAGATCCGGAGCCGTTACAATGTCTCCCGGAGGTTTGAAGCGGCCAGCTCCGACGTATGGACACGTGGCAGCTCCGGAGCTTGCTTGTGGGAAGCGGGAAGCTTTGGGGTGGCCTGGCACGTGTCAGGTCCGGAGCTTCTCTCGGTCGGGGGTTAAGTCCGGAGGTGCCGTTTCAGTACCTAGCCCGGAGCTTCACCCTTGCGGGTAGTAGCTCCGGTCTGACAGTACACGTGGCAACCTAGGGGTTAACCATGTTGGAGAAGCAGGTCCGGTTATGCCTGACAAGTGGGCCTCCGAGGGTCTTCAATTTGAGTAGACGTCCTTCCCTTGAGATCTTTGTAACCTCAGGGGGTGTATGGTTTTTAGGGTACCGACAGTGGCCCCCTGGACCTACCTCCGGGGAAAGTCACCGGGGTGAAGTCATTCCGTCGGAGGTGGGTCCATACTCGCGACTCTTGAACTGGGTCTTCAAGGGTCTTCGGAGGTGCCGTTGGCGGGGCTTTACGGTTAAATCCCGACGCGTGGCGCACCTCAGGCGGCAGATAAGATCTTTGACGTGCGGATCTCTCGCAATTGAAGGTCGCCGGTTCCCGATGCGAAAACCGTATCGGTTCCGCGCGCCTTGTCAGTTCGCCGCCTTTGGGTTTCCCGCCTCGTGATGACAATTGTTCGCCTGGGTAAGAGCCTCGACTTGATCGTCAGGGTGGTCCTGGGCCCCCTAGTCATCGGCAGGGTTGAATTCTCGAGTAGTATCCTTGACTCCCCTGCAGTTTCCATCCAAGCGTTGCGAGGGCTTACTTAAGAAGGAAAGCGCACCGTCGGGAGTTCTTTATGCTTCCCATCTGTTCTTGCGCTCAAACTCCCAACTTGTGCTTTGCTCCTCTTCTCTTGCCTAGCTTTGCTGCGATGGAGTTGGGTCTGCGTGAGAGTCGCTTGAAGACAGACGGCGATCTGAAGAAGGTCCGGGCCCTCATGGGGTGGTCTTCGGACTTCTTCAACCGCTCGGTCCGCGTCGGCGGAGAGCTTCCCTTTAAAAAGGAGGACTCTGGCGAGATGGTGTACTTTTCCTCGTACGCCATGGTGGGGCTGATCCCACCGTTTTCTTCTTTCTTCTTGATGCTGTTGGACTTCTATGGTCTGCAGCTGTACCACATTGGCCCTCACTCCATTCTCCTTGTGTCCATCTTTGTCCACTTCTGCGAGATGTGGGTGGGCATCCCTCCCTGCATCGAGCTCTTCCGAACCTTCTTCACCGTCCAAACCACCGGCCGAAGCGATGAGTATCTTGGCTTCTACTACTTCGTGAAGCGCAAGAAGTGCCCATTCAAGTACCTCCGGTCATTCCCTTCCGGGAAGTGGGATGACTGGAAGAAAGATTGGGTAGTCGTCCAGGTGGAAGAGCATGAGCGGTTGGAGCTACCAGACGGTCTGCCCGGCATTGACACGTCGGTATGGAGCGAAGTTCCGGTGCTGGCGGGAGCTTTCGACCCTATCTTGACCAGAATCCGCCAATGTGTGGAGGGAGGATTGACTCCCCAGGCGGTGTTCTGCAACTTCCTGTCCAACAGGTGGGCACCGCTGAAGATAAGGGAGAAGCTCGCCTGGGCCCTCAACAGCGTGATGGACGAGGATCGGGTTGAGACCGGGTTGAAGTCCAGCATGGTGGGGAAGTCCTTGGAGTTTCACCTCAAGAAATTCCAGCACGGCATCGACGTTGACGGAGATTACTTGACTCCGCCGCCGGCTTTCCTCCCTCTGAACGTGGAAGTTGAGTTCAGCAGGGAGCTCCGGCGAAAGATGCCCGCACTTGACGATCTTGGTGTCGTTGAGAGAAGATCAGCCACCCGGTTAGCGATCCCCGGGTTGTCCGAAGGCGGCTCCGCCCCTGTCTCTCAGCCAAGAGCTGAGGTCATCGGCAAGGGCAAGGAGCTGGCGGAGGAGCCGGAGAGCCAGAAGAGAAAGCTGCGACATGCTGACGGAAGGTCCGTCGAGCCCGCCACTTCCCCCCCAGTTCCCCGTCCTCAGGAAGGAAGATCCTCCGCCGTCGTGGCGACTGTCCCCGTGGTGGGGTCCTTCCGGAACATTACTGTTCCGGCGGTGGGATCCTCCCGGAGCGCGACTGCCCCCGCGGTGGATCCCTCCCATGGTGCTAGCTCCGGGCGCGCGTCTCCGACACTAGAAGCGGTGAGGGCCTCCAGGTCCAGGAGTTCCTCCCGATCAAGGAGAGCTCCGACCCGGGAAACGCCCGCGGCTACGGCAAGTCCTGGGAGTCCTCCCGGAGCTCCTATGCCGACTGTGGTCAGCCCGGATCGTCCGGGAAAGAGGTTCCGCGCAAGCTGGTGCGTGAGCCTCCCAAGGTAATTTTTCTTTCTTACCTCGATTAACTTTTAATTGTAGCATCTGTTTGCTCCATTTCTTCGTTCTTTATCTGCAGTGTTCCCAAGAAGGGGAGTGAAGCTCCGCCCTCAGCCACAGTGTCTGAGGCTGCGAGGGCTTCTGCTCCAGCTCCGGTGCCGCCCCAAGCGGAGGCTGCGACAGCTCCGGCGCCGGCTGTCGTGGTCATGGACCTCGACTCGTCTCCAGAAGTTCCCGTGGTAGCGCCGGACCACGGGATTGAAGATGCGCCAGCGGCACCCGTTCCGGAGGTGGAAGCTCCGGGTCCTGGTGCTGCAGAAGTAGAAGCTCCGACTATTGAGTCGGTGGAAGTGGCAGTCCCGGCTTCGGAGCCGGAAAGTGCTGAAGCCCCGGCGATTGAGCCGGAGGTGGCTGAAGCTCCGGCATGCGAGCCGGAAGTTGAAGTAGTTCCGGCAGTTGAGCCGGTTTCTTCCGAAGCTCCGGTCGCAGAGCCGGTGATTGTTGGAGCGTTGGCCGCAGAGCCGGCGGCTGAAGAGGCGAGGGAGCTTGAGCCTCCCTCAGAAGAAGTGTCCCGGCCGGAGCCAGTGGAGACGACGACATCGATGGTACCTGTGGCAGAGCCAGAGTGCCTGAACGAAGTCGCCGGCCCCCAGCCTGAGGGGGCAAATGAAGACTTGGTGGCGGGACCTCCTTCGATGGCTACTGAGGCCATCCCGGAGGAGGGCCCTAGCACTTTGGAAGCTCGGGGTTCCACTCTCGTAGAGTGGGACCCAATTTTTGTAAGTGAAGACCCGCTGGAACCAGCGGAAGAGACCCCAGCAGGTCCGGAGCCCATCTCTCTGTCGATGTCCATCGACAACGCCTGCTCCAGTCTACGTCAGGTCCAACTGGCCTTCTTCCACGACAGCAAGGCTCTTGAAGAGGAGCGCCAAACCCTTAGGCGGTGGCGTAATCGGCTCCAATTCGAGACTAAGCTGGCGCAGTCGAGGCTTGCGGATGACAAGGAAAGGATTAGGCGGCAGAAGATCCGCCTGGAGCTCTGGGGTGAACTGCTGGATGAGAGGGAGAGCATGACTCACGCCCTTGATACTCAATCCCGGGAGTTTCCACGACCAAGCTAAGGCTGCTAACGACGCGGCCAATGCTCGGTTTGATCAGCTCGAGGCCATCAGCACCGCACTCATCAAGCGCCGAGAGGCACTTGAAGGAAGGGAAAGACGGCTCGAGGATGAGGAGCAAAAACTCCTGGAGCTACGGGATGACGTCTTGCGACGGGAAGAAGAGCTCGCCGAGAAAACAGCTCTGGCGGACAAGGGCCTCGAGGAGCGCACTAAGAAATTGGAAGAGCGCTGCCTCGAGGAAGAGGAGAAGACCTGGGTGCGGGGGCAGGAACTCTACGAATACGAGTGTGCCCTTATCGCCCGGGAGAAGAAAGTGGAGGCTAGGGAGAAGGACCTGGTCGACCGCCGGAACAAGATCCATCTCCGGGAGGAGGAGCTCGGAAGACTTGAGAAGCGAGTTGCTGCGAAGATCCAGCAAAACGCCAAAGAAGTTGAGCGCCTCTCCCGCGAGAATTCGGAGGTGACGGCGGCCCGGAGATCCCTGGAAGAGATGAAGAACCTGAGGAAGGCGGACTCCCTGCAAATTTGGGAGTTCCTGAGCAAGGCCGACGATGCGCTGGCACCGATGGGTTTCAGCCCCGTGCTCCCGGATGATCCGGAGCCGGAGCCGGACCTTGCGTTGCAAGCGTTGAGCGCCGCGGGCAGCAAGCTCTCCAAGGTGAGCGACGTTGTCGCGGACCAGCTGGAGGTCGAGGGGCAATCCCTGGCTAGGAACGTCACAGAATATGTGTTGACGTGCTACACCAGCCGGAACCCTCGATTTCCTCTGGACCCGGTGCTTGAAGGCCCCATCGAAGGAGAAGGCGAAGCTACCCGAGCCAGCGTGTCGGAGGTCGCCCAGAAGGTTGCCGAGTTCTTCCATAGGGTCTAGGACCGTCTCTCTTAGCCTTTACTTGTATCTTCTCTTCTTCCTCAATTTTGTAATCCCTTGTCTCCAGATGTAATCTCCGGTCTTCAGATGAAATGAAATCCCCAATTTTTTGCGAATTTCATTTTTTTGTCTTCAACATCTTTATCTTCACTTGGCCCCCTGGTAGATGTGCACAATTTGATTGTGGACATGTACCAAAAGGATGTTGAGTTTTGTTGAAGACGAATTTGCTTCGAACTTGTGGAATTTAGGTCCAAAGTTTTTGATAGTGAAGGTCCCCTGAAGTTGTCGGAGCTTAGGAGCTCCGGCACTGTCCATCACTGGAGCTTAGTAGCTCCGGCAATAGCCTCTATCAACACGTTGAGCGTCGATAGTTAATACTCCAAGGTGTCGGAGCTTAGCAGCTCCGGCAATGACCTTTGCCACACTTGGTTTGTTGGCAACAGACTCCAGTGACTGGGTCTTTTCACCATCTTTTAGCCTACGCTGACGGTTGACGCCCTGGTGGGAGTCGGAGCTTGGTTAGCTCCGGTTTTTCCCATCAACGTAGGGTTCATTTTTCCTGCACACTTAAGCCAAGAAAAATAGTAAAATTCGTTCCTTGTCTATAACTTCGTCGCGGCTTACGGTTCTCAAGAAAATTTTAAGTTGAACACGATTTTTAATATGACTGGATGAATTGTCTTTTCTTTTAGATCCAACTGTCCATGGACCCACCTTACTTTGGCCTGCCGGGATGTAGGTAGAGTGGCGTACTTAGGGTGCTTGACCAGGCTAAGTCGATAGCGCACTCCGGCCCTAGAATGGCTTGGCGGCTTTCAGGCGAGTTGGCCACAGACGATATTTAAATCCAAAAAATCTGACAATTCAACTCGAATCGTATGTAAACCGGTCAAAATAGAACTTCTTAAGAATTGCACGTTTCTGTTATAGACAAGAAAGAGAAAAATAAAAATGTCGAGCCTATGCAAAAATAAATGCACGTGGAGTCTATTTCACATGAAGATGTCTTTCATTATAGGTCCGGGGTACAGGGGAAACAAGTACACTCTTAGGGTACGGAACTAGGCTAAGTGTGTTTGGTTTCTCGTTTGACCCAGGGTAGTTAGCCACACTTCTAGTCCGGAGACTGTATCAAGTGTTGCATGAGCTTTTCAAACCTTTCGGGAAAGGTCCGGCTGCTCTCCCGGAGGAACTACCCGACTCTGTACAATGACTCTATAACATACATTTCAAGTTACTTAAGACTCACCTCCGTGGAATTAAGCGTAGAACTTACGGAGGTGCTCGATGTTCCAAGGATTTGGGAGAGGTGTCCCATCCTCGGTAGCCAAGCGAACGCTTCCGGGACGGGATACTTTGATCACTCGAAAGGGCCCTTCCCAGCCGGGGGAGAGTTTGTTTTGCCCTTCTCTGGATAGTATTCTCCGTAGCACCAGATCGCCTTCCTCGAGCTGTCGGTTGTGTACATGCCGCTGGTGATAGCGCCGTAGAGCTTGGCGGTATCGGGCATTCCGAACAGCTGCTTGGCACCTTCCCTCCTCGAGGAGGTCTAGGTCTTCGCGCCGGAGCTGGTCCTGCGCGGCTTCGTCGAAGGTCCGGACTCGGAGGGAACCCAAGGTGATTTCCGGAGGAAGGATCGCTTCAGCTCCGTACACCAGGAAAAAGGGTGTTTCTCCGGTTGCCCGACTTGGAGAAGTCCTGTTGGCCCATAGAGTGGGCGGAAGCTCTTCGGTCCAATTGGCTCCGTGCTTTTTCAAGCGCTCATAAGTGCGTGTTTTGAGTCCTTTAAGGATCTCTGCGTTTGCTCTCTCGGCTTGTCCATTGCTGGCAGGATGAGCTACGGAAGCGTAGCAAACTTGTATGCCGAGGTCTTCGCAATATCCTTGAAATGCGGAGCTTGTGAATTGAGTCCCATTATCAGTGATGATCTTATTTGGGACTCCGAATCTGCTTACGATGGATTGTAGAAAATTGATTGCAGATTGTTTGTTGATCGTCACGACGGGAGTAGCTTCCGGCCACTTGGTGAACTTGTCGATGGCGACGTACAGGAACTTGTAACCTCCGACGGCTCTTGGGAAGGGTCCCAAGATGTCCATCCCCCACACAGCGAAAGGCCATGTGGGAGGTATCATTTGTAAGGACTGAGCAGGTGTATGAATTTGCTTTGCATGAAATTGGCATGCTTTGCATTTCTTCACCAGCTCAGTGGCATCCTGGAGCGCTGTAGGCCAGTAGAAGCCGTGCCGAAAGGCTTTTCCGACCAGCGTGCGGGAAGATGCGTGGTTCCCGCACTCGCCTCCATGGATTTCTGCGAGGAGCTCGCAACCTTCTTCCCTTGTGATGCACCGCATTAGGATGCCGTTGGCACCGCACCGGTAGAGATCCCCTTCTACCAACGTGTATCTTTTAGCCAATCTGACTACCCGGTCAGCGGATACATCATCGTCAGGAAGGATGTTGTCTTTCAAGTAGTTCCGGATCTCCGAGATCCATGCATCGGAACTGACTTGAGCATTTGAGTCTTGCGTGCTGGGTTGCTCGGAGCATCCGGCAGCACCTACGACCCTTGATGGCTGCCATGGTAACAGGGCCATCGGGACCGTCAGCTTCGGGATGCTGATCTCGCCCCCTTCGTTCAGTTCGGCAGGCTGAACTGTGGGTTTTGACAACCTCCGGACAAAGGTTCCGTCAGGAGCCGGAGCTCCGGTTGACGCCTTGGTCGAGAGTTCGTCAGCTTCAGCGTTGTGAGCACGCTGAACATGGTGAAGGTCTAGGACTTCGAAGTCCTTCTGAAGCCTCTGGACTTCAAGGAGGTAAGCAGCCAGCTGGAGATTATTGCAGGAGCATTCACCCTTTACCTGCTTGATGACAAGTTGTGAATCTCCTTTGACCAGCAACTGCTTGACACCATATGATAGTGCCACCTTTAATCCATAGATGAGTGCTTCGTACTCCGCCATGTTATTGGTTGCCTTGAAGTCAAGGTGTACCATGTATTTCACCTTCTCCCCGGTTGGTGCGAGGAGAAGGATTCCAGCTCCGGCTCCCTGCTTCTGCATGGAGCCGTCGAAGTAAAGGGTCCAATGAGGCTTAGTGAAGGTTGGAACTTGAGGTTCCGTCTTCTGCTCGCTGGGGCCCCCAGGGTTTAATGGAGAGGGAGTCCATTCTGCCACGAAATCTGCCAACGCTTGACTCTTGATTGCTTGTCTCGGAATGAATTCAAGATCGAATTCAGCCAATTCCGCTGCCCACTTTGCAATATTCCCAGTTGAATTGGGATTATGCAGGATCGCTCAAAGTGGATATGAGGTCACTACCGAGACTTTGTGAGCTTGGAAATAGTGTCGAAGCTTCCTTGAGGCAATAAGAACTGCATAAAGCAGTTTATGCACCTCTAGGTATCGAGTCTTGGCATCATGTAACACTTCACTGATGAAGTATACCGGGCGTTGAATGGTCCGGACCCTCCCGGAGGGGTCCGGAGCTTCCTCTTCATTGATCTGGACCCTCTCGGAGGGGTCCAGACTCTCTTCGGGGACCTTCGGGTTCTGAGTGGAGGAACCCGGAGCTTCTTCAGGAATGACCTGGATCCTCTCGGAGGGATCCGGGTCCTCTGAAGCGGCTTCTTGTGGGTTCAAGTCTGGGAGCTGTGACCCAGACCCGCTTTCAGGAACCTCCGGACCCTCCCGAAGGGGTCTGGATTCCTGAGTATTGGGTAGTTCCGGTCCCTCCGCGACCAGAACCATACTGACAACATCGTCAGTAGCTGAAATGTAAAGCAATAAAGGCTCACCAGGGTTCGGAGCTACCAGGACTGGTAGGGTGGTGAGGAACTGTTTCAGCTCCTGGAATGCCTTCTCTGCTTCTTCAGACCATTGGAATGGTCCGGACTTCCTCAGTAACTTGAAGAAGGGAAGTGCTCTTTCCGCCAGTCTTGAAATGAACCGGCTGAGGGCTGCTAGACATCCAGTTAACTTTTGGACGTCTTTGATGCGGGTTGGTGGCCGCATGTCTTCAATGGCTTTTATCTTCGCCGGATTAGCCTCTATGCCCCAGTGACTTATCAGGAAACCAAGAAGCTTTCCGGAACTAACCCCGAAGACGCACTTGTCTGGGTTTAGTTTTGTGCGGGTGGCCCGCAGCTTATCGAAGACAGCCTGCAAGGTTTCCAAGAGGGACTCCTTGTTTTTGACTTTGACCACGATGTCATCGACGTACACTTCCACTATGTCTCTGATGAGTTCTTCGAAAGTTTTGTACATAGCTCGTACAAAAGTTGAAGCTGCATTCTTGAGACCAAACGGCATGGTTGTGTAACAATACAATCCATCCACTGTGATGAATGAAGTATGCTCTTCATCCTCCCTAGACATCCTGATTTGATGATACCCAGAATATGCATCTAGAAAACACAGTAACTCGCACCCGGAGGTGGAATCCACTATCTGATCTATTCTAGGTAGTGGGAATGGATCTTTTGGACATGCCTTATTCAGTGTGGTGTAGTCGATGCACATCCGAAGTTTCCCGCCGGCCTTGGGCACAACGACTGGGTTTGCCAGCCATTTTGGATGGTAGACTTCTCGGATAAATCCAGCTTCGAGCAACTTCTTCACTTCTTGTCGGATGAAGTTCTGTCGCTCTACAGATTGCTTCCGAGGTTTCTGATGCACAGGCCGAGCGTCAGGGTAAATCTTCAGATTGTGCTCAATCACTTCCCTGGGGATCCCAGGCATTTGTGACGGTTGCCAAGCAAACACGTCAACGTTAGCCCGGAGGAAAGTGATGAGCGCGAGTTCCTATTTGTCGTTCAACCCTCCTGATATACGGGTGATTTGAGCGGCATCGGAACCAATGTGGACGACTTTGACGGGAATGTCGGTGTCGCCGCTTGGCTGCACACGGGGTGCAGAGGTCGAGCCTCGTTGACGAATGCTCGGGGGTTTCGGAGGTTGCTCCTGTCTGGAGTCCTCCTCTTGCGTCGTGGTGAGTGCGTGGAGTTCCTCCAGAGCAGTTACTCCGGCAGTGCGATCTCCGTGGATTCGGAGAACGCCTACTGGTGTTGGCATCTTCAACACCAGGTATCCATAATGAGCAGCTGCCATGAATTTGTATAGGGCAGGTCTACCCAAGATGGCGTTGAATGGTAAGTTGATCTGAGCGACATCGAAGACCAACTTCTCGGTGCGATACTTCTCCCGGGTCCCGAAGGTAACAGGGAGAGTAATAGCTCCGAGTGGGGTAATGGCCCCCGGACCTACTCCGGAGAAAGGTCGAGAGGGCTGGAGGTCCGAAGGTCGGAGCTGAAGCTTAGTGAAAGCTTCGAAGCTGATGAGGTTAAGCCCCGAACCTCCGTCTACCATGACATGATGGAGCTGGATGTTGTTGATGGTGGGAGATACCATCAAGGGTATTTGGCCAGCTCCGACCATGCTTTGAGGACAGTCCGAAGCATCAAAAGTGATGGGTGTGTCCATCCACTTTCGATGTGGCTCCGGTCTAGCTGTAGGAGCTACAGCAGCCATATCTCGTCGCATAGTCTTGATGACACGACGAGAAGTGATGTCCCATGATCCACCAAAGATGGTGTTCATGGTTTTCCGACGCTCGTTGTCGGAGACGTCGGAGTCATCGTCGACGGAGGTGTAGACGGCTTTCAGGACCTTTTTGGGGTCCTGAAACCCTAACTCCTCTTCAGCCGGAGCTTCATCGACCTTTTGTTTTCCCTCCCTCTGTCGGAAGGGAGACCCTTCCCGGCGCTTGTGGTAGCGCTCGGCAAGGTTTTGGACCTCCCGGCAGTCTTCCAGCCTGTGGCTGCTCGTTTTGTGAATGGGGCACCACATTTTGGATTTGCCACTGTCTTCGGAAGACGGTCGAGGTCTCTTCTTTGGAGGATTTTTTATGATCCTCCAAGGCTGGTTTGGAGTGCATTTCACGGCCCTCCGCAGCTCTGGCACATTTGTCAGCCAAGCTGAAGAGCTCCGTGACGCTGGTGATCTCTTTGATCGCCAGCTTCTCCAACATCTTCTTGTCTCGCACACCCTGTCTGAATGCCACAATGACAGAAGCGCTTGAGATAGAAGGGATTGTGTTACGTACCTGAGAGAACCTCTGGATGAATGACCGCAAAGATTCTCCTCCTTTTTGCACGACCGCAAAAAGGTCCAGTTCAGTGCCCGGTCGGGTGTATGAACTCCCGAAGTTGGCAGTGAACTGACGGCACAGCTCCTCCCAACTGTCAATAGAGTTGGGTGGAAGGCTCATAAACCAGGACCTGGCGGTCCCAGTTAAGGCCACTGGAAAGTAGTTGGCCATTACGGCCTCGTTTCCTCCAGCTGCTAAGATTGCAGTGGAGTATATCTGCAGAAATTCTACGGGGTTGACAGTCCCGTCGAATTTTTCCGGCAAATGTGGCCGGAACTTCTGTGGCCATCTAACCATGCGCAGGTGCATGGCTAGGGCGGAACAGCCTCCTCCTACTCCTTCTAGAGTAGAAAGGTCTTGAGCATCCCGTCTTTCTCGAGCTCGCTCGATATGGACACGGCCATCCTGTTGGCGGTATCGGCGATCAAGCTCCGCCCGGAGGTCATGTGTCGAAAGCCGAGATGCAGTATGGGTGCGTCGTGCCCCAGAGGGCAACGACGTCACTTGCTGTGACGCAGCTCGTCTTCGGTTGTTGGAGACATGCGGACCAAGTCTTCCAGACAACGTCCGTCGCTTCGACGGGGCCCGCCCTGAAGGAGGTGGACCCTGGTTGTTGAGGCGTTCGGCCGCTGCTGCGACCAAATGCTCAACATCAGCCCTCCATTGCTCCATGGCACCTTGAGATGCATCCGGAGGTGGTGGTCGCTGGAGAAGAGCACGCGCTGCATGGAGCGCGTGTTCTGGGTTGTCACGACTTGCCGGCGCAGTATGTGACGCCGGCGCACCATCATGTTGCTCGGCACGTCTTGCCGGAGAAGATGGTGGTGGTGGGAGTGTGACTCCTGCTGGTGCTGAGGCTCCTGCTGGTGGCTGCATGTTGGAGGGATTGCCTCCGACAGCCTGAGCAGCAGGTTGCCCGTTGGATGATCCAGCCGCAGAATTCACCATTCTTGAAGATCTCAGGCGCCCCTACCTGGCGCGCCAACTGTCGACTGTTGGAGTCGGCAGATCCCCTGACACTACTAAAGTGTTGAAGGAGTTTGTAGTTCGGTTTGGGCGCGCGGAGACTCAAGAAAGTGAATCACGATTGGACACGAGAGACACAGTGGTTTACGTGGTTCGGGCCGCCTGAGCGTAATACCCTACTCCACGGGTGTGTGTGTGTGTTGTATTAACTTGTGAGCTTGAGAGCGTTCGAGAGTCCCCTCCTCGTGTATCGTCGGTTTGTCCTTTTATAGTACAAGGACAAACCGTTACATGTCGGCCTGGCCCGACATGTGGCCCTGGCGGTTACTAGTATTGATACACGAGATTAATTGTTGTTAATAACCCTGTAACGGCTCCGACAGTGCCGTTTCAGGTGTTAAGATCGTCCGATTAAGTGTCATTAACGTGGAATTAATGACAATTAATCGGGTCTTGAAGTCCGCGGCTGTCCTTTGAAGATCCGGAGCCGTTACAATGTCTCCCGGAGGTTTGAAGCGGCCAGCTCCGACGTATGGACACGTGGCAGCTCCGGAGCTTGCTTGTGGGAAGCGGGAAGCTTTGGGGTGGCCTGGCACGTGTCAGGTCCGGAGCTTCTCTCGGTCGGGGGTTAAGTCCGGAGGTGCCGTTTCAGTACCTAGCCCGGAGCTTCACCCTTGCGGGTAGTAGCTCCGGTCTGACAGTACACGTGGCAACCTAGGGGTTAACCATGTTGGAGAAGCAGGTCCAGTTATGCCTGACAAGTGGGCCTCCGAGGGTCTTCAATTTGAGTAGACGTCCTTCCCTTGAGATCTTTGTAACCTCAGGGGATGTATGGTTTTTAGGGTACCGACAAAACGGATTGAAATGGGTCGCAACATGAAGGTCGACGGTGACCCGAGCCATGAGCGGTGGATTTGGGGAGAACAGTGCATATGGCATGTATAATCGATGAAACTTCAATCTTATTCTTCCTATGGATGCGCAACAGACTCTTGAACATTATATCAATCAAGATTGAACTATAATCATGCGTGTGTTAAGAATTTAACCTCAAACCTAGCTCAGTTCATACACGAAGTTCATCAGAAAATCACTAATACTCGAGCTTGGAGGGATGGAAAGGGCTGAAACTTTACGAGCCGATTCTAGATACTATAGCGCACCTTTTTCCTTCAAGGACCGTGGTGAGATAATGCTTGCATCACAGGGGCATCAAGGGAGCAGAGGGTGGCCAAACAGGGGTGTTCGCTGGCGGCCCGAAAATCGTCAAGGTCTTTGATGGGGAGGCTCCAACTGTGAAAGAAATTGATGAAGGAGCTGCGCCAAAGGTTGAGGTTAGCCATACCAATGATCCTTGCTGGATTTCGAGGAGGAGGGGAAGAACTCGGTTGTTGCAAGAATTCTGCGCCAGGGAGCTCACCAGGGTGAAGTGATCGACTTGGGGGTTGGGAAGATGATAAGGAGGACCTTGGGGGGGGGGGGGATGTAGGGACCTGGAGGCGACTTAAGCGAGCAGGAAGATCGGTGGCGTCTACATGCCAGGAGGTGGCGCCACGGTAAGAACAGGGGCAAAAATGACCCACCGACCAGTGGGTCCCACCTCTCCCTTCAAGCCTATCTTCTATGGACACTGAAATATCCCACAAACGTGTGTCGAAAAATTCTAGATATTTTATAGTAGACTAAATTGAAGGTGTAGAAATTGATTCTGAAATAAGATTGTTGATTTGACAAAGTTTCATTTGAATTCAAATTTGAATTTGAATATGGCTCGAATTTTCTATGCGTCTCAAATAAAATAGCAAATGAAGTTCAAAAATCATGGAACTTTGAAGTTAATTATTTTGAACCAAAAGAGACCTCTGGAAAAATTTGGAATTGATTTGGACAAAGTTAAGTACACATCAACTTTTCAAGTCGATGTGGAATTAAACTTTAAGTGTGTGTCTAAGTCAATGGAAACTTGCTTCAAAATTCTTGAAACATTGCAGAGAGTCCAGTTAGAATATTCTAAGACCATTGGTGAAGTCCAATTGTCATGTTAACAAAGTCTGAGCATGAGGTAGAAAAAGATTTTTAAGTTCACCTCATTATAACATGTTCATCCTTGTATGTGAATATAATTCTATCTTTCTTTACTTGCATTTAATCCTCAACTGCTATTCACATTGGAAACATGTGGGATTTTACAGCGACCACGGACATCAGAGAGGTTTACTTAGTCCACCTGGCAACAGGGAATGAAATCATGGCTTGTAGGTAAAGGGTACATTCTCTGCAGACATTTAGAAACTGTCATGACAGCCGTGCTCACGGACAAGAGCGGCTTGGTGTCCAATTCATAATTAGTCAGTGGATGGGAATGGTGGTTTGGTTGGTTGGGACTTGGTTTACAAATGGGTTATGGTTGGGTTTATTCACTTAGTAGTAGGTTCTAATGAAAGCTAAGGATAGGATGTGATTGTTATAGTGCTTAACCCAAATTTGGCCTTCCTTTCTAAAAGTTTGCATGTCATCTCTTTCCCCACTTGCTGAGTATCGTTGGTACTCAAACTTGTTGTTGCTTCTCTTTCCTCAGTCTACAATGGAGAAGAAGTGGAGAATGGAGAATTCTACGCTGATCCCAATGAGACGTTCTAGGCTGGCGCGACCCCCGAGCGACGCCTGTGCATGGAGCCACACTAGTTTATTTTTCCGCTACTTTGCTTGTAATCTCATTTAGACCTATGGGTCATTATTGCAAGACATTTATGTATTCGAACATGGCTTGTAATAAATGATATTATACTTTCGTCTACACATGTATGATGTAAACTGATCCTGGCATACATGTCGGAGCCATTCGGTTGTCTTGTTGGGACCGAGTGTGACAAAGTGGTATCAGAGTCGTGTTGCCTGTAGGACGCATGCCTAGAAAGAAAAGGATGACTTAAGGACCCTATTATATTCTAAAAAAGTAATTTATAAAATTGCTTTGTATTCCCTACCTTGTTTACTTGTTTTATTTACTCCTTTATTTATATGTTTTGTTACTGACACTCTCCTGTTACAAAAATTTGTAGATGGCCCGCACCAAGACGACCCCTGTAAGTCGACCAGTGGACGTGTGCCCCAGCATAGGCTGGCCAGTCACTTCCCACACTTCAACCCCCGTCGCCCCATTGTGACCAGTTCTGACGGCAGGGCCGCAGGTCGCCTGCGACTTCGTCTCCGAGCTGTGCTTCGTTCTGCTGGCTACCATCACCACAGCCTGTCGCTCTCCTACCACTCAGTTGCACTGCAGCGCCCAGGCAGCGTTGAGTGGACCTTCGAAATCCTCATCTACTACGGCAACGAGCTCGCGAAGGTTCACTGCAATCCTGCTTGGAGGAGCTCCCGTCGATCCGCGGAGTATGATGCTATCTGGGAAGTCCTTACCTACTAGAGACACACCTACCATTTCCGTCTGGAGGATACGGTGCACGCCTTCGTTCCGCAGCATCCTAGTGGCACTGCAAACTTTGTCTCCAGGCACGTGGAGGGACCGCTGGACCATCCACAGTCTCGTCAGACTGTTGATGATGTGGCACACCTCAGTGCTTGACTTTAGAAGGTGCAGTAGGAGATCCAAGACAGTCGTGACCTCGCTGAGCGCTACGAGGTGGTAATCAAGAGGTATCATCGGATCACCGTCGAGGACCCGGACGGCTACACGTTTGACACTTCGATGTGGACCCTAGACTCTCCGGACTGTCGTGATGGCCAGCGTGGGTCATCTTCACCTGAGGAGTCTTCTGACGAGGAGCCGTCCACTGAGGCATCTTCCGCTCCACCGCTGCCTGCTACCTCACCACCACGCGGCCCCGAGGACAACGACGAGGACGCCCAAGAGGATCCTGATGAGGACGACGACGAGGAGGACCCGAAGGAGTTCCCACTGGAGGACGAGTATTCCCCGACCTTGGCCCTGACTCAAGGATAGGCACACCCCCTAATTAGTTGAATAAGAGCAATGTAGATGTACCCGTGTGACATTGAGTTGTACTACTTCTTTCATGTTTTTTTTTGGGTGTGTCTTTTGAGTTGTGGAACGCCTTGGCGACTTGTCCACAACCACACTTTTTTGATACTTCCTTAATTAGTGAGCTATTAATAAAGAACTTTTATTTATACTCATGTTTTTTATGATTTTGCATATAGTAAGGGTATCGTATAGTAGTCTTCCCCTAGTTGTATTAGTACTTAAGACTATATTTGCTTCGTAACTCAGATGGCAGACAGGGGAAGAGGTTGTGGCCGTGACGTGCCCCTCGACAATGATGAAGCTGCAGGGTTCCAGTTGACACAATGGAATGGGAGAGGTGCCCATGGAGCACCTGCGATGAATCACATGCAACAAATGATAGCCATGCAGATGCAGAACTTGACAGAGTGGTGGCCAACATGCAGCAAGCCCAGCAAGCCGCTCCACCTCCTCCACCAAATCAGCCCCAGCCACACCCAGCACCAGGACCCCGATCCCATATGAGAGACTTTCTTAACACCCATCCACCCACCTTTGCCACTGCTTGTGAGCCAATGGATGCTGACGATTGGTTTAGAATAGTTGAGAGCAAGCTGAGAATTATTCAATGTGAAGGAAGGGAGAAAGTATTGTTAGCCTCTCACCAACTCCAGGGACCTGCAGCCGATTGGGGGACTGCTTTCACTGAGGCCCATCAAAACCCAGATAATATCACTTGGGATGAGTTCAAGACTAACTTCCGCAATCATTTTGTGCCTGAGGGAGAGGTCCAGGCCAGACGTGAGGAGTTTCTCATGCTGAAGCAGGGCCGTATGAGTGTGCAAGATTACTTGAACAAGTTCACACAATTGTCTCACTATGCACTAGCAGATGTGGACACTGACTCTAAGAAACAATTTTGTTTTAAGAAGGGGCTTGACAAGGATCTGAAGTTTGCCATGGTTTCCAGTGACTACAGCAATTTCAAGAAGTTGGTTGACAAGTCTTTTGAAGTAGAAAGGACCAAGAAAGAGTTGGATGATGATGACAGGAAGAGGAAGTTGGCTCAAGGACACACTTCCTGGTAATAATGTGTGCCCTCGCTTTGCCCCTCAGCATGCGGCACCTATGGCTCGTCCTATGAACTCTTACACAGGACAGAGGTTCCCAAACCCCTTCTACAGGACACCCACACCATACAACCAGCATATGCACCAACCACCACAGCCTCACGCCAACCAATGCAACCACCTCGCCCAGCAGTTCCAGCACCTCGCCCTGTTGGTCAGCCGCAGCAGAATCAGCAAGGAGGTAATAGAGCCTAGGGTAACAATGAATTCGTGCAGTGTTATAATTGTGGTGAGATGGGACATTTCTCCAATCGTTGCCCGAAGAAGCCGCTGCAGCCACCTACACGTGGGAGAGTCAACCACGTGGAACTTGAGGAGGCACACAATGCACCAGATGTGGTTGTTGGTACGTTTCCTGCCGATTCTCATCTAGCTACAGTGTTGTTTGATTTTGATGCTACACATTCATTCATATCTAAGGAATTTATGAGGAAACATGACATGGTATTGCACTTAATGACTCACCAGCTTATAGTTCACTCCCCTGGAGGAGAAATGTTAACACGACAAGTATGCCCTAATGTAAGGCTAGACATAAGGGGGGGGGGGGGGGGGGGGGTAGTTTTCCCAGCAAACCTTATTGTTCTGGAATCTCAAGGGCTAGATATTATCCTGAGATGGATTGGTTGACCAAATACCATGGGGTGATTCACTGCGCCACAAGGACAGTCTCCTTGACCCATACTGATGGTACAAAGGTTGATTTCTCTCCAGATCAAGCTCCAACACAGAGGATCAGGCTCAATCAAACTGAGATCATTGAAGAGATTCGAGTTGTCAGTGAATTCCCAGATGTGTTCCCCGAGGAGTTACCGGGTATGCCTCCTGACCGAGAAATTGAATTCATCATTGAGCTAGTGCCTGGAACGGCCCCAATGTATAAGAGGCCATATAGAATGGAATCTAAAAAATTACCCGAGCTTAAGGATCTCATTAGAGAGTTGTTGGAGAAAGGATACATCCGCCCTAGTTCATCACCTTGGGGTGCTCCTGTCATATTTGTACCGAAGAAGGATGGCACTCAAAGATTGTGTGTGGATTATCGTGCTTTGAATGCAGTAACCCACTGCTAAGGATTGAAGATTTGTTTGATCAATTGCAAGGAGCATGTGTGTTCTCTAAGATTGATCTTTGTCCGGGTTACCACCAGTTGAAGATTTGACCATCAGACATTCCCAACACTGCATTTGTCTCTCGATACGATCTTTATGAGCATACTGTTATGTTATTTGGGTTGACCAATGCTCCTGCTTACTTCATGAATATCTCATGAACAAGGTATTCATGGAGTATTTGGATAAGTTTGTGGTGGTATTCATCGATGACATCTTAATATTTTCTAAGAGTAAAGAAGAGCATGAGGAACACCTGAGGTTGGGCCTATAGAAGCTTAGAGAGCACCAGTTGTATGATAAATTCAGCAAGTGTGAGTTTTGGTTGAAGCAGGTGTCATTCTTGAGACATATCATATCAGAACGAGGAATATCCGTGGATCCGGGTAAAGTGGCAAATGTTCTCAAGTGGGAGACACCGGAAAATGTGGGACACATCAGAAGCTTTTTGGGAATGGCTGGTTATTATCGACAGTTTATTGAAGGATTTTCAAAGATCTCTCGGCCGCTAACCAACTTACTCAAGAAGGGAGCTACATTCAAGTGGACACAAGAACGTGAAGCAAGCTTCGTTGAGTTGAAGAAGAGATTGACCACTGTTCCAGTGTTGGTCATGCTAGACATGTAGAAGGAGTTCTTGGTTTATTGTGATGCTTCCGTACAAGGACTGGGATGTGTGTTGATGCAAGAGGGACATGTGGTGGCTTACACTTCAAGAGAGCTAAAAAAGCATGAGAAAAATTATCCGACCCATGATCTGGAATTAGCAGTTGTAGTTCATGCATTAAAGATATGGAGAGACTACCTGATCGGAAAAAGGACGGAAATCTACACAGACCATAAAAGCTTGAAGTACATCTTCACTCAGCCAGACCTTAATCTTCGCCAACAAAGGTGGTTAGAGCTCATTAATGACTTTGATGTTGGGATCAACTATCACCCTGGAAAGGCGAATGTAGTCGCGGATGCTTTGAGTAGGAAGACACAATGCAACAGTATGATGATACAAGCTCATCAACCGCAACTATGTGAGGAGTTTTCAAGACTAAACCTATGCATAGTGTCTAGCACAGATGCAGTAGTTATGGAAGTGGATTCCACATTAGAACAAGACATCAGAGAGGGCCAAAAGGAGGATAAGAAAATCCAAAAACTTAAGAAGATGATGAAAATTGGTAAAGCCCCAGATTTCAGGGAAGATGAACACGTAACACTATGGTTAGGGAAGAGGATATATGTGCTGAATGTCAAGGGGATCCGAGAACTGGTATTGAGAGAAGCCCACGACTCGTACTACTCTATTCATTCTGGGAGTACCAAGATGTACAAAGATCTTAGGGATAGATATTGGTGGCTTGGTATGAAATGTGATGTGGCTGAATACGTGGCTCTGTGTGACATGTGCCAGTTAGTCAAGGCGAAACATCAGAGACCTGCTGGACTACTTCAACCCCTCAAGATACTCGACTGGAAATGGAAAGAGAAAAGTATGGACTTTATTGTGGGGTTGCCAAAGACTGAGTCGGGATACGACTCCATATGGTTCGTTGTGGACCGTTTGACTAAAGTCACTCACTTCATTCTGGTCAAGGAAAGCTATAATGGTTCACAGTTGGCAGAATTATACAGGGCAAGGATTATATGTTTGCATGGTGTTCCAAAGAAGATGGTATTTGATCGGGGTACCCAGTTCACCTCAAGATTTTGGTAGAAGCTACATGAGTCAATGGACACTCGTCTTAACTTCAGCTCAGCGTACCACCCGCAGATGGATGGTCAGACAAAATGCACCAATCAGATCTTGGAGGATATGTTGCGAGCATGTTCTTTGAAGAACAGCAAGAGTTGGGACAAGAATCTGCCATACGCAGAATTCTCTTACAACAACAACTATCAAGCCAGTCTCAAGATGTCCCCGTTCGAGGCACTTTATGGGCGAAAGTGTAAAACAACTTTATTTTGGAACTAGACCGGGGAAGGTCAAGTGTTTGAACCAGAGATACTAAGAGAAGCCTGTAGGATCGAAGAGCACGTGAAAAGCTACCACAGGTGGGGGTGAATGGTAGATTTAAAAAATCTTACGCAGCGGAAACAAATAAATCCCAACCCCTTCAGTAGAAAAATGATCTGTTAAAGAAATCGTGTGCGAGACTAATCTAAACGTGTTTCACTGGGACAAAAGTGATATATATCATAGAGAATCAAGTCGTGAAGAAAGCGCAAAAAGAATCACTCAAATCCATTGAGGGAAACTCAAGTTATGATCGAAAGATCGAACAAAGGTCAATCTGTCCTATCCGAGAAAAATAGTTCTGGAACGCTGCAAAGAAACTTGTGTAGATCAGAAACCACAAATCCAATGACCGTAAAATTTTGAAAGATAATAGATAATCAAGTTTTGAAGACAACCCAAAAAGAATCACGTCAATTGGATCTGTAAAACTAGAGTTATGATAAAACCACCAACGAAAGGTTGTGCTGTCCAGAAACTCGACGAGTAAAACTTGTCTGGAACAAGTCGGACGAACAAGGCACAAAAGTTCCTTCTAACTAAGAATTTTATTCAATATAACACAAGAGGAACAGCCCCAAAGTCGTGTACCACGAGCTCTGGCCTCCCTATCTTATATAACCAGCTCGAAAGCAAACTCAACTCAAATCAGGACTTTAATCCTACTCCATTCACGAATCAAAACTTTACATAACTTCTTAGGACTCTTCTATACGCAGATAGAAGCAACCTTAAGACTTCCAAACACCTTTGGAACATATCCCACATTCCTAAAACAACTCAAATTCGTGACCCACACGAAATCCTATCATAACCAACTCAAATCTTTCCATATTTGAGTCAAACCCGACTCAGCTGCAGCCTGAGTCCATAACCTAGTCGGTTGGACCTTTCCGACCAACTCTTTACGTCCACATCTCTTCATCACGTCTCGGAACCATGTAGCCACGTCCATGCACTCCTTGCACATGTGCAAACATCTTCCGATGACGTCCACGATACCTTCACATGCATTATTCTTGATTCAATCATGCTGCGCAACCTCCTGATCAGCTCAACCACAATTCCTCCTGAATTTGGTTGTTGGAACCTCATCTCCTCCCTAAGACTAGTTCAATGGATCCCGTCACCAGCCATGTCTTGAACTCAAGCAACACCTGCACATGGTGAAGAAAATTGATGATCTATTCCATTTTCAGCACAAAAGTGGTCAAAAGATTGATTTTTAAATTCAGTTCCGTTATCACTTCTAATTGCTTTTAAAGATCCTGAGTGATCAATTCATAATCTAAGAAATAAAGTTCTAAAGTGACCAAAAGCTTCATTCTTAGACGCCATAAAGTAAACCCAAGAGTATCTAGAATAATCATCAACAATAACAAGAACATACCATTTATCTCTGAAGGATTGAACACGTGAAGGTCCTACGGTGTCAAGGTGCAGAAGTTAACCCGGTTCAGTTGTCATGATCATTGTGAGAGGAGTATGTGAACCCGCAACCATCTTAGCATGTCTACAAGAAGAGCACACAATTTCTTTGTCCCCTTTAAGCTTAGGCAGCCCACGTATGTGATCAAGAGCACTAACACGCGTTAGGTGATCAAAGCCTACATGACCAAGTCTACGATACCAAAAATATAAGTCCTTTGAATCATTAGCAACTAGACACCTATGCTTAGAGGAATACATATCAAAATCAGCTTTAAAAACTCTTCCGAATCGTGACATGTTAAAAATAAGCTCATTGTTTGAATTTACAACTTTGCAGTAATTTTTAATGAAAATAATTTCCAAATTTTCATATAGCAATTGTGAAACTGAAAGCAAGTTGTATTTCAAATTTTTGACAAGTGCCACATCCTTCAAGGTGTAGTGATTAAAAGGAAAAACTTCATTTGCTAAGGGTTTGGTTAGAGTAAATACTCTAATCAAACCCTTAGCAAATGAAGTTTTTCCTTTTAATTTGCAATTGGAACAATATTTAACTTCATGAGAACGTAAAGCATTATTCAATATTGAAATTTCATTCATAGCATCTTTTAGTTTCTTTCAAGATCATCACAACTAGAACAATGCAAATCAATTGTAGAACAAGAAGCATCTTTTAAGTTTCTACTGTCAAGTGCAGCAAGCTTTTTGTTCTTTTCAATTTCAAGTTTAAGTCTATCTAGAGTGGAGGAGTGTGCAGTTCTTAGTGTGGACAATTGTTCATAGATTAAATCACATGAGGGACAAGAATCATCACTAGGAGTCAAGGTTTTCAAATGGTTGATTTCAGATTCTAGTGATTAAATTTTAGCAGCATTATCTCTAAACTTTTTGTCCATTTTCTTAACAATAATAGTTGCATGAGAATTGCATCATACAATTTATTACAGGTAGAACATACCTCATCGTTGTCACTGTTGTGTTCTGCATCCTCCTGACTTGATCTTGATCTTGTTTTGCCCGCTAAGAAGCATAAGTTGGCCAGATCGTCATCATCTTCATCACTTTCAAAGTCTACATCGCTTGAACTGAGCTCTTGAAGTGTAGTGATGAAGTTGTTAATCATCTTGTGTCCTATGGTACCCTTCTTTTTCTTGTTGGGGTTTCTAGAGGTGGTCTTGACCTTGTTCTGTTTTTCTTCACGGGTAGTAGGACCTGAAAGGTTAGGACATTCTGTATGAAAGTGTCCTGTCTTACCACATTCAAAACAGCATTGAGGTCTGGAGCTTCCTCTCCTTCTAGTTCTCACATTTTGCAATGCTTTTGAGAACCTAGTAGAGATTAGTGCTAACTCCTCTTTTGGAAATTCCTCGATCTGCTCCAGGGTTAGTGAGGACAACAAAGCAAGAGTATTGCAAGATGATGATTGGTCGGAGCTAGGCATATCACGTTGTGAGACAAATGCAATAGACTTATTTGGGTTCTTACGTGATAAGATGTCAATTTCATGAGTTCTGAGTTTAGAGTAAAGCACATCTAAAGTAAGTGTACTCATGACAGTAGATTCACGGATAGATGTAACTTTCATCTCCCAGATTGACATGTCTAATGCACTAAGAAGTTGCCTAGCATTTTCAGCATCAGAAAAATTGACGTTGACACTACGCAAGTTACTGAGAATTTTGTTAAAGCGAGCAAAGAGATAATCAATGGACTCACCGGGTTGTATCTCGAAGTGCATGTATTCTTTCTTGAACATGTCTTGCCTTACCTCCTTGATTGTGTTGGATCCTTTGTGATAGTCACAATATTCTCTCCATACATCGTGTGCCGATCGGAGATGTGCAACGCAGTCGAAGTCGCTTTGAGTTAATCCTTGTATGATCAAGTTTTGAGCCTTGTTGTTGTTGTCGACATCTCTCAGATTTATAGCTGTAACTTGATCATTTGATGGCACTTCATAAGGCTTGTACACCTTCTCCCATATTGCAAAGCCTTGCGCCTGGATGAAAGCCTCCATGTGTGCCTTCCAAACCTGAAAATCAATACCAGCAAACACACAAGGTTTGGCGGAGTATTTCTCCATGATGATTAGTCAAAAACACGTGCAAATCACAAGGATTAGAGCACCGTGGCTCTTATACCAATTTTAGGATCGAAGAGCACGTGAAAATCTACCAGAGGGGGGTGAATGGTAGATTTAAAAAATCTTACGCAGCGGAAACAATTAAATCTCAACCCCCTCAGCAGAAAAATGATCTGTTAAATAAATCATGTGTGAGACTAATCTAAACATGTTTCACCGGGACAAAAGTGATATATATCAGAGAGAACCAAGTCACTAAGAAAGCACAAAAAGAATCACTCAAATCCATCTAGGGAAACTCAAGTTATGATCGAAAGATTGAACAAAGGTTAATTTGTCCTACCCGAGAAAAACAGTTCTGGAACGCTGCAAAGGAAGTCGTGTAGATCAGAAACCACAAATCAAATGACAATAAAATTTTGACAGATAATAGATAATCAAGTTGCAAAGACAAAACAAAAAGAATCACGTCAATTGGATCTGTAAAACTCGAGTTATGATAAAACCACTGACAAAAGGTAGTGCTGTCCAGAAACTCGACGAGTAAAACTTGTCTGGAACAAGTCGGACGAACAAGGCACAAAAGTTCCTTCTAACTACGAATTTTATTCAATAGAACACAAGAGGAACATCCCCAAAGTCGTGTACCACGAGCTCTGGCCTCCCTTACTTATATAACCAGCTCGAAAGCCAACTCAACTCAAATCAGGACTTTAATCCTACTCCGTTCACGAATCAAAACTTTCCATAACTGCTTAGGACTCATCTATACGCAGATAGAAGCAATCTTAAGACTTCCAAACACCTTTGGAACATATCCCACATTCCTAAAACAACTCAAATTCGTGACACACATGAAATCCTATCATAACCAACTCAAATATTTCCATATTTGAGTCAAACCCGACTCAACCGCAGCCTGAGTCCATAACCTAGTCGGTTGGACCTTTCCGACCAATTCTTTACATCCACATCTCTTCATCACGCCTCGAAACCATGTAGCCACGTCCATGCACTCCTTGCACACGTGCAAACATCTTCCAATGACGTCTACGATACCTTCATATGCATTGTTCTTGATTGAAATATGATGCGCAACCTCCCGATCAAGTCAACCACAATTCCTCTCGAAGTTGGTTGTAGAACCTTATCTTCTCCCATCAATGGATCCCGTCACCAGTCATGTCTTGAACTCAAGCAACACCTGCACATGAATAAACAACCAATCCGTACGAGCCCAAGTCCGCGACTTGACTCAAATTAGTTCCGAACACAACACCTTACGTGAGCACCTCACATAAGCATGTTGCACAACATAGCAAAATGATATCAACCATAACCACCAAAACACACCAAAAACTTAGCAAATGAATACTAAGCAATCTTTCCATCAATGTAAAGCAAGTACAAATCATTGCAAGATAAAAGCAGAACCACTGCGATCAAGCTCCGAACCTAGAAAAAGCTAAACCGGAGCTTATTAAAGCTAGTACAACCTAACGTCGGAGCTTACCAAAGCTAGTACAACCTAGCGCCGGAGCTTACCAAAACTAGTCGGAACTAGTCATCCCAAAAGTCGGAGCTAGAAAAATATGTCGGAGATAACCAACATAAGTCGGACCTAGCAAAACATATCGGAGCTTAACAAAGACATGCCAGAGCTATCAAAGACATGCCGGAACTAAAGACAAAGCTCACCGGAGCTACCCAAAAACATGTCGGACCTAGACAAAGCAAGTTGGAACTTACGTCGGACCTTGCAGAAGCTTGGAGCTAGAGTCGGACCTTGCTAAAAAAATGTTATGGCAGCATTCAAAACTTTTATTGTCAAAGCCAATGTATTCAACACACATAGGTCTCACAAAGCCGAATGACAAGTGCGAGAGATTCGAAATATCTGAAAATAGCACGGTCAAGACAGAAGAGTTATGCAGATGCCCGACGATGTGAACTAACCTTTGAGGTCGGAGACTTTGTGTATCTCAAGGTATTAGCAGTAAGAGGTCTAAGACGGTTCGAGGTGAAGGGAAAGCTTGCGCACTGTTACATTGGTCCGTTCAAGATACTTGAGAGAAGAGGGGAAGTAGCTTACCGTCTTAAGCTACCTTCTCAACTGTCAGATGTGCATGATGTGTTCCACGTGTCACAACTAAGGAAATTCTTGAGAGTACCAGAGGAACAGTTACCCATGGAAGCTATAGATGTGCAAGAAGATCTCTCTTACGCTGAATGGCCAGTCAAGATCCTAGAGACATCAGAATGTGTCATGAGAAACAAGACGATTCGCATGTGCAAAGTGCAGTGGAAACATTACTCCGAGGCAGAAGCAACATGGGAGAGAGAAGAAGACCTCAAGGCCGAGTTCCCTGATCTTTTCTCTTAGGATGTTCGAATCTCGAGGGCAAGATTCCTTTTAAGGGGGGTAGAGTTGTACACCCATAATTTTAAAAAGTTGAAATAAAGAGAAATGAAATAGGAATGCTTCATGTATGTTTGAATTTGATTGAAAACTTGGTTTCAAAATGCACTAGACAATTCGTTTAAAATTTAAAAAGGAATTCAAATTGTGAAAAGAAAGGAAAAGGAAAAGAGAAAAGAAAAATAAAAGAAGAAAAACCCGTGTGGGCCTTAACCTGGCCCCGACCCATCTCCTCTCCCCTCCCCCTTTCCTTTTTCCCTCCCGCCGTCCCAACCCCGCAGCGGCCCAAGGCCACCCGCGTCCTCCCTCTCCTTCCTTCTCCTCTCTCTTTCTCTGCGCGTGGACCCGCCCGTCAGATCCATCTCTTTCATTACCGCGCGCGATCACGCCCGCTGATTCCGCCCTGGTTTCAAACGTCGGCAAGAAATCGCTGCATTTATGGCCCCTAGTCACCTTCCCTTGCACGAGGATCCCCTTCCATACTTCGCCGCCCTTGTTCCCCCTATAAATTCCGGTCGGCACCTCCGTTTTCCCCCACCTCGAGCTTGAAACCCTAGCCGCCGTGCCAAAGTAATTGTGCCGCCGTTCTCGTCGCTCTAGCCAATGCCTCTCCTCGAATCTTTGCTTAACTTGTTCGCAATGACTCTAGGAACTCGCCGGGCATCTTCAATCGGGAATTCCGCCGCTGCTTCATCGATTTCGTCGAGCTCCGCCGAAGACCGCCGTCGTTCACCATCGCCGACACACCTCTGTCCCGTTCCGAGCTCTGCAACACCCCTAGGTGAGCTCCCCTCATCCCCCTCTCTTTTCCACCGTAGCAGCGTAGTTTTGGCGTCGATTTGGCCATTTCGGCCATCTTCGGCGAACCCCACCGTCGAGCGCCACCGTGGCTGCCGAGCGCCACCGCGCCCCTGTGCGTGCACCGCCTCTGGTGACGCATTGGCGATGTGACCCATCCTCGGCCATCGAACTGAGGCCGACGGCCGAGATTATAAGCCGTGTACCCCTTCGGCCATTTTAAATCTAGGCCGCACGCTTTAGATCCAACGGCCTAGATTGAATCCTGTTTATACTGTTGCCCATTTTGCATTTAGCCCCCTGTGCAAATTAAAAGTATTTGCACATAGGTCCTGGACTTTATGCAATGGCCCCCTGTACTTTAATATAATTATGTCAGCACTATTAAACAATGCAATATAGCCACTATTTTCACCACTAATTATATTTTTTAGCCTCTGTAAATTGCATTATAGCCCCTGAGTAAGTTATAAACTATTTTTGGGCCTCTGCTCTAGTCTATTTTGCATAAAAACCCATGTATTCTTTGATATTTACATAAAATCAAATGTTTACGGTCTCTTTTTGTACCAATTATCTTAGGATATTATTTGCTAGCATTTTTCTAATCTGACTAGGGCAAAGTAATTTATTTAATTGTTGTTTCATGCTGAATCTTTAATAAGCACATATGGACACTAAAATCCAAACTCAACCAACAACACTAATGAAACTACAACTAGGGAAATAATGCTAGCAACATAATTGCGTAGGTATTCTTTTGTGATTGCTTATTTGTGATGTGCCTATGTTTTCTTGTTTCTTATTGTGTGTTGCTATTTTCCGTTTCACATGCGATGATGTATTTAGAGTTGGTTTCTGAGCCAGCTTACAATCTTCAGGACTACCACTTCACTGACCCACACTTCCAAGAAGGCAAGTTCCTTGACCATTTTGCACCTGTTTTATTAAGTTTTAGTTAGTTGCATGCTTAATAATTTGAATCCTATTTACTTTACCCTACCATATAATTCCTTGTCACCGGGTTGGTTTGGGTCTATGTTATTATTACTTTTACGCTTAGCCATGCTTACTATTGGGAGGGAAATACTCTATTCACATGTTATATTAGCAATTGTTATGATCATTATTGTGATATTGTGAAATGAATTGTAGTGGATAAGAATCTGGTAGGTTGGTTTGTATGGTACGGTGCAGTACGCACGAGACCCGGGTTTTGGAGCATGAACCTTGTCGGATTGTAAGGACCGTTTTATGGAGGAAACCACTAAGCTTTATAGTATCACCACAAGACTGAGTATGGGGCAGCTTGGTCGATTAACTAGGCCTTTCCCGGTGTAGTATTAGTGACTGGATAGTTTGGGGAATTGGTTCAGGGTGTACTGCCTTGGGATCCGCATGGCTCAAGAGGGGGCAACTGGGGTGTTGAGACGCGTTTTAGCGGCTCACACTTTTGTACAGGGGTGAAACCTCAGAGGACTAGCACGCGTCAGGAGAACCTTTGTAAAGACCTCGTAGTGATCTCCTGGCCACACACCAAAGGAGGTGTGTAATGTGGTTCGCGACCATGGGCATCAGGGAGGTTTACTTAGTCCACCTGGCAACAGGGGATGAAATCATGGCTTGTGGGTAAAGGGTACATTCTGTGTAGATATTTAGAAACTGTCATGATAGCCATGCTCACGGACAAGAGCGGCTTGGTGTCCAATTCATAATTAGTCAGTGGATGGGAATGGTGGTTTGGTTGGTTGGGACTTGGTTTACAAATGGGTTATGGTTGGGCTTATTCACTTAGTAGTAGGTGCTAATGAAAGCCACAGATAGGATGTAATTGCTATAGTGTTTAACCCAAATTTGGCCTTCCTTTCTAAAAGTCTGCATGTCATCTCTTTCCCCACTTGCTGAGTACCGTTGGTACTCAAAATTGATGTTGCTTATCTTTCCTCAGTCTACAATGGAGAAGAAGTGGAGAATGAAGACTTCTACTCTGATCCCGCCGAGACGTTCTAGGATGGCGCAACCCCCCGGCAACGCTTGTGCATGGAGCCACACTAGTTTACTTTTCCAGTGCTTTGCTTGTAATCTCATTTAGACCTACGGGTAATTATTGTAAGACATTTATGTATTCGAACATGGCTTGTAATAAATGATATTACACTTTCGTCTACACATGTATGATGTAATCTGATCCTGGCATACATGTGGAAGCCATCCGGTTGTCTTGTTGGGACTAGGTGTGACACTCAGCAGATCTGGGGGAAGTGTCGCATAAACACTTCGACAATACCCCAAACCTGGGATGCCATAAAATGGGTCATGAGAGCTATATTTGTTCCTTCATACTATGCATGTGGTATTTACATAAGTTGTAACAATTGATGTGGGTACCAAATTTGTAGAATAATATTACTAGGACCAAATAGGTATGTTGCATTGTAATTTAGAGGAGACCGAGGAACCTGCTATGGCTAGATTTTTGGGTTGGTCTAAAGCATAGAATTCAGAACATCCTTGCTTACAAAGATTACAATAATGTTACTCATTCATTTCATCTTGCTTATAAAGCTTAAAGGGAAGTGTAGGGAAGATGTGCGAGCTCCAATGCGAATATTTCTGCAGGGAAAACTAAATCATGGCAAACACGCACGACTACTACATCCACCGAACGTGCATCCACAACATCATTCTCACCAAGTCAGCCAATGCAACACCATCTTCATCCAGCAGCAAGCCACATATCCTTACATAAATTCAGCAACAAATACTTTTCAAAGGCCCACCGAGACTGTTTCTTCTGCCGCATCTACGGGTAGAGCTAGAGATGTTCAATGTCATCTAGTTGTTAGAGATGACGATAAATATTCATATGCTAGTGATGTCGGTGAAGGTACATGTGTTTTGCCTACAGCTGAATATGCAGGTAGTGAGGAGTAGCCAGAAGAGCATATTGAACCCGATGATGTGACACACTATGAGAGCATCATTGTGCAACGTGTGCTTAGTCAACAAATGGAAAAAAGGCAAGCCAAAACAATGCTACATATTGTTTTAAACAAAGTGTGTCATCAAACAGCGGTATTGCCGTGTGATCATTGATAGACTCAGCTGCAATGATTTGGCTGGCAACAACATGATCGACAAGCTCTCATTTTGCATGAAACTTGTGGGGACTAGGGTCCCGACAAACCAGGAATCACATTGGGTGTCGTTGTGCAATGCGGCACCTAATAGCACAACACAAAAAAAGAACACATAACATAAGTGAGCAACTTACATTATTCTTAGAGTTTTATAAAAAAAGAGCTTACATTAGCAGAAGTTTTCATACTACTCTCACGAACCTACACTACAGCAATAGTGTTCGTATCCAGCATGCAGAAACTCCGCTCTAGCATCACAGAAGCAAGCAGCATCGTCTAGGGCTTCTATTGGCTATATGCCCCGATGAGGGCAAAGCTAATCCCTCATAGCTATATACCTGCAAAACTCGTATAAATGCAACCATGAGCATAAGGCTCAGCAAGACTTCACTATCTCATCTAAGAACCTGAAACTCTACATGCTAGAAACATAAGACTTGAATTTAAACTGCAGTAAGTAAATTTTCACTATAGTAGATCATTGTTTCAAGTATATAATAGCATGTGTCCTCCTTGGGCATGGCAACATCATGAATTCCACAATCAAACAAGAAACGCTTGATTCAGATGTTGCAAGGCCCAAGGTTACATAGGCCATAGCAAGTTAATTGCTTAGAATCATAACTTTGTTCTTCTATCAGCTACCTCAATTAAGTTGCTTAACCATCTAGCAGGTTCCACCAAGTTCAAGTTGTTACTACGTATCAATGCAGTGAACAAGTATGCCACCTATCGTGAGCGATGGTGATTCGAATCATGGAAGACCCAGCTTCCACGTCACATACACCCGTCCAGAAGAGACTTACGGTTCTCCCCCGTAACCCCATATGTGACAATGTTTCACAAGACACCTAAATGTCAAAGCAGACCCACCGTCCCAAAATCATGCCCCACATACGATTTCGCCGCAGTGGTCACTACTATCCGCCGTCAGATATCGGCCTAGTATGCGGTCACAAGTTACACCAGTTTGCTAGGTCCCATTAGCCCAGTATGCATTCGGTACAAGTTAAAACTTGTCCAGCAGGGACGCACACGGTACGGTCCTCATTCTACATAGGCAGGAACTATGCCCATGGAACCACGTTCTTAACCGTGCTACTCTTCCTGTTCAGTCTCCAGTTTCTCCCTGATCGATCCCACTTATTATTGTTCCCGAGTAGAATTCGTCTACTCGAGCCATACCACTTAATCTTCTTTCCATATTAAGCATCATATCAACAGTTATGCAAAGTATTATACTACCCAAACTCCATGGATTCTTGGGTCATGAATGTCTATTATCATACATCTTTAGACTTAATGCACAATTACCATCATATAGATTATAAAATAAAACATATTATCAACTTAAATGCAAACCGAAGCTTGCCTTAGGTTGCGACTAGTGTAAATGTCAACAATTCAGTGCCTGATGATCTCAGCAAAGCTCCTCATCATTCTTCTTTCATCCTGGTCTTAATTGTTGCTTAGCAAGTCTTGTGTTTGGGTGCTGCTTGAGCAAATCTTGTTCTTGCTGCGAGATCTATGCTAGTCCTTCTCCTCCGAGTCATGCTACTAATCAATCATCGTCATATCATCTAGCGATATGATTATGAACATTTACAAACAATATATTTAAAACATCATACTCGAAGATTCTAATATACAAACAGAATGGATAGTCTCAAAAGTGGAAGTCAAGAGAGGTCATAACAGACTTAACTCTATGGAAATACCAGATCTATTGAATGTGGCATGTGTACAAAAGACTTTATAGGTTCTCATAGATGCTAATACATGACCAACTCATGCAACCTAGGAGTGCCTACCTACTTCTAGGAAACTCAGTTTGTCGCTGCATTTGTATCTGCAGCAGCTATCGGCTCATCTTCGATGGTAAGTTCTCCAATCAGCGAGATACATGTGTTGTGATCAGGATGATACTCTTCCCAACCACCTTTTTGCCAACACATCGATGATCCCATACACTTCCAAGTTCCAACTAACCGCTTGTTTGTGAAGAACACAAGCCAAAGAGAATTGTAGAATGCAACCAACATGGTGCCGTTCTTGCCCACCATTCATACCAGCACCGCACAGCCACACTTAGCGTCCCCTAATCACGAGTAATGCGTTGCAAGACAACCTCATTTGAGTGACTATCACCTTGTAAGCATTTCAGCAAATAGTTTGGATACATCTTCAACCTAACCAAGGAATCATCATCCAAGGCTCATCTTGGTCTAACTGTTCTTGTCGGTTGCAACGTTCTCGCATACCTGCATCACACATTAGCACTGATCATCACCACAGTGGTTTTGCCTTGTAAACATTCATCTTGGGTGCACCCTTGACCCAAACAAACTTGCAGCAAATCAGAGCTAACCTTGGCCAAACTGTCATTGCTGTTGCATCCTCGACGTGTTTCTGCATCTTATACATTACTCACATCACACGCCTCGCTGACAGGACACGGACACGGCTTAAAACATCACGACGACGTTGATGAAGGTGATGACACCGATGTTGAACATGACGAAGAATTTCGAACATGTGCAGCCTTGCCTGCAGGGCAGAGATGGAAACGTGACGGTCTGTAGGCGCGCTGCAGCGACATTGAGGCCAGAACACGCAGCAAACGGTGCAAACGGCCGGCGTGGGCGTGGCAATGTGCGATGGTTGCCGTTGGCGTCAGCAAGTGAATGGTCATCGCCGCTGCTGGCCTGGTTGTGGTGCCGCGCGAGTGCAAGCTGGGGCTGCATGACTAGGGCACACGGCCGGCGGTGCATTGAAGCTGGGGTGAAACAAGCAAGGTGGCGACACGGCCATGGAACGGCGAGACACGCGTGAAGGGCCATGGTGCGAGCAGCAGATTGGACGCGGCGTTCGACCGTGGGGCGCTGGAGCTGGGTGGCTTGGAGCACGGTTGCAGCGCAGCAGAAGAGCAGGGCACGCGCGGCAACAAGGGCGTTGGGATGTTCCGGCGCTGGCGCGATGCATGGGAGCGGCCAACGCCATGGCGCTGTGCGACACTCAGGATGTGCAGCCGTGGACACGCACGAGTGGCGGCAGGCATGGCCCTGGCCCACGTGAGCACGGGAAGGCGCCTGCAAAGGCGGCTGTCAGCGAGCAGAGGGCGGGCGCAAGTGGACAGCAGCCGGGGCAGTACACGGCACGAACAGAAGGTCGGGGCGCACGCTGGAACTGGGAAAAGAAGAACAGGACGACGGCCGGCGAGGAGCAGCAGCAACGCGCGGCAAGCCGTAGGCGCGCTGGTGTGAGCAGAGTCCCGGCGCACGGGCGGCACACAGCCGGCGTCGCGGCGCGAGCCGTGGGGCAAGGGCGCAGCGCTGAAGCGGGAGGGAGGAGCAGAGCTAGAGACGCCAGTGGTGCTGTGAAGCAGAGGAATGGAGGAGCAGCCATGGCGCAACAAGGAAGAACATCGGGCTGGAGGAAGGAAATCACACTTGTGAAAAATAGGGAAGCACCTCCGTAGAGGCCCGCGGTGTTTATTTATAGATGAACAAAGTACAGACCGACATGGTTACAACTCATCTGCTATTTACAAGTTTGAACAATCATGATCTAATACGTACTATGACTATCATTCGTATATAAAGTTTCCTTCTAACAACCCCCCTCGATCATAACATTATTAAGTTAAGATTGTGTTGAAACTTTTCTTGCAGAGGAAGAGTTACACTACAGGAATCCCGACGATTTGCGACGGCCGGGGCCGTCGCAAATAAGCCAAATGCCGTCACAAATAAGCTATTTGCGACGGTTCAAGTTTGTCGTCGCAAATAAGCTTATTTGCGACGGTCACCGTCGTAAATAAACTTATTTGTGACGGCTTGGAGTGGTCGTCGCAAGTTATTGTTGCGGGCTGGCATGCCCCGCAGATGCTTCTTTGCGACGGCCTAGCCGTCGCAATTAAGGGCCACTACTTGCCACGGCCTGGCCGTCGCAAATAAGTTCAGAGGACAGGGCCCACGTGTCCTCCTCCGGGAACCACGACGCTATTTGCGACGGCCAGGCCGTCGCAATTAATGCTTATTTGCGACGGCCTGGCCGTCGCAAATAACTGTGGTTTAATTGCGACGGCTTGTACTCTTATTTGCGACGGTACTGTATAAAAAGCCGTCGCAAATAAGATTTTTTATTTTTTTTTAAAAAACAGAAAATACTAACCGGCTCGATGGCCAGAATCACAACAAACACAATATACACAATATACACAATATATACATAGCATACACAAACATCATCACAATCACAAACTAAAATTCCGATACATCTCACATCGTCATCAACAAAGTAAATAAAAGGGCTCACTCGCCCATCTAACCTCCGAAGCCACCTCCGAAGTCGAAGTCGTCGTCGTCGCGCCTCATTCCAGGCGGCGGTAGCGAAGGCGACGACATTTGTGCAGCCGTCGCGGATCCCTGCAATTAATAAAACTTAGAGTTAGAATATAAATGCATCAACATCTCTCTCCCTCCCTCTCCCTCTATCTTCATCTAGATCACCCTCTCTTCCTCTCTCTTTTCATTTCTCTCTTTGTCTCTCACTCTATCTTTCTTGCTCACTTTATCTCTCTATTGCTATCCTTTTCCCTCTATCTTCCTCCCTCTATCTCCATCTACATCTCCCTCCCTCTATCTTCCCCTCTCTCTATCTCTATCTACATCTTACTCTCTCTTCATTCCCATCCTACTCTATCTATCTTTCACTCTTTCTTCTGTCTCCCTTTCTTCTATCTCTTTCTTTCTTCTATCTCAATCATTTTCTTCTATCTAACTATCTCTCTCTTTCATCTATCTCAATCTTATTACGCTGGAGAAGAAGGATTACATAGAAACTTACCTGACCCGCTGAAGAAGGATCGCCTGGGAGGACCGGTGGTAGTACCGGTAGCTGGATTCCCAGACCCTGCGCCCGAGCGATGGTCTTCCATTGCAAACATTAAATGCTACCTATTAGTAAGTCATTTACGCTGAATTAATGAGAATTTTAATTTTTAGATTGTTACCTCCATTGCTTCCCGCATCTGCGCCAACGCTGCTGCATGGGTTTGGATCGTGGCCTCCATCGCCCTCCTTTCCTCCTCATGTCGCCTTTCGTTTTCTTCTACAGTTTCTCGGAGGGACTGCATCTCAATGTCCCTCTGCGACACGCGGCGACCTCCCGTGCCCGAAGCCTGCATGGAGCTGCCTCTCGCAGGTCTACCCGCCCTCGAGTCGACAACTCCGTCGAATATGCCGAGCCTATAAAAAAGAGAGTCAGTAATATGAAATTAAAATATCTTGAATATTTTGAATTGAAAACGATAAAATGACTTGCAAACTCACCTTCTGTGTGCTTTTCCACCACCGGTTGCATACGCGGCTTGAGGATCGATCGATTGACGTTCCCAATCGAAATCCTCGCCGTGTATCTTCCTAGCCTCCTCCCCGTACTTAGCCTGCAAAACAATAAAATCGTGTAAGTTCAACAATCTATATAGTTATATTTAATATGAATGATTTCTAAACTTACCAAACGCTCGGCTGCAGCCTGACTGCACCCCGTCGGCTGAGAAGGGTCCCTGTGACCTCTCTTCCAAACCTCAGCAGGGGTGGGCGGCACCCCCGTCTCGCGCTCCTGTCAATACGTGTTAGTACGAACAATATATTTTTAATATATAAACATAAGTTACACACACTTACCATGCGTTTAGCTAAACGCAAGTGGTTATCTTGCCCGTGCCTGCTCTTCCCCTCCACCCCTCTGCAGTCTCGAGCCTTCTCAGACTTAGCTTTAAACTCGTCGCTAGCCCAATAGCGACAAAGGGCCCGAAATGCATCGGTCCGACCCTGCAACCAGCTCACGTGGCCCTGCACATAGTTCGAAGTCGTTAAAAGTACCATCGAGGATATTATTAGAAAAAAATACTTACTACACTCCACGTACCTGCGCGTACTCCTCCTCCGTCAGGTGCCTCTCGCTCTCTTGTCGGAAGTGTAACACGTGTTGCTGGTTCGCCTTCAAGTGCTCATTAATAATTTGAACACGGGCGTTCGACAAAGCTTGTCGAAGCGCCTTGGCAGCGTTGAAGTGAAACACTTGCCTCGCATCCTCAAACATGCGACGGTCGTTCGGGTCCTCTAAAGTATATCTTGCCTGCGATAAAGAATATATTGAAGAGATGTTCACTAAAAGAGTTTAAGAGTTGTAACTTAGAAACTTTTTTAACATACTTACCATAAAATTGGCCCATACGGCCTCCTGAAGGTTGCCGTGCTCCTGGTGATGGACGCGTGCGTAGTCCTCCCACGAAAGAGTAGGCACCCCGTCGATGACCCCGGGATAGTGCAAACGCACTATAGACCCGAGGACACCGTTCACCGGTCTTTGGTGTTTCTCACCGGTGAAAGACAAGTCGTCCCAAGCCCTGTAAGATATTTATTCATTCATTCATTACTTAAGTAATCAAAAGAAACTAAAATTGAAAACTATAATTTTTATTACCTATCTCCGACTGGACGAATCACGGTCCTCTATGAAGGGACCGCGGGAGGACTGACAAAGTGAGTCCTCCTCGTCCTCCACGTCTGCTGGGGCGCCACGTCAGGTGACCCAGACGGCTCCTCACCAGCCGAGTCAAAGGCCTCAGGAACAAACTCATCGTCAGCCGGGGGCTAGCTGGCCGAGGGCTGGCTCGCCGAGGGCTGACTCGCCGAGGGCTGCCTCGCCGGGGGCTGGCTGGCCGAGGGCTGCCTCGTCGAGGGCTGCCTCGCCGAGGGCTGGCTCACCGAAGGCGCCGCAGCCTCTGAGTCAGCCGGTGAGGACTACAACATTCAAATGATTCATAAGTAAGTTTAATGTGAATTTGAATTTAAAGAATTTGTCAAAAACAAGTGACATTTACCTGTGACGAAGCTCTAGAGCTGGTCTGAACGTGCCCCGGCAGCTGAGAGCGTCTGCTGCCAGTCGACGAGGCACCAACGAAAGCGTCCTCAGGTCTAGAGGGGTAGAACCCCCTCGTCGGCGGCACCTTCTTACCCTTCTTTGACGCCATCCTATTATAATTAGATAATTAGTAAATATGCAAATAAAATATATAAAATTCATGTTACTATCTTCAAGAAAACATTACTTGTAGTCACTTTCAAAATTCATCAACATCATTGTCATGTGCCTGTGCCCTACTCCTTAAACCAGCCCAACAATCTTCCATCGTGGCCTGTTCTAATTTTCGTTTTCGCGTATCATCTGCCTCTACATCTTCAACGTCTTCAAAATCTCCAACTAATTGATCTAGTCCTGCACCAAGCTCGACGATAAAAGTGTCTGGCAACTCTTCTTCTTGGTACACTTCTTCAACGTCTTCGCTATCATGGTAACCATCATACCCAGGAGTATATAGCCGCTCACGAGGATTCACCTTATATACCACCCACCAAGCACTGAGCTTCGTGCATGGATAAGGTAGATAATACACTTGTTCAACTTGATGCGCAAGAAGAAATGTATCGTAACCTCGTAGTCAGTCCTTATGTTTCACTTCCACCATTCCAAATTGGTTTTCTCGAGTTCCATGAGTACGATCAAACCAGTCACAGTCAAAGAAGACAACTCGAAGGGTCTTATTTCCGGTAAAAGTAAATTCAAGGATTTTGTTAATGATACCATAATAATCGGTTAAATTCCCTTAAGTGTCCATTGCTCTCGTCACAACACCAGAATTTGATGTTGCCGCAAGAGGACGATGAGCTTCAAAATGAGTTGTACGTAATCAATTGCTATAGGTTACGTTGCTCATGTTCATTTATAAATCATTTACGAATGAGGAAAGAGAACGAGAGTGAGGAGAAAAGTGGGTCAGAGTTGAAAGTTTCATAGTCAGGGCCGTCCACGATAATTGTGTTCGGCATGGCGTCGTGGCCTTCATGGTCGTGGGACTTCTTGCAGTTGCAGTCGTGGCCTTCATGGTCGTGGTCGTGTTCGGCATGGCGTCGACGGCAACGTACAACGTCGGCGAGCCGAGCGGCTCCTGGGACCTGCAGACCAACTACGCCAACTGGGTCGCCTCCAAGAGGTTCCTCCCCGGTGATCAGATCGGTGGGTACCTGCACGGCCACCAGCCCTCGCTCCCGGAGCCTCTCCTCCGCTGCCGTCCATGCCTTCCGGAGGATCCTCTGCCGCTACCAAGACCACCGCCACCGGCTTCGGTCTCGCCGCTGTCATGCTCACCGCAGGCGATATGGCGTAGAATATCTCCTCTCTCTTTTGATATTTCTTCTGATACATTATCGTTTTAACCCGCTTATGTATATATATATACATATTTATATTTATATATTTATATATATAAAGAATATTAAACATGCTAAAAGAAACATAACAATTAATCAAAATTTGAACATTTAATAACTTAATTCAATAACGATAAGCAGCAATGAACATAAACATTAAGAATACTAAAGCAAAACATAAGCATGCTTAACATCTACATAATCAATAACATTATCAACAAATTTGCATAACCAACATCATTAACAACTAAGCATAATTAACATCAAGATCGAGCAACAATTTCTACTCATTCGATCAACAATCATTCGAAGATTGAACAATCCATTTCAAATATCAAGAAATCCACAACAAATTTGCATAATCAACATCATTACTTGATGATCGGCGACGACGAGGAGGCCGGGGTGCGCGGACGGCAGGGAGGCGGGCGACGGCGGTGCGGGGAGGCGGAGGGCGGCGGCGGCGCGGGGAGGCGGCTAATGAGTCGTGAGTGGACCAGAAAGAAGGGTCGGGTCGGGATGAAGGCAATTATTTGTGACGGCCAGTTAAATTGCGACGGCTCGGGGGCGGTGGGCGCGCTGGGGGCGGCAGGGTCGGGGCGCGGCGGGCCGATGGCGAGGGTGCGGCGAGGCCGGGGGCGTAGGGGCGGTGGGCGCGCTGGGGGTGGCGGTGTCGGGGCGCGGCGGCGGTGGGGAATTGTAAATGAAGAGTCGGGGCCGGAGGGTCCCGATATTAGACTTAGTTTGTGACGGCCTATTACATGGCATCGTTCCCATACATACACACTCAAGTTCTTTCGCCGTATGCATAAAACTGCACTAGCAAATGCCCTTTTTATTACATCTTCAGTCATGTCCTCTTCTATAACTCAGTTTCATAACTCTTCTATAATTAAGTGATTCAATCCTTAAATAAACTATACAAGCTATTCTAAGCTACTATAGCTAATTGCTGCTACCTCTTAACAAAATTGCTAGCTAGATCTGAAAAAAAAACCTAAAACCGGGGGGAGTAGCACTGACCTCAGAGGCGTCGGGGGTCGGGGGCGCAGCGGAGGCGTCGGGGGCCGGGGGCGCGGCGGTCCGGTCGGGGGCGCAGCGGTCTGGGCCGGCGGCGGCGACGCCGGTGGCGCGGCGGGCCGGGGGCGGATGCAGGCGGCGGTTGGGGCGCGGAGGCGGGCCGTCGGTGGGGGCCACAGGCGGGGCCGAGGGCGGCGGGCCGGCGGCGGAGCCGGGGGCGCAGCGGCGGGGGTGCGGCAGGGTGGTGGGGGCGCGGCGGCGGGGGCGCGGCGGCAACGCGGTAGGGTGTTCTGAGGTGAATGAAGAGTCGGGGCCGGAGCGTCCCGATATAAGCCTTAATTTGCGACGGCAGCTTTAATTGTGACAGCCTCAACTTACGGCCGTCGCAATTAAAGCCTGATTGCGATGGCCGTCTGACCGGCCGTCGCAAATAAGGGTTATTTGCGACGGTCCTAGGGTTGGCCGTCGCAAATAACCACTTATTTGCGACGGCTAGTCCGAAAGCCGTCGCAAATAACCACTTATTCGCGATGGCCATCTTATTTGCGACGGCCGGAGGCGGGCTGTCACAATTTAAGCTATTTGCGACGGCTGGCTGTCGCAAATAAAACTAGCCGTCGCAAATGATCGCTTTTCCTGTAGTGTTAGTGGTTTTGTAAATTCATTGGCAATTTGATCTTTCGCTGATATGTGATGTATCTCAATCATCTTGCTTGCTACCTTTTCTCAGATGAAACGATAATCAATTTCCACATGCTTGACTCTTTCGTGAAATATGGGATTTGCAGATAAATATGTGGCTCCCAAATTATCACACCATATATGTTGTGGTGTATCATCCTCTTTTATTTTTAATTCTTTAAGAATACTTTGCAGCCATCGTTGATGATCTAGAAACCGCTGGTTGCTTCATAGAGCTCCAAGATATAAGGTTTAAGCTAAGGAAAATAACAAATCCGCAAGTGGAACGATGATCGTCCACACACCTGACTCAATAAACATCCGAGAACGCGTTAATAGTAGTGTATGATTTTTTGAATGAAAATCCAATCTTTAAGGTTCCTTGAACAAACTGAAGGATTCTTTTCACTGCTATCCAGTAATCCTTAGTAGGTGCATGGAGGTATTGTGATACCTTATTTACTGCAAAAGCCAAGTCCGGCCGGTGATAGTTAGATATTGCAAGGACCCAATTATGCTTCTATATTTCTTTCCATCATCATCACCTTAAAGTTCTCCACTGTGTGCTGATTAGTTTGTTGAGGGTAGTCATTGGCATAGAAACTGGCTTGCACTCATTCATGTTAACTTCAATACCTCTTTGGCATATTTCTCTTGTGATAAAACCGGTCCATTATTTGTTCGTTTAACTTCTATTCCAAGAAAATAGTGCAAGTCTCCAAGAACTTTTAGAGCAAAGCTATTTTTCAGCTCAGTAAGCAACTTCATACTAGCTTGATCCGATGAGCCAGTTACTATAATGTCATCCACATAGATTAACATAAACATAGTTATATTAGTTTCTTGGAAGATGAACAATGATTGATCTGACTTTGATGGAACAAAACCGAGCTGCTACAGCTTCATACTTAATCATGAGTACCAAGCTCTTGGAGCCTGTTTTAGCCCATATATTGCCTTCTTGAGCTTACATACATGAGATGGAAATCTTTTATCATCAAACCCAAGAGGTTGTCTCATATACACTTCCTCTTCTAGAATGTCATGGAGGAACGCATTATGCACATCTAGTTGTCTCATACACCACTTGTTTGATACTGCAATTAACAGCACAAGTCTGACGGTGGCCACTTTACAACCAGACTGGAAGTATCTTCATAGTCTATTTTGAATATTTGTTTGAACCCCTTTGCGACAAGACGAGCCTTGTATCTATCAATCATGCCATCAGCTTTTCTTTTGACCTTGTACACCCATTTGCAGTCAATCAAATTTTTACTAGCCCTTTGTGGCACAAGATCCCAAGTTTCATTATCTAGCAATGCTTCAAACTCAACATTCATGGCTTGTTTCCATTTATCAGTGCTGAAGGACTCGAAGATTTGAAGGTTCACCTATCGATAGAAAATATGAATATTGGATGGTTCCATCCGTATAAGTTTTTGGAAGATATATACCCGATTGAAGTCTGGTCCTTGGTCGATCAACAAGTTGAGTAACAGAGTTGTTGTTTGCAGCGGATCCAGGGATATCAGCACCGTTGGCTTCACTGGAGTGGATCATCAATTACATGTTAGGTTTATCTGTTTCCCCCCTATTATCGCCTGCCACGTGAGATCCAGGCGCGGGAGATTATCGCGCCGGGGAGCCAGGCAGAATCTGCCTTGGATCAGGTGCTGCAGGCGGAGACATCACGAGATCATGCACCAGATGGCCTTGGGTTTCAGCGCCTGTCCTTCTTAAGCAATCTGGATGAAAATTGCTAGGTTCACCAACACTATTTCCAACCAGAAAATTTATTTGTTGTGTTCCCATGCTTCCTTCTTATTTCTCCTATTCCTACACAACATCCTCATTATGCACTGCATTAGTTGGGTTAGTCATATCAGTAGTACATGATTTTTCCCCTCTAATAAATAAATTTGAATATAAATGTTTCAGAAGGAGCAAAATCTCTTCTCTTAGTCTTGATCCAGCATTGTCATGCATTTTCTCAAACGGGAACACTTTTTCTTCAAATGTCACGTCTCTAGAGATATAAACTCTCCCTATCTTAGGTTCAAGGCACTTAAACTCTCCCTGTGTCCAAGAAAACACATTGAATGGACCGAAACGCTAATTTCCTTGCATTGTACGGTCTTAAGTTGGACCAGCAAGCACTTCCAAATACCCGTAGGTTTGTATATTCAGACTTGCGGTCGAAAAGAAGCATTGTGGGGGTTTTCATCTAAATAACTCGAGAAGGCAGAATGTTAATAACATGAACAGCAGTTGTGAAGGATTTATCCCAGAACTTTAAAGGCATTGATGAATTTGCTAGCAATGCAAGTCCAACCTCCACAATATGTCGATGCTTTCTCTCAACTGGCCCATTTTGCTGATGCGTGTATGGACATGACACATGGTGAGTAATTCCAATCCTTTGAAAGAAGGAATTTAGCTTCTCATATTCTCCTCCCCAGTCTTGATTGTATTGTGAGGATTTTCTTGTTAAGTTGCCTCTCTACTAGATTCTGAAACTTGTGAAATACTCCAAATACTTCTGATATATTTTTGAGGAAGTGTATCCTAGTATACTTACTAAAATCATCCACAAAGCTCACATAAAACTCATTTTTATTTATATACTTGGGTGTTGGCCCCCAAACATCCGAATGTATTAGTTCTAGTGGCTGAGATGACACACTACTATATCTTTGATATGGTAGTTGATGACTCTTTGCTCTTTGGCAAGCGTCACACACTCCTCTACTACTGAGACTCAGAAACAGTAAGTCTATTATTTTTAACGATATTATCTATTATAGTAAATGAAGGATGTCCCAACCGACTATACCACGACTCCGAGGAAGGCTTGATAGTTGCTAATAATTGTTTGAATTTTTTGGTGACCGCAGACTTGATAGGTTAAAGTCCTCCCTCACACCTTCCTTTAAGTACAGTGTTCTTTGTTGCTTGCTACTTAACAAGAAAATACCATGGGTGATATCCAATGAACACATCATTATCCTTCGTGAACTTATGTACTGTACACAAATTTACTTGAGCACAAGGTACGTGTAGAACATTATCAAGGTGCACTAATCTTTTGGGGGAATAAATCAAAGTACTACCAATATGATTAATAGTCATACCTTTCCCATTAGCTGCATGTACTTGGTCTTGACCTTGATACTTCTCACGTGTTGTAAGTCGATCTAGCTCATTTGTAATATGGTCGGTTGCGCTTGTATCAGTATACCAATTGGTATCTACTCCATATGATTGCATTGTCGAACCTGCAAATTTTTCTTCTTTCACGTAATCTTGCTCAAATCTACACCAGCAGTCTGTGACTATGTGATTTGGCTTTCCACAGATCTAACAGATAGGCTTCGGTCCTTGATTTGCATTATTTTGTGTTCCTCTGGAAAGTCCTCCTCTGCTTGTGAATCTTCCACCTTGTCCACGTCCATTACCGTTCCTTCCTCCTCGTGACTGATTATTCCTGCCTCTGCACGTCGACGCATAGCAGAATTTGCAGAGAGGGCATAGTAGTTTGCTTCTCCTTAATGCATATTTTGTCGGTGCTCAAATCCCAAGGCTTGAGCATAAAGATCATCAACTGAGATTGGTTCAGTTCTAGCCATAATAGATGAGATAAACGGAGTGTATTCAGAGTCCAATCCGTTTAGGATATAGGACACAACTTCTTGATCTTCAATATTTTTCCTAGTTGAGATCAGTTTATCTACGTATCTCTTCATCTGGGCAAAATATTGTGCCATTGTCATGGAACCCCTTTTTTGTGTTTGCCAGTGCAAACCTCAGATTCATGGTCTTGGCTCTTGATTGCGATGCAAACGATTCTTGCAACGCCTTCCATGCCTCAGCAGAGGTTTCCTTTGTCACCACATGTGCCAACACTTCCTTTGAGAGGGAATTCGGAGATAGGGCAGTACTTGCTGATCTTGAGCAATCCATGTGTTGTACTCTTCATTTGTAATCATCACTGCCTTCTTATCTTCATCAACAATGGAGATTGTTTCGGGTGGAGGCTTGACATTTTCGTCAAGGTAGTGCATTAGTCGGGCACCCCTCAGAACCGGGAGAAACTGCGACTTCCATAGCAAGAAATTTTCTCGCGTGAGTTTTTCCGCAATAGGAGGTCCAAGCATAGGCATAACTCTCATTGACGTCACCGAAAATGAACTTGCCGACATGTTGCTAGAAGAGATGGCCCTTGTACAATTTGAAAAATAGGGAACCGTCTTGACCTTCGTAGAGGTCCGCGGTGTTTATTTATAGATGAACAAAATACAGACTGACTCGGTTACAACTCATCTAATGCATACTAGGACTCTTATTCGTATCTAAAGTTTCCTTCTAACAATTATGCGTTGTTCTTTCTTACGATAGAAGACAGAGAAGGAAGACGATAGGATCAAGCGGGACCGTGAGCTGGAGCAGCGCTCCATGTGTGGCATGCGCCTGCTGAACCGGGGACACCGTAAGTAGAATCGAGTCCCTGGCAGGTGGGACCCTGGCCAGTGGGCCCCATCTACAAGGTCTGATCCAAACTGCTCCAATGAGAAAAATAGAAGATAAGCGCTGAAAATGTTAAAAATTCACAGTCTAGCTAAAGAAAATATGAGGACTTCGAATATGAAATCAGATTTGTATTTGGAGCAACTTGATTTTTAAATCAAGTTTGAATTGAAATCCGAATCTCTCTCTTATGGCTGGAATTGAATTTCTTTTTTTTTATATTAATGTGGGGTAGCACATACCTGATTAGCTGAACATCACTAATATATTTTTGTTGTTAATTCTCTAAGTGTAGTTTTGGCTTTGGGTTTTCATTTTAATTTAACTGGCGATTGAATCAAACTTTATGTGTTGATTCAAATTCACCCAATAATTAATTCTGTAATAATATGAATTATTTTTCTTGGAACTTACACTCAACAGTCCAAGGATGGTTTAAAGTTCTAACAAGTTCCTAGTTTTAACCTCCATTAGTTACTAACATAGTTCATGTGAATATAAAGTTCTAATTCAACTTTAAGATTTTAAGTTCAAAATAATCGCATTCTAGTTTTCCTCAACTGTGGGCTTCCACAACCCTTCCCCCTTAAAGAAATCTCATCCCGAGATTAGATGTGAAAAACCGAGATGGAAAAGAATATTATCATAGGCGTGATGACAGCATGTCCGAACTACCGGTTAGAGGATATTCTTCATCCTCTAATGCAACTCATCATCTTCCCATGCGATTCACTCAACAGTGCGGTCACCTTGTAACACTTTGTAGAATCACAATGTCCAGTTCCTTGTTGCACTTTCCAGAAGTATAATACTTTCTTTTTTCCTTAACTTCCGTCCCGTCAGTAGATATTGACTTGTCTTTCTTGTGAACTTCTACAATCCTTCCTTGAATCGTAGGTGTGAGAACAAGATCACTCAATGATCCATAGGGAACAAAACGTATACTTGGTTCTTCCTTTTCCGTTGAATATGAGAGTCATGTTATAAACATAAGCCTTGCATATTAATGCATCGTTCACCATGTTGGCCAAGATCGAACGATATTGAGTCTCAAGTTCATAACCTTAGGTCAGCTCCAACTGCCTTTACTGTCTCAAATCCAATTACTTGAGGCTCTTGTGATCCAGGTAAAGACAAATCAGATTTACTAGTGATACAAGTCTCCTTTTGGGTGATCCGAATTCAGCTACTTGATGTAGATGAGGTTGAACTGTAGAGTCTATGTCTTTTCCCTATAAGTCTCTAACGGTGTTCTGAAGTCTTCTTCTTTACTCTTAAATGATGTATTCCGTTTCCACAAAGAAGATGCATTCAACTCTACAATCTTCGTTGCAGGAAATGGTGTTCTCTTTTGAAGATGCTTTTGTCCAGATCTTGATACCAATATCCAATCTTTGCTCCTTGATTTTCTTGATTACAATGATGTCTTACAACATAAGATGTAGTTAATCTTGCGGCTTACTTTGCTTTGGTTGCGTCTTTAAGGATTTAACTCTGTCTTTCTGAAATAAGAACAAAGGCGTATTGAGATCCAAACAAGGAATGATCAACTCGCAAGGAATTGTGACCTCAATAAATGACTCAAAGGATGAAACACTTTGCACCGACATAAAGAATTAAATGTTCAGTTTATTTTATGCAATCAAAATACAAAGACGTGCAATAGAGGGTGACTACAAGGTTGTTGGACAAAACAATATCATCATGCCTGGTTTCAAGGAGTTCTATTGGCTTGGCAATCAATCTATAGTCTTGCAAGTTGAGAGAATGCAAGGTTCTCACGAGGTTGAGGAGTCATAAGAGAACTCTTCGCAACTAAGTCAGTCAGTTTCTATTAATCAAAGTGATTGAGTCTCAACACATCAAGGATAATGACTCAATTGTGATTTAGTTACAAGGGTTTTAAGTAATAGGTTTCCCATATAGTAATCAAGATAATGAATTAAGCAAATGGCGTTATGAATAACCAACTGCATGAGCTCGAGCAAAAATCGTTAAGATAGCCGACATTTCTTATGTAATTGAACGAGGATACATATTTTTGCTCAAATGCATGCATTCACTTGAGCAAAAATCGTTAAGATAGCTCAATCACACTAAAATATCTTTAGATTTACAAGGCTCGAATAACTTGGTCATGAAAGATGCTAAACAAGAAATTGCCACTTCTGTGTCTCAACAATGTTCGATGATTTCAAGGAAAAGCGTCAGCAAAGAATGGTGAGATTCACTCAAAGTAATGGAGTGTACACGATGGAACAGTTTGATTGAAGCTAGTATTGATGTGAAGAACCTTGAAGCCTACTAACCACAACTTATATATAACGCTGTGAGTTCTTAGCAAGCGTCAGGTCTCTCATCTCGTAATATTCTTAATAATGATCTCTATTCTTCAGTGGTTGAAGTTGGCTTGCTCTCAGAACTAGTGTGCAAGTCTGTGAGTTCCAACAGTTGGCTCGGTGTCGATGTAAACTCGACATGATACCTTGCTGGATGTAACACCTTGGTTACTAGGGTGCACTCCTTCTCTCTTATGTGCCACTCTAGTAACTCATCATCTTTCATCAATTACTTGAATAAGCTTCAATCAATACCAAGTTCAAAAGTTACTTCCTTTTGAAGCTGACGATAGCTCTATAGACCAGTGGTATATCCGTAGCCGGTACCATATCATCCAAGTGAGGGAAAGATCTGAAGTTCACGCTAGTTGTTGAGTGCTTGAATCATTTCCAGCTTATACTTCTCTACCTGCTCAAGATCATCATCCCTCTTTCTGCTATTTCCTTGCTCCAATACGCTGCATACTAGGTATATCCAACGTCTTGGAGCAGCGGTGATAGTATGTATATGAAGCCCGAACAGTTCAATGCTCTCGAGCAATTCCATTCATTCTTCATCTGTAGGAATGGGTGATCAATCTTTGGACATACACTAGAATCGAGTCAAATGTACAATCCCACAGTAAAGAGTATGTCAACATCAAGTGCATAGTGGATCAAACAAGGTTGCAACATCACTTTCACCATTTCCCACCTGCTGGTTGCAACTGTTTCAGCCAGACCCTCATTCACTCAAACTGGATTTCGACTATGCAAATGACATTTACATATCATGACCCAATTGACAAAGTTGTAGTTGACTCTCAAAGCTTTCCAACGGTTACCTGTATGACTCTATTTCATCAAGAGTGTGAGAGTTATGGGGGTTTAAATCTGACAGTTTTCTGGGGCCATTTTGACAGAACCTCCCCTAAAAATAGGGATTTTGGCCACAGTCAAACAGATATAATATTGCAAATTTTGATGTAACTTTCAATTACAAAATAATCATACACCATCTCAATTTCCCATAAATGTTCACTTCCACATCTTTGCCAACTTATACAGGTTGCAGCTCGCAAAGTACAATTGGTGCTCAAAACTGTCCAGATTTTGGACTGCGGTGATATCTTCGACGATAACTTTAATTACACCCAGATAAAATCAGATTCAGATTTAGAGTTGAATACAAAGTTTGTAGAGGACTCACTAAGATTTTCAGAAATGTATATATACCTATATCTTGTTTGTAGATTAATTGGTATGGCTGTTCAAAATTAAACTATTTTCTGACTTATTCTGTGTCACGCCCGGTCATCATAAAGATGAACAGACGCTAATCACATGTACGTCAGGATCAGTTGAATCGTACATGCGTCGACGAAAGTGAAATATCATACATTGCCACGTTCGAATACATAAATAGTCTTACAGTACGACCCGAAGGTCTACAAATACATACCACAAATATTTACAACAACAACAAGGCTAACAAAGTCCAAGCTACAGCAGAAGACTAATAGATGAGGGTATCTCCAACTCCACAGGCAGCCGTTGCGCGTGAGGTCGCCAGCCTAGACCAAGTCCTCCGGGTTGACGTAGAAGTCCTCCGGTGCCACTTCTTCTTCTTCATATTCTAATGGAAGATTAAACGCTTGAGTACATAGAGTACACAGCAAGTGCGGGAAGAGATGACATGAATGGCTAAAGCAAAGGGAAGGCCAATTATGGCTTAGCACAATGCTTAGAACCTAACCTTAGCTTTCAATTACCAATATCATAATTCAAGAAATAATCAATCCATAAGTAATGATAATGAATGCACTTGAATCATAATTAACCACCATTTCCCAACCATAGACTAATTATGAACTGGCCCCAAGCCGCTCTTGTCCGTGAGCACGGCTGTCATGATAGTTTTACCAAATCTCTGCAGAGAGTGTACCCTTTCCCCACAAGCAGTGATTCCATCCCCTGTTGCCAGGTGGACTTGAGTAAACCTCCATGTAGCCCGTGGTGATCAACCACATTTCACACTTCCGTAGGTGTGTGGCCCGGAGATCACTACATGGTCTTTACAAAGGTGCTCCCGACTAGTGCTAGCCCTCTAAGGTTTCCACCACTGGGGATTCTCGGAGTAACCCTCCGCCCCAGAGCCCCCTCTTGAGACTTGCGGATCCCAGAGCAGATCACCCGCATCATTCCCCGCACCGTCCAACCACTAGCATTTCATCGGGAGAAACCTAATTAATTGACCATGCTACCCCATCTCAGTCTCGTGGTGGTACTATAAAGCTTAGTGGCTTCCTCCATAAACCGGTCCTTAGAATCTGGTGGTAACAAACCCCAATCCCGGGTCTCGTGCAAACTGCACCATACCAATACTAACCAACCACCAGATTCCTATCCACTACAATAGTGTAATCACCACAAGTTCAAGTGACCATAAGGTTTAATGTAGCGCAATTGTATAAAATCCCAATCCCAATATTTAAGCATGGCTAAGCATAACTATGACCTATCTACTTCCCAACCCATTTCAGGTAACAAGGAATTATATGGAACAGGGCATGTAAACATGAAGTAGGACATCAATTTAATTAGCATGCATCTATCTAAATCCTTAGAATTGGTACAAGATGGTCAAGGGCACTTGCCTTCGTTGAAGACTTGAGTGTTGGCGAAGTCCTGATCTTGGAGGTTAAGATTAGGGTCGTAGTACGACTCTAAATATATACCCAAGCATGGCAAGAATAGAATAAAGCTAAATAAGTAAAGGGCACGCAAAACAATGCATCACAACACACACATAAGCATAAAATCCTATACTAATGCGTCCCTACGAAGTATTTATTACTTAACATGGCCAAAGTGTGCATTTTAGATTTATCCTACATTTTTGGGATTTAATTATAGCCTAAAACCATTTTTATTGGATTTTCTATGGCCAAAAATGTATTTTTAAACATTTATAATAAATATTCCATGGACAAAATATATTTCAAATGAACTCTACAATTTATTCACAGCATAAAATAATTTATACCGATTTTTCCTAACATTTCGACACTTAATTACCATTTTTATCTATTTTCTACACATTAAATACACCTATAAACAATATTCAGCAAATAAATAAAAGTCTAGGGACTAATTAAATAGTTTTCTAAACTGCACAGGGGCTAAATACATGATTCTACAAATTTACAGGGGTTAGATTGCTTATTTAAATGGTTAAATCCAATTTTTAGGGTTCCAGGGGCTAGTCTGCAATTTCCAGGGGCTAGACTTCAATTCCAGAGAAGTCCAGGGGGTAGCAAGCAAGGTTCCAGGGGCTGCGGTGCAAAAGCGCAGGCGGGAAAAGAGCTTTGAATGAGGGCCGTTGGATCTGAATTGGACGCGTGGGATTTAAAACACCGAACCGGTATGAAGATCTAATCTCCACCGTAGGGGTTCAACCGACGGCCCAGATTGGGCCACGTCGTCCCTAACCGGCGCACGCGCGCGGCGCGGCGGTGCCCGACGGTTGCCGACGGCGATCTCACCGGAGATCACCCAAACGGCGATTCCTACGCCAATTCTATGCGCCAAGGACATGAACCGAGAGAGGAGGAGTAGGGGAACTCACCTAGGAGGTTCTCGGGGCGCGAAATCGGGTGGAAGGCGGCCAGCGACGAGAGGGGGCGGCGGTTGGCGTCGGTGAACGGCGACTCCAGTGAAACTTCGTTGATCTCCTTGCGCAGACTTGCCCGACGTGCTCCTGGTGAGGCGGCGAAGGTGTTAGGGCAGTTGAGAGGGGAATGCGACCACCGGCTAACCGGGAACGGCGGCGACTAACCTCGGTTGCGGCGATGGCTAGGGTTGCGCGCGGGGAGGAAGAAACAGAGGGGGAGGGGGAAATTTTATAGGGCAGGGGGGTGCGGTGGTTGTCGGCGCGTGCAATGGGAGTTGCCCGAGTTGATTTCGACGTGGGATGAGGCAGTTTGAGGGGGTGTGCGGTGTGGGCGCGGCGCGGCGCGGCGCGGGAAAGAGGGGGTGGCAGTTACTGGGGGTTGGGGATGACAGGTGGCCCCAGGGTGGCAGCGGGAGAGCGGAGGGAAAGGGGAGGCGCCGACAGGCGGGGTCCACGGCGCAGAGAGAGAAGAGGTGGGGGGAGTTCGGCTGGGCCGCAGGAGGGGGAAAAAGGCAATTGGGCCAGGGGGGAAATCGGCCCAGGGAGGGTTTTTAATTCTTTTTCTTTTTCCTTTCTTTTCTTTTGATTTGAATTCAAATTCAAATTTTAAACGGATGCTACTCGTTTGAACATCAAAAATCACCCAAAAATGCATACAACAATGATCAAGGGTTTGAGCAAATTTTTGTACATGAAATGATGGGTGTTACAACTCTACCCCCCTTAAAAGGAATCTCGCCCTCGAGATTCGGACGTCCTAAGAGAATAGATGAGGGAAATCCGCCTTGAGATCTTCTTCTCTTTCCCATGTTGCTTCTGCCTCCGAATGATGCTTCCATTGTACTTTACACATGCGAATAACTTTATTTCTTGTGACCTTTTCCAGTGTTTCAAGTATCTTGACAGGCTGCTCCACATAAGACAAGTCTTCCTGTACATCCACGGCTTCCATAGGCAGTTGCTCTTCAGGCACTCTTAAGCACTTCTTAAGCTGTGATACATGGAACACATTATGCACATCTGACAAGTGTGGCGGAAGCTCAAGTTGGTATGCCACTTCACCGCGTCTTTCGAGTATCTTGAACGGACCAATGTAGCGTGGTGACAACTTGCCTCTTACTTTAAATCTTCTCAATCCTCTCATAGGTGACACCTTCAAGTATATATAATCACCAACTTCAAATGTGAGATCACGTCTTCGAGTATCCGCATAACTCTTCTGTCTTGTTTGAGCTGCCTTTAGATTCTTCCGAATTTCTTGTACTTGTCTTTCAGCCTCTTGTAACACGTCAGGCCCAAAGACTTGACTTTCCCCAGTTTGATTCCAAAACAACGGTGTCCTACATTTTCGCCAATACAATGCTTCAAAAGGAGACATCTTCAAACTGGCTTGATAACTGTTGTTGTAAGAAAATTCGGCATATGGCAGATTCTTTTCCCAACTTTTGCTATTCTTTAAAGCACACGCTCTCAACATGTCTTCTAATATCTGGTTGGTGCGTTCTGTCTGACCATCAGTTTGAGGATGATACGCCGAACTAAAATCTAGATGGGTATCCATTGATTCATGCAACTTCTGCCAGAATCTTGAGGTGAATTGAGTGCCTCTGTCTGAAATGATCTTCTTAGGAACTCCATGTAAGCATACAATCCTGGAGATGTACAGTTCCGCCAACTTGGGACCATTGTAGGTCTCTTTCATAGGAATAAAGTGAGCAACTTTAGTTAGACGGTCCACAATAACCCATATAGAATCATATCCAGACTGTGTTCTTGGTAGTCCCACAATGAAATCCATACTAATTTCTTCCCATTTCCATTCTGGAACTTTGATTGGTTGCAATAACCCTGCTGGTCTTTGATGTTCCGCCTTAATCAATTGACATGTATCACATATGGCCACATATTCTGCTACATCCCGTTTCATTCCATGCCACCAATATCGATCTTTAAGGTCTTGATACATCTTTGTACTTCCGGGATGAATAGAGTATGATGAGTCATGAGCTTCCCTTAGTATCAACTCTTTAATCTCCTTGATATCTGGAACACAAATCCTCTTTCCAAGCCATAAGGTTCCTTGTTCATCCTCTCTAAAGTTCGGAGCTTTCCCTTTCTTCATCAACTGCTTGATCTCCTTGACCTTCTCATCATTCTTTTGTCCTTCTCGTATATCACGTTCAAGGGTTGAGTCCACTTCCATAGCAACTGCTTCAGTGCTAGACACTAGACATAGGTTTAACCTTGCAAACTCTTCACATAACTGGGGTTGAAGAGCTTGTACTGACAAGTTATTGCTTTGTCCCTTCCTGCTTAGAGCATCAGCAACCACATTAGCCTTGCCTGGATGGTAGTTGATTCCCACATCAAAATCATTTATTAACTCCAACCAACGACGTTGCCTGAGATTAAGATCCGGCTGTGTGAATATGTATTTCAAGCTCTTGTGATCTATGTGTATCTCAGTCCTTTTTCCCATCAAGTAGTGTCTCCATATCTTCAAAGCATGAACAACAGCTGCCAATTCCAAATCATGTGTTGGATAGTTCCTCTCATGTTTCCGAAGCTGTCTTGAAGCATAGGCCACAACATGTCCTCCTTGCATTAAGACACATCCTAAACCATGACCAGATGCATCACAATAGACCACAAACTCCTTCTGCATATCAAGCATCACCAATACCAGTGCACTTGTCAACCTCTTCTTCAATTCGGCGAAGCTTACTTCACATTCGGGGGTCCACTTGAAAGCAACTCCTTTCTCAAGCAACTTGGTTAATGGTCGAGAGATCTTTGAAAATCCCTCGATGAATCGACGGTAGTAACCAGCCATTCCTAAGAACCTCCGTATATCATGTACACTCTCAGGTGTTTCCCACTTAAGAACATCGACCACTTTGCCTGGATCCACTGCTATACCTCCTTCGGATATGACATGTCCCAAAAATGATACCTCCTTTAGCCAAAACTCACACTTACTAAGTTTGGCATACAGTTGATGTTGGCGAAGCTTTTGTAGGGCCATCCTGAGGTGCTCCTCATGCTCTTCTTCAGTTTTGGAGTAGATAAGTATGTCATCGATGAATACCACTACGAACTTGTCCAAGTACTCCATGAATACCTTGTTCATAAGATACATGAAATATGCCGGAGCATTGGTCAATCCAAACGACATAACTGTATACTCATATAATCCATACCGAGAGACAAATGCCGTCTTGGGAATATCCGACGGTCTAATCTTCAGTTGATGGTAGCCCGAACGAAGATCAATCTTGGAGAACACACATGCTCCTCTCAACTGATCAAACAAATCTTCAATCCTTGGTAGTGGATATTTATTCTTGATTGTTACCTCATTTAAAGCACGGTAGTCCACACACAACCTTTGAGTTCCATCCTTCTTAGGTACAAATATAACTGGTGCTCCCCAAGGCGATGAGCTAGGACGAATATATCCTTTTGCCAATAATTCCTCAATATGATCCTTTGGTTCAGCTAATTGTTTAGCATCCATTCTATATGGCCTCTTATATATTGGGGCCATTCCAGGTACTAATTCAATGATAAATTCAATCTCTCGATCAGGGGGCATACCTGGTAAGTCATCTGGGAATACATCCGGAAATTCCTTCACAACCCTGATATCTTTGGTACTCTCGAGATGATTGAGTTGTACTACTGCCTCTTGTGTCTGATCTGGCTGGAACTCCACTATAGTGCCATCCGGGTGTGTTAAGCAGACTGTTCTAGTTGCACAGTGAATTACTCCTTGATTCTTCGTCAACCAGTCCATTCCCAGAATGATATCTAATCCTTGTGAGTCCAACACTATTAGGTTGGCCCAAAAGACTACCCCCCTTATGTTTATACTCACTTTTCGGCATAGATGCCTTGCCACCATCTCTCCTCCAGGAGAGTTTATCAATAATGGGCCATTCAAGAATGTAACTACCATGTCATGCTTCTTTATGAAATCCTTGGATATAAATGAATGTGTAGCACCCGAATCAAACAATATGGTGGCGGGGTGGGAGTTAACAGAAAACATACCGATCACCACATCAGGCGCTTCCTGTGCTTGTTCCAGAGTCACATGGTTAACACGACCAGATGGGTTCTGTTGCTTCTTTGGACAACTGCTGGCATAGTGTCCCCATTCTCCGCACTTGTAACATTGTACTCCCACAGCATTATTTGGGCCCTTGTTGCCTCCTGATTGGTTTCTTGGGGGTTGGCCGTTTGGATGGTTAGCTGGAGCTGAAGGGCGGGGTGGTTGCATCTGCTGACGTGGGGGTTGCATTGGCTGGCGTGGTGGCTGCTGCTGCCGCTGGCGCATTTGCTGGTTGTAGGGAGCGGGTGGCCTGTAGTTGGAGTTGGGAAACCTCTGTCCCGAGTAGTTCATGGGACGAGTCATTTGGTTTGCAGGCGAAGGGTTAAGACGGGGGCGCACATTGCTGCTAGAGGCGTGTGCCATAGTCAACTTCCTTTTTCTTTCTTCATCATCTAGTTCCTTCTTAGTCCTCTCTACTTCAAAAGCTTTGTCAACCAACTTCTGAAAGTCGCCGTAGTCGCTGGAAGACATGGCGAACTTTAACTCCTTGTCCAACCCATTCTTGAAGCAGAATTGTTTCTTGGAGTCAGTGTCCACATCGGTTGGAGCATAGCGGGACAACTGGGTGAATGCATTCAAATAGGCCCTCACAGTCATACGGCCCTGCTTCAACATAAGGAACTCTTCACGCCTTGCTTGTATTTCTCCCTCAGGCACAAAGTGATTGCGGAAGTTAGTCCTGAATTCTTCCCAAGTAATGCTTTCTGGATCCTAGTGGGCTTCAGTAAAGGCAGTCCACCAGTCGGCTGCCGGTCCTTGGAGTTGATGGGAGGCTAGTAGTACTTTCTCCCTTCCTTCACAGTGGATGAGTCTCAACTTGCTTACAACATTTCGGAGCCAATCATCGGCATCCATGGGTTCGGTGACGGTGGCAAAAGTGGGTGGATGAGTGTTCAGGAAGTCCCTAAGGAAGGACCTAGGTGGAAAAGGTGGTGGTGGCGGAAGGTTGTAGTTTGGTGGTGGTGGGGGTGGGGCTTGCTGCAAGTTGGTGACAATCTGTGTGAGGTTGTTAAGTAGCTGGGTTTGGATGGCCATCATCTTCTGCATTTGTTGCGCGGCTGGGGCCCCTCGGGCACCCCTACCATTCCATCTAGGCACACCTCCAAGTCCTTCATCTTGGGGCACAGCACCCCTTCCATGACCTCTACCTCTACCTCTTCCAGACATCTGTGTAGGGAAGAATTGAAATTTTAGAACAATAGATAAGATATAGAAGGGTACGCTATGGCAGACGGTCCCAACTACATGCATCAAGGGAGACACATATATATAAAGCAAGCAAATTCATTAACCAACTAGTGCGGATGTGGACAAGATGCTAATGCATTCCACAACTCACACGACACACTAACAAGCCTATATACAAGTGACATGGATGTGGACAGGATGCCGAAGCATTCCACAACTCATGTCGCACACGACCACACACACATAACATAAAGCAAACTACTAGCATAACAATACAAATAACACAACTCAAGACTAAAGAGGGCGCAGCTACACGCTCCTACATACTAAGGATAGGTGTCCTGAGTCGTCCAACGGGAAAGCAAGTCCACTCCTACTCATCGGAGTCCTCCTCAACCTCCATCTCCGGGTCTTCTTCTTCTGAGTCCTCTCTTGATTCCTGGGGGGAGTTCATGCGACGATCTGGAGAGTTCGGGTCCCAAGGCTCCACGTCCGAAGCGTACTGAGGAGAGTTAGGATCAGCTGCAGTGATCCTCGCGTAGCGTCGGCGAAGTCGCTCATAGCGGTCAACCAGGTCCCTGCTGTCCTGAAGCTCCTGCTGACAACGCTGGAGTCGCGAAGACAACTCCACAACGTCGTCCACCAGCCTCTCGCACTGAGGGTGAGTCAAGTGCCCCTCGACATCACGTCCAGTGAAGGCGGTCGTGCCACTAGGGCGCTGAGGGGTGTACGCGTGCTCCGTGCACCCAAGAAGGAACCTGTGGGCGTGGCTCCAGTAGGTAGTCGCCTCCCACGTGGCGTCCTCCTCAGCCGCACGCTGGGAGCTCCTCCAGGCCGGAGAGAAGTGAGAGTGCAGCAGCTCCAAGTCGTAGTAGACGGCCAGTTGAGAACTCCACTCTAGTCCACCAGTATAGGGTGCAAAGACCCTAGTGGTGTGGTAGACTAGGCGAACACGGTACTCATGGTACCCCGCAGCTCGAAGAAGAGAGCGAAGACGGACACGCATCCTCGAAGCAGCACTCCCAGTGGAGAACAGTGTCGTCTCCCTCCTGGGGGTGTAAGGTGCGGAGCGACTGGCTAGGGCGTGTCGTGGAACACGACCCCCAGTCGACTTACGAGCCGTCTGCTTGGTTCGCGCCATCTACAAACATTTGAAAAGAAGAGAGTGAGATCAATAATCCATAAATTAAATTAGAATAAAGCAAATAGCACAGCAAGATAAGAAGCACAAGGTTTGAGATAGAGAGCACAAAATTTTGGAAATACTATTTCATAAGAAAATAGTATAGTCCTTAATTTTCGGCCATTTCTAACTAGGCTTGCGTCCTACGGGCAACACGGCTCTGATACCACTTTGTTACGCCCGGTCATCATAAAGATGAACAGACGCTAATCACATGTACGCCAGGATCAGTTGAATCGTACATGCGTCGACGAAAGTGAAATATCATACATTGCCATGTTCGAATACATAAATAGTCTTACAGTACGACCCGAAGGTCTACAAATACATACCACAAATATTTACAACAACAACAAGGCTAACAAAGTCCAAGCTACAGCAGAAGACTAATAGATGAGGGTATCTCCAACTCCACAGGCAGCCGTTGCGCGTGAGGTCGCCAGCCTAGACCAAGTCCTCCGGGTTGACGTAGAAGTCCTCCGGTGCCACTTCTTCTTCTTCATATTCTAATGGAAGATTAAACGCTTGAGTACATAGAGTACACAGCAAGTGCGGGAAGAGATGACATGAATGGCTAAAGCAAAGGGAAGGCCAATTATGGCTTAGCACTATGCTTAGAACCTAACCTTAGCTTTCAATTACCAATATCATAATTCAAGAAATAATCAATCCATAAGTAATGATAATGAATGCACTTGAATCATAATTAACCACCATTTCCCAACCATAGACTAATTATGAACTGGCCCCAAGCCGCTCTTGTCCGTGAGCACGGCTGTCATGACAGTTTTACCAAATCTCTGCAGAGAGTGTACCCTTTCCCCACAAGCAGTGATTCCATCCCCTGTTGCCAGGTGTACTTGAGTAAACCTCCATGTAGCCCGTGGTGATCAACCACATTTCACACTTCCATAGGTGTGTGGCCCGGAGATCACTACATGGTCTTTACAAAGGTGCTCCCGACTAGTGCTAGCCCTCTAAGGTTTCCACCACTGGGGATTCTCGGAGTAACCCTCCGCCCCAGAGCCCCCTCTTGAGCCTTGCGGATCCCAGAGCAGATCACCCGCATCATTCCCCGCACCGTCCAACCACTAGCATTTCATCGGGAGAAACCTAATTAATTGACCATGCTGCCCCATCTCAGTCTCGTGGTGGTACTATAAAGCTTAGTGGCTTCCTCCATAAACCGGTCCTTAGAATATGGTGGTAACAAACCCCAATCCCGGGTCTCGTGCAAACTGCACCATACCAATACTAACCAACCACCAGATTCCTATCCACTACAATAGTGTAAGTTCAAGTGACCATAAGGTTTAATGTAGCGCAATTGTATAAAATCCCAATCCCAATATTTAAGCATGGCTAAGCATAACTATGACCTATCTACTTCCCAACCCATTTCAGGTAACAAGGAATTATATGGAACAGTGCATGTAAACATGAAGTAGGACATCAATTTAATTAGCATGCATCTATCTAAATCCCTAGAATTGGTACAAGATGGTCAAGGGCACTTGTCTTCGTTGAAGACTTGAGTGTTGGCGAAGTCCTGGTCTTGGAGGTTAAGATTAGGGTCGTAGTACGACTCTAAATATATACCCAAGCATGGCAAGAATAGAATAAAGCTAAATAAGTAAAGGGCATGCAAAACAATGCATCAAACACACACATAAGCATAAAATCCTATACTAATGCGTCCCTACGAAGTATTTATTACTTAACATGGCCAAAGTGTGCATTTTAGATTTATCCTACATTTTTGGGATTTAATTATAGCCTAAAACCATTTTTATTGGATTTTCTATGGCCAAAAATGTATTTTTAAACATTTATAATAAATATTCCATGGACAAAATATATTTCAAATGAACTCTACAATTTATTCACAGCATAAAATAATTTATACCGATTTTTCCTAACATTTCTACACTTAATTACCATTTTTATCTATTTTCTACACATTAAATACACCTATAAACAATATTCAGCAAATAAATAAAAGTCCAGGGACTAATTAAATAGTTTTCTAAACTGCACAGGGGCTAAATACATGATTTTACAAATTTACAGGGGTTAGATTGCTTATTTAAATGGTTAAATCCAATTTTTAGGGTTCCAGGGGCTAGTCCGCAATTTCCAGGGGCTAGACTTCAATTCCAGAGAAGTCCAGGGGGTAGCAAGCAAGGTTCCAGGGGCTGCGGTGCAAAAGCGCAAGCGGGAAAAGAGCTTTGAATGAGGGCCGTTGGATCTGAATTGGACGCGTGGGATTTAAAACACCGAACCGGTATGAAGATCTAATCTCCACCGTAGGGGTTCAACCGACGGCCCAGATTGGGCCACGTCGTCCCTAACCGGCGCACGCGCGCGGCGCGGCGGCGCCCGACGGTTGCCGGCGGCGATCTCGCCGGAGATCACCCAAACGGCGATTCCTACGCCAATTCTATGCGCCAAGGACATGAACCGAGAGAGGAGGAGTAGGGGAACTCACCTAGGAGGTTCTCGGGGCGCGGAATCGGGTACAAGGCGGCCGGCGACGAGAGGGGGCGGCGGTTGGCGTCGGTGAACGGCGACTCCGGTGAAACTTCTTCGATCTCCTTGCGTAGACTTGCCCGACGTGCTCCTGGTGAGGCGGCGAAGGTGTTAGGGCAGTTGAGAGGGGAATGCGACCACCAGCTAACCGAGAACAACGGCGACTAACCTCGGTTGCGGCGATGGCTAGGGTTGCGCGCGGGGAGGAAGAAACAGAGGGGGAGGGGGAAATTTTATAGGGCAGGGGGTGCGGTGGTTGTCGGCGCGTGCAATGGGAGTTGCCCGAGTTGATTTCGACGTGGGATGAGGCGGTTTGAGGGGGTGTGCGGTGTGGGCGCGGCGCGGCGCGGCGCGGGAAAGAGGGGGTGGCGGTTACTGGGGGTTGGGGATGACAGGTGGCCCCGGGGTTGCAGCGGGAGAGCGGAGGGAAAGGGGAGGCGCCGACAGGTGGGGTCCACGGCGCAGAGAGAGAAGAGGTGGGGGGAGTTCGGCTGGGCCGCAGGAGGGGGAAAAAGGGAATTGGGCCAGGGGGGAAATCGGCCCAGGGAGGGTTTTTAATTCTTTTTCTTTTTCCTTTCTTTTCTTTTGATTTGAATTCAAATTCAAATTTTAAACGGATGCTACTCGTTTGAACATCAAAAATCACCCAAAAATGCATGCAACAATGATCAAGGGTTTGAGCAAATTTTTGTACATGAAATGATGGGTGTTACATTCTGATAGCACCTTCACCTATGTACCATATTGAACTCAAAAATTGAAACCTTTCTGTGCCGCAGCTTAGACAACTTTGAATTATAAAGTTGTAGCACATCTTCTCCCCTTTTTCATAATCTAGATGATGTTTCTATGAAGATATATGGCCAAATTACAGAGGTTGGCCCTGTGGTTTGGGATTTGCAGCAGTTTTTGTAATATAAGCTTTTAACAAAATTGATGTGAGTTTCAGCACTTGAAGTGAATAGAGAAGTTGTAGAGCACTTTTCCATCAATCCAAATATGTACCCCACACTTGGGATGGTCGAAAACTCATGTAGTTACGCCCCGAGAAAATTTCAGTAGTGTCGGTGCCATAGGGCACTCCACTTTTTCCTCTTAAGTTGATTTGAGTTCAAGTTTGGTTTAATCAGGTGAAACCACTAGTTGGTATACTCATATGTTTATTCCGATCGATATCGATGTTGATGCATCACAGATTTCATGAAGGTACTACGTTTCTCACAAAATAGGAAATCCTAATCGAATTACATCCGACATATACGTCTCATAGTGGCGCTAAAATCGAGCATCCGTAAACGTTTCTACTCACGATACATTCACGTGGTTAGTGTATCTGCATAAGACACACAATTTGCAAACACTCATTATGGTGCGGTAAGGCACAGCCCGCACGGTCAATCATTTAGACTGTCACAATAATATATCATTTCCAATCTAACTGTATCATAACATACAGACCGTCCTCGAGGAGAACACGTCTTGACAAATGTGGTTGCGTTTCAACACCAAACGATGGGGGACCCGAGTAAAGTGTGAATTGGTCATTACGGCTGACAATTTTATCAACCTAACGGATACCACCTACTGCCCTATAAAAATTGAGGCACACCAATGGCGAGCATTGTGTATGGCCGTTTGAACATTGAACGTTCAATAGTTGCATACTATCACGTTTTTGACCACATGATGGGGTATCCATGCTTTTGCTTAAAGCACGCTCGGGAGCAGTGTTTTCATATGTTCTCATAACCATTATAAGGTTCAGAGACTCATATTAACTCCCGTGTCAAGACATGGGCGACAATCAATGTACTACCTCTCTTACGCGGGAGCTTACCGCAATTGATCCACTTGCGGTAGCGTACCTTACCTCTTACCAGACGTCGGAGCGTCATTACGGAATATAATAACAAATATGTTAGCTTGCCACCTTAAGTAACTATGCTAATAGCATTCCTTATATGGGAGTAGTAACAAATCCTCACTCGTAAGTCTATAGTTTTCAAAATAACTTCCCTTTCAGGTGCATTATTCCCAATGTAGCTATGGTACCAAGCTGTAGGCACGAGGGTCCCGACAAATCAGGAATCACATTGGATGGTGTCGTGCGATGCGACACCTAGCACAACACAGAAAAGAACAAAGAACACATTACATAAGTGAGCAACTTACATTATTCTTAGAGTTTTATAAAAAAAGAGTTACATCAGGAGAAGTCTTCATACTACTCTCTAGAACCTACACTACAGCAATAACGGTCATATCCAGCATGCAGATACTTCACTCTAGCATCACAGAACCAAGCAGCAGCGTCTAGGGCATCCATTGGCTATATATCCAGATGAGAACAAGGCCTAGGAACTCGTCATAGATATATACCTGCAAAACTCGTATAAATGCAACCGTGAGCACAAGGCTCAGCAAGACTTAACCGTCTCACCTAAGAACATGAAACTCTTCATGCTGGGAGTGTAAGACTTGAATTTAAACTGCAGTAAGTAAATGTTCACTATTAGTATATCCTTGTTTCAAGTATATAATAGTATGTGCCCTCCTTGGGTATGAAAACATCATGAACTCCACAATCAAACAAGAAACGCTTGATCCACGATGTTGCAGGGCCCAAGATTACATGCCTTAGCAAGTTAATTACTTAGAACCATAACTTTAGTTCTTCTATCAGTTACCTCAATCAATTTGCTTAACTATACAGTAGGTTCCACCCAGTTCAATTTGTTACCACATCACAACGCGGGGAACAAGTATGCTCCCTTATGCGAGGGGCGGTAATTCGAATCATGAACCACCCGTCATGCACGTCACATGCACCCGACCAGAAGGGACTTATGATCCTCCCCTGTAACGCCATAAGTGACAACCTTTCACAAGGACACCTAAATGTCGAAGCGGTCCCACCATCCTGGAAGCATGCCCCACATACAGTTTTGCCGCAGTGGCCACTACTATCCGCTGTTAGATACTGGCCTAGGAAAGTGGGGATCACCTCAACACCCAGGTTCACAAGTTATATCAGTTTATTGGGTCCCATAAGCCCAATATGCTTCCGACACGAGTTCAAATTTGTCCAGCAGGGCCGCACATGGTACAGTCCTCAATCGACACAGGCAGGAACTATGCCCATAGAACCACGTTCTTGAATGTCCTACTCTTCCTGCCCGGTCACCAATTTTTCACCAATTGATCCCACTTATTACTGTTACCAAGTAGAATCCATCTACTCGAGCCGTACCACTTAATCCTCTTTCCATATTAAGCATCATATCAACAGTTATGTAAAGTCTTGTACTACCCAAACTCTAGGGATTTTTGGGTCATGCACGTCTAGTATCATACATCTCTAGACTTAATGCACAATTACCATCATATAGATTATAAAAGAAAAACATATTAACAGCTTAAATGCAAACAAGAGCTTGCATTATGTTGAGAATAGTGTAAATGTCAATAAGTTAGTGCTTTATCATCTCAGCGAAGCTTCTCATCGTTCTTCTTTCTTGGGTGCTGCTTGAGAAAATCTTGTTCTTGTTGCGAGATCTATGCTAGTCCTTCTCCTCCAAGCCATGCTACTCGTCGATCCTTGTCACGTTATCTAGCGATATGATTATGCACTTATACAAATAATATATTTAATACATCATACTATAAGATTATAATATACTAGCAGAATGGATAGTCTCAAAAGTGGAAGTGAAAAGAGGTCATAACAAACTTAACTCTATGGCAATACATGATATATTGTATGTGGGCTGTGTACAATAGACATTATAGGTGCTCATAGATGCTAATAAATGAATCAACTCATGCAACCTAGGAGTGCCTACCTGCTTTCTAGCAAACTCAGTCTGTCGCTGCATTTGTATCTGCAGCAGCTATCTGCTCATCTTCAATAGTAAGTTCTTCAATCAGTGAGATACGCGTGATGTGCTCAGGATAATACTCTTCACAATCACCTTTTTCCCAACTCATCGATGATCCCATGCACTTCCTAAACCATTTCCCAATTTCCAACTGACCGCTCGTTCATGAAGAACGCAAGCCAAAGAGAATTGTAGAATGCAACTAACATGGTGCCATTTCTGCCCACCATTCATAGCAGCACCGCACAGCCATACTTAGCATTCCCTGATCACATCAACGAGTAAAGTGTTGCACAACAACCTCATTGGAGTGACTATCACCTCGTAAGGATTTCATCGAATAGTTTGGATACATCTTCGACCTAACCAAGCAATCATCATGCAGGGCCCATCTTGGTCTAATTCTTCTTGTCGGTTGCAACGTTCTCGCGTTCTTGCACGACACATTAGCGCTAATCGTCATCGCAATGGGTTTTGCCATGTAAACATTTCATCGAATATCTTGGCTGCACCCTTGGCCCGAAAAACATGCAGCAAATCAAAGCTAACCTTGGCCAAACTGTCGTGGCTGTTGTGTCCTCGATGTGTTCCTGCATCTCATACATCACTCGACCTCACCGCCTGGACACGGACATGGCTTAGAATATCACAACGACGTTGATGAAGGCGATGACGCCAATGTTGAACATGACAAAGCAATCCAAACGCGTGCAGCTTTGCCTGTAGTGCAGAGATAGAAACATGACGGTCTTTAGGCGCGCTGCAGCGACATGGAGGCCAGAACACGCAGCAAACAGCGCAAATGGCTGGCAAGGGTGTGCGGACGCGCGATGGTTGGCGTTGGCGTTGGCAAGTGAACGGCCATCGCTGCTGCTGGCCCAGTTGTGGTGCGATGCGAGTGTGAGTAGGGGATGCATGGCTAGGGCACACGGTCGGTGGTGCGTTGGAGCTGGGGTGGAACAAGCAAGGTGGCGGTGCGGCCATGGCATGACGAGATGCGCGTGAAGCATGGTACAAGCAGCAGCTAGGATGTGGCGTTCGACCGTGGGGCACTGGAGCTGGGTGTCTTGGAGCATGGTTGCGGCACAGCAGAAGAGCAGGGCGCACGGGGCAGCAAGGGCGTTGGGATGTGCCAGCGCGGCCAGCGTCGTGGCGGCGCGAGCGCGACATGCGGGAACGGCTAACTCCATGGCGCGGTGCTCGGGTTGCATGGCCACGGCGCACATGAGTGGCGGCAGGCATGGGCCTGTGTAATGGCCCTTAGCCACTGGGTTGTTGTCTCGGGACGTGAGCGCACCACTCGTTCGATCGACGAAGCAAGGAGAATGAGCAGAGACGTGAGGGAGAAGAAAGAAGAAGACAAGGTATGGGGTTTTGGTTGGCGAATGTTTCTTTGATGCCCGCCCAATAGCATCTGCTTACATCATATAGCCAACTGGCTCATACTCTGTGGGCCCACACACTCACTCCTTAACCAAACTCATGCCACTGTGGCATCCAGTGCGGCAGTGGCCGTGACACCTCCCCCGCCTTGAGAATGTGCTTGTCCCCAAGTCGCCAGCTCTGAGAACTTCTGCACGACGACGTTCCAGTCCTCCCAGGTCTCCTCCTCTGATGATTCGGCTGACCAACTTATGCGAACTTGTGGAATTACATGGCTTCTCTTCTTTACCAAGCGGTGATCGACGATCCGCACTAGCTTGAGATGAACACTCTCCAGGTCAATAGAAACAGGCACATCAGAGAAAACTGGACTATAGTTTGGTATATACGCATTCAGTTGAGACACATGAAAAACATTGTGGATTTGTGCATAGGGAGGCAATTCTAGCCAATACGCCACCTACTGATACGTTCAATCACTTTGTATGGCCCAAAAATTTTGAAAGAAAGTTTCGAGCATGGCCTGTTGACAAGAGATGTCTGAGCATATGGTTGCAAATGAAGGAGCACGAGCTCGTTGACCTGGAATTCTTTGTCGACGCGCTTCCTGTCAGAAAATTGTTTGGTCATGTTCTGTGCCCGTGCCAGATTTTACTTGATCAAGGTAAGACGTGCAGCTCTAGTCTTTGGCAACTCAACAACAGAAGCTTCAGAGTCAGAGGAAATAGTAGGTGCAGCCATGACATCCGGATCATATCCATATAGAGCATGGAATGGAGGGCAGCCTAAGGAAGAATGCAGAGAAGAATTGTACCATAGTTCGGCGAGGGAGAGCCATTTCTTCCACTGGTGTGGTGCGTCATGAGCCATTGAATGCATATACATCTGCGGACTCTGGTTCAGTCGTTGACTCTGACCATCTGTCTGCGGGTGGTAGGCTGTAGTGAGCAGCAATTGAACTCCCAGCAACTGAAACAATTGGCACCATACTACACTTGTGAATATTTTGTCGCGGTCAGAGAGCATAGACTTTGGCAGGTCATGGAGCTTCACCACATTATCAAGCAAGACTTGAGCTACTTGTGGGGCAGAAAAAGGATGCTTGAGAGGAAGAAATGTGCGTAGTTAGAGAAGCAATTAATGACCACCATGATAGTATCATAACCATCGGACTTCGGTAATCCCTCCATGAAGTCCATGGTAATCTCCTGCCAAGCTCCCTCGGCCACCGGCAAGGGCTGAAGCAAACATGCCGGATGTGTTCTGTCGGATTTAATGTGTTAGCCCATGGAACATTGCTTAACAAAGTCGGTGATATCGGCCTTAAGACCCTTCCAGTAAATTTTCTTTTTCACCCATTGATATGTTGCATGCTTGCATGAATGGCCACCAATGACACCGGTATGGAACAAAGAAATGATTTTTGAACGTAGAGCCGAGTTTGGGCCGATGAGGATTTGATCACCTTTTTGTATTAGGACATTGTGCAAAGAGAATCCCTCCTCATCTAGACTTGTTACGTCAGGCTTGGTTATCAAGTCTTGAATACATTTGTCCAGTGCATAAGAGTTCAACACTTCTTGTATCCATCTCGGCTGTGTTTCAGAAACAGAGGCAATGGGCATTAAGTGCGCGACCCATGACAAAGCATCAACCGCCTTGTTCTTCTTCCCCTTGCGGTACACGATTTTAAATTGAAGCCCCATCAACTTTGCCATTGCGCGTTTCTGCAATTCCGTCTAAAGATGTTGCTGACCAAGAAAGCTCAAACTCTTGTCATCAGTGCGAATGAGGAACTCTCCGCATTGTAAATACTGGTGCTAGGAAAGTTGCTGATGTTTGACACTGAACGGTTTACTAAGAAAGGCCACAGGGTGATCTCTCTGCATAAGCACTGCTCCCAAACCATCATCGCAAGCGTGAGTCTCCATGGTGAACTAGACAGAGAAATCCGGCAGAGTGAGAGCTGGCGCTTCAGACATGGCCTTCTTTAACTGAACAAATGCATCAGTGGCCTCCGCTGTACAGACCAAATTCTTTTTCTTGAGTAACTGAGTTAGCGTCCAAGCAATGACACCATGGCCTCTAATAAACTTGCGATAATAGCCTGTTAAGCCTAAAAATCCCCGCAACTCCGTTACTGATGTTGGCAATGGCCAGTCCTCCATCGCTTTAGTCTTCAATGAGTCAGTTGCAACTCCCTCTGTTGATATAATGTGCCCGAGCTAGTGCAGAGAGGATTTTGCAAAGCTGCACTTCAAAAGTTTGATGTAGAAATGATGTTCCCGTAGCTTGGACAGAACCAACTCAATGTGCTGCAAGTGCTGCTCAAGGTCAGAACTATATATAAAAATATTGTCTAAAAAGACCGAAACAAACTTGCGTAAGAAGGGAGCCAGAATGATGTTCATTGCACATTGGAACGTTGCTGGTGCATTTATAAGTCCAAACGGAATGACTTTAAATTGAAAGTGTCCACTATGTGTTTTGAAGGCGGTTTTAAATTCTTCCCCTGACTTCATGCGCACTTGATGATAGTCGGCTCTCATGTATAGAAAACTGAAAAACTTTGCACCAGCAAGCTCGTCCAAAAGTTCATCAATCAATGGCAGAGGGGACTAGTTCTTAATTGTAAGAGTGTTCAGCATGCGATAATCGACACAAAATCACCATGACCTATGCTTCTTTTGGACCAAAAGAACGGGTGAAGCAAACGGGCTTGAGCTATGCTCTATGAGTCCTGCTTCAAACAATGTTTTCACTTGGTTTTCGGTCTCGTCTTTGTAGAGAGGGGAGTAGCGATAGGGTTTGGCATTGACTGGAATAGTGCCCGAAATCAGAGGGATGAGATGATCGAATTCTCCATGGGGTGGTAAGCACTTGGGATCTTCGAACACGTCATTGAACTTTTGAAGCAATGCAGGTATCTCTGAATATTCAGACTGAATGTTCAGCTTGTCTGATGGAAAAACTCTGTTTTCCACAATAGCAAATGACCAGACTTCATTTCCGGGTATCCATTTCTCCAATTGTGAATGAGATATCTCTGCTAAAGATGTTTGAGAGGGAAGGTGAATGATGAGTAGGTTTAGGCCCGATCTTCCGAAAGGTATGTCGATTGGGGTGGAGAACTCGACGTTGATGATCCACGGCACTCGAGCGGTTTGAGTACCCCTGCAATCACTACACCACGGCTCCGATGGTTATCAACCGTGATGCACACGCTTGACCTCACCAAGAAGGCTAATCCCTGCAAGTGCAACCGAGAACACGAGCAAGAACGTCGAAGACACGATCTGAATCGCGAAGTTGGGGTCTCACAAACCGTAGAACGACGATATTATTGATTCTAAGCAAAACCTACCGAATAAGACCGGCAGCTGCAGTATTTAAAGTCCAGGGTTAGACCAAAACACGATTAGACGCGTCCATAATGGACTCTTACGGGATACAAGGCCCAAAGGCCCTATTCGGTGGCGCAGCACCAGACAGAAATCTGGATTCGACTTGTTTTGACGATTCCCAATGACTACAGAAGAATTTTGAGGTGGGACCATAAACATTGGAAAGTTTATCTTCTCTTATTTCCGTTCATATGTAGAACGTCAAAAATGGGGTCCGGATGCCTCTTGGGCGTCTGTTTTAAGGTGGACTGCTCCTGGACTCAGAGTTGAACTCGAGTCCGAGTTGTAAACTACTTCCATCAACTTGTGGACGTCCCAGCTGGTTCTCCACGCTCCCGAGGCCTCTTTCCTTCACTTGTTGATCTTCTCCTTTATTCCTTATAACAATTAAATCATCACATAACAATCTATTCTCAAACTCACATGCAAAAGAAGTTAGGAGCGAATTCACCTGCTGATTTATTAACCGTGCTCGTACTCTTGTGATTGGTCCTTGCATTTCAATGTGTGCCCCCACTGTTGTGATGTCCTCATCATCCTCCCCCTCTTGAATTGGAGTCGTCCTCGACTCAAGTTCATCTTCTTCTCCGCAGTACAGTCATAAATCTGAAATGTTAAATGTAGGACTAACCCCAAAATCGGGAGACAATTCAAGCTTATATGCATTATCATTAATCTTTTCAACAATCTTAAAAGGACCTGCAGCTCTTGGCATAAGTTTAGATTTTCTCAAGTCAGGGAATCACTCTTTTCTCAAATGTAACCACACCAAATCACTCGGTTCAAGTTTTACTTCTTTCCTACCTTTACTACCTGCAATCCTATACTTCTCATTCATCTTTTCAATATTTTTCTTTGTAGTTTCATGCATCTTAAGAATGAATTCAGATCATTGTGTAGTATCCAAATTTATAGTTTCAGAAGGAGGCAAAGGTAGTAAATCAATAGGAGCACGAGGATTGAAACCATACACTACCTGGAATGGACTTACCTTTGTCGTGGAGTGAACGGATCTGTTGTAAGCAAATTCTATATGTGGTAAACACTCCTCTCACAACTTCAAATTTGTTTTCAAGACAGCCCGCAACATAGTGGATAAAGTACGATTAACTACCTCAGTTTGTCCATCCGTTTGTGGGTGACAAGTAGTTGAAAACAGCAACTTGGTTCCCAATTTAAACCACAAAGTTCTCCAAAAATGACTTAAAAATTTTGCATCATGATCAGAAACAATTGTATTTAGCACACCATGTAAACGAACAATTTCCGTCATAAATAAATCAGCAATCTGTGAGGCATTATCATTCTTATGATAAGGTATAAAGTGTGCCATTTTGGAAAAACGATCAACAACTACAAAAATATTATCCCTCCCCCTCTTAGTCCTAGGCAATCCCAAAACAAAGTCCATAGAAATATCCTCTCAAGGTACACTAGGAACAGGAAGAGGCATATAAAGACCATGTGGGTTAAGGCGAGACTTAGCTTTGTTGCAAGTAGTGCATCATGACACGTAGCGCTCGATATCACGCCTCATCTTTGGCAAAAAGAAGTGTGTGGACAACACGTCTTCAGTTTTCTTCACACCAAAATGTCCCATCAAACCTCCTCTATGTGCTTCCTGCAAAAGTAATAGACGAACAGAGCTAGCTGGAACGCATAGCTTGTTAGCACGATAGAGGAGACCCTCTTGCAGCACATATTTATTCCAAGTTATCCATTCTCTACAATTTTCAAAAGCATCTTTGAAGTCCAAATCAGTAGGATATAATACTTTTATTGTTTCCAAACCAAAGATTTTATGATCAAGTTGGGACAGCATGGTATAACGCCTAGATAATACATCAGCAATGACATTTTCCTTCCCTTTTTTATGCTTAATGATGTATGGAAACGACTCTATGAACTCAATCTATTTAGCATGTCGTTTATTCAGATTGGTTTGACACTTAAGATACTTTAATGATTCATGATCGGAATGTATAACAAACTCCTTAGACCAAAGATAATGTTGCCAAGTTTGTAATACTCACACTAAGGCATACAATTCCTTATCATAAGTGGAATAATTCAGAGAAGGACCATGAAGTTTTTCACTAAAGAAAGCAACAGGTGTACCTCTTTGTATGAGAACACCTCCAATACCAATGCCGCTTGCATCGCATTCTACCTCAAAGGTCTTGTCAAAATCAGGAAGTTGTAGCAACGGTGCTTGTGTAAGCTTTGATTTGAGAGCATCAAAAGCTTGTTGCTGCTGTTCGCCCCATCGAAACGACACTCCGTTCTTCGTTAGCTCATGTAGAGGTGCTGCAATTGTGCTGAAATCCCGCACAAAATGCCGATAAAAACCTGCAAGACCAAGAAAACTACGAACCTGCGTGATGGTTGTTGGGGCTGGCCAGCTGGTGATTGCTTCAATTTTTGCCTCATCCATCTTAATTCCGTGCGAGGAAATGACATAGCCAAGAAACGAGACTCGATTGGTGTAAAAGACGCACTTTTCGAGGTTACCAAATAAACGTGCATCTCTCAAAACAGTAAAAACAACATGTAAATGGTCAAGATGTTCATCATATGACTTACTGTAAATGAGGATATCATCGAAGTAAACCACCACAAATTGTCCAATGAAAGCACGTAAAACCTCATTCATTAATCGCATAAAGGTGTTGGGTGCATTAGTTAAACCAAAAGGCATAACTAACCACTCATAAAGTCCAAACTTGGTTTTAAATGTAGTTTTCCATTCATCTCCTAGTGTCATTCTAATTTGGTGGTAACCACTACGCAAGTCAATTTTTGTGAAGATGATAGCACCACTCAATTCATCAAGCATGTCATCTAAGCGAGGAATAGGATAACGATATCGAATGGTGATGTTATTAATCGCTCGACAATCAACACACATGCGCCAACTACCATCTTTCGTAGAAACCAAAAGAACATGAACGGAACAAGGGCTAAGGCTTTCACGAATGTACCCGCGGTCCAAAAGATCTTGGACTTGTCGCTAAATTTCCTTAGTTCTTTTGGATTTGCCCTATATGCTGCACGATTTGACAAACTTGCTCCTGGAATCAAATCAATTTTGTGTTCAATGCCTCTCATCGGTGGTAAACCAGGGGGTATCTCAGAGGAAAACACATCCTCAAACTCCTGCAAAAGGTTAGCAACAGCAGGGGGCAATGCAATAGACAATTCATGAAGTGAAAACATGGCTTCTTTGCATACTAAAGCATAGCACATCCCCTTAGCATCGAATAAATCAGCAAGGTCAGATTTAGTTGCGAGCAACGATGGTGATTTTAACTTAATGACTTGCTGTTTTTCAGATTCTAGTTTTGTTGCTTTGCCATCACAAATTTTTCTCTTCTCAAAATGCACAATTTCAGCAGGAGTCATGGGGAGCAAATTGATTTTCTTTCCCTTATGCATGAGAGTATATTTATTAATTCTACCATAATGAATAGCATATGTATCAAATTCCCAAGGACGACCCAATAAAAGAGAACAAGCATCCATAGGAACGACATCAAAATCAGCACAATCATGGTAAGAACCAATTGAAAAATGTATCTCGCTATTTGTGTTACCCAAACCTTACTGCTGTTGTTGAACCAATGAATGTGGTATGGATGAGGGTGTGCTCTTGTTGTCAAACCAAGTTTCTTGATGACGTCCGTGTTTACCAAGTTATTGCAGCTACCACCATCAATTATTGTATGTACACGGCAGTCCTTGACAACGAGAAACATGTGGAAGAGGTTGTGTCGTTGTAGCTTGTCGTCGGTCTCCACTTTGGAGCTCAAGGCACGCTGCACAATGATGCTCCTATAGTTCTCCGTCGCCGCTGCCCTTCGGCACACGAGAAGGTGGAGCAGCAGGTATAGTTCGTTGGCCGCCATTGGATGGTGTAGTCGCTGCACGGGGGGTCGAAGATGGTGCTGTTTTGGATGGTGTGGGCGTCGAACGCGGCGTGAAGTTGCTCCTTGTGCGTTGTTGCTGTTGTTGTCGGCCCTGCAATTCTTTTTCTGCCAACATAGCAAGCTGAAACAATATGTTAACAGTATCATATTCCTTGTAATCAACAATATCCTGAATTTCACGCCTCAACCCCCCATAAAAATGAGCTATTTTATCATTCATGTCTTCTACTACCCCACAATGCAGCATACCCTTTTGTAACTCTTGATAATACTCCTCTACAGACATGTTACCTTGGTCTAAGCGCTGCAATTTTTGCGAAGGTCCCGCTGAAAAGATGGAGGAACAAATTGAACACGCATAGCTTCCTTTAATCTATCCCATGTTGGAGGATCAGTTCTAGTTTTAACAAGTTCATTCCACCATATGATAGCAAAGTCCTTAAACTCACTAGTGGCTTGACGAACTCTATGTTGTTCAGGAACAAGATGAGAATAAAATTTTTGCTCTACTGTCATCTCCCAATCAAGATAAGCCTCAGCATCATAAGCACCAGAAAAAGAGGGTATAGTAAATTTCACTTTAGCAAAAGGATCATCAGGAGGACGATTATAATTGTTATGATTATTACCTCCCATACCTCAACGATAAAGTGACAGTCGTGGCTGATTATTGTGATCTTCCAGTTCATCATAAGCATTGTATTCTTGTCTTTCAGCGAGAGGCAACCGAGCCTCAAAAGTATTCATCCGAAGAGCAAGGTCATCAAGTTGGCGAGTCAAGTTCGCCAATGACTCCTCCGTTGTTGCATTGTATTTGGCAAACATATCTGTCATGGTCTTCATCATATCACGTAACTCAGCATGTTGAACACATTCGTCATCATTGTCTTCTCCTGCCATTGTTAGTGGGAAACAAAAGACAACAAAAATATGTTATCTCTATCAACCACAGTGACAATGTGAAAGGTGGAAGAAACAATATCTCTCGCTCAAGCATCTTACCACGCACTTACAAGTGTTCTTACCGACACAGCAGGTGGTGTGGACGGTGAGATGAACCAATGAAGCGTGGGGTGATTGCAAAGGTACCTGTTATGCTTAAGAGAAAAGGTGGAGCTTGGATGGCACAATATGGTGGCTAATAAGTAGAGAATCATTAACAGCTAAACAAAGTTGAATAAGTATTCAATGTAGGAAACTGTTGCTGGTCAACCAAGTGCCCTAGGGCCTAGAACAACGCAAGGAAGTATCAAGGCAAAAGAAAGACGGAATGATATAGCCAACAAAACAGCACCAAGTGGTATAGGCCAATTGCTTTAATATGTGTGCTCTTCACTAATTTTTTCTTTTTTGTAATATTTTTTTTGGATATTTTTTCTTTACTCAGGAGCACAAATATAGGAAGCACACAATTTTGCAGCTCAATTGGATGTAATATGCAGCCTATAGAAAATTAAGAAGATTCTTTAAAATTCGTGCTGAAACTTTGGAGGCCAGATAGCCTATCTTCCGAGGGGAATTTGGGCAATCTAATTTCGCCGAACGCAGCTATTATGCAAAAAATTAGATGCGAAATTTCGCGTAGATGAATTTGAAAAAAAAAGAATTGCCCAATTTTGAGTTCGTATGTGAAAGTTATAGCCGTTTTAAGGTTGGCTGTCCGAGTTACGTTTTTTTTGGATGTTGATTCCAACTCGGTTTGAGAACAAAACTCGCAATCGAATATGAAAACAATCGAGAATTTGCAAAGCAACTAATGGGGTGGTGTGTGATGATTCAAGGATGAGTGGCACAAAGGTTTGTCACCTAATCTAGGGCTGGCAATGCGGGAGTTCACGCAAGGCGGCTAGCTAGGGCAAACCGATGAACGTGGTGGATCGGTTTGTTATTTAGAGATTGTGGAATAGGTGTCAAACAGCAAGAAAACGAGGACGAAACACGATAACTAGGACCCAAAACACAAATCTAAACTAGCAACAAGACTCGACCACACGAACGCAAACTCAACAATGCAAAATGAAAAACGAAATTGCAGGCACTATAGTCTGGGAAGTGGTAAAAACGATCTAATTTTTTTGTGGCTTTTCTGTGGACTCTAGGTACGAAACAAAATCGATCTAATGGAAGGAAAACAAAGATACCTCACGGGCAACCTGGAAATCTAATACCAATTGATGAGTCGGTTTAGGCCCGATCTTCCGAAAGGTATGTCGATTGGGGTGGAGAACTTGACGTTGATGATCCGCGGCACTCGAGCGGTTCGAGTACCCCTGCAATCACTACACTATGGCTCCGATGGTTATCAACCGTGCTGCACACGCTTGACCACGCCAAGAAGGCTAATCCCTGCAAGTGCAACCGAGAACACGAGCAAGAACGTCAAAGACACGATCTGAATCGCGAAGTTGGAGCCTCACAAACCGTAGAACGGCGATATTATGGATCTAAGCAAAACCCACTGAATACGACCGGCGGCTGCAGTATTTAAAGGCTAGGGTTCGACCAAAACACGATTAGACGCGTCCCTAATGGACTCTTACGGGATACAAGGCCCAAAGGCCCGATTCAGTGGCACAGCACCGGATAGAAATCTGAACTCGAATTGTTTCGACGATTCCCAATGACTCCGCGACAATTTTGAGGTGGTACCAGAACCATTGGAAAGTTTATCTTCTCCTCTTTCCGTGCATATGTAGAACGTCGAAAACGGAGTCTGTATGCCTCCTGGGCATCCGTTTTAAGGTGGACTGCTCCTGGACTCCGAGTTCAACTCGAGTCCGAGTTGTAAACTGCTTCCATCAACTTGTGGATGTCCCAGCTGGTTCTCCATGCTCCCGAGGCCTCATTCCTTCACTTGTTGATCTTCTCCTTTATTCCTCATAACAATTAAATCATCACATAGCAATCTATTCTCACACTCACATACAAAAGAAGTTAGGAGCAAATTCACCTGCTGATTTATTAACCGTGCTCGTGCTCTTGTGATTGGTCCTTGCATTTCAATTGGTGCCTCCGCTGTTGTGATGTCCTCATCAGTGAACCCCACGCAATGTAACAGTCCTTCCTTGATAGGGAAATTCCAAACTCTTCTTGTCCCAATGACAAAACATTGGACTGAATTGCCGAAGCCAATCAAACCCGAGTGTTCCATCATATGCCCCAAGTGGTAAAACTTGCATGTCAAGAATGTTGCACCGTCACACCTCCATTCTACCGCTGGAACGACACTATCAGTTAAGAAGGTGTCACCATTGGCAACCTTCACTGAAACTGACCCAGTCTTCTTCGGTATCAAGCCAGCTCTCTCCACAAACGCCTTGTTCATAAAAGATGTGGAACTTCCCGAATCGATCAACAACAAAAATACTTGGTTTTGAACAAGAGCTCGGAGCCTCAAGCATTCCACTCCTTCAGTACCGTTGTAAGGATCGAATGCCAAAGAGGGGGGTGAATTGGGCTTCTTTTCAAAAATTAAAGCAATAGAACTTAATTACTAAAATCCCAATTCCCTATGCAAGCAACCTATGCATTCAAGTGAATAGTAACTTTGCGGTATATGAAATGCATAAGTGTAAGGGGAGAGGAAGAAAGCGCAAACTCTCGAGGAGACACGAAGACATGGAGATTATCTCGTGGTTCGGCAAGATCGTCAAGATCTTCCTACATCCACGTTGTGGCACCCACCAAAGGGTATGGCCACTCCCGAGTCACCGAGACCAGGGATCTTCACTATACTTCTTCGTTCGCCAACCTCGGCAAGGTGGAGCTCAAGCCTTGTACAAGTTGGATCCTCCGGGCTTCTACAATCGTCTTGGCAAGCTCCGGAAGGCTCTCTTCAATACAACCACCAAGGGACACTCCCTTACAGCTCTCACTACACTAGAGATTCCAATCACCAAGAATGGAAGCACACAAGCACTATCTCTAGCAAGTTCTAGCCTATCTCTTGGTGTGTAAGTGGTGTAGATGATGTAGAAGTGTTAGCTCAATGTCTTGAATGCTTGAGAATGTGTAGAGTAGCTCTGGTTGTCAAGACTTGTCGAATAGACTGGTTGAAGGGGTATAAATAGCCAGCCTCCAAGAAATAGCCGTTGGAAAAGTAGGCTGACATCACTGTTCTGCGAACACTGGATGATGCGATGTTCTCCCTTCAGTTATCATTGGTCGAATCCAAATTAGCTGATGTCACTGTGTCAGATATGACCGTTGTTAGATCGATGTTACACTTGCCTTCTCATCGGATGATCCGGTGGCACTTCATCCAGAATTGGTTCAGAATTGATGCTTACTGGAGTGATTGACTGATGTGTTTATAGTTGTACATCGGATGGTCCGTTGGTACACTTGGTCCAAAGAGATTGCTTACTGTACTGATGGACCGATGTAACATCCCCTTCATCATTGGATGATTCGATGAGTACTTAGTTCTGAGGTCTACTTCTTCTGCTGAACCAACTCGACCGATGTAGTATTTTGTGGAAACATCGGTTGATTCGGTGAGTTGATTTTGTTCGCTTCGAGTTGTTCTAAGTGATTCTTTTGGAATTTGCTCGATTGACCTCTTATACATTGGTTTGTAATATTCTTCTGATGATTATCAAGCATTGAGTGCTGTCAATTTTGGTTGAATAATTTTGACATATGAGCTTTTACTTCTAATCTTCATAATCATCGATTGATCTCATAGAATGATTGTTTAGGGATCTCCAATTATATACAATGAGCAGTAGATGATATTCATATAGATTTCATTTGATTGTGATGAGTGATATGGGAGACCTTGCATCCACAAATTTATTAGTAAAATCCAATGGTTGTCATTAATCACCGAAACCATACCTCATGGGACGTAGATGCTTTCAATCTCCCCCTTTTTGGTGATTCATGACAACACAACAAGTAAAACATAATAGTAATGAATTTGAGAATACGATACTCAAAAGGATATGCAATAAGTACAAGATTTAGCACACTTAAACTTGAAGGCTCAAAAACGATCAATAACTCAAAAGCTCAATCGATCAATAACTCAAGAGAATTAAGTGGCGCACGATAAATAGCAAAAAGAGTAGCAAATCTCCAAATTACAAAAGAACTCCCAAAAAGATAGACTCCCCCTACAGCTAGGACTCCCCCTGAGACTAAGCTATCCTCCCCCTGACTCTTCTCCCCCTTTGGCATCAAGACACCAAAAAGGAAGTCGAGTGCCTAAGGACCCTAAGCGCTCGGGGCAATGACGAACTGGTTACCATCGGGGGTGCTGTCATCGGAGCTGCTGCCTGCTGCTGCCGAAGCTGGAGTAGAGGTGGCGGGTTCTACGGGACCTGCTGTTGGTGCCTACTGAGTCTGAACTGCTGGCAACGGGGCACTGACAACGGACGCCAGCGTCTGCTAGAAGAGCGTCGTAGACGGCAAGGGAGAGTGGATAGGAGCACCTGGAGCAAGCAGTGGGGACATGCTGATCGACGGGATCAGCGTAGTCGGCACTAGCGTTGAAGCTGATGCCAGGACAAGCAGACCTGGAGCAAGGCCTGGAAGCTGTGACGGCAGGGCAATCCCGGTCTGCATGTAGAGGTTGGTGATCAACCCCAGGATTCCCATCATCGCCTGCTGCGTCTGCAGCTACTGGTCGAGAGCGCTGGTGCATCTGATCAATCAGCCCAGTCAGCCTGTCAGTGTCCTCTCGCCTCTCACAGGCTATCTGTCGCTGCATCTCCTGCTGCTGCTGCTGGAGCTCCAAGAGACGTGCATCCTGCTCAGCTGCAAGCCGGTCCAGGCGCTGCTGCTCAACCATCTGCTGAAGTAGGGAGGTAAGCTCAGATGGCTGAGAGACCTGTGCCTCTGACACCGGAGGTGGAGTAGGAGGTGGCACAGTCGAGCCTCCAGCCTCTGCGTCGTGCTGCCTGGGTGAGGGAGGAGGTGGGAAGTACTCCTCGACACTGTCGCTGGTGTCACTCTCGGACCAAATATGCTATAGATCCTCACCCTGAGCCTCTGCCTGTGCTAGTCTCTCATCTTCCTTCTCCAGGTCCGACCAGTCTTCCTCTGAGAGACGGGCACGGACCTGACGCTCAACTGGACAGCCAAGGCAGCGGTCTCCAGGAGCTGGAGCACGGTAGTGGCCGAACCGTGTGACACTCTCGTCGGTGAGACTGTCATGCACGACAGACCCCTCTGGAGCTACCATGCAGAGCAAGTAACTGATCCAGTGACCAAACACAAGCTGCCTCATCATCCCGACTCCATGAGTGATGACGTCCTCCATTTCACAGATCAGGATGTCCATAATGTCGAACTCCATCCCATTCATAACATAGAACAAGAGAGCCTGCTGCAAGCTGGTGAACCCCTTAAGGTATCCGGACCTCGGCAAAAGTGTGCGACACAAGGCAAGGTGCACAGTGCGCACAGTTGGAGGGAGTAGTGCCGGTACCCTCGCCTGGTCTGGAGAGAAAGGCTGAGCGAACAGTGAGCGTATCTCCTCAAGTGGTGGTGCCACACCTCCAGTGAGTGGTCTCCTCGGTGGGTCAGCCAGTCCATACACTCTCTCGTGTAGGCATGTGTCGTGAAGATCTATGCCTAGCAGCTGTCCCAAAGTGTGCCTGGTCAGGTGGTGATGCTGGCCCATAAACATGAAGTCAATGGATTTGCGGCCCTCAGAGACGTAGAGTGTGGCATAGAATACTCGGACCCAATCCTCCACGTAGGCACTCCTCTCGTAAGACATCAACTCCACTAGCCCTCTATACCTCTCAAAGTAAGGGCGTATCTCCATCCTTGCTGCAAGTGCAAGCTGATCCCACTCCGAGAAATTGTGCTGGAAGAGCTTATGTCCCCTACGTCTGTAAGTCTTGTATAGCGACGCCTGTGTCAGGGTCTAAAAGCGGCTGTCCACAAGTGCCTCTCTGGGCTGCGGGAACCACTCCTCAAGTAAAATGCTCCACCTGAGCTTCCTGAGCTGCTTGGCTTTCAACTTCCTGTAGTCTGCCAGGCGGACACCCTCACCAACACGGACGCTGGTTTCCATCTCATAGATGGCTCTCTGGGCCGCCCTGTCCTCTCGAAGGTCAGCTGCTGATGGTCTCTGTCTCGGGGCTGCAGCTGGATGACCTCCACGGGTCATGGATGAGCGCCGGCGAACAAGCGGCACTACGGTCTCCTCTTCTTCCTCTAACTCCTCTGGCATGGGAGGCTGCCTCTGTCGGGCCTCGCGGATCCTCAACGATCCTCCTCGGCCACGCTCTCGCTCCTCAATGGCGCGAGCGGCCATCAAAGCTTTCTTCGCCTCCTTCGACAACTTTTGCTTTTTGGCGGCCGGCTCCTCAATAGCCTTGCCCTTTCCCTTCTTGTCACGACCCATGACGACGACGAAGACGGGGTAGCAGGACACGAGCTCGGGCGGACGGGACGGCGACACAAAGATCGTCGCGGCCGGGGAACCCTAACGGCGAAGCACGGCGACCAAAAGGAGGGCACCACAGCGGCGCAGAGGGCGGTGGTGCGGCGCCTAGGACGGCGTGGGGCGGCGGCAGTGGTGCGGCGGTGGTGAGGCATGGGAGGTGGCGGCGATGCTTCTTGGAGAGGTGGCGGCGCTACGTGGGAAGGCGGCGGCGCTAAGCGGCGGCGACCGGACGGCGGTGGTGGCCGGAGGGCGGCGGCGGCCGGAGGCGTGGAGCGGCGGCAGCGGAGGTGAGGCATCGGGCTCTGAGCGGCAGAGTCGGGGAGAGAGAAAAGGGAGTGAAGGCACGCGCTAAAAAGGTGGGGCCCAAACCCTAGCTCAAATTTTAACATCGAATGAATCGACGTTAGATGAGGGTTGCGTCGGTCGAATGATACAGTAAGGGTATTCCGAAAGTGCCATCGACACCGGATGATCCAACGTGAAAATGATTTGCATCGGTTGAATTTGGCACAACTCCAGAAAAGTGAACATCGGATGCTCCGATGTTTCACAGAATGAACTCGTCGGTTGATTTGACTTTCTGACAGAGTTGACCCTTGGCATTTGAACACAAACTGATCCGATGAAGCTTCTGCCCTAAGCATCGGATAATCCGATGACTACAAAATATCAACATCCCATATATGTCCTTTGACTTAAACACACAACGAGAAACACAAGTCTTAGGACTTTTTGGGCAACCCCTTACCCCTCAGAAAGACTAGTTGCCAATAACTTGGCTAAGCCCTAAAGCAAATAGAACACCGAAGAAAATAAGGAAGAAATTATCCAAATAAAATGTAAGGCCCATGCTTTGTGAGCTAGAGGATGAATACTTCTATCTCTTTAAAGCATGTTCCTTTAGTCATTAATGCACCTAACATTTTGTTCTTTCCACATCATATGAGTTGAGATATTGCATTTCAAACAAGTCTCTTTCTCATGAAGTGGGTTCCCCTTTGTGAAAATCTACCGTATGCAATGCCAAACAATTTATAATGCAAGAAATTAAACGTGAGTGCAAGTCTATATGGCAGGCATCATGCAAGACATAAATTAAATCTATCTAGCCAAAATTTAACCTTTCAAAGGCTTCCTCAGGGAGAGCCACTCTCCAAGTCTTGGGGAAACCCAAAATAACCTCCATCCCAATCTAACCCTTGCTCACCCTATCCTTTGAAAGTTAGACAAGACCTATATGAGATGCATTCTTACATGATCATGGCAACTTACATGACGTTCGATGCATCTAGCACATTTAATTCACTTCTTAGTCTAGAAAAAGTTTTCTCATCAAGTTGTTTAGTGAAGATATCCGCCAATTGTTCTTCATACCTAACACCTCGCAAGGAGATGTCTCCCTTAGCTTCATGGTCCCTTAAGAAATGATGATGAATATCAATGTGCTTAGTGCGGGAGTGTTGAACAGGGTTTTAGCTATCTGAACCACACTTTCATTGTCACAAAGGAGAGGCACACAACCAAGTTTAATACTAAAGTACAAAAGGATTTGCTTCATATAAAGAATTTGGGCACAACATGCACCGGCCGCTATGTATTCTGCTTCCGCCGTGGACAAAGCAACGGAATTTTGCTTCTTGCTAGACCAAGATACTAGGGAACGCCCAAGCAAGTGGCACCCACCAGAGGTACTCTTGCGATCCACACGGCATCCGGCAAAGTCCAAATCCGAGTCCCAAGAGATGGAATTTTGCACCTTTAGGGTACCACAAGCCTACACTGGGGTATGCTTGAGATATCGGAGTATCCTAAAGACCGCCTTCCGATGCGATTCTTTAGGTGCCGCTTGAAAGCGAGCACACAAGCATACACTAAACATGATATCAGGCCTAAATGCGGTAAGATAAAGCAATGAACCAATCATGGAACGGTAATTAGATTGGTCAATAGGTTTACCGTCCTTATCCGCGTCGAGATGACAATTTGTTGCCATTGGAGTACTTCTTGAGCTACAATCTCCCATCTCAAATTTCTTCAAGAGGTCCTTGGTATACTTTTCTTGATAGATGAAGGTCCCCGCTCTAAGTTGCTTGATTTGAAATCAAGGAAGAAGTTGAGCTCTCCAATCATCGACATCTCGAATTCCCTAGACATCATTTTGCCAAACTCATGGCTAAGAGCTTCGTTAGTTGAACCAAAAATAATATCATCGACATAAATTTGTCAAATAAAGAGTTCTCTGTTGATGTATTTGGTGAAGAGTGTAGTGTCCACCCTCCTGATCTTGAATCATTGCATGATCATGAAATCTTGTAGTCGTTCATACCACGCCCTAGGTGCTTGCTTGAGCCCGTAGAGCACCTTCTGCAACCTAAACACATGATTAGGATTCCTCGGATCTTCAAACCCGGGAGGTTGTTCAACATAGACAAGCTCGTTAATATGACCATTAAGAAATACACTTTTCACATCCATTTGATAAAGCTTTATGTTATGATGTGATGCAAAGGCAAGAAGTATACGGATGGCTTCTATTCGGGCGACCGGAGCAAATGTCTCCCCAAAGTCTAGTCCTTCAACTTGCGAGAAACCCTTGGCCACAAGTCTGGCCTTATTGCGGACCATAACGCCGTTCTCATCTTGTTTGTTGCGGTACACCCACTTTGTTCCGATGACGTTCTTGTCCTTGGGTCGCTCCTCCAACACCCAAACTTCATTGCGGATGAAGTTGTTGAGTTCTTCTTGCATGGCCATCACCCAATTTGGATCTTGGAGTGCTTCCTCAATGTGAGTGGGTTCTACACATGAAACAAACGAGTAGTGCTCACAAAACATAGCGAAATGGCGAGAGCGTGTACTTACTCCCCTTGACGAACTTCCGATGATTTGGTCAATCGGATGCGCCTTGGAGATGCGTCCATGCCTCATGAGTGGTTGTGAAGTACTTGGCGGTGGTGATGCGTGTTGCTCTTCTTGTGGTTGTACTTGATCATGGACTTGTTCTTCTTCTTGATGTTGTGTGGCTTGTGAATCTTGTGTTGGCAATGGATCATCTTTCTCTTCTTTGTCAACTTGAGGCGCCATAGATGTGTTGATGTTGGAACTTGAAGCTCCCCCTTGATCATGGCTCTCCTCAACTTTCGGCTTGATGTCACCAATGGTCATGTTCTTCATAGCTTCTCGTAGAGGCTCATCATCTATTTCATCATGACCAAAACTCTCCTCTTGGGAGCCATTAGTTTCATCAAACTCAACATCACAACTTTCCTCAACTAAACCGGAGGTTTGGTTGAATACTCGATATGCTTTTGAGTTTGATGCATAACCAAGAAATATACCAACATCACATCTTCTTTCAAACTTACCGAGCCTTTTCTTGCGGTAGATGTAGTACTTGCACCCGAAGACTCGGAAATAGGAGATGTTGGGCTTTCTTCCAATGAGAATTCGTATGGGGTCTTTTGAAGTAGTCGATGTAGATAGACCCTATTTGCAGCATGGCACACCGTGTTGATTGCTTCGGCCCAAAACTTCTCGGATGTGCCATAGTCATCAATCATTGCTCGTGCAAGAGTGATGAGAGTCTTGTTCTTCCTTTCAACAACACCATTTTGTTGAGGAGTGTATGTGGCCGAAAACTCATGCTTCACGCCTTCACGATCACACCACTCCCTAATGTTGTAGTTCTTGAATTCGGTGTCGTTGTCACTCCGGACCTTTATGATGGGAAGTTGAAATTCCCTTTGAGCACGGTTAGCGAAGGTCTTGAACACTTCCGGAGTTTCACTCTTGTCACCTAGAAACAAAGTCCAAGCATAGCGAGAGTAGTCATCAACTATAACAAGACAATAGAGATTACCGCCAAGACTTTGATATGTGGACGGTCCGAAGAGGTCCATGTGGAGTAACTCAAGTGGCTTGGAGGTTGACACCATTGTCTTGATCGGGTGGTGTGAAGCAACTTGCTTCCCGGCTTGACAAGTGCTACAAAGCTTGTTCTTCTCAAATGTGACATCCTTCATGCCGGTCACCATCCCAAGCTTGAATGACTTCTTGAGCTTGCTCATTCCAATGTGTGCTATGCGTCAATGCCATAGCCAACCCAAACTTGTCTTAGTGAAAAGACAAGTGGTCAAGCTAGCATCCTTGTTGGTGAAATCTACTAGGTAGAGATGTCCATGCCAAAATCCTTAGAAGATTAGTTCTTGGCTTGTTTCACTAGTCACAACAACATCATTTTTGCTAAAGGTGCACGTTAGTCCAAGGTCACGTAGTTGTGCAATAGAAAGCAAATTGAAACTAAGTGACTTAACATACAATACATTGGAAATAGATGAATCATTTCAAATTTCAATATTACCTAAACCAATTACCTTCCCCTTAGAGTTATCACCAAAGGTGACTTGTTCATGATTGCCGGGGTTTTCTATGGTGGTGAACATACCATCGTTGTCGGTCATATGTTGAGTGCACCCGCTATCGGGTACCCAATGCTTTCCTCCGGCTTTGTAGTTCACCTACACACATGAATTTAATTTTTGACTTTAGGCACCCAAGCCAACGTAGGTCCTTGTATGTGTGATACAAGTGTTTTTGGGACCCAAAGTTGCTTGGGGAGCTTCCCCTTGATGCCCTTTATGTCCTTGCCAATGAACCTTGCCTTCACCATGCCATCTACTTTACTAAATAGATAATAATGATCATTGAAAGTAGACTTGTAGTTAGTAGGAAATTTTGTAGAAGGCCGGTTAGGAAGAGGACACTCCCTTGTATGGTGACCGGTGACCTCACAATGTTGGCAATAGGAACCAACTTCCTTGATGAAGCTTGTTCTAAGCTCCGATGAGGGCACCTTTCCTTTGTTAGGCACCGAGAAGGATCCAAGTCCTCTCTTGTTGAAGGCCTTTGCTTGTTGGAAGAGGATTTCCTTGTGCTTGACTTCTCCTTTAGATAGTCTTGCCACACTAGTGCGGAGACTTTCAATTTCTTCCAACAAGTCCTTCTCCCTAGCATTCTCTTTCAAAGGCAAAGACTTATGCAAGACATTAGTGGCATGAGAATTAATAGATACCTTATCATTAAGAGTTTGTTTCTTTATATTTTTCAATTCTTGATCAAGAGCTTCATAGGTAAGGTTAAGTACTTGATGCTCTTGGATTAACTCATTGTGCTTTCCCAAGAGTGCTTGGTGGGCTAAGTCAAGCTCATGATGATCTAGCTTGATTTGAGCCTTATCCTCCTCAATTTGCTTGACATGAGATTTGAGCGTGTCATGCTCCTTAAGTATGCTTTCATACTTGTCAAGCAAATCAAGGTTAGCACTCTCAAGCTTAGCACGAGTTTCTTCAAGGGCCTTGACCTTACTCTTTTCCCTCTTAATGATAGTGTGGTATTCATTTATTAATGAAGTTAAATCATGGGGGGAAAGCTCATCATCGCTAGAGTCATCACATACCTTGGTGTTACCTTTAGCCATGAGGCACATGGGAGGTGGATGAAGAGATGAGTCATCATTGTTGGCAATGGCAAGGCCGACCAAATTTTCTTCTTTCGCTTCACTCTCTTCATCACTTGATTCTTCGTCGGTAATCCATTCATTTGCCTCACACATGAACACCTTTTGTGGTCCTTTTCTCTTCTTTGGGAAGAGTTTTGCCTTCTTGCCCTTGTCATGTTTCTTCTTCCCAAAGGATCTTGGTTTGGGCTTGACCTCTTCTTCATCATCTTCACTACTTCAAGCTTGCGATGCTTGCCCTTGTGGTTCTATCTTCTTTTGTCTGGTTTTGGACAATCATAGGAGATGTGGCCTTGATCACCACAATTGTAGCAAGTCTTGTTATCATCTCTCCTTGGTAGAAAAGCTTTCTTCTTGGGATCAAAGGTGTATCCCTTCTTGGCAATTTTGGAGTTCAAGCGAGAGAACTTTTTCATCATAAAAGCAAGCTCATCATCGTCATCTTCACTTGATGCTTGCTCTTCTTCACTTGAGCAAGGCTCAACCACTTTCTTTTTCTTGAGACTTGTTTTCTTGGTGGATGCCTTTAGAGCAATAGTCTTTGAAGATGATTGCTCCATCATTCCAAGTACACTCATCTCAGGAGCGTGAATCTCTCCAATAAGTTTGAAAACTTCAATGTGATCAAGAGATTCTTTTTGAAGCATGGAGTTGATGATGTTATACTTTGGCTTAGGAAGGAGCATAAGAATCTTGCGGTTGATGAGTCCCTTGCCAAGAGAAGCAATGTCAAAAGCATTAATTTCCTCAATAAGCACATTCAAGCGAGAAAACATTTCATTGACATTTTCATGAGGTAGCATTTTGAACTCGTCATATTTGGCTTTAAGCATATGATATCTTAGTTCTTTGACACGAGAAGAACCCTCATGGATTTCAATCAAGCAAGCCCAAGTTTCACAAGCTTTCTCTTAGCTAGCAATCCTAGCAAATACATCTTGACTAATGCATTCATAAATTGCATTTCTAGCTTTAGCATCCCACTTGATTTGATCACCAACATAATTATGCTCACCAAACACCGCATGGGTTGCTTCCCATACCTCGGGAGCAATAGCCTCTAGATAATCACACATGCGTGCTTTCCAATAGGCAAAGTTCTTGCCCTCGAAGATAGGAACCGAACCCCCATTCTTGGCCATTTTAGCTCTCTAGCGGTGAAGCTAGAATGATCCAATGAGCAACCTTGCTCTGATACCAATTGTAAGGATCGAATGCCCAAGAGGGGGGTGAATTGGGCTTCTTTTCAAAAATTAAAGCAATAAAACTTAATTACTAAAAGCCCAATTCCCTATGCAAGCAACCTATGCATTCAAGTGAATAGTAACATTGCGGTATATGAAATGCATAAGTGTAAGGGGAGAGGAAGAAAGCGCAAACTCTCGAGGAGACACGAAGAAACGGAGATTTATCCCGTGGTTTGGCAAGATCGTCAAGATCTTCCTACATCCACGTTGTGGCACCCACCAAAGGGTATGGCCACTCCCAAGTCACCGAGACCAGGGATCTTCACTATACTTCTCCGTTCGCAAACCTCGGCAAGGTGGAGCTCAAGCCTTGTACAAGTTGGATCCTCCGGGCTTCCACAATCATCTTGGCAAGCTCTAGAAGGCTCTCTCCAATACAATCACCAAGGGACACTCCCTTACAGCTCTCACTACACTAGAGATTCCAATCACCAAGAATGGAAGCACACAAGCACTATCTCTAGCAAGTTCTAGCCTATCTCTTGGTGTGTAAGTGGTGTAGATGATGTAGAAGTGTTAGATCAACGTCTTGAATGCTTGAGAATGTGTAGAGTAGCTTTGGTTGTCAAGACTTGTCGAATAGACTGGTTGAAGGGGTATAAATAGCCAGCCTCCACGAAATAGCCATTGGAAAAGTAGGCTGACATCATTGTTCTGCGAACATCAGATAATCCGATGTTCTCTCTTTAGTTATCATCGATCGAATCCAAATTAGCTGATGTCATTGTGTCAGATATGACCGTTGTTAGACCGATGTTACACTTGCCTTCTCATCGGATGATCCGGTGGCACTTCATCTAGAATTGGTTCAGAATTGATGCTTACTGTAGTGATTGACCGATGTGTTTATAGTTGTACATCGGATGGTCCGGTGGTACACTTGGTCCAAAGAGATTGCTTACTGTACTGATGGACCGATGTAACATCCCCTTCATCATCGGATGATCCGGTGAGTACTTAGTTCTGAGGTCTTCTTCTTCTCCTGAACCAACTCGACCGATGTAGTGTTTCCTGGAAACATCGGTTGATCCGGTGAGTTGATTTTGTTTGCTTCGAGTTGTTCTAAGTGATTCTTTTGGAATTTGCTCGATTGACCTCTTATACATTGGTTTGAAATATTCTCTGATGATTATCAAGCATTGAGTGCTGTCAATTTTGGTTGAATAATTTTGACATATAAGCTTTTACTTCTAATCTTCATAAACATCGATTGATCTCATAGAATGATTGTTTAGGGGTCTCCAATTATATACAATGAGCAGTAGATGATATTCAGAAAGATTTCATTTGATTGTGATGAGTGATATGGGAGACCTTGCATCCACAAATTTATTAGTAAAATCTAATGGTTGTCATTAATCACCGAAACCATACCTCATGGGGCCTAGATGTTTTCAATCAGCCACGACATTAACCGACAACTAGAGACACTCCTCTATCCCTTGTCTTCAGTTTGCAGCTTGTCCAACATTTCATCTGTGAGCACCAATGTGAGATCTTCATAAGACTAGGTATTAAGCTGCATAGGCACTCGTTTGGGGCAACATTGCATATGATCCGGCTCATACTTCTCCCCACAGATGTAACATAGCCCATTCTGTCTATGATAATCACGTATTTGCCTCTCCTTTGACAGCTCCACACTCTGTACTCCTTGCTTTGAAGTTTCAGGCATCCTTTCCTCCTGTTTGAGCTGGGTAGTACCACGGTATTGCATTTGCTGTCTCAGAGGCTTGGACTTACTGCGGTCTTGGATGTCATGTTGCAGTCAGGACAACAAAACTGCATGACTGACAGTGGTTGGCACTTGGGATTGCACTGGATTTCTCAGTTCCATGTTGAGGCCCTTCATGAACTTCTTACGAAGAAGGTCTCGTCCAGCTCTGGGTTATGAACCGCAGTGACATAACGAAGTTCTTCAAAATCTGCAATATATTCCACCAGTCCCCCTTGCTGTCGAATATGTAAGAGATCATGCATTGCCTTCGAGTATTCAGGGGGTCCAAACTTTTCCTTCACTGCCCAGGTGAATTGCTGCCATGATCCCAGTCCATTTTTGTCAACTTGAACACCTGCGGCCAACGAGAAGTCGCACCTTCCACGTGCATCGACACAACACATACCCACAGCGCCTCATGCACCCCAAATATGGTGAAGTAATCAACACACTTGTCAATCCATATGGTTGGGCCCCTCTCCACTGAATTTAGGGAATGACAACTTCATTAGTGAATGATCTGTACCTCATAACTCCCCGCGGCCTCGGCCCTGCTCTGCTGTCTCAGCGCGGTACCCACAAGCTCTTCCATGTTCGGTGGTTCACCCAAAATTCCGCATCCGAGCTCTTCTCATGTTCGGTGCTTCACCAAAAATTTCACGTCCTCTATCAAATCCCGACTCTGCTCCTCTCCCAGCATCATGCAAGGAGTGCGCCTCTGACGCGTGATACACCTCCTCTTCTTCCCTTGACACCGTCAGATCCACAATCCTCTTCACCGTATCTTCTGCTTGGCAAAACAAGGTATCACACTCCTTACTTGCTTGCTTCGCCACTGCTAACAACTGTTTCTGCACGGCGTCAGCACAATCCAGACGCTTGGTGATGTCATCCAACGTCGCCGCCACCTTTGCCCATCTCTCCACATCTTCCTTCGCGAATTCCGCCATCGCTTCCAACACGAGCTTCATCTGCGCCGAGGGTTTCACAGGCGCCGTTGCGACCAATCTTGACCCAAGCCAACCGGAATTCTCCCGCAACCACTCTCCTCCGGGATTTTACGGCTCGACGTTGACGTCCACCACCGCCGAGGATGATCTATGCTCCAATACCAGTTGTAACGACCCTTAGCCAACGGGTCATCATCTCGGGACGTGAGTGCACCACTCGATCGATTGACCAAGGAAGGAGAACGAACAGAGACATGAGGAAGAAGAAAAAAAGAAGGCAGGGATTGGGGTTTCGGATGGCGAATGTTTCTTTGATGCCCGACCAATAGCATCCGCCTACATCATATAGCCAATTGGCTCCTGCTTTGTTGGCCCATGCACTCACTCGTTAACCCAGTTTAAACTCTGATCACAATTAATAAACCAAACTCACACCACCTTGGAATCCAATGGCAGTGGCCGTGACAGCCTGGCACACGGGAGCATGGGAAGGCGCCTCCAAAGGCGGCCGTCGGCGAGCAGCGCACGCGGACAGCAGCCGGGGCATTACAAGGTGCGGACAAAAGGTCGGGGCACACGCAAGAGTTGGGAGAAGAAGAGTAGGCCGGCGGCCGGCGAGGAGCAGCGGCAAGGCGCGGCAAGTCGGAAGCGCGTTGGCTGAGCAGGGCACCGGCGCATGGGCGGCAAGCAGTCGGCATCGCGTTGCGAGCCGTGGGGCTAGGGCGCAGCGCTGAAGCCGGAGGGAGGAGCAGAGCTAGAGACGCCAGTGGTGCTGTGAAGCAGGGGAATGGAGGAGCAGCCATGGTGCAGCAAGGAAGGGCATCAGGCTGCAGGGCCGGTTCTGGGGCAGTGCTCAAGGGGCGACCGCCCTGGCCCCCGAAAATTAGAGGCCCCCAAATGATTGTATATATAATATATAAATATGAAAAAATTAGACTATTATTTCTTCTAGTATTAGGTCCAATTAGGTATAGATATGGAAAAAATATCAAGCAAGTGCGAACATCAGATCGAAACTCACTTCTAAACAGATTGTCCTCTTACAATTTGTATTACTTTAACAAAAACCTCCACGCATACATCTCTTCACACGGTCCAGTTGCTCCTTCCATGAAGCTTTTTATTTGTTCTCTAATAGGTCTACAGCCTCCACACGGTTCAACTCAATCAGGAAATCAAGACAACATCAGACCTAGACGACACTCTCTAATCATGAATATTGCTTAGTTCTGCTACTCGTCGTGACACAACATACAAAAAAGAATCTAGGAAGTGACAAAGACGATCATTGGCATTCAAAACACAACTCATCGAGAGGGCGAGCCGATGACATGTAGTAGTATCAGGCGACAATCCAAGTGTAAAATATCTGGTCCACCAAATCCCTTTACTCCTACGCTAATAGCTATCCTACCTCGGTGCTAGATGGATTCATTGTTTGATCAATTTGTTTATTTTAGCAACGTTATATTGACTAGAAAGTAAGTATCAAACAACGGAAGGAAGAGAAAAAACAAGATACTAAATTTTTAAAATGACAAAAGGGTCACGGTTAAATGATTAGATCATTTTATACATTATAACAAAATTATTGAACGAGGTTAACATTGATAGCATCACTGATAACTTCAAATAAAAAATAGTATAATAAACTTTTAAAATATGTGCAAATAAATATATATAAATATTTTAGTCTAATATATTATTTTACTAGTAATATAAATAATTAGGTTTTAATTTTATATAGGGCCTGTCTTTTAGACTCTCCCCGGGATCCCGAAATTCCAGGACCGGCCCTGTCAGGCTGGAGGAAGGAAATCATGATGTGTTGATGTTTCTTACGTTGGAAGACGGAGAAGGAAGACGATAGGATTGAGCGGGGCCGTGAGCTGGAGCAGCACTCCATGCGTGGCATGCGCCTACTGAACCAGGAGTCCCTAGCAGGTGGGACCCTAGCCAGTGGGCCCTATCTACAAGGTATGATCCACACTGGTCCAATGAGAAAAGTAGAAGATAAGCTTTGAATATGATACAAATTCACAGTCTAGCTAAAGAAAATATGAGGACTACGAATATGAAATAAGATTTGTATTTGGAGCAACATGATTTTTAAATCAAGTTTGAACTGAAATTCGAATCTCTATCTTATGGCTGGAATTGATTTTTTAAAAAATTAATGTGGGGTAGCACTTACACGATTAGCTCAACATCACTAATATATTTCTGTTATTAATTCTTTAAGTGTAGTTTTAGCTTGGGTTTTACATTTTAATTTAATTGGTGATTGAATAAAACTTTATGTGTTGATTCAAATTTACCCAACAATTAATTATGTAATAATATGAATTGTTTTTCTTGAAACTTACACTCAATAGCATTTTAATTTAATTGGTGATTGAATAAAACTTTATGTGTTGATTCAAATTTACCCAATAATTAATTATGTAATAATATGAATTGTTTTTCTTGAAACTTACACTCAATAGTCCAAGGATGGTTTAAAGTTCTAACAAGTTCCTAGTTTTAACCTCCATTAGTTACTAACATAGTTCTTGTGAATATAAAGTTCTAATTCAACTTTAAGATTTTTAAGTTTGAAATTTTTGCATTCTAGTTTACCTCAACTTTGGGCTTTTACAAAACCACACCCATATCCATATTACATCCAATGGCTAAAAAGCAGTGGTAAGGTAAAGATAACTAGACTTGTACTAATTAATTATACTATTAGAACATATCATGATGTTGTTGAATGTGAAGTTGTCCCTATGCAAGCTAATATTCTTCTAGGTAGACCCTGACAATATAATAGTCGTCGCCGGCAGGCATGTGCCCCACAGCGCCCTCGACGCCCAATTCCGGAGGATCTTAGGGTCATTGTTTCAATTGTTTCTCTATTGATCATCGTTCCAGAAGTTGTCGCCTACGACCACGATGTTTCAAATGTCGAGACATTGGACACAGATCCTACTCCTGTCCGCAGCGGAGGGGTGGTGTGTCCAGCACAGACGTTAGCAGGGCTTGGCCAAAGCCGCGAATGGTACCTTCTTCTGTCTCTCAGTAGGTTACTGATATGGGCAATGGTAGGGCTGTCACTTCGGTTCTGAATGTTGGCGCCTTCCTGGCCCGTGTCGCTCCTGGTGGGGACAATCCTGTGATAGCACCGCTGCAACGCAAATCAATACGGAGACGTATATCAGCATGGACTAAACCTTCTTATTCTTGGCGAAGGGGTCATGGTGGCAACGGTAAGGTGGTCTCTTTGGAATCGATGATTCTGAATGATGGCACCTCCCTGGCTTACGAACGCCCTTTTCACCAGAACAACATCCCCTCTTGGAACCGAAACAAGACTGCACCACAAAATTTAGTGTGGAGACGTATCTCAGCATCATTAGATAAGCAAAAGGGTGGAACCAATAAGGTTACCGATGCACCCACCACCGTTGAGCCGCAACAGGACTTGGAACATAGAGGACGTCATCGTCGTCGGCCACGTCGGAGGCGTCGTCTAGCTCAGGGTCCTCGCTCTTCCTCACCAAGGGACATCGGGGGCAACGGTGAGTTAGCCTCTTCAGAGCCATTGGTTCCAGATGATGGTGCCTCCCCGGCTCGTGGTCCACCATGTATTATTGATTGGTCTGTTAAGCTGGAAAGGGCAGAAGCTGATCTCCGCAAAGCACTCTTTGTTACAGTGGTTGATCCTCCTTCAAACTTATCTACTGATGAAGTTAAATTGATTATAGCAAACAGATTTGACTTGCCTCTGAACTCTCTAGTCCTCCGATGCTTTGGTACTGGTTTATATATTATGTTTGTCCAAGACGAACACACTGCTATAAGGTTGGCTGATTTTGTACCACCGCTGGGGTCTGCTGCTCCTCGTTTTCACTTTTGTCGATGGACAAGATATGCTTCAGCCATGGTGTCGCTCTACTAGTTTTGGTTGATATTGAGTTGCGGGGTATTCCAGCTCATGCGTGGGAAATTTCCACGGCAGAACATTTGTTGAATCCTTATGCATGGCCTCATGTCCTCCACTCGGCTACTAGAAACAGGGAAGATTATTCTACCTTCCTCCTGTAGGCTTGGTGTTTTAAGCCGGAGGATATTCCAAATTCATGAGATCTTCACATTGTGGAACCCCCGATCGGGATAATTGAGATACCACCGGGTAAACCTACCTTGGTATATCATATTGACATTATGGTGTCGGCACCCACTTATCCAGCGTCCATCAGAAATCACCTTTCCTCCACAGAGGGTGACGAAAGTGACACCCATCCTCCTCGAAGACAGAGACGACATTTTTTTCCAATGCTCGGCGAACCTCTCAGCATGATCAGCAAGGTGCTACGACCAATCCAACCACAGAAGCTCCAGAATTTCAATAGTCGGAAGCTGTGAATTCCAGTGGTGGGCGACATCCACATGGTCCCGATCCTGGGGAGATATGTCACAAATACCAGTTGCTGACCTGGAGCCTTCCAATAATCTTGCAATAGTCCCGTATCACCCGCATGCGAGGTCGAAAAAGGTGAAAGAGTTCCCCCTGGAATCTCTCATGGCAGTAGAAATAATGTCCTTAATAGCCGAGCTACGGGAGGTGACTATCATCCGAACCGCAGAGAATGACTCAGAGATCCATCTCAGTCCTTCGCCCCCAGCAAAGATGGCACTGCCAACAGTGATGAATGATATTATGCCAACAGATTGTGTAACACATATCGTGACGGACTCTCTCTTTTCTTTGCGGATGGGGTCTCAGACAGCTGTGCTACGGCTTTCTCACGGTATCCCCAACAGTGCTCCAACTAACGCTACATTTAGACTGAATTTTTCTCCCCTGCCTCGGATACTAGTACCGGCAATGATACAACACCCTCATGACTTGAATCGGCCTCCCGCATCCCCTGAAGAGGTAGTCAGTAATGAAACATCAGCTACAGCCGGTTCAGTTACAAGGGTTTATACCAGGAGGACGAGGGTCAATCCAACACCGTCATCACCCAAGACACTCTTCCTATCCAAGATATCTAAGCCAGTAGAAGGGATTTTGCAGGATCCTACAGTTCCGAAAAGGCGAAAGAAGGTGATACCCTCCGACATAAAGCTACGAAGGAGCTGCCGAATGGCTAAATTACCACCTGAGATAGATACTAGTGCGGCAACAACAATTCATCACAATTGGGGCTCCAGGATCAAGGTGATAGCCACGGACCTCCTGTCATGGAAAAATATTCCCAAGTGTTCGAACAACCACTTAGTCGTGCACACATCATGGCGCTCGCTGCTCTTTTTGGGTGGCAAGTTCCTGCAGATGATGAGGCTAGGTCGACGGAGTTCATCACCGTCAACTAAATAAACTAGTTGTTTGTCGTCTTACTAAAGTTTATTCCAATGGATAAGAACAATATCTTGATTTGGAACGTGCGTGGTCTGAATAGTAGAGCGCGATGTGATATGGTTCAAAAGTTAGTGGATGCTAGTCGACCTACTGTAATTTGTTTCCAGGAAACTAAGCTAACTCACATTTCAGAAAGGGACATTCTTCCTATTCTAGGACCAGATTTCAGCTCTTTTGTATACCTCCCAGCCCAACAGACCATAGGAGGCATATTGGTTGCATGGCGCAGTCTCTTTACAGCCCTCTCGTATCGTGTGCACTGACACTCTGTCTCAATTAATCTGCACTCTGAAGGTGAACCGCCTTGGTGGTTTACTGGTGTGTATGGTCCTCACATTGATGCTGAGAAGCCTTCCTTTCTTACTGAGTTAAGAGAAGTCAGAAACTACTGTATTGGTCCATGGTTGGTGGCAGGGGATTTTAACATGATTTATAGCTCAGATGACAAAATAATAACAATATTAATAGAATTTTGATGGGACGTTTCCGTCGTTTTGTCAATGATCTTGAACTGAAAGAGGTATCGCTTATGGGCAGGAGGTATACATGATCGAATGATAGAGAACAACCTACACTTGTGAAGTTAGATAGAGTTATGTGTACAGCAGACTGGGAGGGATTATATCCTAATTGTATCCTACAAAGCTATGCCTCAGAGATGTCAGATCACTGTCCTCTTATTCTAGGACTCAAAAATGGGGTACGTGGGACAAAGCGCTTTCATTTTGAAAGTTTCTGGACCAGGCTTTCAGGCTCCCAAGATGTAGTAGCAGATTCGTGGAATAAACCAGTGACATGTGTTTGTCCTATGAAGTGCATTTTCATCAAGTTGAAAAGACTAACAAGGGAACTTCAATCTTTGAGTGCAAAACAAGTAGGACGTGTGAAATCTCAGCTTGTCGTGGCACGTGAAGTGCTACAACGTCTCGAGGTGGCACATGATCAACGATCCTTGAGCATAGGGGAGGACTGGCTCAAGAGGAAATTAAAACGACATCGCCTCACTCTTGCTTCCCTGGAGAGAACAGTGGCGAGACTCAGGTCCAGAATCCGCTATCTGAAGGACGGCGATGCAAATACCTCCTTCTTTCATAGGCAGGCTGGTTTTCGCAAAAGGAAAAACTTAATCCCAAAATTGATAGATGATGACCGGATTGCTACATCACAAGAAGAGAAGCAACATATCATGTTTCAATTTTATGACAATCTCTTTGGAACTGCAACCCAACGGTCAGTTACTTTTGATCTGTCCTACTTCCACAGAGCGGGCTTAGATTTAGCTCATCTGGATGCTCCAATTACCAAAGAAGAATTGTGGAAAAATATTAAGAAGCTGCCAGCAGATAGAGCACCAGGACCAGACGGTTACACTGGGCGGTTTTATAAAGCCTGCTGGTCCATAATAAAATATGATTACATGACTGCTATTGTTTCCTTACAACATGGAGATGCGGGGAGATTGGAGCTCGTGAATTCAGCCTATATTACTCTCATTCCTAAGAAAGATGAAGCAGTACTTGCCAAGTATTTTAGACCAATCAGTCTAATACATAGCTTTGCAAAACTGATTACCAAGATTTTAGCAAATCGATTGGCACCCCAGCTTGACTCTATGATCTCTACAAATCAAAGTGCTTTTATCTGTGGAAGATGCATACATGATAATTTCTTATTGGTGCAACAGACGGTCAAGCGACTGCATCGTCGGAAAGTGCCTAGCCTTTTCCTAAAATTGGATATATCTAAGGCTTTTGATACAATATCATGGCCTTTCCTGCTAGAAGTGCTCTCCTACCTCGGTTTTGGTATCTCCTGGCGTAACATCATCTCCTGTCTACTTTCCACAACATCTACACATATCCTAGTAAATGGCGAACCAGGGGAAACTATTTATCACAAGCGAGGACTGCGTCAAGGGGACCCTCTATCCCCCATGCTGTTCATCATAGTTATGGATGTGCTAAACAGTCTATTTGATAAAGCTGCGGATATCGGACTACTGCAGCCCCTAGAACGACATGTGGGGCAGCGGATGTCACTCTATGCTGATGATGTTGCTTTGTTTATCCGTCCAGATGAAGGGGAGCTGCAGCTTACTAAAGCATTACTCAATACCTTTGGAGAAGTATCTGGGTTGCAGACAAACTTGCATAAGAGCAGCGTCATTCCAATAAGATGTGGTGAAGGACTTCTATCGACTGTAACTGATACTTTGCATTGTGTTGCAGCCCAGTTCCCGTGCAACTATTTAGGACTTCTGCTTTCACATAAAAAACTAAAAAAGAGCGATTTGAATCCATGGGTTGAGAAGGTAGCGGATAAACTACCGCGATGGAAGGCATCTCTAATGAACCGGGCTGGTCGAGCTACTCTAGTCTGTTATGTCATTTCAGCCATGTCGATACACCTGCTGATTGCTATTAGAGTTCCAAAATGGTTCATCAAGGCCATCGACAAAATCCGAAGAGGCTTCTTATGGCAAGGAAGGGAACATGCCAATGGTGGTTGTTGTCTAGTGCAGTGGGCCAAGGTAACCAGACCCATCGATCTTGGAGGATTAGCTATTCCTAACCTAGAAATCATGGCTTGGGCCTTACAACTAAGATGGCACTGGTACAAAAAAATCGGAATGAATCGTTGTTGGATGGAACTTGAACTCCCATCACACCCAAACACACTCGCGCTACTGAATGTTGCCATGACCACTCATGTCGGGAACAGAAATAACACTCTATTCTGGACAGACCGTTGGCTGAATAGAGCGACTATAGCTGAGGTGTCGCCCCTTGTGTTCCAACACGTGCCAACAAGGATAAAAAACACAGAACTGTGGCTGAAGCTTTGCATGAGAATGCTTGGGTGCACAATATAGCTGGGGGCTTAAGTTCGGAAGGATTAGGAGAATATTTTCAGTTGTGGTCAAGTATCCAAAATGTGACATTATTAGCAGAAGACGATCAACATCTATGGAGATTTGAGGCATCTGGACATTATTCTTCCAAATCTGCTTATCGAGCTTATTTTGCTAGTGCCGTCATCTTTGAACCTTGGCGCCGTCTATGGAAATCTTGGGCCCCGGCAAAATGTAAGTTTTTCTTGTGGTTGGTGCTCCATAACAAATGTTGGACAGCTGATCGCCTCTGTAGACGCGGACTGCCACAACCCGAGAAATGTCTCCTATGTGATCAATAGGAGGAAACCATCCAACATATCCTTTTAATGTGTGTTTTTGCGAGGCAGATTGGTTCAGATTACTATTGATGATCCACATGTCACATGCTTTACCTATGACAAACGAGAGGTCATTTGGTGACTGGTGGTGCCGCACTATTAGTAAAGTTCCATAGGAACACAAGAAAGGAATAAACTCGTTAATCATCTTGGGTGCTTGGCTTATCTGGAACAGCGAAACGATTGTGTTTTTGATAATGTGTCTCCCTCCATTACTGAGGTTATGAGAACCTTCTCAGATGAATACAGGTTATGGTGCTTTGCTGGAGCCAAAATACTCCAAGCCCTTAATTTGCAGCAGGTGTTAGGAAGCTAATCCATGTTTAGGTCAGAAAACTTATTGTAATATTTTTGTTCGGTGTATTGAGCCTCTTATATCTGGACCCTATATGGGATGGCTTGCTGTAATAGGGTCCGTTTTTTCTTCTTTTAATACAAAGATGCGCATCTCTCTTGCGTATTCAAAAAAAAAAGACAATATAATCGGAATTCTATGCATCATGGAAGTTCAAACCAATATTCCTTTTTTTAACATGGTAAGAGAATTGTGCTACAACCCATGTCTCCGGAAGCTATTGCGATGATGAAGCGCTATAGGGCTTGTAAAATTAAATATCATGACCATGCTAAAAATGAGAACCACATTGTTGCTAAGGAACATATAAAGCATGAACAGAAATAAGGAAAGCTTGTTTTGGAAATAAAAATGAGATAACTCTGAAGGTAAATTGATTGCTTGCTACCAAGTCTAACATTAATGAATTGATCGCTGTCACTTCTATGTCTTATGATTTGGTATGTAAAGATGCTTTGATGTCACTTCACAATATGCAGAATTCTTTTGCCTTCTATTGTGTCTAACATTTTGTAGGAGTACTCTAATGTACCAGGGCTTTGGTATGTAAATATGCTTTGATGTCACTTCACAATATACCAAGGATGCCACCGCTTCGAGAGAATGAGCTCCAGATCAACCTCTGGTGCTTCATTACCCAATTGTGTTCCATACAGGACCAACCTAAAAAAAACAAAAGAGATTCAACATCAAATGCAAGAACTACTTGACAAAGGTTATGAAAGTGCATCTAGGCTTATCTCCGTGGGTTTTGACGATTAATGACAACACTTAAGGGACTAATGAGTATTACAAGTGTGAGTACAAGTGATTGAATAATGGACGAAGTTGGATACACTCAAAAAAGAAAAAGAGTAGAAAAGGCTGAAAACTCGAAGAGTAGAATTTAGGATTTAAAATTTCTCTACATCGAGTTTAGCCTCATAGAATGAGTGTGTTCAGTATGTCAAAGGGTTGAGAATATCCTAAGAGCTCTTAGTTCAAGTTAGGTTAGATTAAAAGATGAGTTGAGGCAGCCATAAGGACAGGGCCGAACTTGTCCGGGCTGGAAGGCCGGACTAGTCCGGCCACATTGGACTTATCCGATGTTAGGCGGACCAAGAGGTACTGTGTGAGATCGGACTTGTCCATTTGGGGACAAACTAGTCCGTAGTGAGTTTGTCTGAGTCCTTCTGGGACTAAGTCCTAATAGACCGGAGTAGTCCGTCCTAGAGGACCGGACTAGTCCGCTCAGACTGATCAATCCATTTCTCACCGAGAAAGAGTTTTTGTGTGTGTCTAGACTAGTCTATCGTGAGTCAAAGTAGTTCGTTTTGAACTTGGAGGTGGCTGCTGGGACTAAGTCCTGGATGGTTGGACTTGTTTGCTTTTTATGGCTGGACTAGTCCGGTGGACCAGACTTGTCTGTTCTCAACCGGAACAAAAGGTTCTGTGTGAGATCGGACTAGTCCATTCTTGGACGGACTAGTCCGTAGTGTTGTGACCATTTGAATTCAAAATGTGGTGGGGGACTTTGTAGTTGGTCAAGGGTGAAATCACTAGTTCCCACTGACCAGACTAGTTCGGGGTCTAAGGCTGCACTAGTCCACACTTTTTCTCGTGGCAACAACTCTTTGCCTGAACTCGTATAAAAAAAGGTATCCCCCGATCTCTAAGGTAGAACTCTCGAACCCTCGCGCCATTAAAGCCTTCCAAGAGCCCTCCTTGCCCTTTCTCTTCGATTCTTTGAGTCCTAAGAGCGAATCTTGAGGATTTGTGAGATTTGAGAGGGAAGAGAGAAGGGTGTGCTTTGACTTGAGATCTTGGTTGATTCTCTCGGTTTGACTTGTTGATTTGAGTTCATGTGGGTGTTGATTCATGATCTATTTGAGCTATAAACTTGTGGGAGCCTCAAATTGTGATTTGCCCCACGAATCTTGTGATTTCCTTGTGATTTAGTGGAAGAACAAGTCGACCTTCGTAGTGGCTTGGGGAGGAAAGAGTTGTGTGAAATCCGGTCCCTTGTGGGCTCCTCAACGTGGATGTAGGCTTCTCCGTGAAGCTGAACCACATGATAAATCTTGTGTCTTTTGGTATTAATTTGTCTTTCTTTTCTGCTAGAACACTTTAGGGCTCTTCACGTTCTTCACCCTAATCTTGCGATTTTCCTAGATCTAGTCATTTTCTCTTCGTGCAACTTTATCACTTGATTGCTAGGTTGTTCTACTTTACATTTGATCAAGTTGATATAGTAGAATCGCATAAACATCTCACTTTTCATAATTTTTATTATCCTGACCGAACTAGTCCGCCCCATACTAAACTAGTCTGCACTCTTTGTGTGATTAGTTTTTATTAAGTCAAAATCAGGTTTTTCACCTATTCACCCCCTCTAGGCAACTTTTAGATTATGAACATGAGTCTTCGAGTCGTTATGTTGATCCGGTTATTTTAGTTCCTAAGAAAGGTTGAACATGGCCAATGTGTGTTGATTTTAGAGCTATTAATAATATTGCCATTTGATACCATCATCATATTCCCCGAATTAGATGATATGCTTGATGAATTGAGTGATGCTATTGTGTTTTCAAAAGTTGATTTGCATAGTGGATACCACCGAATTCACGTAAAATTGGGACATAAATGGAAAACAATTTTCAAGGCTAAGTTCATATATGAGTTGTTAGTTATGCCTTTTGGGTTAGCTAATGCACTATGTACTTTCATGAGGCTAATGGATCAGGTTTTGCGTGCATTCATTAGAAAATTTATGGTAGTATACTTTGATGATATATTGATCTTCACCAAGTATATGTGTCAAAGTGTAGCAACGACACTTCCCCCGGTACTACTAAAGTGTAGCCCGCGGTGGTTCTTGTTTCGGTTGGGGCACGCAGAGATCAAGATCAAGATGGCGACACTAGAGATTTATGTGGTTCGGGCCGCATGAGCGTAATACCCTACTCCACAGAGTGTATGTGTGTGTTGTATTATGAATCCCTAGAAAGCGTAGTCTCTAGCTCAGCTTGGAGTTGTCCTTTGTATCGTGCGGCTCAATCCTTTTATAGTCCAAGGACTGACCATTACATCATTAGCTTGGCCCGACATGTGGCCCTAGCGTATTAAATAGCCTAATACACTATCTACGGGTATTAAGCATGGTTAATAGTGTGATAACGTGCCTTAATGGTTGCGTTACCTCTATTAACAGTGCTCTGATAGTGTGCCGTTAATACAACATTGACGACACATAATCAAGTCTTGTAACTGCCGCTTTGACTGTCCCTTGAATGTCCACATTGAAGGAGATCCGCCAATGTATTCGTTGATGAAGATCCGGAGGCTCCACATGTGGCAGCTTCGGAGCTTCCCTTTGCGGGGAGGTGGCTCCGGCACCGATGTACACGTGTCAACACCGGAGCTTCCCTCTGCTGGGGATTAGGTCCGGGGTCATTATACACGTGTTGATCGTGGAGCTTTCCATATGAGGGACGCGGGTCCGGTGTAATATGACATGTGGGGCCTGAGGAGGCCTTCAATTTTGACGGGTAAAACTCTTTTGCACTTCTTGCGGTATCATAGGGTACCCGGTATGCAGGGTACCGATAGTGGCCCCCGGGCCCACCTTTGGGAGAAATCCTTTGGGTTAAGTTATTCTACCAAAGGTGGGGGCATCCTTGATTCCCGCACTTAGACTTCAAAAGTCTCGTAATGTGCCGTTGTGGCGATGGTCCAGGGTTAAACCATCATCGCGTGGCTTGTTATGAATGCAGCAGATGAGATCTTTGAGTGCGGATCTCACGCAATTGAAGGTCGCTAGTTCCCCATACAAAAACCGTCCGAGCAACTTGTCAGGGTACCGCCTTTGGGTCACCCGCCGCCCATCATGACAACGGTTCGCCTGGGATAATAACCTCTATCTCTTCGTTGGGGTGGCCCCGGACCCATTCGTCATGGACGGGTTAAATTTTTGAAATGTGACCCCACTGTTGTTGCGTTTTCCATCCAAGTGTCGCGGAGGCTTACTTAAGATGGAAAGTGTGTGCGGTTTGGGGAATCTTTACGCTTTCGATTAGACTTGCGCTCAGAGCCTCCCAAACTTTGCCTAACTTTCTCTTCCTTCGCTCCACTTTGCCGCGATGGAGTTGGGTCTTCCCAAGAGCCGCCTCAAGAGCAAGGACGATTTGATGAAGGTCTGGACCTATATGGGGTGGTCCAGTGACTCCTTCAGCCACCTGATCTGCACCGGCGAGCTCCCGTTCAAGAAGGAGCGTAATGGCGACATGGTGTACTTCTCTGCGTACGCCATGGTGGGATTGATCCCACCTTTCTCAACTTTTCTTTTAATGCTGCTGGACTTTTACGGTCTTCAGCTATATCATCTTGGCCCCCATTCTCTTCTTCTAGTGGCGACTTTCGTCCACTTTTGTGAGATGTGGGTAGGTGTTCCCCCCTGCGTCGAGCTGTTTCGTACCTTCTTTACCATCCACACCATCGGCAAGGGGAATGAGGTTCTTGGCTTCTACTATTTCTTGAAGCGCAAGAACTGCCCCTTCAAATACTTGAAGTCATTTACTTCCGGCAAATGGGATGACTGGAAGAAGGACTGGGTCATCATTGCAGTGGAGGAGCACGAGAGGTTGGAGCTGCCCGAAGGACTCCCCAATGTTGACACCGACGCTTGGAGTGTAGTTCCGATGCTGTGAGATGCCTTCAACCCTGTCCTGACCAGGATCCGCGAATGCGCGGAGGGTGGAGTGACCCCTCAGATTGTCTTGTGCATCTTCCTGGTCAACAGATGGGCTCCACTGAGGAAGAGGGAGAAGCTCGCGTGGGCCCTCAACAGCGTGATGGATGATGACCGAATTGAAACTGGTATGAAATTCAACATGGATAATGAAGCTTTGAAGTTTCATCTCAAGAAATTCCAGCATGGGATAAACATTGACGGCGACGACTTGGTTCCGCCGGCAGCTTTCCTTCCTCAGAACATGGAGGGGAAGTTCAGCATGGAGCTCCGGAGGAAGATGCTGGCGCTCGACGACCTTGGTGAGGTGGAAAGGCGTCCGGCCTCCAGGGTGGTAATCCCTGGAGCTTCCGAAGGAGGGCCTGCTTCCGCCCCGAGCCGGAGAGTTGAAGACATAGGCAAGGGCAATGGCAAGGAGCCAGCCGAACCCTCCAGTTGGAAGAGGAAGCTAAAGCATGCTGGTGGGAGGTCTGTCAGGGCTGCTCCCTCTACGAAGGCTCCTTTTCCCCAGCGGATGCGGTCCTCTGTGACTACACCTTCTTCGACGCAGGCATCTTCAAGAGGTGCCAGCTCCGGGCAGTCAACCCCGACCGCAGTGCCGGCTAAGAGTTCTAGGCCCGGGACTTCTTCCCGGCCAAAAGAAGCTCCGACTGAGAGGACACCAGCTGCCACAAGTAGTCCTCAGCTGCGGTCCAAAGTCGTTGTATCACCAGACTTGGTGGGCTCCGGTTCCGGACCTCAAAAGAAGAGGTTTCGAGGCGATTGGGGTGGTAGCATCCCTAAGTAAGCATTGATTGCTCACCTTAAAATGCTAGTCTTATTTTTGATGTGTTTTTAATCTTCTCTTCACTTTATTTCTAGGGTGTCAAAGAAGGGGTCAGGAACTTTGGCGTTTGTTGCAGCAAACGGGGCTGCGCATGCCGAAGCTCCGGCTTCAAGCATCGAGCCTCCTCCTCAAGTGGTGGCAGAAGTCATGATAGCTCCGACGCTAGCTGTCATGGAGTTGAATTCGGAGTCCTTGCCTGAAGCTCCCATGGTAGTGCTGGACCACGATGGAGAAGTTGAAGATGTACTTCTGGCATCGGTGCCAGAGGCTGATGTTCCGGTACCAAAGCCGGAGATGTTTGAAGCTCTAGCCATTGAACTGAAGGTCGTAGAAGCCCTGGCCGCTGAGCCAGAAGCAATCGAAGTCCCGGCCACTGAGCCAGAAATCATTGAAGCTCCGGCCCTTGTGCCAGAAGTTGTTGAAGGTCTGGCGGCTGAGCCGGAAATGCCTGAAGCCCCAGTCGCTGAACCGTAAGGAGCTGACGTACCGCGTCTGAGCTAGTGGTGGTAGAGGCCTCAAATGAAGTCCCTGCCATTGCCCTGGAGTTAGCTGAACCAGAGTCGGAGCTGCATGAAGAGGTGGCGACAGGTCCTCCGCCCTCGGAGTCGGCGACCGAAGACCCGGAAGTAGCGCCTTCAACTTCTGCTCCGGAGGTGGGGGTTCCCCCAGTGGGTTCTTCCGCTGCTGAAGGGCACTCGGAGAGCGTCCCTAGTGCTGCAGGAGCTCAGGGGACCACTCCTATAGAGTGGGACCCAATTTTTGTGATGGAGAATCCTTTGGAGCCTGCGGAGTTGGTCCCAGCAGGCCCAGAGCCAATCCCTCTAGCATTGTCCATAGACAACGCTTGCTCCAGCCTCCGACAAGTCCAACTCGCCTTCGATCATGAGAGCAAATCCCTGGAGGAGGAGCGCAACACCTTGAGGCACTCGCGCAACAGAATCCACTTCGAGACCAGGCTTGCCCAAACGAGGCTGACTGACCAGAAGGAGTCGATCAAGTGGGAGAAGGCCCGGTTAGAATATTGGGACAAGCTGCTTGAGGAGAAGGAAGCCGCCATCCAGGCGCTTGACGCTAACTCCAGGGAGATCCTTGAGCAAGCCAAGGAGAGGCGTGATGCTGCTGATGAGCGTCACGAAAACCTCAATGAGTTGAATGAGGTTCTTCTGAAGTGTTGGGCAGACCCTGAGGTGAAGGAAGAAAAACTCCTGGAGCAGCAGGAGGATGTTGTGAAGAGGGAGGCGGAGGTCACCCAGAAATTCACTCTGGGTGAACAGAATTTGGCAGATCGCAGCAAGAAGCTGGATCTATGGAGCAAAGAGGAAAAAGAGAAGTACTGGAAACTGGGGCAGGAGCTCTCGAAAAGAGGAGCTGACGTCGCCTCCAAGGAAGGGAAGGTGAAAGGCAGGGAAAAGGACTTGCCGGAAAGGCAGAACCGCGTCCACCTTCGGGAAACGGAGCTGACCGATCATGAGAAGCAAGTTGCTGAGAGTATGCAGCAGCATGCTAAATTGGTCGAGCGCCTCACTCGGGAAGGTTCAGAGCTTGCAGCCGCCCGGAAGTCACTGGAGGAGTTGCGGAGCTTGAAGGAGACGGAGTCCATTCAAATGTGGGACTTCTTAGGGCGGGCCAATGACGCGCTGACACCACTAAGCTTCAGTCCCATATGTCCGGACAACCCGGAGCTGGACTTGGACCGAGCGCTGGTGGCCCTCAATGGTGCTGGCGGCAAACTCGACATGATGAGCGACGTTATTGCGGACCAGCTTGAGACAGAGGGGAAGTCTTTGGCTACGAACATCGCGGAATATGTGCTGATGTGCTATGTAAGCCGAGACCCCCAATTCTCCCTGGACCCGGTGCTTGAAGGTCCCATTGCTGAAGAGGAAGACGCCGCTAAGGCCAGTGTCCAAGAGGTTGCCAAGAAAGTCGCTTCATTCTTCCGCAGGTCTTAGACCCTCCAGCAGCTAGGACTTTTTCCTTCTACCTTCTGCTATAATCCCAATTTTGTAATACAGTGCTTCAAATTATTGAAATCCATTTTGCCATGAACTTCACTTTATTTTTGTCTTCAATATAGTGTGCTCTGTCTTGTTGGCCCCCTGGTATATGTGTACAATTGAATTGTATACATGTACCAAAGGATTTGACAGTATATTGATGATTTGAATGCTTCGCACTTTTAGATTTTAGGTCTGAAGTCTTTATTTTTGATGTGTCGACGGCATGCCCTCTGGGATTGGCGGATCTTGGTAGCTCTGACAGTACCCACTATCAACATATAAAACATTGACGATTGGTCCCTTAGGAGTTGAAGTTAGGCCCCCCAGGGGTTGTCGGAGCTTAGCAGCTCCGACGTCGTCTACCATCACTATGAATTTCTGTTTTTCCTGCACATTAAATACAAGAAAAAAGTAAAATCCGTCCTCTTGTCTATAAATCATTTGTGACTTATTGTTCATACTTGAGTTTTTATTCTGAAGTAACTCGATATGGTAACAAGTATATTGAGATAACCCTTCTGGACTCATATGCTTTTTTAGTACTCACCCTACTGAGTCCTGCTAGAGTATAGGTAGAGTGGCGTACTTAGGGTACAGGACCAGACTAAGTTGATAGCACACTCTGGAGCTATGTTGGCTTGGTGTTCGAGCAAGTAGACTGTACATCATGTTAATACCTAAAGAGATCAACAATATAACTTGCAACACATATGAATAACTTGGGTAAAAACGAAAAAAGAATTGCACAACTTCATTATAGACAAGAAGATTAAAAACAATAATTTTATAGATCGAGCCTTGTACAAAAATAAATGCATGTGGAGTCTGTTTTCACACAACAATGTCTTTCATTATAGGTCTGGATTACAGGAAAGACAAGGACACACTTAGGGTGTGGGACGAAGTTAAGTGCGCTATACATCTTGTACTAACCCAGGGTAGGTAGTTACACTTTTAGTGTTGTAACCATATGAAGTGTACTTGAACTTCCTGGACCTTCCCGGAGGGGTCCGGACGTTCTCCCAGAGGACCTACCCATATCTGTTTAGCGACTCTATAACATACAACGTGTGTGATTACAAACTCACCTCTATGATTCTAAGCATAAAACTTACGTGGGTGCTCGATGTTCCAAGGATTAGGAAGCTGAATCCCATCCTCAGTTGTTAAGCGAACGCATCCGGCATGGGATACTTTGAATACTCGAAATGGAACTTCCCAGATGGGGGAAAGTTTATTCATTCCTTCTTGAGTTAGTATCTTCCAAAGCACCAGATCGGCTTCCTCGATTTGTCGGTTGCGCACATGCCTTTGATGATAGCGTCGGAGCGCTTGGCGATAACGTGCATTCCAATCAACTACTTGGCACCTTCCCTCATTGACGAGGTCAAGGTCATCACGTCGGAGCTGGTCCTGCGTGGCTTCATCGAAGTTCCGGACCTAGAGGGACCCCAAGGTGATCTCCGGAGGAAGGACTGCTTCAGCTTAGTACACCAGGAAGAAAGGTGTTTCTCTAGTTGAACGGTTAGGTGTTGTCCTGTTCGCCCACAATGTGGACAAAAGCTCCTCAGTCCAGTTGGCTCCGTGCTTTTTAAGGCGCTCATATGTGCGCGTTTTGAGTCCTTTTAAGATTTTTGCATTTGCTCTCTCGACTTGGTCATTGCTTGCTAGATGAGCTACTGAGGCGTAGCTGAGTAGAATGCCGAGGTCTTCGCAATATTCTTGAAATGCAGCACTTGTGAATTGGGTTCCATTGTCAGTTATGACTTTTTTTGGAACTCCGAACCTGCATATAATGGACTTCAAGAACTTGATTGTTGATTGCTTGTTGATTGTTACAACTGGAGTTACTTCTGGCCACTTGGTGAACTTGTCAATGGCAACATACAGGAACCTGTAACCTTTGACGGCTTTTGGGAAAGGTCCCAAGATGTCCATGCCCAACACAGCGAATGGACATGTAGGAGGTATCATTTGTAGTGATTGAGCCAGATTGTGAATCTGTTTTGCGTGGAACTAGCACGCTTCACATTTTTTCACTAGCTCAACCGGATCCTGGAGTGTTGTAGGCCAGTAAAAGCCATGCTGAAAGGCTTTACCGACCAGCGTGCGAGAAGAAGCATGGTTCCCACACTCACCTCCATGGATTTTTGCGAGAAGTTCGCGGCCTTCTTCCCTTGCAATGCACTGCATTAGGATTCCATTGGCACCACGCCGGTAGAGATCCCCTTCTACCAACGTGTATCTTTTAGCCAATCTGACAATCCAGTCAGCGGATACACTGTCTTCAGGAAGGATATTGTCTTTCAAGTAGCTCTGGATCTCTGAGATCCATGCATTGGAGCTTACTTGAGCTTCTAAGTCTTGTGTGCTAGGTTGCTCGGAGCTTTCGACAGCACCTACGACCCTTGGTGGACGCCATGGTAACAGGGCCACCGGGACTGCCAGCTTCGTGGTGTTGGTCTCGCCCCCTTCACTCAATTCGGCAGGCTGAGCTGTTGGTTTTGACAACCCCTGGACGAAGATTCTGTCAGGAGCCGGAGCTCCAGTTGAGACTTTTGTCGAGAGTTCGTCGGCTTCTGCATTGTGAAGACGTTGAACATGGTGGAGATCCAGGACTTCTAAGTCCTTCTAAAGCCTTTGGACTTCAAGGAGATAAGCAGCTAGTTGAGGATTGTTGCAGGAGCATTCACCTTTGACTTGTTTGATAATGAGTTGTGAATCTCCCTTCACCAACAACTGTTTGACACCATAAGATAGTGCCACCTTGAGTCCGTATATGAGAGCTTTATACTCCGCCATGTTGTTGGTCACCTTGAAATCAAGGTGAACCATGTACTTGACCTTCTCCCTAGTCAGAGCCAGGAGAAGGATTCCAGCTTCGGCCCCCTGCTTTTGCATGGAACCATCAAAGTAGAGAGTCCAGTGAGGTTCGGTGAGGACCGGAACCTTGGGTTCTGCTCACTATGGCCCCCCAGGGTTTGATGGAGAATGGGTCCATTCCGCCACGAAGTAAGCCAAAGCTTGACTTTTGATTGCTTGTCATGACACAAATTCTAGATTGAACTCAGCCAGTTCCGCTGCCCACTTTGCAATGTTCCCAGTAGAGTTAGGCTTATGCAAAATAGCACGCAGTGGAAAAAAGTTACCACTGATATTTTGTGGGCTTGGAAGTAGTGATGAAGCTTCCTTGAGGCAATAAGAACTGCGTAAAGCAGCTTATGCACCTCAATGTATTTTGTCTTGGTGTCGTGGAGCACTTCGCTAATGAAGTACACAGGGTGTTGGACAGTCCGGGTCCTTTCGAAAGGACCCGAAGCTTCTTCTCCATCGACCCAGACCTTCCTGGTGGGGTCCGAACCTTCATGTTGTTCTTCTTGTTCGAGTCGGACCTTGTTAAAAGGGTCTAGATCGTCTTGGTCGGCCAGGTGAACCCCCTCAAGTGAATGAGGTTGATCTCCTAGCATTTTGTCTTGAGGTTCCGTTTCTGGGGGCTGGGACCCAGACACGCCCTTATTTAACTTCGGACCCTCTCGGAGGGGTCTGGGTTCCTGGACTGGATGTGGCTCCAGTCTTTTCGCAACCAGGACCATACTAACAACTTCGGTGGTTGCCGAAATGTAAAGCACTAAAGGCTCATTAGGATTAGGAGCTACCAACATCGGTAGTGTGGTGAGGAGTTGTTTCAGCTCTTGAAATGCCTTTTCTGCTTCTTCAAACAATTGAAATGGTCCGGACTTCCTCAGGAGTTTGAAGAAGGGTAGCGCCCGTTCTGCCAGTCTTGAGATAAACCGGCTGAGCGCAGCTAGACATCCAGATAACTTCTGGACATCCTTAATGCGGGCTGGGGGCCGCATATCTTCTATGGCCTTGATCTTCGCCGAATTTGCCTCAATTCCTCGGTGAGTCACCAAGAAACCTAGAAGCTTTCCGGAGCTAACCCCGAAGACACACTTGTCCGGGTTCAGCTTGGTGCGCGTGGTGCGCAGCTTGTCGAAGACAGCTTGTAAATTGTCAAGGAGTGACTCCTTATTTTTTATCTTCACGACGATGTCATCGACGTACACCTCCACCAAGTCTCTAATTAGCTCTCCAAATGTTTTATATATAGCTTGCAAATATGTTGAAGCAGCATTTTTAAGACCAAATAGCATGGCAGTATAACAATACAATCCATCTACTGTTATGAAGGTAGTATGCTCTTCATCTTCCTTAGACATTTGGATTTGATGATATCCTGAATATGCATCTAAGAAACACAATAGCTCACACACCAAGGTGGAGTCCACTATCTGATCTATTCTAGGTAGTGGAAATGGATCCTTTGGAAAAGCCTTATTTAAGGTGGTGTAGTCGATACACATCTGAAGCTTCCCACCAGCCTTGGGTACAACAACTGGTTTTGCCAGCCATTTTGGATGGAAGACTTCTCGGATGAATCCAGCTTCGAGCAACTTCTTGATTTCCTGTCGGATGAAGTTTTGTCGCTCGATTGATTGCTTCCGGGGCTTCTGGTGTACAGGCCGTGCGTCAGGGTAAATCTTCAAATTGTGCTCAATCACCTCCCTAGGGATCCCAGACATTTATGACGGTTGCCAGGCAAACACGTCGACATTAGTCCGGAGGCAAGTGATGTGCGTGAGTTCCTATTTGTTGTCCAGACATCTCGATATACGGGTAGTCTGAGCAGCATCAGAACCAATTTGGATGACTTTGACAGGAACATCGGTGTTGCCGCTTGGTTGCACACGAGGTGCGGAGGTAGAGCCTTTATGGCGAATGCTAGAAGGGTTCGAAGCTAGCTCCTTACCAGATGCTTCCTTTTGCGTTGTGGTAAGCGCATAGAGTTCTTCTAAAGCAGTAACTCCTACAGTGCGATCTCCGCAGATCCGGAGAACGCCCGTGGGTGTTGGCATCTTCAACACTAAGTAACCATAATGAGTGGCTACCATGAACTTGTACAAGGCTAGCCTGCCCAGAATGGCATTGAACGACAACTGATCTACGCGACGTCAAAGAACAATTTCTCAGTTCTGTAGTTCTCCCGAGTCCCGAAGGTCATTGGGAGTGTGATGGAACCGAGAGGAGTAATGGTCCCCGGACATACCCCAGAAAAAGGTCGGGATGGGCGAAGGTCCGAAGGCCAGAGCTGAAGCTTAACAAAAGCTTTGAAGCTTATGAGGTTCAGTCCTGAACCTCCGTCCACCATTACATGGTGGATTTGAATATTGTTAATGGTGGGTGACACCATCAACGGGTGTTGGCCTACCCTGATCATGTTTTGGGGGCAGCCCGAAGCATCGAAAATGATGAGAGTATCCATCTACTTCCGATGAGGCTCTGCTTTAGTAGTTGGCGCTGCCACGGTCATGTCCCGCCACATTGTATTGAGGATGCAGCGAGAGGTGATGTCCCAAGAACCACCATAGATGGTGTTTAGGGTTTTCCGGCGCTCGTTGTTATAGACGTCGGAATCGTCGTCGAAAGTGTTGTTGGCAGATTTCAGGACCTTCTTGGGATCCTGGAAACCTAGATCCTCCTCAGCCGGAGCTTCATCGACTTTTTGTTTTCCTTCCCGCTATCGAAAAGGAGCTTCTTCCCGACGCTTGTTATAACACTCGACAAGGTTCTGAACCTCTCAACATTCTTCAAGGCTGTGCTTGTCCGTCTTGTGGATCGAACACCACACTTTGGAACTGTTGTCGTCTTCTGATGAAGGACGAGGTCGTTTCTCTGGGCGTGGCCCCCGGCCACCCAGAGCTGCAGCAGCTGCAACGGCTAGTGCGTCGGCCGACGACTTCTTCTTGCCGTTGGGCTTCTTTTTCTTTTTGCCACTACCGGAGGTAGTGGCTTCAATTTTGGAGGACTTCTTGTTGGCCTCCGGAGCTGGCTTGGAGTGCATTTCATGGCCCTCTGCAGCTCTAGCACATTTGTCTGCTAGGCTAAAGAGTTCCATGACGCTGGTGACTTCTTTGATTGCCAGCTATTCCAGCATATTTTTATCTCGAACACCCTGTCTGAATGCAACGATAACAGAAGAGCTCGAGATCGAAGGAATAGTATTCTGTACCTGAAAAAACCATTGGATGAAGGATCGCAACGATTCCTCCGATGTTTGCTTTACAGCAAACGAATCTAATTCAGTGCCAGGCCAGGTGTAAGAGCTCCCGAAATTAGCAGTGAATTGTTGGCATAGCTCCGCCCAACTATTAATGGAGTTGGGTGGAAGACTCATAAACCAGGACCTTGCAGTCCCAATTAGAGCCACCGGGAGGTAATTGGCTATCACAGCCTCATCACCCCTCGCTACCAGTATGGCAGTGGAGTAGATTTGAAGGAATTCAGTGGGGTTGAATGTCCCGTCGAATTTTTCTGTCAAGTGAGGCTAGAACTTTTGTGGCCATCTGACCATGCGTAAATGCATGGCCAGGGCAGAACAGCCTCCTCCTACTCCCTGAGGAGCAGGGTTGTCCAGAGCCTCTCGCCTCTCACGAGCACGCTCGATATGGACACGACCGTCCTGCTGCCGATAACGGTGATCAAGTTCTGAACGCAGATCATGAGTCAGAATCCTGGTGATGGTGTGGGTGTCTCGTGCCCCGGGAGGCAATGAGGTCACCTGCTGGGATGCAACACGTCTCCTCTGCTGCGAGACTTGCAGACAAAGTCGGCCTGACAAGGTCCGTCGTTGTGATGGTGCTCGCCCCGAAGGGGGAGGACATTGATTGCTGATGCCAACGGCTGCAGCTGTAACCTGATGGTCTACATCAGCTCTCCACTGTTCCATAGCACCCTGAGGTGCCCCTGGAGGTGGTGGATGTTGTAGAAGAGCTCGCACAACAATGAGTGCGTGCTCAGGATTGTTATTCGTCGATGCAGTGATCGATGCAGATACTCCATCTTGTCGTCCAACATTGCTTGCTAGGACCGACAGCGGCTGTGGCGTCATAGTGCCTACTAGAACAATGGCACCTGCTGGCTGACGAGTGTTGGAGGGATTGCCTCCAGCAGGTTGTTCAGCATGATTGCCATTGGAAGATCCTGCGGCGGAATTCACCATCTTGAAATCTCGGGAAGCTGCCCCCTACCTGGTGCGCCAAATGTCGAAGTGTAGCAACGATACTTCCCCCGGTACTACTAAAGTGTAGTCTGCAGAGGTTCTTGTTTCGGTTGGGGCACGTAGAGATCAAGATCAAGATGGCAACACCAAAGATTTACGTGGTTCGGGCCGCCTGAGCGTAATACCCTACTCCACGGATTGTATGTGTGTGTTGTATTATGAATTGCTAGAAAGCGTCGTCTCTGGCTCAGCTTAGAGTTGTCCTTTGTATCGTGCGGCTCGGTCCTTTTATAGTCCAAGGACTGACCATTACATCATTAGCCTAGCCCGACATGTGGCCCTGGCGTATTAAATAGCTTAATACACTATCTACGGGTATTAAGCATGGTTAATAGTGTGGTAACATGCCTTAATGGTTGCGTTACCTCTATTAATAGTGCTCTGATAGTTTGCCATTAATACAGCATTAACGACACGTCATCAAGTCTTGTAACTGCCGCTTTGACTGTCCCTTGAATGTTCGTGCCGAAGGAGATCCACCAATGTATTCGTTGATGAAGATCCGAAGGCTCCACACGTGGCAGCTTTGGAGCTTCCCTTTGCGGGGAGGTGGCTCCGGCACCAATGTACACGTGTCAACACCGGAGCTTCCCTCTGCTGGGGGTTAGGTCCGGGGTCATTATACACGTGTTGATCGCGGAGCTTCCCTGTATCGAGAGTTTAGCTCCAGATTTACATTATACACGTCAATCTCCGGAGCTACCCATATGAGGGATGCGGGTTTGGTGTAATATGACATGTCGGGCCTGAGGAGGCCTTCAATTTTGATGGGCAGAACTTTTTTGTACTTCTTGCGGTATCATAGGGTACTCGGTACGCAGGGTAGTGACAATATGCATTCACCAAGTAATGCTCTTTGTGAGGCACTACATTTGGCAACCTTGAAAAGTGCACCTTCTGCGCGGATCAAGTTTCTATTATTGGATATGTTCTAACTCGACACGGAATTGAAGTTGACGAAGCAAAGGTTGAAGCTATACTACACTACATGAATTCGCTAAATTTACGACGAACAAAGCCATCACAAATAAGCCATATGTCATCATAAATAACCTATTTACCATGACTATTGGTTATTTACGATAGTTTTCATCTATTGTAGATAAACTTATTTACGACAGCCACCATCATAAATAAGTTTATCTACGACGGAATCTGGCAGTCTCGTAAATATGGGCACATGCCATGAGGTGGGCTAGACCCCCTTATTTACGACGGCTTTTCTGGCCGTTGTAAAGAAGGTACATTATTTATGATGGCCATGCCCAGACCTCGTAAATAAGGGAGGCTTATTTACAACTGGTAGTGCATCCATCATAAATAATGAATGTCTTATTTATAATGGCATGTATACACGCTAACGCAAATTAGATTCTTAATTTTTTTAAAAATAAAATGCGTAACCTAGCTTGATGGCTACCTGCAAATAACACACAGAACATATCCAACATATGTATCGCAAGCAGCAACAATAATCACAAAGTAAGCGCATCATAAGAATGCCTCCTCGGACACTCCTCGACTGTACAAAAAGGGACAATCCTGAACTTACACGTCTCATATGGGTAACGCGTTATGCATGTTAAGATGCGCCGGTTTAAAACGGATGACGCATATGTTATGTGACTGTGAGACGATGAATACCCTTGTAAATAAATAATTACGATGATTTTTAACTTCATTACGATGACATCGAGATGTTGTAAATATGACCTCATTTTATTTATATAATAAGCAATATATATATATATATATTCGCATAGGATTCAAAATATTAACAAAATCATATACATTATTTGTGAAATTAAACTAATTAACATAAACATTAAATAAATTAATACAACTAATATAACTAAGCAATAGTAGTGACAAAATTAAACTAATTAACTAACAAAACTACTTAAGAACACTAAACAAAATTAGTGATGAAATTAAACCAATTAACTAACTAAACTAACTACAAAAACTAAGCAAACTTAGTGACAAAATTAATCTACTTAACTAACAGATTTCATGAAGAAAAGTAAACTAAATATGCAATAATTCATAAAAAATTGCAGTAATTCATAAAAATTTACATATGAAAAAAATTAAACAACAAGGGGTGGGGTGGGAGTGGGGGCGGGTTGGAGTTGGGGGTTGGGAGAGGCGACGGCACTGGGTGCCGAGAGTGGCGGTGAAGGGCCGACAGCGACGCTGAGGGGTGGCATCAGGATTGGAGGGGTGCCGGCGGCCAAGGCATCATAAAAGGGGCCGTGGAGAGGGCTGGAACGGCGCGGCATGGCATGAGGGGGAGGCAGTGACGACAGCATGGCGTTGCACGGCGCGAGGGGGCGGACAGAGGATGTGGCAGCAGACCTCGCGTCAACAAGATGAGGGGGCGGCGCTCGTAGGTGGCAGCGGCAGCGACGCTCGTAGGCGGCAACACTGGTTGAAGCGAGGGAGGTGGTGCCTCTTGTAGGCGGCAGTGTTGGTTGGAGAGAGAGAGAGCGGAGAGAGTCAGACCCGATGTGCTGGCTTAAAACGCTAATCTATGACAGCCATCCCACGGGTTGTCGTGCGTAAGATTTATTTACGATGGTCGATGGCTACCGTCGTAAATAACTCTCTTATTTACGATGGCCGCTGCGGGTCATCGTAATGTAATAGTTATTTACGATGGTCAAAAAAGACTGTTGTAATTTACATTATTTATGACTGTTTATTGTTTTGGCTGTTGTAAACGCAGCAGTTTCTTGTAGTGCAAGGATGTCCTATTCTAAATACTATCACATAGGTGGAAATTTTTTTTGGCCTTGCTGGATTCTATTGCCGCTTTGTCAAAGACTTTAGCACCATTGCTGCATCATTGAATGAGCTTATGAAGAAGGGATTGAAATTTTCTCGGGACCCATCCCAGGAGAACGCTTTCAACATGCTAAAAGATAAGTTGACACATGCAACTCTCCTCTAAATTTGCGATTTTAATGATATTTGTTAGATAGATTGTGATGCAAGTGGGGTTGGATGGTGTTTTGCTGCAAGAGGGAAAACCAGTTACATATTTTAGTGAGAAATTGTGTGAGACTGTTTTGATAAGGATTATACGCTATTGTGAGAACACAAAAGCATGGCAACATTATTTGTGGTCCAAAGAATTTGCCAAACATTCTCATCATGAATCTTTGGAACATATTCTAAGTGAAGAAAAATTGAATATTAGAAATGCTAGATGGATTGAATATATTGAATCATTTGTTTATGTTATCGAACACAAGAAAGAGAAGAAAAATATTATTGCTGATGCTTTGTCCAGGAAGCATACCTTGTTGACTATAAAATCTTTCTGATTATAAATAACTATAAATTAGTATCAACATGATGATAATTTTAAAGATGTGTTGTTGCATTGTAAAGACGGGAAGGCATGGAATAAATTTGTTGGCAATGATGGTTTTGAATTTTGAGCTAACAAACTACGCATTTCTGCAAACTTTTACTACCGGAAAACGAATTATTTTTGTGGGCTGAAGTTATTCTCGTGAGCCATCAGGTGGCCCACGAAAATAATAAACTGTATTTTGTGAGCTGGAAAAGAGGCTCACAAAAATAACATGTGTTTCCCTGAGATAAAAAATTGTTCACGAAAATAACTTTATTTTTGTGGACCAAGAATTGGGCACACAAAAATACTTATACTTATGATAAAACCCGGGTCTCCGACCTCGGCAGACCCTACCTCCGCGCCATTCTCTTCCCACCAATTCTTAACCGCCGTAGACAACGGCGCCAGATGCGGATGCTCTATCCGCACCAGAACATTTTGCTCCCCGACTTCCATATTTCGCCGCTACCGCCAAAAGACTCGCTAGATGAGGAGGAGGATGGGCTCCATCCGATATTCATCAAGAGTGGCCCCGCTGTTGGGTGGGACCCGTTAGGTGCATCAGTGGAAGGAGAAATCCCGCCAACGCAGAAGAGAAGCCCCTCCACCCCTTCAACCGGTGGGACCAAGTGTGATGCCCCTGGGCAGTGGTGCGCGGCCACTGCGTGAGGTGCATGAGCGTCGCCGGCGAGCAACCGACGAGGAGACGCGAGCGCATGATAGAACTAAAGTACAGAGAGATTAGAGAGAGGTTAGGGGTAGCTGATTCTGTTTTTCCTTCTGTTACAACCCTTAACACTGCTTCAGTTTTATAGGTAAACTCAACTCCGGGCCCGCTTGACAGCAGCGCCAACCCCACACACTTCCAGGCCTGACCTGTCAGCCTGATGTACTCAGGAGACTTGTGACCGACACTCAATGGTCGTCACACCTCCCCCCTCCCGACACATTGCTTGCCCTCAAGCTGCAAACTCCGGAAATAGCCGCCCCAACACATAGTAGTCCTCCCAGCTTGTCTCTTCCGGTGAAACACCCGACCAGCACATGCGCACCTGTGGCACGGCCTGGTGGCCCTTCTTCATGAGGCGATGCTCCACAATCTCCAACGGTTGCAAGTTCACCCGCTCCAAATCCAGCCGAGATGGGAGGTCGGAGAAGACCGGTGAGAAGTTGGGGACGAAGGGCTTGAGCTGAGATACATGAAAGAAGTGATGGATCTGAGCTTCATCAGGCAGCAGCAACTTGTAAGCAACCTTCCCTATCTTCTCCACAACTTTGAATGGACCAAAGAACTTGTAGGGGAGCTTCGGACACGATCTATTGGCCACTGTAGTTTGGCAATAGGGCTGTAGATGGAGGAGGACCATTTCCCCCAACTGAAACTCGCGTTCATATTTGTTCTTGTCGGCCTTTCATTTCATCTGGTTTTGAGCCATCACCAGATTCGATTTGAGTAATTCCAGGTGTTGTGCATGCTCACTCAATAGATCTTTGACTGATTTGTCTTTCGTGGGCAGGAGTACTGGAGCCGCCACTGGATCTGGGTCATATCCATACAGCGCACGAAAAGGTGAGCATTTGAGGCTGGAATGGAAAGAGGAATTGTACCAGAACTCTGCTAGAGGAAGCCAAGCCTTCCAGCGATGAGGAGCTTCACTGATTGCACATCGTAAGTACATCTCCAATGCTTGATTCACTCTTTCCGACTGTTCATCCATTTGCGGATGATAGGCTATTGATAGAAGTAGTTTAGTACCCAGTAGTGTAAAGATATGCTTCTAGACAGAACTAGTGAAGACTTTGTCTCGATCAGATAACATGGTCCTTGGCTTGCCATGATGTTTTATCACATAATCTAGTAGCACTTGTGCCACCTGAATTCCTATGTAAGGATACCTCATTGCTATAAAATGAGCATATTTATTTAATCTATCCACCACCACCAGAATAGAGTTGCACTCTTCTGATCTTGGTAATCCTTGATGAAATCCATAGTGATTTCTTGCCAAGCTCCTTGGGGAACATGCAATGGTTCCAATAACCCTGGAGGATGAATTCTTTCTGCCTTAGCTTGCTGACAAACTTGGCACTGTTGTATATAATCACCCACATCCTCCTTAAGGCCTTTCCAATAGAAGTATTTCTTTACCCTCTGGTAACAGGCAGTCCCACCAGAATGACCCCCAATAGCACTTGCATGTAAGGCAGCAATGATATTGGTTCTTAGAGCAGAGTTCTCACCAACCATATTTGAGCCCCCTTCTTATCACTCCATGTTGTAGCTCAAATCCATTTTCATCAGGAGATGATATAGCCAGTTTGGCTATCATCTGTTGTGCCTCAGAATCTATGGCATATGAATTGGTAATCTCTTGGATCCACATTGGCTTCACTTTTGTAACCGCAAAGATGGCAAATACCTGGCCAACCCTGGACAATGTGTCAGTAGCAACATTTTCCTTTCCCTTCCTGTAAATAATCTTGAAATCCAATCCCATCAATTTAGACATGGCCCACTTTTGAGGATCAGTGTGCAACTGCTGATCCTCCACAAAGCTAAAACTTTTGTGGTCGGTCTTGATTAGAAATTGGGCCCTTTGTAAGTAGGGTCTCCATCTATCAACGGCCATACTGAGTGATAAGAACTTTTTTTCATAGATAGATAAATGTTTGCTTTTTTCAGTCAGAGCCTTGCTAAAGAAAGCAATTGGACGACCCTTTTGCATCAAAACAGCACCCATACCTATATCACTTGCATCAATTTCAACCACAAAATTATCTTCAAAGTCAGGTAGGGCCAACACGGGTGTAGTCATCATAGCTTTCTTGAAAGCTACAAAAGCTGTTTCAGTTGCCTCATCCCACTGGAACTATTTCTTCGTCAGTAAATTTGTTAGAGGTTTTGGCAGAATTCCATATCCCCTAACAAATTTCCTGTAGTACTCAGTCAGGTCCAAAAAAACCCTCAATTCTGTCACAGTATTCGGTGTAGGCCACTTCTCCATCACAACTATTTTTGATGGGTCTGTTTCCACCCCTTTCCAAGATATAATATGACCCAAATACCTGAGCTCAGTTCTAGCAAATCTACATTTGAACCTCTTGATGTAAAACTGATGCTCCTACAACTTGGTCAGTACCAACTGAATATGTTCTAAATGGGAATCTAAGGTTGGACTATAAATGAGGATGTCATCAATGAACACTAGAACAAACTTGCGCATGAAAGGTGCCAATATAGAGTTCATTGCACATTGAAATATTGTAGGAGCGCTAGTCAGCCCAAAGGGCATTACCTTAAATTGATAGTGACCACTATGTTTTTTAAAGGCCATCTTGTATTCTTCCCCACTCCTCATTCTCACTTGATGCTAGCTTGCCCTCATGTCAAGGCAGGTGAAGAAGATTGCTCCAGCCAATTCATCAAGTATTTCGTCCACTAAAGGCATGGGAAACCTGTTCTTTATAGTCAAATCATTCAATTTGCGATAATGCACACAAAAATGCCACGTTCCATCCTTCTTTTGCACCAACAAGACTGGAGTTGCGAATGGGCTGACACTATTCTCAATAAGCCTTGATTCTAGCTATTTCTGGACTTGCCTCTCAATCTCAGTTTTGTGTAGTGGTGAATACCGGTAGGGCCTTGAGTTAACTGGAACATCCCCTGGTATGAGAGGAATAGCATGATCAAACTCCCTGGTAGGAGGCAGTGACTTAGGATCCTCAAACTTACCCTGAAACTCCTGTAATAAAGCATCCAATCTTCCATCAATTGATGCATGATGCCCTTCAGTTTTCTACTCAGCTCGCTCCAGTAAGACCAATGCCATTATGTGATGTCCCTTTGCCCACTTCTACATGGTGACTGCAGATACTCCCAACAGCTGTTCCTCAGATCACTTAGGTATTCTAGATAATACCACAGGAGCTTGATTAATGTGAAACTGCAAGCACTTGTTCTGTCAGTCACACACCATAGGGCTATACTTCCTTAGCCAGTCATAACCTAAATTCCATCATAGGCTCCCAAGGGAAAGACCTTCATATTAGTAGCAAAGGAATTCCCCTGACACCACCACTTCACGTCAGGCACAGTTTTATCACATGTCAATGCTTGCCCACTAGACACCTTCACTTGGATAGCATCACAAGAAACTGTTTTTAACCTTGCCTTTTGCACAAAGATGTCACTGGCAAAAGTTTCAGGGCTTCCAAAATCCACCAAAAGAAGAAAATTATTATCTCCCACTAGAGCCTGCAATTTCAGACAATGCTCCCCTTCTGTGTCTGATAGAGCATGCAGAGATAATTGATGTTCCACCTCCTGACTAATATCCTCAGCTTCTAACTTCTGTAGGACTTCTGCTGTTAACTCCATTCCTACCTCCTCTTTTGCCAGATTGTTGAGTTGCACACTCTTCTTTGGACACCTAACTGCATGTCCAGGCTCTTCTCTCCACAGTATAGCATAACCCATTCAACCTCCTGTAATCCCTAATATTCCCTCCTTGCTCAACTCAATTAACTGACCCACTGGTTTGGCTTCAGCCCTGAATGTAGGCAGTGGTCTAGCAGCCAACTGTTATCTAACAAACTTGGGCCTTGCTTTCTCCTGTATATCTTGTTGCAATCGTGCTAGCAACATTACTCTGTTGACGGTTTCAGGCACTTGAGCTAGCACTAGGCCTTGGATCTCCTGCTTCAACTGTTTCATAAACTGAGCTACGTAGAACACTTCATCCAGCTCCGAGTTGTGCACTGAGGTGGCATACATCAACTCCTCAAATCATGTGATATATTTCTCCAACCCAGCCACCTGCCTGAGTTGCAGCAAATCATACATCGCCTTCGAGTATTCATATGCCCCGAACTTCTCTTTGACAGCTTTGCAGAACTGATCCCAGGTTCCCAAATCTCCAGTAAGCTTGTATACTTGAAGCCATCTAGATGCATTGCCATCCATGTGCATAGCAGCTGCTTTAACCCATAAGGCTTCACTGACTTGGAAGATGTTGAAGTAATCCATCCATTTATACAACCAAATTGTGGGATCATCTCCTTGGAACTTCAGGAACTGCAAATCAAACAGAGATCGATCTCCCATACAGTACTCCCTTCTAGTCCTATACTGCTCTACTCCAACTCCCCTGTTTACTCTACCCCGGCTTGCCTCCGGCCAGATTCCATGTCCACCACCCGTGAACACTCCCCTCTCAGGACCTCTCCTAGAATGCCTCCTTGACCACCTCTTCCCTACGTCTGCATCCACACAATCGCCACATTCTTCCCCTTATCTACTTCACAACTGCTACTCTTTGGGTCACATGCTACCTGCTCTACCTCCTCCCCAACACCTCCCATGTTCAGCACAGAAAATTTCTTAGCCATCTCTGATGAGTAGGTTTAGGTCTAATCTTCCGAAAGGTAAAGTCGATTGGGGTGGAGAACTCGACGTTGATGATCCGCAGCTCTCGAGCGGTTTGAGTACCCCTGCAATCACTACACCACAGCTCTATTAATTCAATCGTGCTGCACACACTTGACCTCGCCAAGAAGGCTAATCCCTGCAAGTGCAACCGAGAACACGAGCAAGAATGTCGAAGACACAATCTGAAATCTCAAAGTTGGGGTCTCACAAACCGTAGAACGGCGATATTATTGATCTAAGCAAAACCCACCGAATATGACCGATGGCTGCAGTATTTAAAGGCTAGGGTTCAACCAAAACACAATTGATTCTTACAGGATACAAGGCCCAAAGGCTCGATTCGGTGGCGCAGCACCGGACATAAATCTAAACTCGAATTGTTTCGACGATTCGCAATGACCCTGAGGAATTTTGAGGTGGGACTAGAACCATTGGAAAGTTTATCTTCTCCTCTTTACGTGCATATATAGAACGTCGAAAATGGAGTCCGTATGCCTCCTGGGCGTCCGTTTTAAGGTGGACTCCGAGTTGAACTCGAGTCCGAGTTGTAAACTGTTACCATCAACTTGTGGACGTCCCAGCGGGTTCTCCACGCTCCTAAGGCCTCTTTCCATCACTTGTTGATCTTCTCCATTGTTCCTAATAACAATTAAATAATCACATAGCAATCTATTCTCAAACTCACATGCAAAAGAAGTTAGGAACGAATTCACCTGCTGATTTATTAACCGTGCTCGTGCTCTTATGATTGGTCCTTGCAGTTCAATGTGCGTCTCCACTGTTGTGATGTCCTCATCATCCTCCCCCTCTTGAATTGGAGTCATCCTCGACTCAAGTTCATCTTCTTCTCCCAAGTACGGTCACAAATCTGAAATGTTAAATGTAGGACTAACCCCAAAATCGGGAGGCAATTCAAGCTTATATGCATTATCATTAATCTTTTCAACAATCTTAAAAGGACCAGCAGCTCGTAACATAAGTTTAGATTTTAAGTCAGGGAATCGTTCTTTTCTCAAGTGTAAGCACACCAAATCACCCGGTTCAAGTTTTACTTCCTTTCTACCTTTACTACCTGCAATCCTATACTTCTCATTCATATTTTCAATATTTTTCTTCGTAGTTTCATGCATCTTAAGAATGAATTCAGATCGTTGTGTAGCATCCAAATTTATAGTTTCAGAAGGAGGAAAAGGTAGTAAATCAATAGGAGCATGGGGATTGAAACCATACACTACCTGGAATGGACTTACCTTTGTCGTGGAGTGAACAGATCTGTTGTAAGCATATATATGGTAAACACTCCTTCCACAACTTCAAATTTGTTTTCAAGACAGCCCGCAACATAGTGAATAAAGTACGATTAACTACCTCGGTTTGTCCATCCGTTTGTGGGTGACATGTAGTTAAAAACAGCAACTTGGTTTCCAATTTATACCACAAAGTTCTCCAAAAATGACTTAAAAATTTTGCATCATGATCAGAAACAAAGGTATTTGGCACACCATGTAAACGAACAATTTCTGTCATAAATAAATCAACAATGTGTGAGGCATTATCATTCTTATGACAAGGTATAAAGTGTGTCATTTTGGAAAACGATCAACAAGTACAAAAATACTATCCCTCCCCCTCTTAGTCCTAGGCAATCCCGTAACAAAGTCCATAGTAATATCCTCCCAAGGTACACTAGGAACACGAAGAGGCATATAAAGACCATGTGGGTTAAGGCGAGACTTAGCTTTGTTGCAAGTAGTGTATCGTGACACGTAGCGCTCGACATCACGCCTCATCTTTGGCCAAAAAAAGTGTGTGGACAGTACGTCTTCAGTTTTCTTCACTCCAAAATGTCCCATCAAACCTCCTCCATGTGCTTCTTGCAAAAGTAATAGACGAACAAAGCTAGCTGGAACGCATAGCTCGTTAGCACGATAGAGGAGACCCTCTCGCAGCACATATTTATTCCAAGTTCTTCCTTCTCTACAATTTTCAAAAGCATCTTTGAAGTCCAAATCAGTAGGATATAATGCTTTTATTGTTTCCAAACCAAAGATTTTATGATAAAGTTGGGACAACATGGTATAACGCCTAAATAATGCATCGCCAATAATATTTTTCTTCCCTTTCTTATGCTTAATGATGTATGGAAACGACTCTATGAATTCAATCCATTTAGCATGTCGTTTATTCAGATTGGTTTGACACTTAAGATACTTCAATGATTCATGATCAGAATGTATGTATGACAAACTCCTTAGACAAACTCCTTAGACCAAAGATAATGTTGCAAAGTTTGTAATACTCGCACTTGGGCATATAATTCCTTATCATAAGTGGAATAATTCAGAGAAGGACCATGAAGTTTTTCACTAAAGAAAGCAACGGGTTTACCTCCTTGTATGAGAATGCCTCTAATACCAATGTCGCTTGCATCGCATTCTAGCTCAAAGGTCTTGTCAAAATCAGGAAGTTGTAGCAATGGTGCTTGTGTAAGCTTTGATTTGAGAGCATCAAAAGCTTGTTGCTGCTGTTCGCCCCATCGAAATGGAACTCCCTTTTTTGTTAGCTCATGTAGAGGTGTTGTAATGGTGCTAAAATCCCGCACAAAACGCCAATAAAAACCTGCAAGACCAAGAAAACTACGAATCTGCATGACGGTTGTTGGGGCCGACCAGCTGGTGATTGCTTCAATTTTTGCCTCATCCATCTTAATTCTCTGTGAGGAAACGACGTAGCCAAAAACGAGACTCGATTGGTGCAAAAGACGCACTTTTCGAGGATACCAAACAAACGTGCATCTCTCAGAACAGTAAAAACAGCACGTATATGATCAAGATGTTCATCATATGACTTGCTGTAAATTAGGATACCATCAAAGTAAACCACCACAAATTGTCCAATGAAAGCACGTAAAACCTCGTTCATTAAACGCATAAAGGTGTTGGGTGCATTAGTTAAACCAAAAGGCATGACTAACCACTCATAAAGTCCAAACTTGGTTTTATATGCAGTTTTCCATTCATCTCCTAGTGCCATTCTAATTTGGTAGTAACCACTACGCAAGTCAATTTTTGTGAAGATGATAGCACTACTCAATTCATCAAGCATATCATCTAAGCGAGGAATAGGATAACGATATCGAATGGTGATGTTATTAATCGCTCGACAATCAACACACATGCGCCAACTACCATCTTTCTTAGGAACCAAAAGAACAGGAACGGAACAAGGGCTAAGGCTTTCACGGATGTACCCACGGTCCAAAAGATCTTGGACTTGTCGCTGAATTTCCTTAATTTCCCGTGGATTCGCCCTGCATGCTGCACAATTTGGCAAACTTGCTCCTAGAATCAAATCAATCTTGTATTCAATGCCTCTCATCGATGGTAAACCAGGGGGTATCTCGGAGGGAAACACATCCTCAAACTCTTGCAAAAGGTTAGCAACAGTAGGGGGCAATGCAATAGACAATTCATGAAGTGAAAACATGGCTTCTTTGCAAACTAAAGCATAGCACGTCCCCTTAGCATCGAATAAATCAGCAAGGTCAGATTTAGTTGCGAGCAACGATGGCGATTTTAACTTAATGACTTGCTGTTTTTCAGATTCTAATTTTGTTGCTTTGCCATCACGAATTTTACTCTTCTCATAATGCACAATTTCAGCAGGAGTCATGGGGAGCAAAGTGATTTTCTTTCCCTTATGCATAAGAGTATATTTATTGGTTCTACCATGATGAATAGCATTTGTATCAAATTCCCAAGGACGGCCCAATAAAAGAGAACAAGCATCCATAGGAACAACATCAAAATCAGCAAAATCATAGTAAGAACCAATTGAAAAATGTATTTTCGCTGTTTGTGTTACCCGAACCTTACCGCTGTTGTTGGACCATTGAATGTGGTACGGATGAGGGTGTGCTCTTGTTGTCAAACCAAGTTTCTTGACGACGTCCGTGTTCACCATGTTATTGCATCTACCTCCATCAATTATAGTGTGTACACGGCGGTCATTGACGACGAGAAACATGTGGAAGAGGTCGTGTCATTGTAGCTTGTCGTCGGTTTCCACTTTGGAGCTCAAGGCACGCTGCACAATGATGCTCCTATAGTTCTCCGTCGCCGCTATACCAAGTACCTATTCTTCGGTGTGTTCGTCATTTGGATCTGTAAAGTCAATAGCAAGAGAATATTCATCTTCAACATCTGAAGTACTATCATACCCGCCATTGTCGCGTGCTACGTATGCTCGTTTGCTCAAGCAATCTCTCATCATATGACCAAGTCCCTAGCAGCGGTGACACTTAATGTCGGAAGTACGACCCGTAGAAGGAGTGGACGACGAAGGCTTGAATGATGTCGCTTTGCTGCCTTCCGGCACACGAGAAGGTGGAGCAGCAGGTATAGTTCGTTGGCCACCATTGGATGGTGTAGTCGCTGCACGAGGGGTCGAAGATAGTGCTGTTTTGGATGGTGTAGACGTCGAACGCGGCGTGAAGTTGCTCCTCGTGTGTTGTTGCTATTGTTGTCAGCCCTGCAATTCTTTTTCTACCAACATAGCAAGCTGAAACAATCTGTTAACAGTATCATATTCCTTGTAATCAATAATGTCCTGAATTTCACGCCTCAACCCCCCATAAAAATGAGCTATTTTATCATCCATGTCCTCTACTACCCCACAACGCAGTATACCCTTTTTTAACTCTTGATAATACTCCTCTACGGACATGTTACCTTGGTCTAAGCACTGCAATTTTTTGTGAAGGTCCCGCTGAAAAGATGGAGGAACAAATCGAACACGCATAGCTTCCTTTAATCTATCCCATGTTGGAGTATCAGTTCTAGTTTTAACAAGTTCATTCCACCATATGATAGCAAAGTCCTTAAACTCACTAGTGCTTGACGAACTCTATGTTTTTCAGGAACAAGATGGGCATTAAATTTTTGCTCTACTATCATCTCCCAATCAAGATAAGCCTCAGCATCATAAGCACCAGAAAAAGGGGGTATAGTAAATTTCACTTTAGCAAAAGGATCATCAGGAAGACGATTATAATTGTTATGATGATTATTACCTCCCATACCTCGACCATAAAGTGGTAGTCTTGGCTGATTATTGTGATCTTCCATATCATCATAAGCATTGTCTTCATGTCTTCCAGCTAGAGGCAACTGAGCCTCAAAAGTATTCATCCGAAGAGTAAGATCATCAAGTTGGCGAGTCAAGTTCGCCAATGACTCCTCCGTTGCTGCGTTGTATTTGGCGAACATATCTATCATGGTCTTCATCATATCACGTAACTCAGCATGTTGAACACATTCGGCATCATTGTCTTCTCCTGCCATTGTTAGTAGGAAACAAAAGAAAACAAAAATTTGTTATCCCTGTCAACTACAGTGACAATGTGAAAGGTGGAAGAAAACAATCTATATCGCTCAAGCGTCTTACCACGCTCTTACAACTGTTCATACCGACACAGCAGGTGGTGTGGATGGGGAGATGCACCAATGAAGCATGGGGTGATTGCAAAGGTACCTGTTATGCTCAAGAGAAAGGCAGAGCTTGGATGGCACAATATGGTGGCTAATAAGCAGAAAATTGTTAACAGTAAACAAAGCTGAATAAGTATTAATTGTAGGAAACTATTGCTCATCAACCAAGTGCTCTAGGGCGTAGCACAACACAAGGAAGTAGCAAGGCAAAAGGAAGACATAATGATATAACCAACAATCACAACACAAGTGGTATAGGCCAATTGCTTTAATATGCATGCTATTCACTATTTTTTATTTTTTGTAATATTTTTTGAAATTTTTTCTTTCTCAGGAGCATGAATATATGAAGCACACAAATTTTCAGCTCAATTGGATGTAATATGCGGCCAATAGAAAATCAAGAAGATTCTTTAAAAGTCGCGTTGAAACTTCGGGGGCCAGATAGCCTATCTTCCAAGGGGAATTTGGGAAATCTAATTTTGTCGAATGCTGCTATGTGGCGTAAAATCAGATGCAAAATTTTGCGTAGATGAATTTAAAAAAAAAAATCGCCCAATTTCGAGTTCGTATGCGAAAGTTATGGCCATTTTAAGGTAGGCTGTCCGAGTTACGTTTTTTTGGATGTTGATTCTAACTCGGTTTGAGAACAGAACTCGCAATCGGATATGAAAACGATCGGAAATTTTCACAGCAACTAATGGGGTGGTGTGTGATGATTTAAGGATGATTGGTACAAAGGTTTGTCACCTAATCTAGGGCTGGCGATGCGGGAGTTCACGCAAGTCGGCTAGGTAGGGCAAACCAATGAACGTGGTGGATCGGTTTGTTATTTAGGGATTGTGGAATAGGTGTCGAACAGCAAGAAAACAAGGATGAAACATGATAACTAGGACCCAAAACACAAAGCTAAACCAGCAACAAGACTCGACCGCACAAATGCAAACTCAACAATGCAAACTGAAAAACGAAACTGCAGGCACTATAGTCTAGGAAGCGGGAAAAACGATCTAAATTTTTTTGTGGCTTTTCTGTGGACTCTAGGTACGAAACAAAATCGATCTAATAGAAGGAAAACAAAGATACCTCACGGGCATCCTGGAAATCAGATACCAATTGAGGAGTAGGTTTAGGCCCGATCTTCTGAAAGGTAAAGTCAATTGCGGTGGAGAACTCGACGGTTATGATCTGCAGCTCTCGAGCGGTTCGGGTACCCCTGAAATCACTATACCACGGCTCTGATGGTTATAAACCATGATGCACACACTTGACCTTGCCAAGAAGGCTAATCCCTGCAAGTTCAATCCAGAACATGAGCAAGAACGTCGAAGACACAAACTGAAATCTCAAAGTTGGGGTCTCACAAACCGTAGAACGGCGACATTATTGATCTAAGAAAAACTCACCGAATATGACCGACGGCTGCAGTATTTAAAAGCTAGGGTTCGGACAAAACACGATTAGACGCGTCCCTAATGGACTCTTACGGGATACGAGGCCCAAAGGCCCGATTCGGTGGCGCAGCACCGGACAGAAATCTGGATTCGATTTGTTTCAACGATTGCCAATGCCTCCGGATGTATTTTGAGGTGGAACCAGAACCATTGGAAATTTTATCGTCTCCTCTTTCCGTGCATATGTAGAACGTCAAAAACGGAGTCTGTATGCCTCCTGGGCGTCCGTTTTAAGGTGGACTGCTCCTGGACTCCAAGTTGAACTCGAGTCCGAGTTGTAAAGTGTTTCCATCAACTTGTGGACGTCCCAGCTGGTTCTCCACGCTTCCAAGGCCTCTTTCCTTCACTTGTTGATCTTCTCCATTATTCCTAATAACAACTAAATCATCACATAGCAATCTATTCTCAAACTCACATGCAAAAGAAGTTAGGAATGAATTCACCTGCTGATTTATTAACCGTGCTCGTGCTCTTGTGATTGGTCCTTGCAGTTCAATGTGCGTCTCCGCTGTTATGATGTCCTCATCAATATCCACCAGTTGCAGAAATCTCAGATCAGGCTCCCAGTCTGCTGGGTCCTCCACCTTCGCCACCCGAGCGTGTTGCTCAAACCGTTGGGTCTACTTCGCCTCCAACCGTTTATGCGCTGCTTCAATCCCATCCATCCGCTTGGAGAAGTTGTCCAACGCGGCCAGCACCTTCTCCTAGCGCTCCTCTTCTGTGGTTGCCGATGAAGCCATGGTCGCCAGCATAAGGCAGGTTTGTGCCGACAGTTTGGTTGGTGGAGTCATGTTGTATATCGCCGACCAACGCCCCACCGCTCCAAGGACCAGAGCGCAGGACGACGATCCCCTCCGTTGGATCTCTAGCCTCTGATACCACTTGGTACACCCCTGGGTAGTCGTGTGCGGCCACTGCATGAGGTGCACGAGCGTCGCGGGCGAGCAACCGACGAGGAGATGCGAGCACACGATAGAACTAAAGTAGAGAGAGATTAGAGAGAGATTAGGGGTAACTAATTTTGTTTTTTCCTTTTGTTACAATTCTTAAAATAGTGCTTCAGTTTTATAGGTAAACTCAACTCCGGGCTCGCTTGCGAGCAACGCCGACCCACACACTTCTAGGCCCCACCTGTCGGCCTGATGTACTCAGGAGACCTATGACCGACACTCAGTGGTCATCACACCAAGGAGAAGAAACCGGTGTCAGAAGGGGAAGGTGCACAGGGAGGTGACGATGATGACCTGCTGCTTGTGACGGAGAGCGGCATAGAGCTGTGCTTCTTGCGGCATGCAGCGCTGATGTCGTCCATGCCATCAAGGTCATCATCGAGCTCCCTAGCCCGCACATCCTCAACTCGTCGGACCAAGATTTTGTAACCACCAGCATCAACAACACTAACCTATCGTGGAATCAGATGGTTAATTTTGCGTTTGCATTTCACTAATTTTTTTGGCCCACTTGGTTTCAGTAACAGCTATCTGCATCGGGTAACCAGCCCTTGGATCCCGTGGCCATGCAGAAAACAAAATCTATATTTCTTTTAAAAATTGGTGAATACGTGAGCACATTTAGAGATGAAAAAGTCTACATAACTTCTCAATATGTAGTCTAGAGATTACTTAACCGTCTTATCTAAAACAACTTAGTTGACTTAATAAGGTGATTTGAAAGAGTAGTTTTGATACATCAGTTGCTGACGTGACGTGTTATACAGTGACACCCGCATGTCATTTAGAGCACCAAATCCAAAGCCCATTCAATGCCATGTTGATTAGGAGGTGCCTTGCCACGCGCACCACCTGATGATGTGATGCCTGAAGATACTGGCAAGTCAAGCTGTCAAGTGTGTTGTAGAACTGATTTTAGATAAAGGTAAATTTATGGCTCAAAATACCATGATTAACGCCCAAAAAGAAACAGCAGCTGATCTATCATATCTGCATCAGCTGACCAACCCGGTCCTCGATTCACTCGCCCATCGCTGCCAGCAGGCATGGCTTCCCATACGCCCCGATGCCGGTGCAATAAGTGAAACCTACCAGCTTGATGTCGTGGTATCACTCCGCCTCTACGTGCTCTTCCTCCAAGTACCACGCTAAAATTGCATCTGGGCATCCTCGTGTGTTCTGGATGATTGATGATGACAATTGAGAGACTAATGAGCTAGTTGATCTTAAGCATAGGAATGATGGATAAAATGAGATGAAATCCTTCAAAAAAGAAAAAAGATGAAACGGGCATCAAAGGCTCAAGCGTAGAAATTAGGGTTTCTAAGGAGTTGAGCTTATATGAGCAGTGTCATGTGAGATGGTGGATGTGTCATGTGCATTGAGATCATTCTAAGGGGCTCAAAGTGGTGGTTGAGAGAAACACCTATGTGAGAAGCCAAAAATGAGAAAATGCTCTAGGAGGTTGGACTAGTCCGGCTAGGCAGACCAGTCCGTTTTGAGATGGACCAAACGTCTCTGGAGTGATTCTCTGTGATTTTGGAGCTAAGTCCTAAAAGATCGGACTTGTCCATTATTGGACGGACCAAAGCTCTCTGGAAAGGTTCGGACTTGTGCGTTTGGGTACAGACTAGTCCGTTTGATAGTGAGATAAACCGAGAGAAACCCTAGATGGCTGGACTAGTCCACCCCCTGCAGCCAGACTAGTCCGGGCCTACCCAGATGAGTCCGTTTTGGGACGGACTAAACCCTTCTGTCCTACTTCGGACTAGTACGTTTTGGACTAGACTAGTCCGTTGTTTAGTGACCGTTTGAAATTGGAAATTTGGCGGGTAGCGTGATGATCGTCACGCAGTGAGGCAGTTGTCGGGACCTGACCAGAGGTCAGTGCTTCCATTGGGCATACTAGTCCGGGGCCAGTGGACGGGCTAGTCCGCCCTTCTGTTGAGGTCAGCAGAAGGGGCTCGGGACTAAGTTACTATACATTTTTCACATCTTGGTTGAACTTAAATTCCGCAAATAACTTGTCGAAACCAAGTTTTTAGGTTTTCACCTTGTGCTGAGCGGACTAGTCCGACCCTGTCCAGACAAGTCCGGCCTCAGGAGTTTAATCTCGTTTGATTAAGCTATTTCAGGTCTTATTGCCTATTCACCCCCCCCCCCTCTCGGAGAAAAAATGGCCAGAAGGAGTGACAATGAAGTTCCAGTGGTTGTCGATGACACGAAGATGAAGAACATCGATGTTCTTCAAGATGATCCAATCGAAGACGAAGAAGTTTGGATGCTCAAGGCATGGCTTCGTGAGAAGCTCAATGTGCCCAAGAAGGAGATCAAGCCAATTTCTCCGATCAATGTCGATAATGGGAGTAGTTCACAAGACTACTCCTGGTATCTTTACAATTATGGGCAACTTACCGCGAGCAATCATCATTTGTCTATTCCTATTGGCAAACCTCCTCAGTTTGACAGAAATGATTACTCTATGTGGAAGCATAATATGAAGATGTACCTCATTTCCTTAAACCCTAGCTTGTGGAAAATTGTTATGATAGGTGTTCATTTTGCGAAGAATGAGGAAAACATCACTCCGGAACAAGCCGTTCTTCTCCATCGCAATGCTCAAGCCGTTGGAGTGATTACCTCCTCATTGACTCGAGAGGAGTTCAACCGCGTTGAAGGGTTAGAGGTTGCCAAGGATATATGGGATACCCTCAAGATAGTGCATGAAGGCAACTGCGTCATTAGGGAGGCAAAGATCGAGATGATTGAAGGATATCTTGGAAGGTTCACCGTCATGGATGGTGAGTCCCCCCAAAACATGTATGACCGCTTCAAGACTCTCATCAACAAGAGTCAGTCTTATGGAAGTACCCGGTGGACCGACCATGAGGTGGTAAAGAGGATGATTCGAGCATTCATGCCTCGAAATGTCACTCTTTGCTCACTAATTCGTGAGAGTCCGGGTTTTCATAAGATGACTCCCGAAGAAGTGCTTGGAAGAATTATCAACCATGAAATAATGGAACAAGAAGCTATGTTCTACAACGATCTACAAAAGCATTCCTCCTCCAAGAAAAGGGATGTCACATTCAAGGCAACATCCTCAAGATCACAAGAAAAGGAAGAGAGTGATGAAGAGAGTCTCGATACTAATGAGGAAGAGGCTCTCTTCATCAACAACTTCAAGAGGATGTTTAGAAGGAGGGGGAACTACCAAAATGAAATGAAAAGTAGAGAAAACCCCAAGACAAGATCAAAGAGGGCTTGCTAGAATTGTGGGGAATATGGCCACTTCATTGTGGATTGTCCACATGAAGAAAACAAGAAGAAGAAGGAGGGCAAGTCCAAAGAGAAGAAGTACTTCAAGAAGAATAAGCAATCCAGACATGCTCACCTTGGAAAGGAGTGGGATTCAAATGAGGAATCCTCCTCCAATGAAGAAGAGAAGATAGCAACCATTGCTATGAAGAAGACAACTATGGAGAACAAGCTCTTCTCAAACTTGGAGACTTCAAGGCCAACATGTCTCATGGCCATGGAGGGAAGAAAAAGGTTAAATCCAAATCCTCTTCTTCAATTTCTTCTCATGATAATTTTGATAGTAGTAGTGAAAATGAACATATGCTTAAGGACATGAGTAAAAGTACTTTGAGAAGATTAAGATTGTTGACGGAGGAAATATTTGACAAGGAAGAGCTCATCGACCGTCAAGAGACATGCTCATCCAACAAAAGGAGAGATGTCAAGAGGTTGAGGAGCTCTTGGAGCTTGAAAGAGAAAGAAGCAAGGCACTTGAGCGTGAACTCGCTTTGAGCAAGGAAACTAGTTCAAACCTTGAGAACACTACAATTGTGCTCAAGGATGAACTTGTTAGTTTGACACAAGCTAACAAGATCATTGAGACACAAGTGAAGTCTCTCAAGGTCAATGCACCTTCTTCCTCTACAATCTCATCTTCCACAAATGTTAAATTCGGAGCATCTCAACCTTGTAAATGCTCAAACTTGATCATAAAGCTTAAAGATGAGCTTAAGTTGGCACAAACCAATCAAGCACCAAAGGGTGGCATCTTTGATAAGGAGAAGGTGGCATATGCACATAGTGCATATACCAACACAAGACACCCCCTTGTCAAGGATGGTCTTGGTTATTCTAGGGAGATGAGACAAAACGCCAAAGCTCCCAAGAATGGCAAAGACTTGATTGTTTTTGTCAAAGGAGGCTCATACAACAATAAAGGGAAGAACATCGCTACTTCACCCAAAATGTCTAAGAAAGAACCTCATCCATTGTTCCATGATTGCGATGCATCATATGTTTTATTGAGGAACACGTTTGGAAAGGCCTATGATAGGTATGTTGGGCCACACCGCAAGAGTCCTACGCCTTGTGTGTGGGTGCCCAAGTGCCTCTTGACTAACATCAAAGGACCTAACACCGCTTGGGTACCTAAAGCCAAGGCTTAAATCTTTCTTATAGGCATACTCCTTCGGAGGAACCAAATGAGTTATTGATAGCGGATGCACCAATCATATGACCGGAGAGAGGAAGATGTTTGTGGGGTATTAGCTAAATGAAGATCTAAGTGAAGGAATCTATTTTGGGGACAATAGCCAAGGAAAAATCCTTGGCACCGGTAAAATTGCTATATCCCCTAATCACACTCTTTCAAATGTTTTACATGTTGATTCACTTGATTATAACCTCTTGTCCATATCACAACTATGTGACAAAGGTTATAATTGTTATTCACTAATGAGGGTGTGACTGTCACAAGGAAAAGCAATGACTCAATTGCCTTTAAGGGTGTACTCAAGGGAAAGCTCTATCTTGTGGATTTCTCTGCGGATAAAGCCCAACTTGATACATGCTTAATTATAAAAACTAACATGGGATGGTTGTGGCATAGAAGGCTAGCCCATGTTGGGATGAGGAATTTGCAAAAACTCCTTAAGGGCGAGCACATCCGTGGTTTAAAGAATGTTGTGTTTGAAAAGGATAGGCCATGTAGCGCATGCCAAGCCGGAAAACAAGTTGGAGCACCACATCCATCCAAGAACATTATGACAACATCAAGACCATTGGAGCTTGTACACATGGATCTCTTTAGTCCAATTGCCTACATAAATATTTGCGGTAAGAAATATGGTCTTGTTATTGTTGATAATTTTTCACATTTTACTTGGGTATTCTTTTTGCATGACAAGAGGGAGAATCAAGGTGTCCTCAAGAGATACTTAAAGAGAGTTCAAAATGAGTTCTCCTTAAGTATCAAGACCATAAGGAGTGACAATGGCACCGAATTCAAGAATACTCAAGTTGAAGATTTTTTGGATGAAGAAGGCATCAAACATGAGTTCTCGGCCCCCTACTCCCCCAACAAAATAGGGTGGCCGAGAGGAAGAATAGGACATTAATTGAGATGTCAAGGACCATGCTTGATGAGTACAAGACGTCGGACCGGATTTGGGCGGAAGCGGTCAACACCGCTTGCCATGCCATAAACCGGTTGTATCTTCACCGCATACTTAAGAAGACGTCTTATAAGCTCCTAACCGGTAACAAGCCCAACATTTCCTACTTTCATGTTTTTGGGAGCAAATGCTACATTCTTAACAAGAAGCCTAGGACTTCGAAGTTCGCTTCTAAGTCCGATGAAGGTTTCTCACTTGGTTATGACTCAAACACTTACTCCTATAGTATCTTTAACAAATCCTCCGGAATTGTTGAAGTAGCACGTGACGTAGTGTTTGATGAGACTAATGGCTCCCAAGTGGAGCAAGTTGATCGTCGTGTGCTAGATCAAGAAGAAGCTCCACAAGTGATGATAGGAAGAATGGCACTTGGAGATATACGACCACAAGAACAACCTCAAGATGCAAGTGACCATCTTACACATCAAGCAAGGTCCTCCTCAAATGAACAAGATCAAGTCCCCCAAGGTGCGCTCCAAGAAGATGAAAATGGAGGCATCAATCAAGGGGGAGACAATGAGGATGAGGAAGACCAAGATGAAGATTCATGACCTCAAGCGCCTCGCCTAAGAGTGCACCAAAGCGTCCAATGGGACCATCCCGTTGACAATATACTTGGAGATATCTCCAAGGGGGTAACTACTCGATCTCGTGTTGCAAATTTTTATGAACATTACTCTTTTGTTTCTTCCTTGGAGCCTCACAAGGTTGAAGAAGCACTACGGGATCCGGATTGGGTGATGGCCATGCAAGAAGAGCTCAACAATTTCGAAAGAAATAAAGTGTGGGAGCTCGTGAAGAGGCCTAATGCGAATGTTGTAGGCACTAAGTGGGTGTTCCGCAACAAACAAGATGAGCACGGGGTGGTTACAAGGAACAAGGCACGACTTGTGTCCAAGGGGTATTCACAAGTCGATGGTTTGGATTTTGAAGAAACCTTTGCTCCCATAGCTAGGCTAGAATAAATTCGTATATTACTTGCCTTTGCTACTCACTATGATTTTAAGCTATATCAAATGGACATAAAAAGCGCATTCCTCAATGGTCCAATCAAGGAAGAGGTGTATGTGGAGCAACCCCCGGATTTGAAGATGAAGAATTCCCAAACCATGTGTACAAATTGCGTAAGGCTCTCTATGGACTCAAACAAGCTCCTAGAGCTTGGTATGAGTGCCTTAGAGATTTTCTAACTCAAGATGGTTTCAAAATTGGAAAAGCGGGTTACACTTTATTCACTAAGCACTTTAATGATGATTTGTTTTTTGCCAAATATATGTCGATGACATTATATTTGGTTCTACTAACAAAGCTTTTTGTGATGAGTTTTCCAAGACAATGACCGAAAGATTTGAGATGTCTATGATGGTGGAGTTGAAGTTCTTCCTAGGTTTTCAAGTGAAGCAACTCAAATAAGGCATGTTCATTAGTCAAACTAAGTACACACAAGTCATACTCAAGAAGTTTGACATGGACAAGGCCAAACCTATCAAGACTCCAATGGCAACTAATGGGCATCTCGATCTTAATGAAGATGGTCCAAGTGTGGACCAAAAGGTATATCGTTCCATGACAGGCTCATTGCTTCACTTATGTGCATCTAGGCCCGATATCATGCTTAGTGTGTGTATGTGTGCTAGATTTGAAGCTGCTCCTAAGGTATGTCATTTGACCGCCGTTAAGAGAATTCTTAGATATTTGGTTCACACACCAAGACTTGGACTTTGGTACCCCAATGTCTCTAAGTTTAACCTCATTGGATATTCTGATGCGGACTATGCGGGATGCAAAGTTGATAGAAAGAGTACATAGGGAACTTTCCAATTCCTTGGTAGATCTCTAGTGTCTTGGTCCTCAAGGAAACAAAACTCCATTGCTCTTTCCACAGCCAAAGCGGAGTATGTCACCGCTGGAAGTTGTTGTGCACAACTTCTTTGGATGTAACAAACTCTTAGGGACTATGGCATAAACTTCTGCCATATTCCCCTCCTATGTGACAATGAGAGTGCCATCAAAATAGCCCACAATCCAGTTGAACACTCAAGGACCAAACACATCGATATTCGACACCATTTCTTGAGAGATCACTCCATCAAAGGAGACAATGCAATTTCACATGTGAGGACCGAAAAACAATTGGCTGATATATTTACCAAACCCTTAGATGAGAAAAGATTTTGTGAACTTAGGAGTGAGCTCAATATCTTAGATTCTTGAAATGTGGCTTGAATCTTGCACATATGATTGTCATATTCAAAATTCACACATGCTTGCGAAAAACTCATCCTTCTCAATTTTCTACAAATTATTTTGAAATTATTGAATCTTTGTGAACCATGGTCATAGTTTGATTGTTGACTGCTTACTGACCATGTTTACAAAGATCCTTTGTGAAATCTAGTCCAAAAGGATCAAATGTCCACTGAAATCTCAATATATAGGAGTTTTCAGCCTTAGGACCGGACTAGTCTGCCCCTTGACTGGACTAGTCCGGTGGCTCACAGTAGTCCGGACCCAGTCCGCTGGCCGGACAAGTCCAGGTCCCTGACCGGACTAGTCCGACCCTTGGGGAATTAACCTCCCCAGGGAACCCTCGACCTCTCCACTTCCACTCAAACCCTCTCTCTCTCCAAAAAGCACGAAAACCGATCCCTAAACAACGATTTTTGATTCCCACCAACAAATCTCGACTCCAATCCGTGGATTGAAGCCCTAAGGTGCTAGGGAACTATTCCCCATGCATTGGAGGCCAATTCTTCATCCACATTTCATCGATTTGAAGATTTGAAGAGGTATTCTTGACCTAACCCAAAACCTTTGAAATTCAATTCTTTTAGGTCTATTGATGGAAACTTCTTCACAAATGTTGTTGTGCACATCATTGTGATCATGTACCTAAATTTTTGTGGTAGGATCCGTAGATTTTGCAAAATTTCTCAAGATTAGGGTTCTTGTTGAGTGAACCGGACTAATTCGGTCGCAGGGCGGACAAGTTCGACCTGGTGCGGACTAGTCCGGCCCTTGGGCGGACAAGTCTGAGTTACACAGTGAAAACCCTAACCTAGGTTGATTTTGTGAATTCTACCACTACCCCTTAACTTCCTTGGACTCATATACTTTCCTTTGCACCTCTTATCAGCAACTATGTTGGATTCCGAGTATGTTCCCCTCTCCGACTTTGAGGCCGAGGCAGGAAGGCAAGCTTGTTGCCGCCGAAAGCGCGAGGAGGACCAGCTTGTCATGGCATATCTCGACTCTCAGGCCGAAGCAAGAAGAGCCAAGAAAACTCAGCGAGAAGCTCACAACTCTGATGCAGCCGAGGCGGCCCCAAAAAAGAAGAGGCTTGTCACTTTGGGGAGAAGTCTAGAACCCAGGAGCCGAGGACCTCCAAAGACAAGGGAAATGCTCCAGCAGATGCTGCACCCAAGCAAAGGGTCATAGTGGCGAAGAAGGCAGCAAGCAAGGCCAAGAAGGGTGCCTCTCAACCCATAGGCCCCTTGAGGATGTCATCTCTTGCATGGAACCCAAACCGTGCCGCTGCCTTCGATGCCAACATCTTCAAGGGCAAAGGGGTCGAGAAGGCATGAAAGCTCCAAAAGATCAATGTCTATCAGAGGGACAGGAGCACAGTGGATCCCTGCTTCTGTTGTGACTTCCACTGTGATTATTACTGGACTATCTACATGTCCAAGCAAACCTAGGTCATCGATGCTTAGTGGATCGACTGAGACTACATGGACCAGAAGGATCATGTGGCCTTCAATGCTGTGATTGAGGCCGTAGAGCACCATAGCCTGAAGAAATTCATGGCCTTTCAGTATGTCTGGAATGTGGAGGTGATTGCTCAATTCTACTCCACTATCTATTTCCACACTGATGGGGATAGGAGGATCACTTGGATGACCCATGGAGAGCAATACTCCACCACCTACTGGAGTTTGCTCAGTTCCTTGACTTGGAGGATCAAGTGGACAATGAGATCATAATCTCCAACTTAAGGCCAGTTGATCACGACACCCTGGAGTACATGTATCCTAGCCATGTACCTTTTTAGGTCGGGCACATAAGGAACATCAAGCCCTTCTATAGTGTCCTCAACAGGGTGCTCCGGAAGACCATTGCCCCCAAGGACGGAGATGCGGGGATTATCCAAGGAAACTTAAGGCACCTTATGGTGCTAATTGATGGAGATGTTCGCTTCAATGTGGTTGACTACATCTTCGACGACATCTTCAACATCTCCCATACTCTAAACCGATCATGTGGATATGCTCCTTACATCATGTGCATGATCGAGAAGGTCTCCCGACTCAACTTCAAGAAAGACATCACTCATCGGAGGCTTCGACCTCAACTCCCTCCTCCGAAACCTGCTGCCCCTAGGCCTAGGAGGAAGAATGTGAATCCTCCCACTTCTTCTTCTTGCTTTGTGCCATCTCCTCCTCCACCTACGCCTTCATCACAATGCGGGAGTGGATTTCTCAAGTGCTTGAAAGCCATATTCACCTCTTGCTAGAAGGCAGAAGTTCGACAACGTTGTATGGAGCGGCGCTAAGAGAAGTATCTCAAGGTGGTATGCGACAAGTTGGACATCCCCATGTCTCCCGCCGAGGAGAATGATGGGGAAATCACTCCATTCCCGGAGTTCACCGCCGAGGAGCTCGCTTAATTTGGTGAAGATGGTACTTCCACTGCGGCCCTGTCTTATGATGATGCTCATATTGATCTGGAGACCACGGAGAGTGATAGCGGGCACTAAGGCAGAGACGACGACGATGCCCATGATGATGAAGAGTAGACCTAAGGACTCTTCCTTCCTTCTTTTTGTTTTTGGTGTCTTGATGCTGAAGGGGGAGAGATTGATGGATGCAGTACTTAGAGAGGGGGAGAGAGTTTGAAAACGTGGGTTCTACTTAGTCGTATGGGGGAGGGATTGATCCAATGTGGACTTATGTTTAAAACTCTACTTCAATTGTTGTAAGACTTAATTCATATCGATTGTGATGTTATGTTTGAGTTACATGCTTATCTTGCATATTTGTTGTTTTATCACAATTTATAAGCACTTCACTTAGGCACCCAACCATAACATGTATATGTATGAGAACTTTCTCAATTACTCCTACTAACAATGCATATATTAAGGGAGAGTCACTCATACAAATACATGTTATGAAAAACAAATTATTATCTTTTTGTTGAAGTCTTAATGTGTTGTCATTAATCACCAAAAAGAGGGAGATTGAAAGTGCATATAGGCATCCCCGTGGGTTTTGAATGATTGATGATGACAATTACGAGACTAATGAGTTGAGTTGATCTTAAGCACAAGAATGATGGATAAAATGAGATTAAATCCCTTAAAAAAGGAAAAGGATGAAACGGGCGTCAAAGGCTCAATCGTAGAAATTAGGGTTTTTATGGAGTTGAGCTTATATGAGCCATGTCATGTGAGAGGGTGGATGTATCATGTGCATTGAGATCATTCTAAGGGACTCAAAGTGGTGGTTGAGAGAACACCTAAGTGAGAAGCCAAAAATGAGAAAAGACCCTAGGAGGCCACACTAGTCCGGGCCTCAAGGCCGGACTACTCCGGCCAGGCACACCAGTCTGTTTTGAGACGAACCGAACGTCTCTGGAGTGATTCTCAGTAATTTTGGAGCTAAGTCCTAGAAGACCCGACTTGTCCATTTTTGGACGGACCAAAGCTCTCTGGAGAGGTTCGTACTTGTCCGTTTGGGTACGGGCTAGTCCGTTTGAGACTTAGTGAGATAAATTGACAGAAACCCTAGAGGGCCGGACTAGTCCACCCCCTGCAACTGGACTAGTCCGGGCCTACCCAGATGAGTCCATTTTGGGACAGACTAAACCCTTCTGTTCTACTTCGGACTAGTCCTTTTTGGACTGGACTAGTCCGTTATTTAGTGACCGTTTGAATTTGGAAATTTGGCGGGTAGCGTGACGATCGTCGCGTAGTGTGGTAGTTGTCGGGACCTGACCAGAGGTCAGTGGTCCCATTGGGCCGGACTAGTCCGGGGCCAGTGGCCGGACTAGTCCGCCCTTCTGCTGAGGTCAGCAGAAGGGGCTCGGGACCCCTATAAAAATGGGACACCCAGCCTCATTTGAACATGACTTGAACCCTAGCGCCGCCAAAAGTGACCAAGAGCCTTCCAAAGCCTTCTACTCGTCCTACTAGCCCTCTAAGACCAAATCTTGAAGAGATTAGGGTTTGGGGAGGAGAGTGAGGAAGATCATCGCGCTTGGGCTCTCGGTTTGATCTCTTTGCACATTGTGATTGTGTTTTGTGTCTTGTGTGAGTTGAGCTTCATGTGCTCCTAATTGTATTGTTTGTGGGAGCCTCAACTTGTGAGCAGCCCCATCAAACTTGGTGATTACCCATTGATATAGTGGAAACCAAGCCGGCCATTGTGGTGGCTTGGTGAGAGAAGGGTCAAGTGAGACCCGGTCCTTGTGTGGACTTCTCAACGTGGATGTAGGCTTCTTCGTGAAGCTGAACTACGGGATAACTCTTGTCTCACTTGTCTTTTACTTTTTGTGATCACTAGTATTGCTATTAGGGTTCATATTGTTCTTATTGATTTTCACTTTTGATCCTTGTTAAAATCTTATGATCTAAGTGCTTAAATCTTACAATCTTAGCTGTACTAAGTTACTATATATTGTTTACATCTTGGTTGAACTTAAATTTCGCAAATAACTTGTCGAAACCAAGTTTTTAGGTTTTCACCCTGTGCTGAGCGGACTAGTTCGGCCCTGCCCAGACAAGTTCGGTCTCATGATTTAATCTTATTTGATTAAGCTATTTTAGGTCTTATTGCTTATTCAACCCCTCTAGGTGACTTTCACCCGCCTCCTCCTCGAGGCACTCCAGGTCACTGGCAACGACTGCATCCGGCTCCTGGTTCCTATCTCGCTCCTCCTCTCTGCCACCCATAACGGATAAAAGATGCTAGATATCCTTCACCTTTTGTAAATGGCATGCGAATCTCACTTAATACGTCACCTCAACAGGCGCATCAAAACTCTTGAAGGAGGAAGAACATAGCTGTGGCCAAGACTCTTGAAGGAGATCGTTGGATCCTGGACGTAGCTCGCAACCTATCCATGACGGTATTGTGTGAACTCGTACTGCTTTGGACGGCCATTGAAGAGCTGCAGCTGGATCTGTCCAGCAACATGCCGTACCAGATCACATGGAAGCTACTTGCCTCACGGGTTTATATCGCCAAGTCGGCTTATGAGATCCAGTTCTTCGGTTTCACCAAGTCTAGATTTCGGAAGCTCATCTGGCGGGCTTGGGCACCAAGCCGATGCAAGATCTTTGTTTGGTTGTTTCTTCAAAATCGGGTGTGGTCAGCTGATAGGCTGATGCAGCGAGTTAGCCGAACAGCTACTTTTGCCAATTGTGCAATAGAACCTGGAAACGGTCTTGCATCTCTTTGCCGAGTGCCCTTTATCAGGTCGAGTTTGGGAGCTAGTTGTCAACTGGCTGGGAACGTACGCTGTCTCTGCTGCCTCACGGATGGCTCCCGACCAACAATTTCCTTGATTGGTTTGAGCGCCTTAGCATGGTACCAGAAGCGGCAAAGGCCATCAAATCAGTTGTTTTACTGGTCCTTGTGGAAAGAGCGGAATGATAGAATTTTCCGAGGGGAAGGCAAACACTGTGGAGCAGCTGTGCTCCGAACAGAAGGATGAGATGTTACTCTGGAGGACGGCGGGGGCCAAGGAACTAGCAGTGCTGATTCAACATAGGAATGGTTTCTCCTTGCTTGAGACCCGTACTGCTGCTATGTAGTTTCACCAGCACTCCTTGTGATCTCTTGTATCATAAACGATATTTTATCTCTGCTCAATGAATACAACATCGGCTGTCATCAGCTGGATGTTTTGGAAGAAAAAAAAGAATAATAGATTAATTAACAATAGTCTAGAGACGATATTTATAGGGAAATCATAAGATAAACTCGCCAAATACATTGGATTAACAAATAAGAGGCTCTATATTATTAGTAGCCAATTGGTAGAGAATATTCATTAAGGCACGGGGTCATTTTCTTGCATCTCTATTATTCCGTGTAGAGAAACGAGAAAAAAAAAAAAGATAGCGAAAATGCCGGTACAGATAGATCAGGCGACCACCATGGTTAGCGCGATGGCAAGGTTTGCCAGCTTGGTCAGGTTGTCGTCGTCCTGCGCCACCGGCGACGCCACCTCCCGCTGCCGGAACCACTGCTCGCACAACCTTGCCACGTCCACCGTCCTGCCGAGGCACGACCTGGCGTCGCCGTACCTCCGGTCTGTCACGGCAGCGTAACAGTCCGGCTGGTACTGACGCACCACTGCGTCGTAAAGACCCTGGCACGATCTGAGCCCGTCGACCAGGGCGCTGTTGTTACCATCCTCGCCGTCGGCGACCAGGCCGTCGATTTTAGTTTTGGTGGCGGTGGCGTTGGCCGTCGTGAAGTTGACGGCGAAGATCGCGAGGTCGTTGTAATCAGCTGCGCCCGCGCTGTGGCCCTCGAGGACGGACAAGCAGAAGTCGACGGTGGTGAGTTGCCTGGCAGCGGCGTAGGCATCGTTGCACGCCAATGGCACCACGTCTGGGGGCTCGCCGGCGACCTCCGCTGAGGCTAAGATTAGGCAAAGAAGCACGAAAACCGGAATGATATTACTACGAGTGCTGAATGAGGAGGACGCCGTGGAGGTTGTGGTCGCCATGGTTGCAGCTAAAGATAGCACTATACTGATCCAAACACTCCGTATTAGCTGACGAAGGACAGGCATCCCACGGTGTTAATTATATACGATGGAGCTTTCCTTCTGCGGGGAAATAAAAGATCGTGCAGCCAAATTTCCTTGCATGAATATGCTTTTGATATGCAATATTGATTCATTGGTAAATTAAAGAATTGCAAAATATGTAGTTTTTCTATTTTAATACCTGCATTAATGTTCATTGATTTGCATATCGATAATGCAGGTATTCGTCTTGCGCGGACTGAATTAGTGTTGATTCACTGGTGATCCGTGACAGACGCTATCTCTCTCTACAAGAAAACAAATAATTTTTTAAGTCAGGAGCCTGCGAAAATAAATGAATAGTTGATGAAAATAATTAAAAAAATCCTTCCCATCAAGTGCCTGAAATCTGGCTTTTTTCAGGTTGTGGACCATTGGATTAGCTTTAGAATTCGTGACAACTCAGTTAAGTCTCCTCAATCCTACCCTGACACCATCCCTATATGCATTCGAGCGAGTGCGGCGCTGGCGCAAGCGGAGCTGCGGCGACGACTGTGGACGGCAGCAGAGCAGGCCGGCGACGGCGGTGACAGCCGCGCACGGCGGCGACAACGGGAGTGGCTACAATGGCATGGACGTCGGAGCCCGTAATGGAGCTTGCGGCGGCGGATCTCGTGTTGGTGACGCACCTGGTGGCGGGCACAGCAGCCAAGCGGCGCGGTGGTGGCATCGCCGAATCTTCGCGGGCCGTGCTCGGCGGCAGTGGCGGCGATCGCCATCGCTGGAGAAGATGAAGAAGGTAAGATTTGTTTAATTTTTTGTTAATATATAGTTGTAATCCTGTAATAAAAAAGATTTTGTTGAATGTAAATAATCAAACAAAAAAAATTGTAATTGATTAACCTATAAAATTAAAGGTTTATGGTTAATTAGAATATTAGTAACTAATGATAGTAATTAGCTTCTAATGACTCTTTGCCTGAAATTTACTCAAATTTCAGGCACCTAACAAATAAACAGGTCCAAATAATTATTTTTCTTGATTGAGACATTGTTTTTGTGGATCAAAGGCCCACGTCCATATACCGTCTAAAATAAGTGTATTTTTAAGTGTATTTTTGTGAGCCGTTCACGAAAATAAAACTATCATCGTTAGTCAAACTGGGATCACGTCAGTTATTTTCCTGGGCTAGTGTATGACTCACGAAAATAATCTTTGGAAATTTTTTGGCTAGCTTTACTCACAAATAATAACCAAGACATTTTCATGGGCCTAACTCCTTGCTCACGAAAATAACCTGGTTATTTTATGGTCAACTCCTGATTCACAAAAATAACTTGGTTATTTTTCTGGACCAGTGTCACAAAAATAATGAACTTCGGGGAAAAGATAAATCTTATTATTAGATTCACTTCTAAATATGAACTGGTTCTAATATTGAATTTTATGGCAAAAGAATTCTAAATCTATGTAATGTTTACAACTAAGATTGACTTTCCATAACTTGTATAAGCATGAAAATTATTTGTTATTATCAGCGGTCTTTACAAACTACTAGCACATAACACACACAAAAGTAGCTAAGCATTCCTAAGAAAACATTGAGAAAATAGTGGAAACTGCCAAGCTGTAGAGCTTTAGAGAAGTTGCTACCTGTAAAAAATAACTGAAAGTTCCCACCTCGAGCGCCAACAAGGATTTGACTCCTAACAACTATAGCAGTGATGACATTTTGAGTATGAACTGTTACTCAAATGTAAAATAAGCAATTAATGCCTCTGTCCAAGTGTAGCGCCGATACTTCCCCGGTACTACTACGTAGCCTGTGGAGATTTTTTTTCGAAGGGGGCATAACTCGATGAACTCAGAACAAAGTGAGCACCAGGGATTTACATGGTTCAGGATGCCAGAGCATAATATCCTATTCCACAAGGGTTTGTGTGTTGTATTGCTTGTAAGAGCGTGTCTTTGTATGAGTGTGCGTTTGTGTCTAATTGAGTATATGTTCTACCGTGCAGCACAAACCTTTTATATGCCAAGGTCTGGCTGTTTACAGTGAGAGACCTGACAGGTGGCCCCATGCTATTAAGCACCCTATACATGATCTAAGACACTTAATAGTGATTTATTTGTGTATTAACGTGTCCTGATGGCGATTGTCGGTACCCTACGTACCGGATACCCCTTGGGACCGCAAAAAGAGCAACGGAACTCCGCCCAACTGTGTGGAAACCTCCGAAGGCCACACGTGCCATACGGAACTGGACCTGCCTCCCTGCTATGGTTAGTCTCAGTGCTGCCACGTGTATAGTTAAACTGGAGCTACACTCCCTACACGGGAAAGCTCCGTACCAGATACCCGTGTGGCATCCCCGGATCTAACCCCCGACAGAGGGAAGCTCTGGTACCGACACGTGTACAACAGCACCGGACCTACCCGTCCAAGACAGTAAGCTTCGCAGCTGCCACGCGTCTAACCGCCGGACCTTCAACCTCAACAGGCAGAGTGGTGGACTTCCAACGGCTCGAACCTTCCAGGAACATTCAAGACCTCAAGACCCAATTAAGTGTCATTAATGTTATATTAATGGCACACGATCGGAGGGCCCTTAATACCAGTAATGCCATTGTCAAGGCGCGTTACCACACTATTAAGGGTAATTAAGCTCATTAATTGTGTATTAAACATCAGTAACCGCCAGGGCCACATATCGGGCCAGGCTAACAATGTAATGACCAGTCTTTGTACTATAAAAGGACTAGTCGAGCGATACACGAGGAGGACTTCCACAGAGGAACAAACTTCTACACTCGCCCACAAGCGCCCAGACGCTCAATACAACAACAACACACACTCGTGGAGTAGGGTATTACGCTCAGGCGGCCCGAACCATGTAAATCCCCGTGTCAACTTGTCATCGTGTTCTGAATCTCTGCGCGCCCACAACCGAACTACAAACTCCGCGGGCTACCAACGGTGGTACCGGGAGAATTGCCGGAACCAAACTCCGATAGCGATGTTACAACATTTGAATATCCCGCTTGTCGAAGTGTGGCTACACTTCGAGGCTTTGTCCTCAAGCGAGGTTGCGCGGGTGAGAGATGGTGAGACGGTGGTTTTTACGTGGTTCATGCCGCTGGAGCATACTACCCTACTCCACGATGTGTGTTGTATTGCTTGTGTGCGTATTCCTTGGTTTGGGCACCTTATAGGTGGGGTCCGGGGTTCGACAGGTGGCCTCCGGACGATCTTATCCTAAAGATCTAAAGCTTCTCCGCTACGCTTCCTCTAACTGCGGCTTTAAGGCAAGCCGCCTTGCCTCCTCAGTCATCAGTGGCCTATGCGTAGTCATTGATGAGGACAAGGGACGTCCTGTCTATCTGTTTTGTCGCTGTAAGCTACCCACTTGACTGAGTGGGATAGGCATGCATTGCCTTCATTGTGATGCGATTGGGCGCAATGGTACTTGTCAGGAAGTGTGTGCCGCATCCTGCGCCTGGGGGAGGCACGCTCCTTCAATGTCTGTCTTGGTATAGGCGCACCGCCCATTAACTCACGCGACCCACCGGTCAGGACAAGTTTGCTGGACGCGTGATAGCATCAGAGCCGGCCTCTGTGGGGGAGGCCGGAGCTTGTACCGCAGGTCATGTGGCAGCCCCAGAGCCCACTTATAAGGTTAGCTAAGGGTTCGAGACTGCTGAACACATGGTAGATCTGGAGCTCGCCTCCGTGGGGGTTGCGGGCCTGGTGCTTCGGGCCCTGTAGCAGAATCGGAGCCCACATCTTTGTTGGAGCGAGGTCCCTTCCAGCTAGACATGTGGCAGCCAGGGAGCTTGTCTCCTCGAGGGAGCCAGGTCCCGTCTTGAGGTTCACATTGTAGCGCCGGAGCCCGCACCTAAGGAGGGTCGGGGTCTGGGCCTGCTGGACATGTGGCACTACCAAACCTTTCCTCGACAGGGAGGTAGGGTACTTAGGCATTTTTATCCTATGTGCGAGGGTACCGAGTCTGCTAGGTACCGATAGTGGCCCCTAGGTCCACCCTGGGGGGAGGTGATGAACCCAAGGGTGGAGCCCTAACCTTGCATTCCCGCACTATCTTTTGGTTTTGACTTGGTCAGTCGAAGCGGTGCGTGCCCATGCCAACGCTGCCACATGTCCTTTCCCGATTGAGAGGTCATGGCAACGTGATCTTTGTTTGCCGTAGTATCTTTGCTCACTGCAACACCTTTAACCGCGATGGTTCCCAATGTGGCTGCAACGCTTCCGCTTTTCCGCCTTTTTAGGAACCGCCGAGCTGTCTTCCCACGTGGCCGATTGCTCAGGCCAATTCTTCTAACAAGGGACCCGGGCCTAGCTGTCATGGGCGTTGTGGGTTGAATCAGTGCGTCTCGGGCCCAGGAGATCTGCATATGTGCTCAAGCGTCTTGGGGGTGATAAAAATGGAAACCTTTGTTGGCCAAGACAGTTCCTTCCTTACTCACACCCCACCGCCTGAGCCTTCGTCTTCTTCCTTGAGCGTCCAAGCCTTCCTCACCTGCAAAGCTCCTGTTTTCGCTTGCTCCAATGGCCTACACGCTGCCTCCTTCTCGTTCCAAGACGGCAAAGGATCTGATGCCGATGAGGTGACTTCTTGGCTGGCACGCTGTGGAGCAAGGATGGATGATCCGCTGCGGATCTCCCTCTCTTCAAGACTTGCACGAAGACGAGACTTTTCTCTTCATCGTGTACGTGTCTGCGGGGCTTGGGCTCTCGGTGTTGAAGTTTTTCCTTGCAGTACAGGGGGAGTACGGGTTGCAGCTACACCACCCGTCGCCGAACTTCATCGCCGTGTTTTTCCACTTCTACGAGGCATTAGTGGGAACTCCGCCAACGGTGGAGTTGTTTCGGTTCTTTGTGTTGAATACCACTAGAAAGAGCACAACAAGCCAGGTGGGGGCCTATGTGACACCCGGTTCTGAAAATGAACCAAGTGAACGCATATGTGTGCCCAAGACGATCAACACACATACACGAGTGCATTCACAAAAGGATATATAGAAAATTACCATGAAACAAGATTAATTAAGTACTTTTATTACATAATTCATAATATCCTCGAATACAAGCTCTAATGAACATTAATGACAAGTTGAACTAATGCAGCAGAAATAAACAAATTAAGCAAACTAAGCAGCTAAGCAAATAGGGTAGCACGGCTCCAATCAATCCACAGGCAAGCTGACGGCAGACACGGCCTAGAACTCCGCATTATCATTGTTATACTCCCAATCCTGACTTGCAACTGTTTGTGGGGGAATTGCAAGGGTGAGTACCTGTCATACTCAGCAAGTGTGGAAAGTATGACATGTAGCTGATTCAAATGACAAATATAATAATAATAGCTAAGTGATGAAAAGTACATTAAAACATTGGAAAACCAATATATTGTATATATATGAAGTAAACCCATCATAAACTATGTAGTTATCATAATACCAGTCCATATATCATTATCATCATCCATATTCCAAATTTCTCATTACCATCAACCATATCCATTACCATAATTCAATCCATAACCAGCCATAATCATGTTACCAACCATAACCATCCCAAATCCCAATTTCCTCTAATTATGTAGGTCATCCAGGTGCTCATAACCGGGAGCACGACTATCATGATAATTTTAATACTCTGCAAAGTTTGTACCACTTTACCCACGTGTTTGTGATGTCATCACCTTTTAGTGAGTAGAACCTCTATCTTGCCGTCTCACACTTCCGTTGGTTTGTGGCCAAGACATAACAAAATAGTCTTTACAAAGGGACTACTAGCATGTACAGACCCACTGAGGTTTCACCGGTGGCGATGACTCCAACTGAGCGCATCTTGAACCATGGGCTCCCTCTTGTGCCATTCGAATCTCGGGGAGTCCCACCTCAAATCCAAACCCAAGCTGACTTCCCTTCCCCGGTGCGCCAAATGATCCATGCAAAACTAGCAATACCCTAATTAATCAGCTATGCCACACTCATACTTGGCCTCGTGGTGGCACTGTTGTCCTGTCTTATTCTCGCATGAACCGGTCCTTAGATCTAAAGCAAGCAACCACCATGTCTTCCAACCCATCCACATATCAGGCTTGCTTAGATCACCCATTACCCTATCATATTAACCAGTTCATATTAACCATAATCTCATTAATGTATAATTAAATCGTTTTTCCCATCCCAATTAATTAAGCGGAGTAAAAAGGTAAAAAGCCCTTCCCGACTCTCTACCATGTATTCTAGCTGATAAGGGTGGTTAAACAAAGCTAGTAAACTTTCTATCATAGGAATTCCCATCAAATTGACACAAGCATGCAATTTTGAAAACAAAACATTTATTGTAAAAACAGAATCAATATGTCTAAGGACACTTGCCTTGCTCTTGAGCTTGGTTTGGGTCAAAGCCTTCAAATTCCTGGTACTGAAGGTCCTCCGCAGCACTCTCTAGCGCAAATCCGTCTAAACCGCGCAACGAACATACAAGACAAGAATTACAATCAATAAGTGCACATATATTACTCAATATGTCATCACATGCATGATTAATGCAAATGCAAAGTAAAACTAGTTAATGAGTTGTTAACAATGTTCACTACTCATTTACAATGGTTATTAATAAGTCTACACAAGTTTAGTGTTCATTCGAATCAATTTAGATTTAATTCAATAGAAAACAGTCAGCAAAGTCGGACTAGTCCGCCCTTCGCAGAAACAACGGATTAGGGTTTTCTAGATCGATCTGAATTTGGAGAAACGGGGTTGAATTCACACGAGAAAGAGGAAGTAGAAGGTATACCAGGTGTTTAGAACTCCGATGAATTAAGGGTTTTGGAGGCAACTCTTGGATCTTGACGTTCTAGGGTTGATGAAGAACTTGAAGGTGAATTGTTGATGAAGAATGAAAACTCAATGGAGATCTTGATCCTCTTTCGTTTCCTCCTCTTCTCCTTCTTGCTCGGGATCTCCTTCTTTTAGGATTGAAAAGAACGTGAAAAGCTACCAGAGGGGGGGGGGGTGAATGATAGATTAAAAAATCTTACGCAGCGGAAACAATTAAACCCCAACCCCTTCGGCAGAAAAATGATCTGTTAAAGAAATCGTGTGTGAGACTAATCAATGTGTTTCACCGTGACAAAAGTGATAGATATCGGAGAGAATCAAGTCACGAAGACAACACAAAAATAATCACTCAAATCCGTCGAGAAAAACTCAAGTTATGATCGAAAGATCAAACAATGGTCAATCTGCCCTACCCGAGAAAAAACAGTTATGGAATGCTGCAAAGAAACTCGTGTAGATCATAGACCACAAATACAATGACCGTGAAATTTTGAAAGATGATAGACAATCAAGTTGTGAAGACAACCCAAAAAGAATCACGTCAATTGGATCTGTAAAACTCGAGTTATGATAAAACCACCGACGAAAGGTAGTGCTGTTCAGAAACTCGACGAGTAAAACTTGTCTGGAACAAGTCGGACGAACAAGGCACAAAAGTTCCTTCAAACTACGAATTTTATTCAATAAACCACAAGAGGAACAGCCCCAAAGTCGTGCACCATGAGCTCTGGGCTCCCTTTCTTATATAACCAGCTCGAAAGCCAACTCAACTCAAATCAGGAACCTAATCCTACTCTGTTCACGAATCGTAACTTTCCATAACTACTTAGGATTCTTCTATACGTAGATAGAAGCAATCTTAAGACTTAAAAACACCTTAGGAACGTATAACACATTCCTAAACAACTCAAATTCGTGACCCACACGAAATCCTATCATAACCAACTCAAATCTTTTCATATTTGAGTCAAACCCAACTCAGCCGCAGCCTGAGTCCATAACCTAGTCGGTTGAACCTTTATGACCAACTCTTTACGTCCACATCTCTTCATCACGTCTCGGAACCATGTAGCCACGTCCATGCACTCTTTGCACACGTGCAAACATCTTCCAATGACGTACACGATACCTTCATATGCATTGTTCTTGATTCAATCATGCTGCGCAACCTCCTGATCAGCTCAACCACAATTTCTCCTGAATTTGGTTGTTGGAACCTCATCTCCTCCCCGAGACTAGTCCAATGGATCCCGTCACCAGCCATGTATTGAACTCAAGCAACACCTGCACATGAATAAACAACCAATCCATACGAGCCCAAGTCCTCGACTTGACTCAAGTTAGTTCCAAACACAACACCTTACGTGAGAACCTCACATAAGCATGTTGCAAAGCATAGCAAAACGATATCAGCCATATCATCCAAAATGCACCAAAAACTTAGCAAATGAATACTAAGCAATCTTTCCAACAATGTAAAGCAAGTACAAAACATTTGCAACTGAAAAGCAGAAGCACTACGGTCAAGTTCCGGACATTGCCAGAGCAAACCAGACCTTGAGCCGGAGCTTACAAAATCTAGTAGAACCTAACGCCGGAACTTACTAGAACTAGTATAACCAAGCTCCCACCGGAGCTTACAAAACTAGCAGGACCTAGCGCCGGAGCTAACCAGAACTAGTCGGAACTAGTAAACCCAAAAGCCGGAGCTAGAAAAATCAACTTGTAGCTTAGCAAAAACACGCCGGAGCTATCAAAGACATGTCGGAGCTAAAAACAAAACTCATCGGAGCTAACCAAAGCTAGTCGGACCTTAATAAAAGGTGTTTTGGTGATATTCAAAACTTTTACCGTCAAAGCAAGTATATTCACCACAAGCCAATGTATTCAGCACACATAGGTCTTACACTTCTCCCTCCTTGGTGGCAGCTCTCCACGAACTAGGGTGTGTGGTCTTCCAATTGAGGCAAAAGGATGCAAAGTCAAGGGGTGGGATTGCTTATATAGAGGTGGAGGGCTAGGGTTTGATGGATTTCAAGTTTGGGGAGGATGGAGGCCGGTGTGGGGTCCCACATGGGCTCCAAAAAGAGTTAGACACGACGTCCTTATTCCACTTAAGGTAAAACCCAAAAACATGTCATGAAACAAAAGATCAACTCAGAATCACGATCACCAGACAAGTCCACAAGAGGTCAGACTAGTCTGAAGTTAATCAGAGAGATATAAGACAAGTTCGGACTAGACATCGGACAAGTCTGAACTTAGTCAGTGGAAAAAAAGAGAAGTCTGGCCAAAATTGGACACGTCTAATTTTAGTCAGAGGGGAAAACGGACAAGTCCGGACAAGTCTAGGGACTTGTCGAAATTTTAAGGAATTGGGATGATCGGACTAGTCCGCTATGGGCCAGACAAGTCCGAAAATTGTACAGGGACGAAACTGGAATAGTCCGCATGAAAACGGACAAGTCCGGAGAAGGTCAGAGAGAAATCGGGCTAGTCTGCACCAAAAACGGACTAGTCCGCACTCCTCGGAACTTTTGAGTGCGGTTTTGCTTTAAATTCAATTTAAACTCATTCCTTTTTATGAGGATTAATGTTAAACATGTATTAGAATGTATGCAATGCATTATGGATGAAAATGAGGGTGTTACAACCTATTACTTCTGACATCGAGAGAAGACCTCTGTGGTTCACATCGCACCCCTCAAAGGAGGCAAGTGGAGCCGCTGGAGGGAGGACTGGGCGATCGATCTCACTGAAGCCCACGCCCTTCTAAAGCTGCCCACTCAGGACCCGACCTCCGAGCCCTCCTCCTAGGAAGCGTATCAGAATTTTGTGAAAGATTATGGGCATGTGTTTAAAAAGATCCAGCTATTGGCAGATAGGGGCTTGACCTCCCTGATGGTGCTAGTGGACTTCTTGCTCTGCCGTGTCGCCCCTGTTCAGTGGTGCTTGTACGGGGCCTGGGTCTACTCTAGCGAGTATGACGAGTGGCGATTGGACCAAACTGTCCTGAGCCTTGAGATGATGGTGGAGATGCTGAATATGGTGACTTGAGACACGACTGACGATGAGCACGTCTCCATCCCGGATGGTTGCCAGCCGCTTTACATGACCCCTGATCTGAGGGACAAAGTGTAGAGCTCGATGTCGAAAGCAATGTCTTTGGCCTTGTTCGACTGCACCTCGAAGCGATGTTCAGAGCTTCGACTGTCCTGGAGCAGAGCCGCACCACGGACCAGTGAGGATCGGGGTCTGCCACACGTCCTTTAGTAAGGGTGGAGGGGGGAACTTTGACAACCCCCGACAGGGGGGAAGACAGGCAACCAGTACCCGTTCCCGCACTAGGGAAGCAGTCTCGCACTTCGGCGACGGGGGCCGCCACCCCTGTGCTGAAAAGGAAGAAGATGGTGCGGGAGAATGGTGCCCTAGTCTCCTATCGCGAGGAGGCAGGAACAACTGATCCCTTCGTCATCAATTCAGAAAAATGTTTTAGCGGTAGCTCTAGAGGTGTGGTGGCTGCACAGCCCTCGGCTAGGGGGCCCCAAGCTACCGGCGCCCCGGCAACAGGTGGAGAGGAGAGTGGCGGCGGTGGTTCCAGAGGGGGTGTAGAAGGATCTACGCCGGTGGCCACGCCAACGCAGGTCGCTCAGGATGAGGAGCCAGAGGTGGTGGTGCCGGCCTTAGAGTCGGGTCCGAAGAGCCTCAATTCGTCATGCGAGCTGGGAGGCAAGGGTCTCTGGAGCTTCCAAGCCCACCAGTAAGGCTTAGTTTCTGTCTTTGCTGTTTTTCATTGCTTCTTCGCTCTAACGAGGGTTAGATTTGGCTTTGCAGGGTGTCGACGGCCGATATAGAACCCTTGGTGCTACCGGGGGTGGGCTTGATGGCTCTGACCCCTCCCGGAATTGGGATGGTGCCCACTCCATCACATCTTGAACTTGAGGACGCACCCACCTCAAGCGACGTTGCTGCCCCCGGTTGCTATTCCTCGTGCTCCCATGCTGGACAGAGCGGACGGGACTAAGGCAGTGCTGGGCGAGGAGGCACCCGACTTGCTCGTTACACTTACCCTTGGTGAGGCAGACACGGCCGCTGTTGATGTGGTGCTAGAGCCAGATGTCGTTGGTGCACAAGGTGGTGACTCGCCAATGGCGTCTGGTGACGTGCCCGTGGCGGCCGAAGATGCTCTGGTGCTAGGCCGCGACGCGCTCCTTCCCGAAGCTCCAACCGGGGAGTCTTCATATTATCGGGTGCTCGTGGCTGCTACCGAGTCTGCCGAAAAGGCCGAATGGCAGCCGTCTGTGGTGACGGTTGTGCCGATCCCCCTCTTCGAGGCCATTGTTGCGGCCCAATCCATTTTGCTCCAGACGCAGACTGCTCTTGACCAGGAGTGGGAACCACTTGCAGAAGAGCGACGCCTGAAAAGGTGGTTGACGCCAAGACGAAGGAGCTTGAGGGGAAGGCCCTAAGGGATCACGCCGATGCTGATGCCCGCCTTAAGTCGTGCAAAGACAGGTGGCTGGAGCTAGTCCACCACAAGGTTTCCATTGACAATCAAGAGTGGGTCTTGGCAGACAAGGAAGAAGAGGTCTCCTAGAACCTCAACGTGCTACAGGAGAGGTGCCGAGCCGTACAGGACATGGAGCTCACCATCAAACATCGGGAGGACGACCTGGAGTGCCGTTCTCGGGAGCTCGCCGAGCTGGAGGAAACAACGTGAAAAGAGGTACAAGACCTTTAGGCCTCTTGCGCAGCCAAGGTGCAGGGGGTCTGGGATATCCTGGCTCGTGTCGGGGCGGTGTTGGAACCTCTCGGACTTGGTCCCATGCTGGCAGGGAGCCGTCTCATGGGGTGAGTCAGCTGGTCCTAGCCTCTGACTCTGTCCGCTCGAAGTTGAGTTTGGTGAACAGAGTCCTCGTCGAGCGGCTAGAGGCTGAAGGGGGGAATTAGTGGAGAAGGTGGCCTCCCATGTACTGGTGTGCTACCGGAGCTGGTATCCGGTAATCCCTCTGGATCCAAGGGCCCCTATGAGCTGTGGGAGGAGGATGCAAGTGCCCAAGTCCAGGACCTCGCCAAGTAGGTGGCCTCCTTGTTCCAGCAAGATTGAGACCGACGGCCCCCAGGCAAGGCACTTTTGTAACCGGGACTTGCCCCTTTGCAAATAATCTTTAGTTAATTGGAAATCATGTCCAGTTTCTTGGCTTGTCTTGTGCTTCTCAACTTATTTACCTGAATCCTTAGCAGTGTAAGGGCCTGAGGAACCTCGCTGGCTTCGTCATATTTTTGGTACCAATGATCGCACACTCGACGTAGCCGCTTTGTGCTGATTGATGTCCTGCCTATGGAACCCCTTAGAGGCTCCTAGTAGGTGTGGCCAACTGGTTGAACACATCTACCACTTGATCGAAGGATGTCGTCAATGGGCCCTCGGCGGAGTGCGGGAGCTTGGGTGGTTGACACCGGCGATCCCCTTAGGGTGTGTTGAACTTGATTTAGAATGCGCGATCATCATTGAAGAGGTATTCGGTGGTGATGTCAACAAGGTAGCTGCCAATTCGAGGCAGTGCCCACCCTCAATGTTAAGGAACATCGACGGTGGGCCGTCTGGGAGGTGTCAGAGCTGGATGATTTGGCGTTGCCCATCATCAACGGATAAACGTCGACGACAGGCCCCCTGAGAGGTGTCGGAGCTGGATGCTCTGACGTCGCCCACCATCATCATGTTGAGATGTCGACAGCAGAACCCTATTATATAAGATACTAAAAACACTTTTTTAGCAACAAAAGCGGAATGGGAGAGGGTACTCACGAATTGGCACTTGTTGCCATCATCGACGTGTAGAAACATCAATGTCGGGCTCTCTAGGAGGTGCCGAAGTTGGATGCTCCAGTGTTGCCCACCATTAATGGAGAGACGTTGACGACATGCCTTATTAGAGGTGCTGGAGCTAGACACTCCGACGTCGCCCACCATCATCATGTTGAAATGTTGACGGCAGGCCCCCTAGGAGGTGCTAGAGCTTGATGCTCCGGCGTCACCCACCATCATCGTGTTGAAACATCGACGGCAGACCCCCTGAGAGGTGCCGAAGCTGGATGCTCTGACATCACCCACCAACATCAAGTTGAAACATCGACAGCAGGCCCCCTGGGAGGTGCCGGAGTTGGATGCTCCGGTGTCGCCTATGTTTGGTGTGTCGCAACATCGACGATCGGCCCCTGGCATACAGGTTACCAAAACAGAACCCTATTAGCAATAAAAGCAGAGCGAGAGAGTGTGCTTATGAATAAGTGCTTGTTACTATCATCAACGTGTTGGGACGTCGATGACGGGCCCCTTGGGACGTGGTGGAGCTGGATGCTCTGGCGTCGCCAACCATCAGCATTGCTACTGATAGTGCTTGAACCAACCCGCCCTGTATGTTCTGCACACACGACAGAGGAGGGATAACTTTGCTCACTGGTTGTCTCTCTATTCTTGTTATTTTTGTTACGTTTTACGGTCCTAGTCTGGTATGTGGGGCTTGGATAATTCGGTCCGATAGTGTTCGGGGTTCAGCTCCCGCCTTGCCTAAGGTGTGAGCCTTTCAACCCCCAGTACTCAAACATATCACTGGGAGGTAGAGTGTGCACGCTTAGGGTACATGACTAGGCTAAGTAGGCTACCCATCTTGGTCCTCTAGCTTGGCGTAGGCCTTTCATGGAAGATCGTCTGGCGCCATAAATCCCCAAGTAAGGAGGCAGTCGTGAGATCCCAAAACACATTACAGGTATCTCAAACAAACTCACCTGCAGTAGGATTGCATAACTCCACAAGAGGTGATACATAGAGAAAAGTTGACCGAGCATATGGAGATGATATGCAAAAAATGAGCATAGTTTAATGATCATAAAATTAATGAGTAATTAGATGAACATTAGAGAAGCACAAGGCAAGACAGCTATTCTTTTGAATCGGCATCCAAAGGAGGAGACATGCTTTACAAGAAGGCAACAACCTGCTCCATATGACAAGGGAGCCAAAGTGTACATGCTTAGGGTACTAGACTAGGCTAAGCAGACTGCACACTTTGGACCTGACCCTCCCGAAGCTTGGTTGTCCTAAGCGTCGTTGCTGGACTCCATGACACCTTAACACTGTCCCACCATTATACTAGGGGTAAAACTTACGGAGGTGCTCTATGTTCCATGGGTTGGAAAGGGGCTCTCCTTCCTTCGTGGCCAAGCGGACGCACCCAGTGTGGGATATCTGTGTCACTCGGAAGGGGCCCTCCCAGCTGGGGGGGGGGGGAGTTTGTGCAACCCTTCACGAGAAAGTACGCACTGCAGTACCAGGTCGCCCACCTGCAGCTCTCTACTCCGCACGAATCATTCCTGGTAGCGTCGAAGTGTTTATCTGTATTGTGCGTTTCGAATGGCGGTGTCCCATCTTGCCTCATCAATGAGGTCGACATCTTCATGCTAGATCTGGTCCCGCGTGGCCTCATCGAATGTCTGGACCCGGAGGGTGCTAATGGCGATTTCTGGGGGGAGGAAGGGCTCGTCCCCATACACCAGGAAGAAAGGTGTTTCCCCCGTGGCCCGACTGGGTGATGTCTGGCTTGCCCATAGTGCACATGGAAGTTCATCAACCCACTTGGAACCATGATTCTCCAAGCCTTGATATGTGTGTGTCTTGAGGTCCCTGAGGATCTCAGCATTGGCCTCTCGACTTGGTTGTTGCTCTTTGGATGAGCCACGAATGCATAGCAGACTTGGACTCTATGGTCTTCGCAGTAGTCTAGGAATGCTGCACTGGTGAAGTGGGTCCTGTTGTTAGTGATGATCCTGTTTGGGACCCCGAACCTACAAACAATCGACTTGATGAACCTGACTGTGAACTCCTTGTTGATAGTGGCCACCGAGGCTACTTCTGGCCACTTGGTGAACTTGTCTACAACGACGTAGAGGAATCAGAACCCCCCAGTGGCCCTGGGAAAGGGACCTATGATATCCATCCCCCAGACCGCAAACGCCCAGGAGGGTGGGATCATTTGCAGTGTCTGCGCTGGTGTGTGAATCTGCTTGGTGTGGAATTATCACGCCTTGCACCTTTTCACTAGCTTGGCAGCATCCTGGAGAGCCGTTGGCCAATAGAAGCCATGCAGGAAGGCTTTACCATCCAGCGTGCAGGAATCCACGTGGTTCCCACACTCACCTTCATGGATCCTTGCGAGCAAGTCACAGCCCTCCTCTCGGGTTATGCACCGTAATAGGATGCCATTGGCGCCATGTGGGTAAAGGTCTCCGTCCACCAACGTGTAGAATCTAGCCAACCTGGCGATCCGTTCAGTAGACACATGCTCCTCGGGAAGGATGTTATCATTCATGTAATCCTAGATCTCCGTGATCCATGCATCAGGATCCTCCTATGATTTTTGACCTTGGGCGCCAGGTTGCACGAGGTGCCCGGTGACGCCTAAAATCCTTGGCAGGCTCCATGGTTGCAGGGCCGCCGAGACCGCCAGCTTCGAGGTGTTGGGCTCACCTTCTTCACTGGGCCCTACAGGTCTAGCGGTTGGTTGTACCAACTTCCTGTCGAAGACACCCTAAGGCACAGGGGCCCCGTTGGATGTCGTTGTTAACAAGGCATCGACGATGGATTTGTCAGTGCGCAGTACATGGCAGAGGTCCAATGCCTCGAAGCTGGCCTCTAGCTTCTCGACGTGTAGTAGGTACGCCGCGAGCTGAGGGTCGTTGCAGCAGCATTCTCCTTGGACCTTCTTGATGATCAGCTGGTAGTCTCCTTTGACCATCATGTGCTAGACACCGAGACCCTTCGCAACTATTAAGCCGAAGATAAGGGCTTCATATTCCGCCATGTTGTTGGTCGCCTTGAAGTCACGGTGCACCAGATACTTAGACTATTCACGTGTTGGTGAGATGAGCAGTACGCCGGCTTCGGCCCCCTACTTCCACGAGGAGCCCTCGAAGAGGAGCGTCCAGTGGGATTCGGTGAGAACGGGTGCCCTGAGCTCTGACTCGCTGATGTCACAACCCCCTAGGTTGCTTGATGATGGAGTCCACTAGCAACGATGTCCGCCAGTGATTGGCTATAGATCGCATGTCGCAACAAGAAGTCGAGCTCAAACTCTGCTAGCACCGCCGCCCACTTGCCGATGTTGCCAATCGTGTTGGGTGCAGAGCACGGTCCCCAGCGGGAACGAGGTCACCACTGCAACCAAGTGTGCTAGAAAGTAGTGGTGAAGCTTCCTCGAAGCGATCAGCACTGCATATAGCAATTTATGCACCTCTAGGTACCTTCTTTTGCTTCGTGAAAGACTTCACTGATGAAGTAGATTGGGCATTGAATGGTCCGGGCCCTCCCGAGGGGGTCCGTTTCGTCTTCTTCCATTGGTGTCTGACCTAGGGGCTCCAAGCTTCCAGGTAATAGGATGCCCTCTAAGGGCTGGGACCCAGAGATATCTTAATCTTTGGGGCCCTTTGTGGGTACCCGCACGTCCACCAGGGGTTGGCACCCAGAGGCAACTTGGTTGTCGGGGCCCCATGCAGGTTCCAAGCCCCGGGGCTCAGGGACAGATGCAGGGGCCTTGACCGTCTCTTGAAGTAGTCTGAGACCTGGTCGTTCTGCAACCAGAATTGTGCTTACCACCTCGATTGTGGCGGAGATGTAGAGGTACAATAGCTCCCTTGGCTCCAGAGCCACCATGATGGGAAGTGACGTGAGTTGCCACTTTAGCTCGCGGAATGTCTCCTCTGCTTCCTAGGTCCAGACAAACGGTCTTGACTTGCGCAACAACTTGAATAACAGGAGGGCCGCTCAGCCAGCCTAGAGATAAACCGGCTGAGCACTACTACGCAGCTCGTGAGCTTCTGCACATCCTTGATGCGGGCTGGAGGCCGCATCAGCTCCACCACCTTGATCTTTTCCAGGTTGGCCTTAATCCCTTAGTGGGAGATCAAGAAACCGAGGAGCTTCCTCGCTTTGACTACGAACACACACTTGTCTGGGTTGAGCTTTGTGCATGTGGCTCACAACCTGTCGAAGTAGAGCAGATCACAACCCAAAGTAGAATCTATGATTTTATCTATCCTAGGGAGAGGGAAAGGATATTTAGAACATGCCTTATTGAGGTTGGTATTGTCGATGCGCATTTGAAGCTTCTCTCTAGACTTGGGGATGACAACAAGGTTGGCTAGCTACCTAGGGTGGTGGACTTCCCGTATGAAGCCAACACCAAGCAACTTCTTGATCTCTTCACGGATGAAGTTTTGCCACTTGATGGACTGCTTCCGTGGCCTTTGTTGTGCCTCTCCTGCGTTAGGGTATATCTTCAGATGATGCTCAATCACCTCCCTGGGGATTTTGGGCATTTGTGTCTGTTACCAAGCAAAGACGTCGACATTAGCCCGCAAGAAGGCGATTAGCGCGTATTCTAATTTGCTGTCTAGACTCCCCGCTCTGCGGGTGATCTGGTCACCATCGGAACCGATCTAGATAGCCTTGATGGGGATGTCATCACTGTCGGAGGGCTGCACACGTGATGTAGCAGCTGATTCGTGCTGGCACGAGCCTGGCAAAGGCTGACTTGGTCCAGCATCACCCGGGGGAAGTGTTGGGGATGTTGCACGTGCTTGGAACTCCTCCATGGCTTATACTGCAGTAGAGCACTCTCCGCAGATCTCGAGGACGTCAAAAGGAGTTGGCATCTTAAAGACAAGATAGTTGTAGTCGGCTATAGCCATGAATCGGTACAAGGTCGGCCTGCTGATGATGGCATTGTAGGGGAGGCCAACTTCCGCGACATTGAAAAAGATGTTCTCTATGCTGAAGCTCTCGGGTGTACTGAAGGTCACCCGGAGATGTATTTTGCCGTATGAGACAATGTTTCCCAGCGCCACCCCAGAGAATGTGCTAGAGGGGGTGAGCTTGGTCACTGAGATTTGCAGCTTGTCGAAGGCCGCACGGCTCATGAGGTTGAGGCTGGCCCCGCCATCTATCAAGACGCGGTAGAGCTTGATGCTGGCGATGGTGGGGGCAATGAGGAGGGGCAGGAGCCCGGCTCCCGCCATGTTCTCGGGGCAGTCAGAGGCATTGAAGCTAATCGGTGTCTCCGTCCACCTGTGATGCGGCAGCTGGGTGAGGGTAGCAGCGATCGAAGCCACTGCCCGACGCAGGGTCTTGATCGCGTTCTGGGACGCAGGATATTAGGATACCCCATACATGATGTGGAGTGCCTTGCAACACTCACGGTCGCTGGTGGGGTTGAAGCCCTCAACCTGGTGGATCACCTCGATGGCCCATTCAATCTCTTGGAACTCCCTTTCCACATCTTCATCGACCTGCAGGTTGACCTTCTGCGGCTTGTGTTGACGTTTCTTAAATCACAGATCACCTCTCGAATAGATGAGGTCCGCAAGCGCACATAAACTATCGTGTAGCATTTCAGCCAAGAGTATTCCCAAGGGTATCGTATTTTTACCAGAGGAAGGCAATGGAGTAAAGTAAACACCACTCTTATGATCAAGCTATGAGATACTAATCAATTATGAAGACAACGGTAAGTTGATAATATATGGGTAGTGTGACACAAACCTAAGCAATCTATTCTAACTGGTAGATGTGTCTTAATGAAGGTTAGACTAAGATTTGGGGAGTTGCTCGTACAATGCTTCTAATCTACATATACATAGCCTAGGTTTGATACTAATGAGCATGTCAATGGTGAATCCTTATGCTAAGTTGTTCAACACATCGGGCACGGGTTTACCACTAGCAATACTAGGACAACTCCCGCAAAGAGCCCGTGGCATAGCCAAACGTGGAGGAATACAAGGACATATAGGGCTATCACCACCTACTGCCTACCTCTTCAATCCGTGGGTCTACGAGGCATCCAACAATACTTAACTATTCTAGCACCATGCTACCATATTAAGTAAATACCTTAGGAGTCGCGACACAAGCCATCCTAAGTATAGCTGTCCAAATGGGCCGGGCTAGATGGGCCGGCACGAAAGCCCACAAAAAAGCACGGCCCGAATCCGGCACGGCCCGAAAAAATCGGGCACGGGCCGGCCCGAAGCCCGTTGCGGGCCGTGCCGAGGCCTCGACTTCCGGCCCATCGGGCTGTTGGGCACGGCCCGTTTAGGCCCGGCACGGCCGGCCCGTGGGCTGGCCCGGCACGGCACGACCCGTTTAGGCCCGAATTTTGATTTTTTCGCAATTTTTAGTGTATTTTTAACTTAAACTGGCTGCGGGCCGGCCCGGCCCGGCACGGCCCGTTTATGGCCCGACATGGCCCGGCACGCCTAAATTGGACTCGGGCCGTGCCCGGGCCTCAACCTTCGGCCCGCGGGCTGGCCTGGCACGGCCCGATTTTTTTCCGGGCCGTGCCGGGCCAAGATTTCTAAGGCCCGAGCTCGGCCGGGCTCGGGCCGGGCCGGCCCGACACGGCCCATTGGACACCTATAATCCTAAGGTGATGACTAACCTAAACATCGTTGAACCAATGTTGATACATAGCATAAGTTATTCATATTGACATGATCATATCATAACTACTTAGACTATAGTGGGGATTTATAGTATTTATGATGATAGTATAATGATATTAAGGCATGATCATAAAGACTATCTCTGCCACATACATGGAATTCACAATCAAACAAGAAACACTTCATCCAAGTATATGAATATAAGAGGACTAAACATAATATCTTTATTATGCATAAAGTCACGAATATAAGAAAAGATACATCAGCCATACCTTTCCCAATTTAGACTTGGGAATAGAGGCTCCTCTCTCTATAGCCTAAATCCACTAAGGACTAAGAGAACTAGTGCATACAGTAGAATGATGCTCAAGTGTTGTGTGTTGAAGTGAGGGGTGAGAGGTCCTATTTATAGCTTGGAGAAGAGTCGGTTCCCGCCACCAAAAGCACGCGAATCAGTCATCAACGGCTTCTTCAAGCCGAGAGGAGCCAACACATGGAAGTTGGCTGAGTTTGGAAGAAAGACCAGGTCGACCAACTAGGGGGGGTCAGCCGACCTGGTAAGTCCCCTTTACTGATATAGGGTGTACATCCTTTGATGGCTTCAGATACTTTTATTTGTGGGCCATTTGATCCATGTGGTGCCACATGTCAGCGCTTGATTGGCTAGGATGATATTTTATAGGATCCATGCCCTTGTTTCACTTCAATTCTGTATAAAATACCTGCATGCACCAATTTCTCCAAGTTATGTGTGCAGGAAATAGAAAGGTGATGTGTGCAGAAAATGATATTTCCTTCACATAATTGGGTTATATTGACAGGTGAAATTAATATATAACAGCCATCAACAAACTCCCCCAAGCTTATCCTGTGCTCGTCCCAAGCAAAGTCAAGACTTTAGGTTGATGACCAGGAGTTGCTACAATGTTTTACTCTTCAAAAGTACCATGTGTACAACAAAATACTCTAGCTAGTATTGCAAAAATTCATATTACTTCACCCATCTTAAGTCCTTATGGGGCTTATGCCATTTCCTATTCATGGGTGGTTGAAAGATAGAACAGCAAATGGAGCACACATACTCTAGAGATCAAGTTCCACTCAAATTCCGGAGAGTTCAATTTAGATTATAAGTACCTCAATTTGATTCTCTCAATCTCTCCTTTATATGTAGTGGAAATATGTCCTCACCAAAGAATTTTGCCAAAATTCATCCTACCACTAAATAAGGCTTGTATGTGGAGCTTGGTGGGGAATATAGTAGGCATATTTGCAACACATGATATTGCTAAGTCAAGAAAGCAAGCCTTAGGAGAAATCATTTCAAAACTATTTGATTCAAGACTTGTGCATGTGTGATGGAGTGGAAGTGGATGTGGAATTTTGAGATGACTCCTTTTTGTGTGGACTCTCTTATTTTGCAGGGATGAAACATGGCTACTTTTCTTTCTATATTTTTTTCTTATGCTTTTGATGTAAGCATACTTTTTTCTCTTTTTTGTAGCCATTTTTTCTACTCCCTTTTTCTACAAGAATGGTATCGAGTGTTGATGGCTGTTATATACCAATTTCACCTATCGGTATGATTCAATTATGTGAAGGAATTGTCATTTCTTGCACACATCACCTTTCTATTTAACATATTTCCACTTGGCCATGAAGACTTTGTGTATGCAGACATTTTATGAAGGAATTGAGTAAAGAGGAGGAGCAATCCTATAAAATACCATCCCAGCCAATCAAGTGTCGACATCTGACACCACATGGATCAAACAGCCCACAAACAAAAGTATCTGAGGCCATCCAACGGTGTACACCAAATATCAAAGAGGGGGACCCACCTCACAGAGAACTGGAGAAAGCACAACTCCAATGAAGCTCTGACCAGGTTGGCCGACATCCCTAGTCGGCTGACCAGGTATTTGTGCCAAATTCGGTCAACCGCCACGTGTTGGCTCCTCCGGCTTGAAGAAGTCAGTGGTGACTGATTCATGCACTTTTGGTGGTGGGAACCGACCCTTCTCCAAGCTATAAAAAGGACACCTCACCCGTCACTTCAACACACACCACTTGAGTATTCATTCCATTCCATTGTATCCACTATTCTCCATAGGTTTAGAGGAGTTTATGCTATAGAGTGGAGAGCCTCTAGTCCCTAGTCAAAGTAGAGAGGAGTAGATGGAGTCTCTTCCTGAAACCTAATTGGGAAAGGTATGGCTCTCATATTCCTATTTGTATTTGTGACTTTGCTCTTAATAAAGATGTTATCTTTTGTCTTCTATTGTTCATATACTTGGATGAAGCGTTTCTTGTTTGATTGTGGATTTATATATGTGGTAGAATTAGTAATTATGATTATGCTATACCATTATTATTAAATCATCATAAGCACTACAAACCCCTACTATAGTATAATTAGCTATGACATGATTATGTTAATATGAATCACTTATGCTTTGTATCAACATTGGTTCAATGATGATTTAGTTCATTGCCTTAGGATAGCTTGCGCCTAGGCTCTTAAGGTAATTACTTATTATGCTAGCATGGTGCTAGGATATATAAGTAGTGTTGGATGTCTCGTAGACCCATTAATTGAAGAGGTAGGCAGTAGGTGATGACAGCCCTATACATCCTTTGTAATCCTCCACGTTCGGCTATGCCATAGGCTCTTGGCGAAAGTCCTTCTAGTGTTGCTAGGGGTAAACCCGTGCCTGATGTGTTTATCAACTTAGCATGAGAATTCATAATTGATATTATCATTAGTAACTAAGTTAGGCTATGTATATGTATATTAGAAGCACAGTAGGAATATCTACCTAACTCTTAGCCTAGTCCCTCTTTACCTCATTTACCCCCCCTTAGGATAGAATGCTCTTGTGTGTGTCACACTACCTCCAAATTATTATTTACCCATCATTGCTAGAACTCTACCTAGACCAACCTATCCCTTCCATTTGATGATTGTTTTGCTTCCACCTAGCCTTCCTTTGAGAAAATATAAATGACATCCTTGGAAATACTCTTTAAGGGGAAATGCTACATCGATAGCTTCCATGTGCTTGCAGATTTCTATCTGTGATGTTAGTAGCCGTCAATAAGCATTTCTAGTGCCGTTGCCGAAGATGATTTGTTGGTGTTTCTTAAGAAATGTCAACAAGCATTTCTGACGCCGTTGTTGGGGAAGGCAGCCAAGGCATTTCATGATTCAGTGAATATGATAGGACTCTGAGTAGGTTTTAGTAGGATAACACTTCTAGTTTTCGCATTTTATGTAAAAACAGGGCAGTGTATGTCTGGTTTATGCTTGTTGAAAAGCTTCGTTGAAGATCCCAAATCCCTTCTGAGAGACCGACCTCATGTCGTTACTCCTCACAAGCTTCGCACGGCGAAGAAAGCCAGCGCAACTGCACCAACAACCAAAATCCAAATGGCCCAGAAGACCCTTCGTGAGTTTTTGGCTCCCTCTGCTAACAATGTGCCTGTTAGGCCCATTGTTAACATGGGAGACATAAACTTCAAAATCAAGACTGGTCTGATCACTATGGTGCAAGCCAACCCACTTTGTGGGACGACTAACGAGGATGCAAGTGCTCACCTGCAATAGTTCCTCGAGATCTGCAACACTTTTAAGATTAAGGGCATATCTCCTGATGTTGTCCGTCTTAGGCTGTTTCCGTTCTCTCTTCTTGGGAGAGCGGAACAATGGTTCAACGCGAACTGAAGTGCTGTAGACACTTGGGAGAAGTGTTCTACGGCATTCCTCGCCAAGTTTTTCCCGTTGGGCAAGAGTAATGCCCTACATGGAAGAATTTCCAATTTCTAGTAAGATGCTAAGGAGTCTATTCCTGAGGCTTGGGAAAGGCTACAGGAGTATATCCTAGACTGTCCCCACCATGGGATGGATGATTGGCTCATTATCCAAAACTTCTACAATGGGCAGATCTCTTCCGCCCATGACCATGTTGATGTTGCTGCTGGAGGAGCCTTCTTCTCATTGACGGTGCCCAAAGGCAAAGATTTGATTGAGAAGATGGTGTCAAACATGGGTTGGAGTGACGAGCATGTCTATACCTGTCAGCGAGGCATGCATACCTTGAAGGAGTTGGACATGATCGCTGCCAAATTAGACCTCTTTATGAAGAAGATATATGGACAAGACAATGGTGAGGTATGTGGTAATGCCTATGACCTAAAATCTCACATCAAATGTGATGTATGTGGCAACATGGGCCATTTGGGCAATGACTGCTCAAAAACCCGTGAGGATGCCTTATACATAGCCAATAATGGAAACAACAATGGCCATAGTCCAGGAGGTCAAGGGTGGGGCCAACCATGCCCATTCTTTCAAGGACGGTATAACAATTATAGCAATAATGGAAATCATCCCAACTTAAGAGAGCTTGCCATTAGCCAGCTAAAGATCAATGATGTTCTATCCAAGAAGCTATCGGCTAATGACAAGACCCTAGAAATCATCAATGCCAAGATTGAGGGGCTATCCTTGGCCTTCAAGAATCAACTAAGCTTCAACAAGATATTGGAGACTCAGTTGGCTCAACTAGCAGCTGTTGTTCCACCAATGGAGAATGGCAAGATGGCAGGACAGCCCGAACCTTCCGTGGAAAGTGCCAATATAGTTTCTCTACAAGGAGGCAACTGGAAGAAGGATTTTGGATATCCTACAATATCATACTCAATTGGGGCTCACTACTTTGACAAGGCCCTTTGTGACCTTGGAGCAAGGTGAGTGATGCCCAAGGTGGTCTTCAACCAACTCAGCTACACGGAGCTTACTCCAACATCAATGCAGCTCCAACTGGCTGATTCTTCAGTTCGTTATCTGGCGGGTGTTGCTAAAGATGTTCTACTAAAAATCCGGAATCGCTTCATACTCGTGTATTTCGTGGTGCTCGACATGGATGTCGAGAATGATACGACGCTCATTCTTGGGCACCCATTCCTTAGCACCGAGAAGGCACACATAGATATGGGAGCCGGAGAAATCCACTTGCATATGAATGGCAAGGAGGAGAAGTTTAACTTTCGCGCAAAGCTGAAGCAATGCTCCATGATTCGTATCAAGGACTGACTGAATGTTAAACACATTCAAGATGTCGAAGTCACAACTCCAAAGGTAGAACAACTCATAGCATTCATGAGACAATTGATTTATACGGAGAACCCGTCTTACTGTCCACGTCGACACCCCAAGAAGACGGAGAAGTCTGGGTCTCCTCAAAGGCCCAAGTCCACCAAGCCGGCAAAGAAGGAATGGCAGAAGAAGCAAGACAAGCCGTCCAAGCCCATCTCTTCGGGGCCGGATGTCAGGAAATGAAGAAGAAGGAATATCCATCTCATCGGACAGAGGTGAGACCTAGCCAATAGGTTAAATTGGTAGTTACCCTTTCTTCGATTTTTCCTTTCTCTTCATTTGGTTTTTCCCCATTTAGTTCGACTTTTCCCCACTGCATATTTGGTTTTCCTTAGCAAGTTGAGAATCTTATATCTCAACTATCATTTTATTTCTTTATTTCTTACAAAAAGGAAATTGTTGGGCTTTGAAAAAAGAGTTTTAGTTCGAAAAACAATCTTTTTGAGATGCAAAAGTGGTAATTCACCAACGTGCTAATCTCATAGCCGTTGGGGAGCCACCTGCCAAAAGGGGGAGCAAGGGGGCCCAAATTGTAGTGCAGCCGACCCCCTGTTCGACTGACATGGGGAAAGAGCCATTTTGGCTCTCTCTCTCTCTCTCTCTCTCTCTCTCTCTCTCTCTCTCTCTCCTCCAACGGCTACATTTGATTCCCTTGTGACCGTTGGGGAGTGTACACTATAAATGGTGACCGTGAAGAGCACTCCTCTTCACACTTCACCTCATTTCACACCTCCCCAAAGTCACCCTTGCTCACATTGTTTTTCTTGCTCTTCATTGAAGTACTCTTGCTCAAAATCCAACCCAAAAAGATTTGCTTTTGTTTGCATTCACAATTTGCTCTCAAGTTCTTCAATGAGAAATTCGTCGGGGGTTTTGCTTTCACTAACATCACATCTTCTGAGTTTTTTCCTTATTGTGTTCTTGTTTGTTGTGGCCATGAAAGGAATGAAGAGGTTGTTTGGAAACAGGAAGGGGGCTGCAAGCTCAACTCATGGAGGAGACTCAAGTGCATGTCCTTCCTCTGCTACACCAAGTCCACAGAGGAGGAGTGTATGTGAGGACACTCCCAAGGGTGAGAGGCGCAACCCACATAAACTTCTCCACAACGACGACCTTGACATACAAAGTAAAGTTGAAGATCAAGCATGCAAACTCTTTCAAAATCGTGAGTTCTCTCATACCAAGGCTTACGATCCGGATTTGATCTCCATGATAGGTATGGATTCCGAATTCTTTTCCATTTGGCGTGCACTAGGATGGGAACATTTTTCTCACATAGAGGAGAGAGGTTCACGCCTTCTCTCCATACAATTATTTTGCACACTTAAAATAGGATTTGATGGTATCACTTTTATATTATTTCATAAAGAATACAACATCCTATGGAAAGAATTATGTGAAATCCTAGGCTTCTATAAATGTTGTTTGCTAGATTTAGACACTTTGCCTAAGTTTGACAAACAATGTTTTTGCCAAGAATTAACTAGGGAGATCAAATGTAGTGCACCTAGGAATAGCCACTTACAAAACCCTACTATACGTCTCATGAATAGATGGGTGGCTATAACTATGTTCCCTAGAGGAGATGTAAGAGTAGTGCGTGAAGATGAGCTAAAAATTTTATTTGCCATGGTTAGATTATATTCCAAGAACTGGGCCAATTGAATGCACTTCATTGGTTACACGTATTGCTACTAGGGTAGGAGCACTAGAATATTCTTCATTAGAGTATATTGAAAATGAAAGAGAATTAATTAATGAAGATTATTTAGTGCAAGAACATACCCTTAAGCATGATCAAGATAGATCTTTGATATTTTATTATCCCGACTTTATCGATGAAATTTAGTTACCTAACCTGGATTATCATTTGTACAAATGTTGGAGGCTAACCATTGACCTTTTTCCCATCGAGAAAGCCTAAAGAAGTAATGTCTATGGCAAGGTAACCAGAAGCCGCACAATGAGTGTGGACATGCCCCCAACGACCTCTACGGTCCATGAGTACGATGAGGAAGAGGACACAACGGGTGGTGCACCCGGATGGACTCAACCTCCATCGTATGAGACTGAGAGTCCGTCTTCGCATGGATGGCCAAAACTACGAGGGAGCCACCCCGATCCACTTCAAGCTCTAGCGGCTTGCCTCCAACGTCCATGAGAGGACGTCGTTCCTTTTCGGCTAGAAGTCATCTTGACTATGGCCAAGAAATGACGGACCTCTCTAGACGTATGGAAGAGCTTGAAGTGATAACGGGTGACATCTACAACACTCTTCAAGGGCATGCCCAAGGTACCCAAAACTGGCAACAACACATGGACGCTCAATTCACAACCATCAAATCCACGCTACAACAAAAACAAGCTGATCTTGCAGCATACTTCCGTCATCAAGGGTTCAACCCTTACCCCGTAGGTGAGTGAAGAACAAGCTTGGGGGAGGACCCCTACTTGAGGTAAATTGTATTCAAACCCCTTGCATATTTATTTTCCATTTACCTATCATCCACTTGCATATAAAAATACATACATACATACATACATACATACATACATACATACATACATACATACATACATACATACATACATACATACATACATACATACATACATACATACATACATACATACATACATACATACATACATACATACATATATATATATATATATATATATATATATATATATATATATATATATATATACAATATTTAGAGTAGATTTGTTTTCAAATAAAATAAAAGATGTGCGGTAAGAATGATGTGAAATCATAGATGAAATGATGAATAGTTGCTCTGTTTTAGTTTTACTAAGTCCCTAGTTTACAACTTACTACTCTCCAACATATTGCTCTCGTTGTCTAAAATTACTTTTGACTTGATTTGGAAATTGTGGATAGCAAAAGCTTAATCCATTCTAAGTTGTTTTGAGATATGATATAATGATAGGGCTGCTATTCCTAGTTCAAAAGTGAAACTTAGATTTCCCGGAGAAATTCTAAAAAGATTTAAGTTACTCTCATTTGATTGGAAATACCTACCAAAGCCATATGATACATTACATTGATAGACCTTATGCATATGCTATTTGTCTTCACATTGAGCTTTGTCAAACTAGTATAGACCTATGTGAGATTTCTTTCATTACTTTTTGAATTCAAGACTTCACTTGCACAAGCTATACTTTTACACTAGAAGTAAGCAAATTCCCATCATACCACCATTCCACAATAAAAAGAGAAACACCGTACAATTCATGCTTAGTACTCTCTCCAAATTTCTTTCATAAAAAGGGAGTAGAAAACATGGCTACAAGAAAAAGAAAATGCATGCTTACATCAAAAGCATGAGAAAAAATTAAAGTAGCCATGTGTTCATCCCTGCAGAATAAGAGAGTCCACTCAAAAAGAAGTCATCTCTAATATCCACATCCACTTCCATTTCATCACACATGCACAAGTCTTGAATCAAATAGTGTTGAATTGATTTCTCTTAAGGCTCGCTTTTTTGACTTAGCAATATTATGTGTTGCGAATATGCCTACTATATTCCCTACCAAGCTCCACATACAAGCCTTATTTAGTGGTAGGATGAATTTAGGCAAAATGCCTTGGTGAGGACATATTTCCACTACATATAAAGGAGAGACAGAGAGAATCAAATTGAGGTACTTAAAATCTAAATTGAACTCTCCGGAATTTGAGTGGAACTTGATTTCTAGGGTATGTGCGCTCCATTTGTTGTTCTATCTTTCAGCCACCCATGAATAGGAGATGGCATATGCCCCATAATCACTTAAGATGGGTGAAGTACCTTGCCAATTTTTGCAATACTAGGTAGAGTATTTTGTTGTGCACATGGCACTTTTGAAAAATAGAGCATTGTAGCAACTCCTGATCATCAATCTAAAGTATTGACTTTGCTCGGGACAAGCAAAAGATAAGCTTGGGTGAGTTTGTTGACGGCTGTTATATACAAATTTCACCCGTCAATATAACTCAATTATGTGAAGGAATTGTCATTTCCTGCACAAATCACCTTTATATTTAACCTATTTTCACTTGTCCTTGGATAATTTGTGTATGCTGGCATTTTATGCAGGAATTAAGGTAAAGAGGAGGAGCAATCCTATAAAATACCATCCCACGCAATCAAGCATCAACATAGGGCACCACATGGATCAAATGGACCACAAACAGAAGTATCCGAGGCCCTCCAATGGTGTACACCAAATATTAAAGAGGGGGACCCACTTGGCAAAGACCTGGAGAAAGAACAGCTCCAACGGAGCTCTGACCATGTCGGCCGATCTCCCTAGTCGGCCGACCTAGTATTTATGCCAAATTCTGTCAACCGCCATGTGTTGGCTCCTCTTGGCTTGAAGAAGTTAGTGGTCACTGATTCGCACGCTGCTGGTGGCGAGAACTGACTCTTCTTCAGACTATAAATAGGACTCCTCACCTGAACACACACCACTTGAGTATTCATTCCATTGTATCCACTATTCTCCATAGGTTTCGAGGAGTTTAGGTTATAGAGAGGAGACCCTCTAGTCCATAGTCCAAGTAGAGAGGAGTAGAAGGAGTCTCTTCCCATTTCTTAATTGGGAAAGGTATGGCTCTCATATTCCTCTTTGTATTTCTGACTTTAGTCTTCTATTGTTCATATACTTGGATTAAACGTTTCTTGTTTGATTCTGGATTCCATATATGTGGTAGGAGTACCAATTATGATTATGCTATACCATTCTCATTATATGATCATAAGCACTACAAACTTCCACTATAGTCTAATTAGCTATGACATGATTATGTTAATATGAGTCATTAAAGCTATGTATCAACATTGGTTCAACGATGATTTAATTCATTGCCTTAGGATGGCTTGTGTCCAGGCTTTTAAGGTAATTACTTATTATGCTAGCATGGTGCTAGGATAGATAAGTAGCGTTAGATGTCTCGTAGACCAACAAATTTAAGAGGTAGGCAGTAGGTGATGACAGCCCAATATGTTCTTTGTAATCCTCCAAGTTTGGTTAAGCTACAGGCTCTTGGCGAGAGTCGTCCTAGTATTGCTAGGGTTAAACCCGTGTCTGATGTGTTGATCAACTTAGAAGCACAATAGGAGTATGTACCTAACTCTTATCCTAGTCCCTCTTTACCCCATTTACCCCCTTAGGATTGAATGCTCTTGTGTGTCACACAACCTCCAAATTATCATTCACCCATCCTTGCTAGAACCCTACCTAGACCAACCTATCACTACAGGAAAACGTAATTTTTTCGTTGGCCAACAAAATTTTCGTGGGCACCCACGCAATTAAGTGTATTTTCGTCGGTCTTTTTCAGCCTACGACAAAATAATTTATTTTCGTAAGTTTCACCAAAAAGAACACGACAATAAAGTACTTTCGGCGGCTTACTAAAAAACCGACAAAACAAACTTTTTTTCGTCTGTTTTTACATAGGCACACGAAACTACGGGACAGTTTTTCGTCGGTCTGTAAGGCCCTCACGAAAATAATGTAATGTCGTCAGTTCCTTGGGTTGCCCCACGAAAATAGGTCAATAATTTCTGGCGGTTTACAAATGGCACACGAAAATAAACTAATTTCATCGGTTCGCTTAATAAACCCACGAAACTGTCTAGGTTAACAATTTTTCCAGCCTCCCGCCCGGCTGTCCCGCCACACTCACGCGGGCCACATCTTTTCCAGCCCCGTCCCTCCCCGTACGCCACCTCCCCTCCCCATACGCCGCCGCCCCGTCCCATCGGCCACCGCACCACCGTCCCGCCCCTTCGGCCGCTGTGTCGTGCCCCTATCACGGTCGTGCACCCGCCGCGCCACGCACCGCCCTCGTCCCGCTCCTCCGGCCACCGCCCCCGTCCCGTCGTCCTGCCCCTCCGACCGCGGTGCTGCGGCCCTATCCCGCACCACCCTCGTCCCGCTCCTCCGGCCGCCGCCCCCGTCCCGTCGTCCCGCCCCTCCGGCCGCGGTGCTGCGGCCTTGTCCCGCACGCTCCCCCGGTCGCCGCGCCACGCCCCTGAGGCCACCAAGCCGCCGACCTGCCCCTGAGGCTGCCACGCCGCCGAACCTCCCCTGAGGTTGCCGCGCCGTGCCACCGTCGAGGGATTAAGGTATCCTCCACCTCCACTTCTTAATCTCGTCCGGTTATTTGTTAATCCTTCCCTGGATTTGCTCCTTAATACGAATCTCGCGTGCCCAGCTCAAGTTTTGCTCATTTTTATTCTAGCTTTCATGTATGTCCTTGTTTAGTTAGATTAGAAGATGGAATCGCTCCTGAAAAGTTCATGTGCAGATGTGCTAAAAGAGTTTTTTATGTAGCTGGTTTGATTAGATAGGCTTATGTGCAGATGTGTTGGTCTGTACAGATGTGCTCATATGCAGATGTGCTAATAGAGTTCATGTATTAGCTCATGTGCAGATGTGCAGTTGATTCCAGCTATTTCAGTGTGGAAATTAACGGTTTCAGCATGGAGAATTAGAGATTACCATGAACAAATTGTTTTCTCCATTGCCACCTAAGACTCATAAACATGCATATTTCTTATTTTTTTTGTTCTTTCACTGTATAGTCTGGACGATGGGTGATGATAGACGATGGATGTATGATGGTTGGCGGAAGAATGCAGCGCCTTCGAACCGTCAATACTAAGGCCTTTATCAATCGTGCATTCTCTTTATCGACAAACCGTTTTGTCAAATGTCCATGCAGAAAGTGTCGTAACTATTTTTGCAAGGAGATGTTTGAAATGGAACGAGATCTTTGTAGATTTGGGTTTATGACAGGTTATGAAACATGGTATGAGCATGGTGAGTTATACCAGAGCAATATTGCTATTGATGAGAGAGATGGTGAAGACGAGGATAGAATGGAAGACATGGTTGAAGTACTAGGTCCTGGTTGTGGTGTAGATGAACCTTAGGAAAATCGGCCTCCTGAAGTTGAGGAGTTCTATAGAATTCTCTCAGCATCTTATGAAGTGTTACATGCGCACACGAAAGTGTCCGTCCTTGCCGCCGTGACTCGACTGATGTCCATAAAGTCAAAGTATAGTTTCTCGAACAAGTGCTACGATTATCTGATCAACTTCATCTCAGACATTCTTCTGGTAAATCATAAGTTGCCGAAAGATATGTACAAATCCAAGAAAATATTGGCTGGGCTTGGTATGAAGTATGAGAAGATTGATTGTTGTGTTAACAACTGTATGCTCTTCTGCAAGGAGAATGCAAATGCGACACATTGCTCAGTTTGCGAATAATCTTGATACATTGAGGTTACAGACGAGGATGGTGAATTAGTGAAGACAAAAGTGGCAGTGAAACAACTTCGCTATATGCCTCTTGCACCTAGGCTGAAACGGTTGTTTCTTTCTAAATCAACCGCGAGGCACATGCGATGGCATAAAGATGGTGTGCGTAAAACAAAAGGAGTAATGGCACACCCATCTGATGCTGAGGCTTGGAAGGCACTTGACTCTTTTGATGAAGATTTTGCAAAAGATGCGAGAAATGTCCGCCTTGGTTTAGCCACAGATGTTTTCACACCTTTCAATACATCTGCCGCCTCATACTCATGTTGGCTAGTCTTTGCTATTCCATACAATCTTCCACCCGCCATGTGTACGAAATATGAATACATTTTCTTGTCTCTAATCATTCCTTGTCGCAAACATCCTGGAAAACGTTTAGGTGTGTTTCTTCAACTGTCGATTGAGGAACTGAAAGAATTGTGGACTGGAGTCGAAGCATATGATAGCTACACAAAATAGAACTTCAACTTGCGAGCAGCGTATTTATGGTCGGTACATGATTTTCCTGCATACGGGGTATTCTCTAGATGGAGCAAACACGACAAACTTTGTTGTTCAATTTGAGGTTCAGACTCTGGTTGTTTTAGACTTAATCATGGGGGCAAAGTGTGTTTTTTCGATTGCCACCGACGTTTTCTTCCAGGAAATCACCCTTTTAGGAAGCAAGCCAATGCATTTCAGAAGGATAGTATTATAACAAAGGGTCTGCCGAAACGTTTGGATAGTGCTAAAATTGCAGAATAGCTTAGTCAACTTGTCCCTACAAATGATGGGTTTGTCGGTTTTGGTCAAGAGCATAACTAGACTCATATATGTGGTTTATGGGACCTCCCTTATACTAAGTCATTGTTACTCCTGAACAACATCGATGTAATGCACCAGGAACGTAATATAGCCAAAAGTATCATTAGCACATATTTCAATCTCAAGAAGACCAAAGATAATCTAAAAGCTCGAAAGATCTTGCAGAGATTTGTAATCGTCCGAGCCTAGAACTCGCACAAGATGGTGGTGGAAAACAGAGAATGCCATGTGCTCCATTTTGTCTAAAATTTAAAGAAAAGAAAGAAGTGCTCAACTGGTTGCAACAACTTAAGTTTCCTGACAATTACTGTGTTGGGTTCAGGCGCACAACAAATATTGAGAATTGGGTTTTAAATAATCTTAAAGGCCACGATTATCATATACTCATGGAAATACTTCTTCCCGTGATGTTTTGTGGATATGTAAACCAGGACCTGTGGAGAGTACTTGCGAAACTTAGCTTCTTTTATAGACAATTATGTGCTAAGGAAATTACAGTTCAGATAATGGAGAAATTGGAGAAAGATATACCTTTGCTCATATGTAAAATGAAGAAGTTATTTCCGCCAGGATTTATGAATGTAATGCAACATCTTCTTGTGCATTTGCCTTACGAAGCTATGGTTTGTGGCCCCATGCAATATCAGTGGATGTATCACATTGAAAGGACGCTGAAAAAACTTAGAGCAATGGTTTTGAATAAAGCAAGAGTAGAAGGATGTATTGCAGAAGCATTTGCTCTGAAAGAGGTAGCATACTTCTCAAGTACATTCTTTGCTGAGGAACATAATGTCTATGCTCCTACAACAAGGTACCACGTAGATGAAGAAAGTCCTTGTGGTAATCTGAGTATTTTTGGGTGGAAGGGAAAAGCAGTGGGTGGCAGCAATAGGCATGTGGTTTCAGAAGAAGAACGAAGTTCATGTATGCATGTATACAAACATTGAAGAGATGGAACAATATTTTGTCTAAGTCTCTAATTACCGCAAGGCAACACCTCGTTCTTTTTATCAATTTTCATAAAACACGCTCTAATGTACCCATATTTTTCATTGTGTAGCAAGTTCGACAAACAACATTGGAAGTCCAAGCATCAACCAACAAGGAATCAATTAGATAGAATGCGTCGCGATAGCTTTCATGGCGGGCCTAACTTCGTCAATTGGTTTTATAAGCATGTAACATTCTCTTCTTACATGTTACTTTAATCTTTGTGAAGTTAATATAATCAGTATAACTAATATTTTCTTAAGTTGCTAGTGCATGGTTGATGCTAACGTTCATGAAGACCTAAGACAACTTTCTCAAGGAACCATAACAGCAAAGAGCTTTTGTCGTTCCGATATAAATGGGTACCGATTTTGTTCGACCCAATTTGAAGCAAAACATCCCCTTGCAGCTACAACAAATAGTGGGGTTGTAACTAGAGCATCTGATGCAGAAGGCCAACAAACTAATTACTATGGGATTATTCAAAATATTGTGGAGTTCAAATTTAGTAGTTCCAAAGATCTTAGAGTTACTTTCTTCCGTTACGACTAGTTTGATAGTAACAGAGGACATGAGGAGATGAATTTGGCATCGTTGAGGTGAAACATGAAGAAAGACATCGCGGAAGCGATAATTATGTCCTTGCTCACCAAGTTGAGCTGGTCTACTATCTATTGTATCCTTGTCCAAAGCTAAATGCTTGGTGGGTCGTGTACAAAGTTAATCCACGGGAACAATTATATGCGCCGGATGATGCTGGTTATCGAGATGAACAAGAATAAGTGTACCAAGAAGATGATGTCCTGCCATATTTTAATATTGATGATGGTTTAGGTCTCGATACATTAGTTGGTGATATTGAAGACAATGAAGCGGAAGAGGTAGTAAGTGTTAAAAGAAAGCAACAAAGCACTAAAAAAGTTGGACAAAAGAAGAAAGTTTGTTGGCGACATGTTATTGATGAAACATCAAATCATGATGAATTTTAATTCTGTAATTAATTTATATTGCATTTTTATTTCATTTTATTACTTTTTGTTGTATCATCATGTATTTATTTCTGACCAGTTTTTCTTCTCAATAGGATGCCACGTCGTGTGAAGAGTATCGCTAAGGGGCTCTTTGGCGCCTCAAGCAAGTCTGGGGGCCAGTCTGCCGGCTCTTCTCATAGTCAGCAGTTTGTTTTTCAGGGTTGTGCTCCCAATATTAGTCGGCGAGAAGCACTTAGTAGATGCATGAGCTAAGCTCGTGAACAGGTATGTCTTTGTAATTTTAATATATGTAACTATATTATGATGCGAAACTTAATTATTTTAATTTTAGGTGGAGGAGGAGTTTCAGGAGGAGCGTCAGGAAAATCAAGAGGGGAGTGTTTCTGTGGGGCAGCAGCAACAACAAGAAGAAACACAACAACGGGAAGAAGCACAACAACAGGAAGAAGCTGGGGAGGAGGAGGGAGGGGAGGAGGAGGAGGGAGATGGGGATGACACAGATACAGGAGACTTGGGACCGTCATTCAGGTATCGGGCTACAAACTCTCTCCCACTAGCTTTGCCGCTAGAGCAGAGATGGAGGATCACTCCCGTCGGTGACTGGTTAGTAATGTTAATAATTGAATTGGAGTTCAAATTCAAAAAGTTAATAAATATAATATATTGTTAAAAATGACTTACAAGTAATGGGATGACTTGGATTGGAATGGCCAAAAACACCGTAGGCAACCTAATGCGGTGTTAGGTGCCATATGTCGTCACCATTATCCATGTCTTGTCACAATAAGAGGAGAAGAGAAACCTACTCTAAATTGGGAGCACTACAAGATTGCTCCACATCCTGTGCGTGAAAATGTGGCAGGAGTTGTCTGGCACGACTTCTGGGTTTGATTTTTCTAGATTGCATCTTGTTTATCTCGATAATATTGTTTCTAATATATGTAATGTTATTTTTGTAGGAACGATATCGCTTGCCTGAAGATCAAGACGCCGTCCTAAACGCACGAGCACACAAAGTTTTTCATGCAGCAGCGCGCAAAGTGGTGAATGACATGATGTACAATGCGAGAATCACAGCTGTGTGCTTGTACTACAAGGAGAAGCTTGGACAGATGATGAAGAAAAGTATGGGGGCTTCAAAAATATACCTAGAGGCAGATCAGTACCGTCAGGTAACAATTCCTTGGATGGTTAAGTGCCCTGATTCTTATGATGCTTTATGTGCTTACTGGGCGTCGAGGGAGTATCGAAAGAAATCTACCTCAAAGAGGCAAAATCGTGAGGTTGGTGATAATGTTCTCCATCACTACAGTGAAGATGGTCATATTCGTCTTGCAAAACGAATGGTGAGTTAGTACATGTAGAATTTGTTCATATTATATGTGTTTTTGTGCATTCATGTTTCTATTATCTCTGTAGGCTGCTCAAAGTGGCGAAGAACCTTCTTTCGTAGATGCTTACATAAGAGGGCATAGGGGCACAACCGACGATCAACTGTGCACTCCGGCAGCGACTCAGAGCTTGGTGTGTCATACTAGTCAGATATGTTGTATAGTTTAGTACATGTACTTGATTAAGTAATTAAATTGTTGTATATTTGACAATTGATTTTTGATGTAGGCGAAATATGCTAAAGAGGTTGTCCAACGTCACGAAGATGGTTATGATTGGAGAAAGGAGGATGTCGACGATGTGGCTTTCTACAACTTCGGTGGAGGAAAGCCTCGTGGGAGGTGAAATTGTCCCTCTCATATAACTTTTTTTTTCTCATACTTCATTAGTTTTCAACTGTCAACTTATAATTATGAAATATCACTTCTGTAGGTATTCAATGTTCAATGGTATATTGAATACCGATGAGGTACTATCGCAGTCACGATCAACACAGAGCGGAGAGGGTTCATCTCGACGTACACGCAGAGATGAATCCACGTTGCATCAAGTGCAGGCATGCACGAGACAAAATGCAGAGAGCATGAATGACTACTTCTCAGGCATGGCAACATGGCATCAACAGCTGCAGGTACATGTTCAAGTGTTCATGTGAACGATTTAGAGAATAGTCGGGCTAAACAATTTGGAAATATTTTAGGGATATCTTTCTCAACTTGGACTGCCTGTCACCGCTATGCCAGTGCCACCGCCGCCTCCACAACTGCATATGTCTACTCTGATGCAAATGCCTCCACCACCTCGTCCCATTGGAACACAGGTTATATAATACATGTTATGATCTTTTTCATTTTTTGTAAAAAGTTAGTATAATTATAAGATGTATGATTTTTTATTGTTAGGAATCATCGTCAAGAGCAAAAAATATTCACACACCGTCTCCAAGAGGAGAGAGTGGAGGAGGCGGCTCCGTCGATCACTTGTTGGCTCCCGATGGTAGCAGCTAACACAATGTAAGTGCCAAACATTTCTGTCCAACTCGTCCAAATAAAATTTGCCAACCTTTCAACAAGTTACTTGAAACTGAGAGTAATCGCTTACTTGAACCTGATTACTTGAAACTGAGAGTTTCATATTTTTCTATTAAAGGATGTGGTCAATAATTTCCTAAGTCCATAGACATATACTAATTAACGGGAAAACCCTAGGGCATTAGCACAATGTTTTCCATACAGGGCTGGTTATAATTAGCCTAAAAAATTCTTTTCCACAATTTTAGAATCTTCCTACAAGAATTTATGAATTTTACAAGTTCATACAGATTTCTGAAAATGTCACTGTAAAGTTCATACAGATTTTAGAATTGTTTTCTGTAAGCCTCATGGGTGACAATAAGCTATATGCTATATGCTTATTTTTTTCATACAATATGCTATATGCTTATCTTGGGAACAAGATTATTTTGAATACAGAATTTAGAATTGTTCATACAATAAGCTATATGCTTATTTTGTGACTAAGTAGGATCGTGTACTTGTAGAAACAAGCTTCATTAGCATGGCTCTACATCTCTAAGTATGCATCTGTGCGTGTGCCACCTTTTCTTGACTCTTAGGATATGAAAGGGCAAACGATACTACTTTGTATTCATAACATAATCAGTCATCTCCAGTGAAAACCTCCTGTTCTATGAATAAAAATGTAATATGCTTAGATGGTTGTAAACTAATGTTTATTTTCTGTAACAGGTGGATGAACTTGGATTTTGATGGACAGACTTGCAAGGGCTGCAGAACTGTTTTATCAAAAATGTAATGTGGATGTGAACGTATTTGAATCATCATAGATTTGAATTATGTAATATGGACAAATTTGAACCAATATGGACGTGAACTATGCAATGTGGACAAATTTGAACCAATATGGATATGAACTATGCAATGTGAACTAGTTCGTGAATGATAATGACTTGATCGTATTTATGGAACAAATGGATGTCAGTTTGCTTGTATGAAATTGTGTATTTACCAGTTGTGAATGAATGAATAAACTGTATATTCGTGGACTGATTTTGGCTGTATACCTGGCTGTATGCAGGCTGATTTTGGCACTGCTGAACCGTTTATTTTCGTGGGTAATGGCAGGCCGACGAAAATATGACCAAAATATTTTCATGTGCCCTTTAAAAACCGATGAAAATATGACCACATTATTTTTGTGTGTAGGCTGTAAACCGATGAAAATATGACCATATTATTTTCGTGTGTAGGTTGTAAACCGACGAAAATATGACCAATGTATTTTCGTGGGTTCGTAGTAAGCCCACGAAAATATAGGTTTCGTCGGCTTCTAAAAATGGTCGTCGAAAATATGTGCAATTTCGTAGGTCCTGTCTGGCTGACGAAAATGTGTGTAATTTTGTGGGTGCTCGACAAAAATAAAAGTAATTTTGACATCGTACCTTCAGCGGTTGAGTACCCACGAAAATACGGCCCTAACCCACAAAAATATTTATTTTCGTCGGTTTTATATATATTTTCGTGGGTTATAGGCCGAGGAAAATATTTTCGATTCCTGTAGTGTATCCCCTCCATTTGATGATAGTTTTTCTTCCACCTAGCCTTCCTTTGGGAAAATATAAATGACACACTTGGGAATACTCTTTAAGGGGAAATGCTACATCGATAGCTTTTCGTGCGCTTGTGGATTTATATATGTGACGTTAGTAGCTGTCGGAGTGTGATTCCGGCAATTCTCCCGGTACTACTATTGGCAGCCCATGGAGTTTGTAGCTCGGTTGTGGGCGCGTAGAGATTCAGAACAAGATGGCAATTTGACACGAGGAATTTCGTGGTTCGGTCCACCTGAGCGTAATACCCTACTCCACAGGTGTGTGTTGTTGTTGTATTGAGCGTCTGAGCGCTTGAGTGTGAATGACTAGAGTCACTCGTCTCAGCGTGTGTGGACGTGTCTCTCCGTCTATTCCCGTGTATCGCTCGGCCAATCCTTTTATAGTACAAGGACTGGTCGTTATATCGTTAGCCTGGCCCGACATGTGGCTCTGGCGGTTACTGATGTTTAATACACAATTAATGAGCTTAATTACCCTTAATAGCGTGGTAACGTGCCTTGACAGTGGCGTTACTGGTATTAAGGGCCCTCTGATCATGTGCCATTAAGATAGCATTAATGGCACTTAATCGGGTCTTGAGGTCTTTAATGTTCCTTGAAGGTCCGAGCCATTGGAAGTCTACCATTCTGCCTGTTGAGGTTGAAGGTCTGGCGGTTGGACGCGTGGCAGCTCCGGAGCTTACTGTCTTGGACGAGTTGGTCCGGTGTTGTTGTACACGTGTCGGTGCTGGAGCTTCCCTCTGTCGGGGGTTAGGTCCGGGTGTGCCACACGGGTATCTAGTCCGGAGCTTTCCCATGTGTGGAATGTAGCTCCAGTTTAACGATACACGTGGCAGCACTGGGACTAACCATAGAAGGGAGGCAGGTCCGATTCCGTATGACACGTGGGGCCTTCGGAGGTCTTCAACTTAGACAGGTGAAGTTCCTTTGAGCTCTTTGCAGTCCCAAAGGGTATCCGGTACGCAGGGTACGGACAGTGGCCCCCTGGGCCCACCTCTAGGAGAGACTTTTTGGATTAAGTCCTTCCGCCGAAGGTGGGTCCATTCTTTGATTTTTGCGCCGTGTGTTCAAGGATTTTTGGATGTGCCGTTGAGGTGACGGTTCGCAGTTAAACCATCACCGCGTGGCGTCACCAGGATGCGGCAGGTGAGATCTGAGCATGTGGATCTCACGCAATTGAAGGTCGCCGATTCCTGATATGAAAACCGTATCGGTTCCGCGCGCCCTGTCAGGCCGCCGCCCTCGGGCTTCCCGCCTCTTATGATGACAACTATTCGCTTGGGGTAAGGACCTCGACTTGATCGTCATGGTGGCCCCAGGCCCCTTGTCATTGGCAGGGTGAAGTTTTTGAACTGTATTGTTGGCCCTTCTGCGGTTTCCATCCAAGCGTTGCGGGAGATTACTTAAGAAGGAAAGCGCGTACCGTTTGGGGATTCCTTACGCCTTCATTTGAACTTGCGCTCAAATCCTCCAAACTTTCGCTTGCTTTTCATCTCTCGCCCCGCTGTGCTGCGATGAAGTTGGGACTCCCCAAGAGTCGTATTGGGAGCAAGAAGGAGTTGTCTAGGGTTCGAACCTACATGGGTTGATCCGGTGACTCCTTCGACAATGACATTCGCTGCGGCAAGCTTCCCTTCAAGAAGGAGCAAGCCGGAGATATGGTGTACTTCCTTGGGTATGCAATGGCGGGTTTGATTCCGCCTTTCTCCACTTTCTTTATGATGCTTCTAGATTTCTATGGTCTGCAACTCCACCATCTTGGCCCCCACTCAATCTTGCTGGTGGCGAATTTCGTCCACTTTTGCGGGATGTGGGTGGGTGTGCCCCCTTTCCTGGAGTTGTTCCGTACTTTCTTCACTGTCCACCCCACCAGGAAGAGTGATGAGTTCATTGGCTTCTACTACTTCGTGAAGCGGAAAAACTCCCCCCTCAAGTACTTGAGATCCTTTCCTTCCGGCAAGTGGGACAACTGGAAGAAAGACTGGGTGGTCATCACCATGGAGGGACAAGAGAGGCTGGAACTGCCTGATGGCCTCCCCCGTGTCGACACCGACACTTGGAGTGACGTGCCAGAGCTGTCGATGGAGTACAGGCCCATTCTGGACAGAATCCAGGAGTGTGTCGAAGGTGGGGTGACCCCCCAGATGGTCTTCGCCAACTTCTTGACGAACAGGTGGGCCCCGCTGAGGGCTAGGGGGCGGCCTGCCTGGGCCTTCAACAGTGAGATGGATACTAACCGCATTGAGGTTGGTTTGGGCACCAACTTGAATGATGAAGCCTTGAATACCCATCCCAAGAAGTTCCATCCTGGGAACATCGGCCCTGGTGATGTGTCTCCATCGACGGCCTTCCTTCCTCTAAATATGATACCAGAGGAGTGCAGATAGCTCTGGAGGAAGGCCTCTGTTGCACGACTTGGGGTTGATGGAGAGGCGATCAACCTCCGGGGTGGCGATCCCTGGAGCTTCAGAGGATGGCTCCGCTCCCGCCCCGAAGCCAAGAGCTGAAGTCGTAGGCAAGGGCAAAGAGTTGGCGAGCCCTCAAGCCGAAAGAGGAAGTTGAAGCACTCTGACGGGAGGTCCGTCAGACCTGCTCCTTCCGCAACAGCTCCTTCGCCCTGGCCGGGGAGGTCTTCAATGGCGACATGTACTCCAGCATTGGCCTCTCCCAGGGATGCCAGCTTCGGCCATGTGACTCACGTACCAGGGCCTGCTAAGGGCTCTAAGTCTGAGGGGCCTTCTCAGTCGGGGGGGGGGGGGGGGGGGGGCTCAACCAAGACATCGGTGATGGCGGCAACAAGCTTCGAGGAGCCTTCCAGAGCTACTACGCCAGTGGCGACCGGGTCCGGTCTTGAGCGTCCGGTGAAGAGGTTCCGCGCTAGCTGGAGCGTTAGCCTTCCAAGGTAAATTTTATTTTTTTATCTCAGCTGATTGTTTTTGTTGTAATCATATTCTGAGTTTCTTCGTCCTTCATCCATAGGGTACCCAAAAAAGGGGTTGAAGCTCCAGTTCCTGCGACGGTGGCTGATGCTGTGCAGGTGGAAGCTTCGGCTCCAGTTCCAGCGCCACCCCAGGAGGTAGCTGAGGCCGCGGCAGCTCCGGTGCCAGCTGTCGTGGTCCTTGACCTCGAGTCATCCCCTGAAGCTCCAATGGTAGCGCCGGACAACGGGAATGAAGATGTACCAGCGGTGCCAGCTCTGGAGGTTGAAACTCCGGTTTTGGATGCTGTGATGATAGACGCTCCGGCCCAGAGCCGGAGGTAGTCGTAGTTTTGGCCATAGAGCCGAATGTTGTTGAAGCCCCAGCGGTGGAGCCGGTGGTTGATGAAGTTCTAGCGCCTGAGCCGGTTGTCACAGAGGTGCTGGCGCCCGAGCCGGTGGAGGTCGAAGCGCCAGCGCCTAAACCGGTAGCGGAGGAGGCACCAGCACCGGAGCCGGAAGTGGCCTCAGCTCAGGGCGAATCTTCAACGCCTGCCCCGAAGGTGATGGTTCCGGAGGTACCCGCGCCTGAGCCAGGGTGCCAAGACGTAGCTGCCGGTCCTCCGCCTGAGGGACCAGTTGCTAATGACCTGGCGGCGGGACCTTCAGAGCCGACTCCGGAGGTAGAAACTTCTGTTGCAGGACCTTCCTCGGCGGCGGCTGAAGCTATACCGGAGGGCGTCCCTAGTGCCTCGGAAGCTCAGGGGACCGCTCTTGTAGAGTGAGACTGGATTTTTGTTATGGAGAACCCGCTGGAGCCAGCGGAGAGGACCCCGACATGTCCAGAGCCGATCCCCCTGTCGTTGTCCATTGACAATGCCTGCTCCAGCCTTCGTCAGGTCCAGCTGGCCTTTTACCACGACAGCAAGGCTCTCAAGGAGGAGCGCCAAACCCTTAGGAGGTGGCGCAACCCGCTCCAATTCGAGACCAGGCTGGCGCAAACAAGGCTGGCTGACGACAAGGAGTGGGTGAAAAGGGAGAAGGCCCGGTTGGAGTACTGGGGTCAGCTGCTGGATGAGAGGGAAAGCATGGTGCGATCCCTCGACAACCAGTCCCGAGCCATCCATGAACAGGCCGTGGCTGCTAATGAAGTAGCGAATGACCACCAAGAGAAGCTCAGCGCCATCCACAACAGTCTTGTCAAGCGCCGGGAGGCTCTTGAGGAGTGGGAGAAAAAGCTCGAAGATGAAGAGCAAAAACTCCTGGAGCTGCAAGATGACCTCGTGAAGAGGGAGGAGGAGCTTACTCAGAGGCTGACTCTGGGTGACAAGAGCCTTGCGGAGCGCACCAAGAAGTTGGAGGAGCTCTGTGAGAAAGAGGAGAAGAAGGCCTGGCAGCGGGGACGGGACCTCACCAAGAGGGAGAATGAGGTTACTACCGGGGAGAAGAAAGTGCGGGGTCGGGGGAGAGACCTGGTCGACTGCTGGAACAAGATCCACGTCCGGGAAGAGGAGCTTGGTAAACTCGAAAGGCAAGTTGCTGAAAATATTCAGCAGAATGCCAAAGAGGTCGAGTGCCTTGCCCGGGAGGATTCGGAGCTTGCGGCGAGCAAGAGGTCCTTGGAAGAGGTGCGAGGCTCAAGGGTTGCGGAGTCCCAACAAGTTTGGGACTTCTTGGGCATAGCCAATGACGCGCTGATGCCACTAGGTTTTAGTCCCATGCGTCTGGATGACCCAGAGCCAGAGCTGGACCTGGCGTCGAAGGATTGAGCTCGACGGGCAGCAAACTCAACATGATGGGCAATGTCATCGCAGATCAATTGGAGACAGAAGGGAAATCCCTTGCGCAGAACATCGCAGAGTACATGCTGACGTGCTATACAAGTCGGGATCCTCACTTCCCATTAGATCTGGTGCTTGAAGGTCCCATCGACAGAGAGGGAGATGCCGCCAAGGCCAACGTGTCGGAGGTTGCCCAGAAGGTCACCTCGTTCTTCCATAGGATTTAGGACTTTCTCCTTGTATCTTCTACTTGTATCTTCTCTTCCTTTCCTCAATTTTGTAATCTCTTGTCTCCATATTAATGAAATCCAAGAATTTTATGAATTTCATTTTTTGTCTTCAACCCTATTAGCAATAAAAGCAGAGCGAGAGAGTGTGCTTATGAATCAGCGCTTGTTACTATCATCAACGTGTTGGGACGTCGACGATGGGCCCCTTGGGAAGTGGTGGAGCTGGATGCTCCGGCGTCGCCAACCATCAGCATTGCTACTGATAGTGCTTGAACCAACCCGCCCTGTATGTTCTGCACACACGACAGAGGAGGGATAACTTTGCTCACTGGTTGTCTCTCTATTCTCGTTAGTTTTGTTACGTCTTACGGTCCCAGTCTGGTACGTGGGGCTTGGATAATTCGGTCCGATAGTGTTCGGGGATCGGCTCCCACCTTGCCTAAGGTGTGAGCCTTTCAGCCCCCAGTACTCAAACATATCACTGGGAGGTAGAGTGTGCACGCTTAGGGTACATGACTAGGCTAAGTAGGCTACACATCTTGGTCCTCTAGCTTGGCGTAGGCCTTTCGTGGAAGATCGTCTGGCGCCATAAATCCCCAAGTAAGGAGGCAGTCGTGAGATCCCAAAACACATTACAGGTATCTCAAACAAACTCACCTGCAGTAGGATTGCATAACTCCACAAGAGGTGATACATAGAGAAAAGTTGACCGAGCATATGGAGATGATATGCAAAAAATGAGCATAGTTTAATGATCATAAAATTAATGAGTAATTAGATGAACATTAGAGAAGCACAAGGCAAGACAACTATTCTTTTGAATCAGCATCCAAAGGAGGAGACATGCTTTACAAGAAGGCAACGACCCGCTCCATATGACAAGGGAGCCAGAGTGTACATGCTTAGGGTACTAGACTAGGCTGAGAAAACTGCACACACTGGACCTGACCCTCCCGAAGCTTGGTTGTCCTGAGCGTCGTTGTTGGACTCCATGACACCTTAACACTATCCCACCATTATACTAGGGGTAAAACTTACAGAGGTGCTCTTTGTTCCATGGTTGGAAAGGGGCTCTCCTTCCTTCGTGGCCAAGCGGACGCACCCAGTTTGGGATATCTGTGTCACTCGGAAGGGGCCCTCCCAGCTGGGGGGGAGTTTGTGCAACCCTTCGCGAGAAAGTACGCACTGCAGTACCAGGTCACCCACCTGCAACACTCTACTCCACACGAATCATTCCTGGTAGCATCGAAGTGTTTATCTGTGTTGTGCATTTCGAATGGTAGTGTCCCATCTTGCCTCGTCAACGAGGTCGACATCTTCATGCCAGATCTGGTCCCGCGTGGCCTCGTCGAATGTCTGGACCCGGAGGGTGCTGATGGCGATTTCTGGGGGGAGGAAGGGCTCGTCCCCATACACCAGGAAGAAAGGCGTTTCCCCCGTGGCCCGACTGGGTGATGTCTGGCTTGCCCATAGTGCACATGGAAGTTAATCAACCCACTTGGAACCATGATTCTCCAAGCCTTGATATGTGCGTGTCTTGAGGTCCCTGAGGATCTCAGCATTGGCCCTCTCGACTTGGTTGTTGCTCTTTGGATGAGCCACGAATGCATAGCAGACTTGGACTCTATGGTCTTCGCAGTAGTCTAGGAATGTTGCACTGGTGAAGTGGGTCCTGTTGTTAGTGATGATCCTATTTGGGACCTCGAACCTGCAAACAATTGACTTCATGAACCTGACTGTGAACTCCTTGTTGATAGTGGCCACCGAGGCTACTTCTAACCACTTGGTGAACTTGTCTACGGCGACGTAGAGGAATCAGAACCCCCCAGTGGCCCTGGGAAAGGGCCCCATGATATCCATCCCCCAGATCGCAAACGACTAGGAGGGCGGGATCATCTGTAGTGTCTGCACTCGTGTGTGAATCTACTTGGTGTGGAATTAGCATGCCTTGCACCTTTTCACTAGCTTGACGGCATCCTGGAGAGCCGTTGGCCAATAGAATCCATGCAGGAAGGCTTTACCATCCAGCGTGCGGGAAGCCACGTTGTTCCCAAACTCGCCTTCATGGACCTCTGCGAGCAAGTCACAGCCCTCCTCTCGGGTTATGCACCGTAATAGGATTCCATTGGCGCCATGTGGGTAAAGGTCTCCGTCCACCAACGTGTAGCATCTAGGCAACCTGGCGACCCGTTCAGCAGACACATGCTCCTCGGGAAGGATGTTATCCTTCATGTAATCCTAGATCTCCGTGATCCATGCACCAGGATCCTCCTAAGATTTTTGACCTTGGGCGCCAGGTTGCACGGGGTGCCCGGTGACGCCTAAAATCCTTGGCGGGCTCCATGGTTGTAGGGCCGCCAAGACCACCAGCTTCGAGGTGTTCGGCTCGCCTTCTTCACTGGGCCTACAGGTCTAGCGGTTGGTTGTACCAACTTCCTATCGAAGACACCCTAAGGCACAGGGGCCCCGTTGGATGTCGTTGTTGACATGGCATTGACGATGGATTTGTTAGTGCGCAGTACGTGGCAGAGGTCCAATGCCTCGAAGCTGGCCTCTAGCTTCTTGACGTGTAGTAGGTACGCCACGAGCTGAGGGTCATTGCAGCAGCATTCTCCTTGGACCTTCTTGATGATCAGCTGGTAGTCTCCTTTGACCAGCATGTGCTAGACACCGAGACCCTTCGCAACTATTAAGCCGAAGATGAGGGCTTCATATTCCGCCATGTTGTTGGTCGCCTTGATGTCACGGTGCACCATGTACTTAGATTGTTCCCCTGTTGGTGAGATGAGCAGTACACCGGTTTCGGCCCCCTACTTCCACGAGGAGCCCTCGAAGAGGAGCATCCAGTGGGATTCGGTGAGAATGGGTGCCCTGGGCTCTGACTCGCTGATGTCACAACCCCTAGGTTGCTTGATGATGGAGTCCACTAGCAACAAAGTCCGCCAGTGATTGGCTATAGATCGCATGTCGCAACAAGAAGTCGAGCTCAAACTCTGCTAGCTGCGCCACCCACTTGCCGATGTTGCCAATCATGTTGGGGTTGCAGAGCACGGTCCCCAGTGGGAACGAGGTCACCACTGCACCCAAGTGTGATAGAAAGTAGTGGTGAAGCTTCCTCGAAGCGATCAGCACTGCATATAACAATTTATGCACCTCTAGGTACCTTCTTTTGCTTTGTGAAAGACTTCGCTGATGAAGTAGATTGGGCATTGAATGGTCCGGGCCCTCCGAGGGGGTCCGTTTCGTCTTCTTCCATTGGTCCGACCTAGGGACTCCAAGCTTCCAGGGTCTAGGATGCCCTCTAAGGGATGGGACCCAGATATATCTTAATCTTTGGGGCCCTTTGCGGGTACCCGCGCATCCACCAGGGGTTGACACCCAGAGGCAACTTGGTTGCCGGGCCCCCTATGGGTTCCAAGCCCTGAGGCTTAGGGCCAGATGCAGGGGCATTGACCGTCTCTTGAAGTAGTCCGAGACCTGGTCGTTCTGCAACCAAAACTATGCTTACCACCTCGGTTGTGGTGGAGATGTAGAGGTACAATAGCTCCCTTGGCTCTAGAGCCACCATGATGGGAAGTGACGTGAGTTGCCACTTCAGCTCGCGGAATGTCTCCTCTACTTCCTTGGTCCAGACAAACGGTCTCGACTTGCGCAGCAGCTTGAATAATGGGAGGGCCCGCTCAGCCAGCCTAGAGATAAACCGGCTGAGCACTGCCAGGCAGCTCGTGAGCTTCTGCACATCCTTGATGCGGGCTGGAGGCCGCATCAGCTCCACCACCTTGATCTTGTCCAGGTTGGACTTAATCCCTTAGTGGGAGATCAAGAAACCGAGGAGCTTCCTCCTTTTGACTCCGAACACACACTTGTCTGGGTTAAGCTTTGTGCGTGTGGTTCGCAACCTGTCGAAGTAGAGCAGATCACAACCCAAAGTAGAATCTATGATTTTATCTATCCTAGGGAGAGGGAAAGGATATTTAGAACATGCCTTATTGAGGTTGGTGTTGTCGATGCGCATTTGACGCTTCTCTCTAGACTTGGGGACAACAACAAGGTTGGCTAGCTACCTAGGGTGGTGGACTTCCCGTATGAAGCCAGCATCAAGCAACTTCTTGATCTCTTCACGGATGAAGTTTTGCCACTTGATGGACTGCTTCCGTGGCTTTTGTTGTTCCTCTCCTGCGTTAGGGTATATCTTCAGATGATGCTCAATCACCTCCCTGGGGATTCCGGGCATTTGTGACTGTTACCAAGCAAAGACATCGACATTAGCCCGCAAGAAGGCGATTAGCGTGTATTCTAATTTGCTGTCTAGACTCCCCACTATGCAGGTGGTCTGGTCACCATCGGAATCGATCTAGATAGCTTTGATGGGGATGGCATCACCATCGGAGGGCTGCACACGCGATGTAGCAGCTGATTCGTGCTAGCACGAGCCTGGCAAAGGCTGACTTGGTCCAGCATCACCCGGGGCGAGTGTTGGGGCTGTTGCACGTGCTTGGAGCTCCTCCATGGCTGATACTGCAGTAGAGCAGTCTCCGCAGATCTCGAGGACGTCAAAAGGAGTTGGCATCTTAAAGACAAGATAGCTGTAGTGGACTATAGCCATGAATCGGTACAAGGTCGGCCTGCCGATGATGGCATTGTAGGGGAGGCTAACTTTCGCGACATCGAAAAAGATGTTCTCTATGCTGAAGCTCTCAGGTGCACCGAAGGTCACCCGGAGATGGATTTTGCCGTATGAGACAATGTTTCCCAGCGCCACCAAAGAGAACGTGCTCGAGGGGGTGAGCTTGGTCACTGAGATCTACAGCTTGTCGAAGGTCGCACGGCTCATGAGGTTGAGGCTGGCCCTGCCATCTATCGCGACAGAGCTTGATGCTGGTGATGGTGGGGGCGATGAGGAGGGGCAGGAGCCCAGCTCCCGCCATGTTCTTGGGGCAGTCTGGGGCATCGAAGCTAATCGGTGTCTCCGTCCACCTGTGATGCGGTAGCGGGGTGAGGGTAGCAGCAATCGAAGCCACTGCCCGACGCAAGGTCTTGATCGCGTTCTGGGACGCAAGATCTTAGGATACCCCATACATGATGTGGAGTGCCTTGCGACGCTCAGGGTCGCTGTTGGGGTTGAAGCCCTCAACCTGGTGGATCACCTCGATGGCCCATTCAATCTCTTGGAACTCCCTTTCCACGTCTTGATCGACCTGCAGGTTGACCTTTTGCGGCTTGTGTTGACGTTTCTTAAATCATAGATCACCTCTCGAAGAGATGAGGTCTGCAAGCGCACATAAACTATCGTGTAGCATTTCAGCCAAGAGTATTCCCAAGGGTTTCGTATTTTTACCAAAGGAAGGCAATGGAGTAAAGTAAACACTACTCTTATGATCAAGCTATGAGATACTAATCAATTATCAAGACAACAGTAAGTTGATAATATATGGGTAGTGTGACGCAAACCTAAGCAATCTATTCTAACTGGTAGATGCGTCTTAATGAAGGTTAGACTAAGATTTTGGGAGTTGCTCGTACAATGCTTCTAATCTACATATACATAGCCTAGGTTTGATACTAATGAGCATGTCAATGGTGAATCCTTATGCTAAGTTGTTCAACACATCGGGCACGGGTTTACCACTATCAATACTAGGACGACTCCCGCAAAGAGCCCGTGGCATAGCCGAACGTGGAGGAATACAAGGACATATACGGCTATCACCACCTACTGCCTACCTCTTCAATCCGTGGGTCTACGAGGCATCTAACAATACTTAACTATTCTAGCACCATGCTACCATATTAAGTAAATACCTTAGGATTTGCGACACAAGCCATCCTAAGGTGATGACTAACCTAAACATCGTTGAACCAATGTTGAGACATAGCATAAGTTATTCATATTGACATGATCATATCATAACTACTTAGACTATAGTGGGGGTTTATAGTATTTATGATGATAGTATAATGACATTAAGGCATGATCATAAAGACTATCTCTGCCACATACATGGAATTCACAATCAAACAAGAAACACTTCATCCAAGTATATGAATATAAGAGGACTAAACATAATATCTTTATTATGCATAAGTCACAAATATAAGAAAAGATACATCAGCCATACCTTTCCCAATTTAGACTTGGGAATAGAGGCTCCTCTCTCTGTAGCCTAACTCCACTAAGGACTAAGAGACTAGTGCATACAGTAGAATGATGCTCAAGCGTTGTGTGTTGAAGTGAGGGGTGAGAGGTCCTATTTATAGCTTGGAGAAGAGTCGGTTCCCACCACCAAAAGCGTGTGAATCAGTCATCAACGACTTCTTCAAGCCGAGAGGAGCCAACACGTGGAAGCTGACCGAGTTTGGAAGAAATACCAGGTCGACCGACTAGGGGGGGTCGGCTGACCTGGTAAGTCTCCTTTACTGATATAGGGTGTACATCCATTGATGGCTTCAGATACTTTTGTTTGTGGGCCATTTGATCCATGTGGTGCCACATGTCAGCGCTTGATTGGCTAGGATGATATTTTATAGGATCCATGCCCTTGTTTCACTTCAATTCTGTATAAAATACCTGCATGCACCAATTTCTCCAAGTTATGTGTGCAGGAAATAGAAAGGTGATGTGTGTAGGAAATGATATTTCCTTCACATAATTGGGTTATATTGACATGTGAAATTGATATATAACAACCATCAATAAACTCCCCCAAGCTTATCTTGTGCTCGTCCCAAGCAAAGTCAAGACTTTAGGTTGATGATCAGGAGTTGCTACAATGTTCTACTTTTCAAAAGTACCATGCGTACAACAAAATACTCTAGATAGTATTGCAAAAATTCGTATGGTACTTCACCCATCTTAAGTCCTTATGGGGCTTATGCCATTTCCTATTCATGGGTGGTTGAAAGATAGAACAGCAAATGGAGCACACATACCCTAGAGATCAAGTTCCACTCAAATTCCGGAGAGTTCAATTTAGATTATAAGTACCGCAATTTGATTATCTCAATCTCTCCTTTATGTGTAGTGGAAATATGTCCTCACCAAGGAATTTTGCCAAAATTCATCCTACCACTAAATAAGGCTTGTATGTGGAGCTTGGTGGGGAATATAGTAGGCATATTTGCAACACATGATATTGCTAAGTCAAGAAAGCAAGACTTAGGAGAAATCATTTCAAAACTATTTGATTCAAGACTTGTGCATGTGTGATGGAGTGGAAGTGGATGTGGATTTTTGAGATGACTCCTTTTTGTGTGGACTCTCTTATTTTGCAGGGATGAAACATGGCTACTTTTCTTTCTATATTTTTTTCTTATGCTTTTGATGTAAGCATATTTTTTTTGTCTTTTTTGTAGCCATGTATTCTACTTCCTTTTTATGCAATAAATTTGGAGAGAGTACTCAAACAAGAAGGGTATCGAGTGTTGATGGCTGTTATATACCAATTTCACCTATCAGTATGACTCAATTATGTGAAGGAATTGTCATTTCTTGCACACATCACCTTTCTATTTAACATATTTCCACTTGGCCATGGAGAATTTGTGTATGCAGACATTTTATGAAGGAATTGAGTAAAGAGGAGGAGCAATCCTATAAAATACCATCCCAGCCAACCAAGTGTCGACATCTGACACCACATGGATCAAACGGCGCACAAACAAAAGTATCCGAGGCCATCCAACGGTGTACACCAAATATCAAAGAGGGGGGCCCACCTCACAGAGAACTGGAGAAAGCACAACTCCAATGAAGCTCTGACCAGGTTGGCCGACATCCCTAGTCGGCTGACTTGGTATTTGTGCCAAATTCGGTCAACCGCCACGTGTTGGCTCCTCCCGGCTTGAAGAAGTCAGTGGTGACTGATTCGTGCACTTTTGGTGGCGGGAACCAACCCTTCTCCAAGCTATAAAAAGGATACCTCACCCCTCACTTCAACACACACCACTTGAGTATTCATTCCATTGTATCCACTATTCTCCATAGGTTTAGAGGAGTTTATGCTATAGAGTGGAGAGCCTCTAGTCCCTAGTCAAAGTAGAGAGGAGTAGATGGAGTCTCTTCCTGAAACCTAATTGGGAAAGGTATGACTCTCATATTCCTATTTGTATTTGTGACTTTGCTCTTAATAAAGATGTTATCTTTTGTCTTCTATTGTTCATATACTTGGATGAAGCGTTTCTTGTTTGATTGTGGATTTATATATGTGGTAGAATTAGTAATTATGATTATGCTATACCATTATTATTAAATAATCATAAGCACTACAAACCCCCACTATTGTATAATTAGCTATGACATGATTATGTTAATATGAATCACTTATGCTTTGTATCAACCTTGGTTCAATGATGATTTAGTTCATTGCCTTAGGATAGCTTGCGCCTAGGCTCTTAAGGTAATTACTTATTATGCTAGAATGGTGCTAGGATATGTAAGTAGTGTTGGATGTCTCGTAGACCCACGAATTGAAGAGGTAGGCAGTAGGTGATGACAGCCCTATACATCCTTTGTAATCCTCCATGTTTGGCTATGCCATAGGCTCTTGGCGAAAGTCCTTCTAGTGTTGCTAGGGGTAAACCCGTGCCTGATGTGTTGATCAACTTAGCATGAGAATTCATAATTGATATGATCATTAGTAACTAAGTTAGGCTATGTATATGTATATTAAAAGCACAGTAGGAATATCTACCTAACTCTTAGCCTAGTCCCTCTTTACCTCATTTACCCCCCATAGGATAGAATGCTCTTGTGTGTGTCACACTACCTCCAAATTATTATTTACCCATCATTGCTAGAACTCTACGTAGACCAACCTATCCCTTCCATTTGACGATTGTTTTGCTTCCACCTAGACTTCTTTTGGGAAAATATAAATGACACCCTTGGAAATACTCTTTAAGGGGAAATGCTACATCGATAGCTTCCATGTGCTTGCGGATTTCTATCTGTGATGTTAGTAGCCGTCAATAAGCATTTCTAGTGCCGTTGCCGAAGATGATTTGTTGGTGTTTCTTAAGAAATGACATGAAGCATTTCTGACGCCGTTGCCGGGGAAGGCAGCCAAGGCATTTCATGATTGAGTGAATATGATAGGACTCTGAGTAGGTTTTAGTAGGATAACACTTCTTGTTTTCGCATTTTATGTGAAAACAAGGCAGTGTATGTCTGGTTTATGCTTGTCGAAAAACTTCGTTGAAGATCCCGAATCCCTTTTGAGAGACCGACCTCATGTCGTTACTCCTCAGAAGCTTCGCACGGTGAAGCAAGCCAGCGCATCTGCACCAACAACCAAAATGCAAATGGCCCAGAAGACCCTTCGTGAGTTTTCGGCTCCCTCTGCTAACAATGTGCCTGTTAGGCCCATTGTTAACATGGGAGACATAAACTTTGAAATCAAGACTGGTCTGATCACTATGGTGCAAGCCAACCCATTTTGTGGGACGACTAACGAGGATGCAAGTGCTCACCTGCAATAGTTCCTCGAGATCTGCAACACTTTTAAGATTAAGGGCATATCTCCTGATGTTGTCTGTCTTAGGCTATTTCCATTCTCTCTTCTTGGGAGAGTGAAACAATGGTTCTACGCGAACTGAAGTGTTGTAGACACTTGGGAGAAGTGTTCTACGGCATTCCTCGCGAAGTTTTTCCCGTTGGGCAAGACTAATGCCCTACGTGGAAGAATTTCCAATTTCTAGTAAGACGCTAAGGAGTCTATTCCTAAGGCTTGGGAAAGGCTGCAGGAGTATATCCTAGACTGTCCCCACCATGGGATGGATGATTGGCTCATTATCCAAAACTTCTACAATGGGCAGATCTCTTCCGCCCGTGACCATGTTGATGTTGCTGCTGGAGGAGCCTTCTTCTCAATGACAGTACCCAAAGGCAAAGATTTGATTGAGAAGATGGTATCAAACATGGGTTGGAGTGACGAGCATCTCCATACCCGTCAGCAAGGCATGCATACCTTGAAGGAGTTGGACATGATCACTGCCAAATCGGACCTCTTTATGAAGAAGATATATGGACAAGACAATGGTGAGGTATGTGGTAATGCCTATGCCCTAAAATCTCACATCAAATGTGAAGTATGTGGCAACATGGGCCATTTGGGCAATGACTGCTCAAAAACCCGTGAGGATGCCTTATACGTAGCCAATAATGGAAACAACAATGGCCATAGTCCAGGAGGTCAAGGGTGGGGCCAACCACGCCCATTCTTTCAAGGACGGTATAACAATTATAGCAATAATGGAAATCAACCCAACTTAAGAGAGCTTGCCAGTAGCCAGCTAAAGATCAATGATGTTCTATCCAAGAAGCTGTCGGCTAATGATAAGACCCTAGAAATCATCAATTCCAAGATTGAGGGACTATCCTTAGCTTTCAAGAATCAACTAAGCTTCAACAAGATATTGGAGACTCAGTTGGCTCAACTAGCAGCTGCTATTCCACCAATGGAGAATGGCAAGATGGCAGGATAGCCCGAACCTTATGTGGAAAGTGCCAATATAGTTTCTCTACAAGGAGACAACTGGAAGAAGGATTTTGGATATCCTACAATATCATACTCAATTGGGGCTCACTACTTTGACAAGGCCCTTTGTGACCTTGGAGCAAGGTGAGTGATGCCCAAGGTGGTCTTCAACCAACTCAACTACACGGAGCTTACTCCAACACCAATGCAACTCCAACTGGTTGATTCTTCAGTTCGTTATCTGGCGGGTGTTGCTGAAGATGTTCTACTAAAAATCCGGAATCGCTTCATACCCATGTATTTCGTGGTGCTCGACATGGATGTCGAGAATGATACGCCGCTCATTCTTGGGCACCCATTCCTTAGCATCGTGAAGGCTCACATAGATATGGGAGACGGAGAAATCCACTTGCATATGAACGGCAAGGAGGAGAAGTTTAACTTTCGCGCAAAGCTGAAGCAATGCTCCATGATTCGTATCAAGTACTGGCTGAATGTTAAACACATTCAAGATGTCGAAGTCACACCTCCAAAGGTAGAACAACTCATAGCATTCATGAGACAATTGATTTATACGGAGAACCCATCTTACTGTCCCCGTCGACACCCCAAGAAGACATAAAAGTCCGGGCCTCCTCAAAGGCCCAAGTCCACCAAGCCGGCAAAGAAGGAATGGCGGAAGAAGCAAGACAAGCCGTCCAAGCCCATCCCTTCGGGCCCGAATGTCAGGAAATGAAGAAGAAGGAATATCCATCTCATCAGACAGGGGTGAGACCTAGCCAATAGGTTAAATTGGTAGTTACCCTTTCTTCGATTTTTCCTTTCTCTTCATTTGGTTTTTCCCCATTTAGTTCGACTTTTACCCACCGCATATTTGGTTTTCCTTAGCAAGTTGAGAATCTTATATTCTCAACTATCATTTTATTTCTTTATTTTTTACAAAAAGAAAATTGTTGGGCTTTGAAAAAAGAGTTTTAGTTCAAAAAATAATTTTTCTGAGATGCAAAAGGGGTAATTCACCAACGTGCTAATCTCATAGCCGTTGGGGAGCCACCTGCGAAAAGGGGGAACAAGGGGGACCAAATTGTAGTGCAGCCGACCCCCTATTCGACTGACATGGGGAAAGAGCCATTTTGGCTCTCTCTCTCTCCTCCAACGGCTACATTTTGATTCCCTTGTGACCGTTGGGGAGTGTACACTATAAATGGTGACCGTGTAGAGCACTCCTCTTCACACTTCACCTCATTTCACACCTCCCCACAGTCACCCTTGCTCAAATTGTTTTTCTTGCTCTTCATTGAAGTACTCTTGCTCAAAATCCAACCCAAAAAAATTTGCTTTTGTTTGCATTCGCAATTTGCTCTCAAGTTCTTCAATGAGAAATTCGTCGGGGGTTTTGCTTTCACTAACATCACCTCTTCCGAGTTTTTTCCTTGTTGTGTTCTTGTTTGTTGTGCCCATGAAAGGAATGAAGAGGTTGTTTGGAAACAGGAAGGGGGCTTCAAGCTCAACTCATGGAGGAGACTCAAGTGCATGTCCTACCTCTGTTGCTACACCAAGTCCACGGAGGAGGAGTGTATGTGAGGACACTCGCAAGGGTGAGAGGCGCAACCCGCATAAACTTCTCCGCAATGACGACCTTGACATACAAAGTGAAGTTGAAGATCAAGCATGCAAACTCTTTCAAGATCGTGAGTTCTCTCATACCAAGGCTTACGATCCGAATTTGATCTCCATGATAGGTATGGATTCCAAATTCTTTTCCATTTGGCGTGCACTAGGATGGGAACATTTTTCTCACATAGAGGAGAGAGGTTCACACCTTCTCTCCATACAACTCTTTTGCACACTTAAAATAGGATTTGATGGTATCACTTTTATATTATTTCATAAAGAATACAACATCCTATGGAAAGAATTATGTGAAATCCTAGGCTTCTATAAATGTTGTTTGCTAGATTTAGACACTTTGCCTAAGTTTGACAAACAAAGTTTTTGCCAAGAATTAACTAGGGAGATCAAATGTAGTGCACCTAGGGTAGGAGCACTAGAATATTCTTCATTTGAGTATATTGAAAATGAAAGAGAATTAATTAATCAAGATTATTTAGTGCAAGAACATACCCTTAAGCATGATCAAGATAACTCTTTGATATTTTATTATTCCGACTTTATCAATGAAATTCAGTTACCTAACCTGGATTATCATTCGTACAAATGCTGGAGGCTAACCATTGACCTTTTTCCCATCGAGAAAGCCTAAAGAAGTAATGTCTATGGCAAGGTAACCAGAAGCCGCACAATGAGTGTGGACATGCCCCCAATGACCTCTACGGTCCATGAGTACGATGAGGAAGAGGACCCAACGGGTGGTGCACCCGGATGGACTCAACCTCCATCGTATGAGACTGAGAGTCCGTCTTCGCATGGATGGCCAAAACTACGAGGGAGCCACCCCGATCCACTTCAAGCTCTACCGGCTTGCCTCCAACGTCCATGAGAGGACGTCGTTCCTTTTCGGCTAGAAGTCATCTTGACTATAGCCAAGAAATGACGGACCTCTCTAGACGTATGGAAGAGCTTGAAGTGATAACGGGTGACATCTACAACACTCTCCAAGGGCATGTCCAAGGTACCCAAAACTGGCAACAACACATGGACGCTCAATTCACCACCATCAAATCCACGCTACAACATAAACAAGCTGATCTTGCAGCATACTTCCGTCATCAAGGGTTCAACCCTTACCCTGTAGGTGAGTGAAGAACAACTTGGGGGAGGACCCCTACTTGTGGTAAATTGTATTCAAACCCCTTGCATATTTATTTTCCATTTACCTATCATCCACTTGCATATAAAAATACATACATACATACATACATACATACATACATACATACATACATACATACATACATACATACATACATACATACATACATACATACATACATACATACATACATACATACATACATACATACATACATACATACATACATACATACATACATACATACATACATACATACATACATACATACATACATACATACATACATACATACATACATACATACATACATACATACATACATACATACTACATACATACATACATACATACATACATACATACATAAATACATACATACATACATACTACATACTACATACATACATACATACATACATACATACATACATACATACATACATACATACATACATACATACATACATACATACATACATACATACATACATACATACATACATACATACATACATACATACATACATACATACATACATACATACATACATACATACATACATACATACATACATACGTACATACATACATACATACATACATATATATATATATATATATATATATATATATATATATTATTTAGAGTAGATTTGTTTTCAAATAAAATAAAAGATGTGCGGTGAGAATGATGTGGAATCATAGATGAAATGATGAATAGTTGCTCTGTTTTAGTTTTCCTAAGTCCCTAGTTTACAACTTACTACTCTCCAACATATTGCTCTCGTTGGCTAATATTACTTTTGCCTTGATTTGGAAATTGTGGGTAGCAAAAGCTTAATCCATTCTAATTTGTTGTGAGATATGATATAATGATAGGGCTGCTATTCCTAGTTCAAAAGTGAAACTTAGATTCCCCGGAGAAATTCTAAAAAGATTTAAGTTACTCTCATTTGATTGGAAATACCTACCAAAGCCATATGATACATTACATTGATAGACCTTATGCATATGCTATTTGTCTTCACATTGAGCTTTGTCAAACTAGTATAGACCTATGTGAGATTTCTTTCATTACTTTTTTAATTCAAGACTTCACTTGCACAAGCTATACTTTTATACTAGAAGTAAGCAAATTCCCATCATACCACCATTCCACAATAAAAAGAGAAACACCGTACAATTCATGCTTAGTACTCTCTCCAAATTTCTTTCATAAAAAGGGAGTAGAAAACATGGCTACAAGAAAAAGAAAATGCATGCTTACATCAAAAGCATGAGAAAAAATTAAAGTAGCCATGTGTTCATCCCTGCAGAATAAGAGAGTCCACTCAAAAAGAAGTCATCTCTAATATCCACATCCACTTCCATTTCATCACACATGCACAAGTCTTGAATCAAATAGTGTTGAATTGATTTCTCTTAAGGCTCGCTTTTTTGACTTAGCAATATTATGTGTTGCGAATATGCCTACTATATTCCCTACCAAGCTCCACATACAAGCCTTATTTAGTGGTAGGATGAATTTAGGCAAAATGCCTTAGTGAGGACATATTTCCACTACACATAAAGGAGAGACCGAGAAAATCAAATTGAGGTACTTAAAATCTAAATTGAACTCTCCGGAATTTGAGTGGAACTTGATTTCTAGGGTATGTGCGCTCCATTTGTTGTTCTATCTTTCAACCACCCATGAATAGGAGATGGCATATGCTCCATAATCACTTAAGATGGGTGAAGTACCTTGCCAATTTTTGCAATACTAGGTAGAGTATTTTGTTGTGCACATGGCACTTTTGAAAAATAGAGCATTGTAGCAACTCCTGATCATCAATCTAAAGTATTGACTTTGCTCGAGACGAGCAAAAGATAAGCTTGGGTGAGTTTGTTGATGGCTGTTATATACAAATTTCACCCGTCAATATAACTCAATTATGTGAAGGAATTGTCATTTCCTGCACAAATCACCTTTATATTTAACCTATTTTCACTTGTCCTTGGAGAATTTGTGTATGCTGGCATTTTATGCAGGAATTAAGGTAAAGAGGAGGAGCAATGCTATAAAATACCATCCCACCCAATCAAGCATCGACATGGGGCACCACATGGATCAAATGGCCCACAAACAAAAGTATCCGAGGCCATCCAATGGTGTACACCAAATATCAAAGAGGGGGACCCACTTGGCAAAGACCTGGAGAAAGCACAGCTCCAACGGAGCTCTGACCATGTCGGCCAATCTCCCTAGTCGGCCGACCTGGTATTCGGGCCAAATTCTGTCAACCGCCACGTGTTGGCTCCTTCTGGCTTGAAGAAGTTAGTGGTCACTGATTCGCACGCTGCTGGTGGCGAGAACCGACCCTTCTTCAAACTATAAATAGGACCCCTCACCTGAACACACACCACTTGAGTATTCATTCCATTGTATCCACTATTCTCCATAGGTTTCGAGGAGTTTAGGTTATAGAGAGGAGACCCTCTAGTCCATAGTCCAAGTAGAGAGGAGTAGAAGGAGTCTCTTCCCATTTCTTAATTGGGAAAGATATGGCTCTCATATTCCTCTTTGTATTTCTGACTTTGCTCTTAATGAAGATGTTATCTTTAGTCTTCTATTGTTCATATACTTGGATTAAACATTTCTTGTTTGATTGTGGATTCTATATATGTGGTAGGAGTACCAATTATGATTATGCTATACCATTCTCATTATATGATCATAAGCACTACAAACTTCCACTATAGTCTAATTAGCTATGACATAATTATGTTAATATGAGTCATTAAAGCTATGTATCAACATTGGTTCAATGATGATTTAATTCATTGCCTTAGGATGGCTTGTGTCTAGGCTTTTAAGGTAATTACTTATTATGCTAGCATGGTGCTAGGATAGATAAGTAGCGTTGGATGTCTCGTAGACTAACAGATTGAAGAGGTAGGCAGTAGGTGATGACAGCCCAATATGTTCTTTGTAATCCTCCACATTTGGTTATGCTACAGGCTCTTGGCGAGAGTCGTCCTAGTATTGCTAGGGTTAAACCCGTGTTTGATGTGTTGATCAACTTAGGATGAGAATTCATAATTGGTATGATCATTAATAACTAACTTAGGCTATATATATATATATATATATATATATATATATATATATATATATTAGAAGCACAGTAAGAGTATGTACCTAACTCTTATCCTAGTCCCTCTTTACCTCATTTACCCCCCTTAGGATTGAATGCTCTTGTGTGTGTCACACAACCTCTAAATTATCATTCACCCATCCTTGCTAGAACCCTACCTAGACCAACCTATCACTACAGGAAAACATAATTTTTTCGTTGGTCAACAAAATTTTTGTGGGCACCCACTCAATTAAGTGTATTTTCGTCGGTCTTTTTCAGCCTACGACAAAATAATTTATTTTCGTAAGTTTCACCAAAAAGCACACGACAATAAAGTACTTTCGGTGGCTTACTAAAAAACCGACGAAACAAACTTTTTTTCGTCGGTTTTTACACAGGCATATGAAACTACGGGATAGTTTTTCATCGGTCTGTAAGACCCTCACGAAAATAATGTAATTTCGTCGGTTCCTTGGGTTGCCCCACGAAAATAGGTCAATAATTTCTGGCGGTTTACAAAAGGCACACGAAAATAAACTAATTTCATCGGTTCGCTTAATAAACCCACGAAACTGTCTAGGTTAACAATTTTTCCAGCCTCCCGCCCGGCCGTCCCGCCACACTCACGCGGGCCACATCCTTTCCAGCCCCGTCCCTCCCCGTACGCCGCCTCCCCTCCCCATACGCCACCGCCCCATCCCATCGGCCGCCGCACCACCGTCCCGCCCCTCCGGCCGCCGTGTCGCGCCCCTATCATGGTCCTGTAGCCGCCGCGCCACGCACCGCCCTCGTCCCGCTCCTCCAGCCGCTGCCCCTGTCCCGTCGTCCCGCCCCTCCGGCTGCGGTGCTGCGGCCCTGTCCCGCACGCTCCCCCGGTCGCCGCGCCACGCCCCTGAGGCCACCAAGCCGCCGACCTGCCCCTGAGGCCGCCACGCCGCCGACCCGCCCCTGAGGCTGCCGCGCCGTGCCACCGTCGAGGGATTAAGGTATCCTCCACCTCCGCTTCTTAATCTCGTTCGGTTATTTGTTAATCCTTCCCTGGATTTGCTCCTTAATACGAATCTTGTGTGCCCAGCTCAAGTTTTGCTCATTTTTTTGCTAGCTTTCATGTATGTCCTTGTTTAGGTAGATTAGAAGATGGAATCGCTCCTGAAAAGTTCATGTGCAGTTGTGCTAAAAGAGTTTTTTATGTAGCTGGTTTGATTAGATAGGCTTATGTGCAGATGTGTTGGTCTGTACAGATGTGCTCATGTGCAGATGTGCTAATAGAGTTCATGCATTAGCTCATGTGCAGATGTGCAGTTGATTCCAGCTATTTCAGTGTGGAAATTAACGGTTTCAGCATGGAGAATTAGAGATTACCATGAACAAATTGTTTTCTCCATTGCCACTTAAGACTCATAAACATGCATATTTCTTTATTTTTCTGTTCTTTCACTGTATAGTCTGGATGATGGGTGATGATAGACGATGGATGTATGATGGTTGGCGGAAGAATGCAGCGCCTTCAAACCATCAATACTAAGGCCTTTATCAGTCATGCATTCTCTTTATCGACAAACCGTTTTGTAAAATGTCCATGCAGAAAGTGTCGTAACTATTTTTGCAAGGAGAAGTTTGAAATGGAACGAGATCTTTGTAGATTTGGGTTTATGACAGGTTATGAAACATGGTATGAGCATGGTGAGTTATACCAGAGCAATATTGCTATTGATGAGAGAGATGGTGAAGACGAGGACAGAATGGAAGACATGGTTGAAGGACTAGGTCCTGGTTGTGGTGTAGATGAACCTTAGGAAAATTGGCCTCCTGAAGTTGAGGAGTTCTATAGAATTCTCTCAGCATCTTATGAAGTGTTACATGAGCACACGAAAGTGTCTGTCCTTGCCGCCGTGACTCGACTGATGTCCATAAAGTCAAAGTATAGTTTCTCGAACAAGTGCTACGATTATCTGATCAACTTCATCTCAGACATTCTTCCGGTAAATCATAAGTTGCCGAAAGATATGTACAAATCCAAGAAAATATTGGCAGGGCTTGGTATGAAGTATGAAAAGATTGATTGTTGTGTTAACAACTGTATGCTTTTCTGGAAGGAGAATGCAAATGCGACACATTGCTCGGTTTGTGAATAATCTTGATATATTGAGGTTACAGACGAGGATGGTGAATTAGTGAAGACAAAAGTGGCAGTGAAACAACTTCGCTATATGCCTCTTGCACCTAGGCTGAAACAGTTGTTTCTTTCTAAATCAACTGCGAGGCACATGCGGTGGCATAAAGATGGTGTGCGTGAAACAAAAGGAGTAATGGCACACCCATCTGATGCTGAGGCTTGGAAGGCACTTGACTCTTTTGATGAAGATTTTGCAAAAGATGCGAGAAATGCCCGCCTTGGTTTAGCTACAGATGGTTTCACACCGTTCAATACATGTGCCGCCTCATACTCATGTTGGTCAGTCTTTGCTATTCCATACAATCTTCCACCCGCCATGTGTACGAAATATGAATACATTTTCTTGTCTCTAATCATTCCTGGTCGCAAACATCCTGGAAAACATTTAGGAGTGTTTATTCAACCGTTGATTGAGGAACTGAAAGAATTGTGGACTGGAGTCGAAGCATATGATAGCTACACAAAACAGAACTTCAACTTGCGAGTAGCGTATTTGTGGTCGGTACATGATTTTCCTGCATACGGGGTATGCTCTAGATGGAGCAAACACAACAAACTTTGTTGTTCAATTTGTGGTTCATACTCTGATTGTTTTAGACTTAATCATGGGGGCAAAGTGTGTTTTTTCGATTGCCACCGACGTTTTCTTCCAGGAAATCACCCTTTCAGGAAGCAAGCCAATGCATTTCAGAAGGATAGTATTATAACAAAGGGTCTGCCGAAACGTTTGGCTAGTGCTAAAATTGCAGAATAGCTTAGTCAACTTGTCCCTACAAATGATGGGTTTGTCGGTTTTGGTCAAGAGCATAACTAGACTCATATATGTGGTTTATGGGACCTCCCTTATACTAAGTCATTGTTACTACTGCACAACATCGATGTAATGCACCAGGAACGTAATATAGCCAAAAGTATCATTAGCACATATTTCAATCTCAAGAAGACCAAAGATAATCTAAAAGCTCGAAAAGATCTTGCAGAGATTTGTAACCGTCCGAGCCTAAAACTCGCACAAGATGGTGTTGGAATACAGAGAATGCCATGTGCTCCATTTTGTCTAAAATTTAAAGAACAAAAAGAAGTGCTGAATTGGTTTCAACAACTAAAGTTTCCTGACAGTTACTGTGCTGGGTTCAGATGATGGGGAAATTGGAGAAAGATATACCTTTGCTCATATGTAAAATGGAGAAGTTATTTCTGCCAGAATTTATGAATGTAATGCAACATCTTCTTGTGCATTTGCCTTACGAAGCTATGGTTTGTGGCCCCATGCAATATTAGTGGATGTATCACATTGAAAGGACGCTGAAAAAACTTAGAGCAATGGTTTTGAATAAAGCAAGAGTAGAAGGATGTATTGCAGAAGCATTTGCTCTGAAAGAGGTAGCATACTTCTCAAGTACATTCTTTGCTGAGGAACATAATGTCTATGCTCCTACAACAAGGTACCACGTAGATGAAGAAAGTCCTTATGGTAATCTGAGTATTTTTGGGTGGAAGGGAAAAGCAGTGGGTGGCAGCAATAGGCATGTGGTTTCAGAAGAAGAACGGAATTCATGTATGTTATACATGTATACAAACATTGAAGAGATGGAACAATATTTTGTGTAAGTCTCTAATTACCGCAAGGCAACACCTCATTCTTTTTATCAATTTTCATAAGACACGCTCTAATGTACCCATATTTTTCATTGTGTAGCAAGTTCGACAAACAACATTGGAAGTCCACGCATCAACCAACAAGCAATCAATTAGATAGAATGCATCGCGATAGCTTGCATGGCGGGCCTAACTTCGTCAATTGGTTTTATAAGCATGTAACATTCTATTCTTACATGTTACTTTAATCTTTGTGAAGTTAATATAATCAGTATAACTAATATTTTCTTAAATTGCTAGTGCATGGTTGATGCTAACGTTCATGAAGACCTAAGACAACTTTCTCAAGGAACCATAACAGCAAAGAGCTTTTGTCGTTCCGATATAAATGGAAACCGATATTGTTCGACCCAATTTGAAGCAAAACATCCCCTTGCAGCTACAACAAATAGTGGGGTTGTAACTAGAGCATGTGATGCAGAAGGCCAACAAACTAACTACTATGGGATTATTCAAAACATTGTGGAGTTCAAATTTAGTGGTTCCAAAGATCTTAGAGTTACTTTCTTCCGTTACGACTGGTTTGATAGTAACAGAGGAACACGAGAAGATGAATTTGGCATCGTTGAAGTGAAACATGAAGAAATACATCGTGGAAGCGATAATTATGTCCTTGCTCACTAAGTTGAGCTGGTCTACTATCTATCGTATCCTTGTCCAAAGCTAAATGCTTGGTGGGTCGTGTACAAAGTTAATCCACGGGAACGATTATATGCACCGGATGATGCTGGTTATCGAGATGAACAAGGATAAGTGTACCGAAGATGATGTCCTGCCATATTTTAATATTGATGATGGTTTAGGTCTCGATACATTAGTTGGTGATATTGAAGATAATGAAGCGGAAGAGGTAGTAAGTGTTAAAAGAAAGCAACGAAGCACTAAAAAAGTTGGACAAAAGAAGAAAGTTTGTTGGCGACACGTTATTGAAGAAACATCAGATCATGATGAATTTTAATTCTGTAATTAATTTATATTGCATTTTTATTTCATTTTATTACTTTTTGTTGTATCATTATGTATTTATTTTTGACCTGTTTTTCTTCTCAACAGGATGCCATGTCGTGTGAAGAGTATCGCTAAGGGGCTTTTTGGCGCCTCAAGCAAGTCTGGGAGCCAGTTTGCCGGCTCTTCTCATAGTCAGCAGTTTGTTTTTCAGGGTTGTGCTCCCAATATTAGCCGGCGAGAAGCACTTAGTAGATGCATGAGCTAAGCTCATGAACAGGTATGTCTTTGTAATTTTAATATATGTAACTATATTATGATGTGAAACTTAATTATTTTAATTTCAGGTGGAGGAGGAGATTCAGGAGGAGCGTTAGGAAAATCAAGAGGGGAGTGTTTCTGTGGGGCAGCAACAACAACAAGAAGAAACACAACAACGGGAAGAAGCACAACAAGAGGAAGAAGCTGGGGAGGAGGAGGGAGGGGAGGAGGAGGAGGGAGATGGGGATGACACAGATACGGGAGACTTGGGACCTTCGTTCAGGTATCGGGCTACAAACTCTCTCCCACTAGCTTTGCCACCAGAGCAGAGATGGAGGATCACTCCTGTCGGTGACTGGTTAGTAAATGTATTGTTAATAATTCAATTGGAGTTCAAATTCAAAAAGTTAATAAATATAATATATTGTTAAAAATGACTTACAAGCAATGGGATGACTTGGATTGGAATGGCCAAAAACACCGTAGGCAACCTAATGCTGTGTTAGGTGCCATATGTCGTCACCATTATCCATGTCTTGTCACAATAAGAGGAGAAAAGAAACCTACTCTAAATTGGGAGCACTACAAGATTGCTCCACATCCTGTGCGTGAAAATGTGGCAGGAGTTGTCTGGCACGACTTCTGGGTATGATTTTTCTAGATTGCATCTTGTTTATCTTGATAATATTGTTTCTAATAGATGTAATGTTATTTTTGTAGGAACGATATCGCTTGCCTAAAAATCAAGACGCCGTCCTAAACGCACGAGCACGCAAAGTTTTTCATGCAGCAACGCGCAAAGTGGTGAATGACATGATGTACAATGCGAGAATCACGGCTGTGTGCTTGTACTACAAGGAGAAGCTTGGACAGATGATGAAGAAAAGTATGGGGGCTTCAAAAATACACCTAGAGGCAGATCAGTACCATCAGGTAACAATTCTTTGGATGGTTAAGTGCCCTGATTCTTATAATGCTTTATGTGCTTACTGGGCGTCGAGGGAGTATCAAAAGAAATCTACCTCAAAGAGGCGAAATCGTGAGGTTGGTGATAATGTTCTCCATCACTACAGTGAAGATGGTCATATTCGTCTTGCAAAACGAATGGTGAGTTAGTACATGTAGAATTTGTTCATATTATATGTGTTTTTGTGCATTCATGTTTCTATTATCTCTATAGGCTGCTCAAAGTGGCGAAGAACCTTCTTTCGTAGATGCTTACATAAGAGTGCATAGGGGCACAACCGACGATCAACTGTGCACTCCGGCAGCGACTCAGATCTTGGTGTGTCATACTAGTCAGATATGTTGTATAGTTTAGTACATGTACTTGATTAAGTAATTAAATTGTTGTATATTTGACAATTGATTTTTGATGTAGGCGAAATATGCTAAAGAGGTTGTCCAACATCACGAAGATGGTTATGATTGGAGAAAGGAGGATGTCGACGTCGTGGCTTTGTACAACTTCGGTGGAGGAAAGCCTCATGGGAGGTGAAATTGTCCCTCTCATATAACTTTTTTTCTCATACTTCATTAGTTTTCAACTGTCAACTTACAATTATGAAATATCACTTCTGTAGGTATTCGATGTTTAATGGTATATTGAATACCGATGAGGTACTATCGCAGCCACGATCAACACAGAGCGGAGAGGGTTCATCTCGACGTACACGCAGAGATGAATCCACGTTGCATCAAGTGCAGGCGTGCACGAGACAAAATGCAGAGAGCATGAATGACTACTTCTCAGGCATGACAACATGGCATCAACAGCTGCAGGTACATGTTCAAGTGTTCATGTGAACGATTTAGAGAATAGTCAGGCTAAACAATTTGGAAATATTTTCGGGATATCTTTCTCAACTTGGACTGCCTGTCACTGCTATGCCAGCGCCACCACCGCCTCCACAACTGCATATGTCTCCTCTGATGCAAATGCCTCCACCACCTCGTCCCATTGGAACACAGGTTATATAATACATGTTATGATCTTTTTCATTTTTTGTAAAACGTTAGTATAATTATAAGACGTATGATTTTGTATTGTTAGGAATCATCGTCAAGAGCAAAAAATATTCACACACCGTCTCCAAGAGGAGAGAGTGGAGGAGGCGGCTCCGTCGATCACTTGTTGGCTGCCGGTGGTAGCAGCTAGCACAATGTAAGTGCCAAACATTTCTGTCCAACTATTTCAACTCGTCCAAATAAAATTTACCAACCTTTCAACAAGTTACTTGAAACTGAGAGTAATAGCTTACTTGAACCTGATTACTTGAAACTGAGAGTTTCATATTTTTCTATTAAAGGATGTGGTCACAATAATTTCCTAAGTCCATAGACATATACTAATTAACAGGAAAACCCTAGGGCATTAGCACACTGCTAAGTATGTTTTCCATACAGGGCTGGTTATAATTAGCCTAAAAAATTGTTTTCCGCAATTTTAGAATCTTCCTACAAGAATTTATGAATTTTACAAGTTCATACAGATTTCTGAAAATGTCACTGTAAAGTTCATACAGATTTTAGAATTGTTTTCTGTAAGCCTCATGGGTGACAATAAGCTATACGCTATATGCTTATTTTGTTCATACAATATGCTATATGCTTATCTTGGGAACAAGATTATTTTGAATACAGATTTTAGAATTGTTCATACAATAAGCTATATGCTTATTTTGTGACTAAGTAGGATCGTGTACTTGTAGAAACAAGCTTCATTAGCATGGCTCTACATCTCTAAGTATGCATCTGTGCGTGTGCCACCTTTTCTTGACTCTTAGGATATGAAAGGGCAAACGATACTACTTTGTATTCATAACATAATCAGTCATCTCCAGTGAAAACCTCCTGTTCTATGAATAAAAATGTAATATGGTTAGATGGTTGTAAACTGATGTTTATTTTCTGTAACAGGTGGATGAACTTGGATTTTGATGGACAGACTTGCAAGGGCTGCAGAACTGTTTTATCAAAAATGTAATGTGGATGTGAACGTATTTGAATCATCGTAGATTTGAATTATGTAATGTGGACAAATTTGAACCAATATGGACGTGAACTATGCAATGTGGTCAAATTTGATTCAATATGGACATGAACTATGCAATGTGAACTAGTTCGTGAATGATAATGACTTGATCGTATTTATGGAACAAATGGATGTCAGTTTGCTTGTATGAAATTGTGTATTTACCGGTTGTGAATGAATGAATAAACTGTATATTTGTGCACTGATTTTGGCTGTATACCTGGCTGTATGCAGGCTGATTTTGGCACTGCTGAACCGTTTATTTTTGTGGGTAATGGCAGGCCGACGAAAATATGACCAAAATATTTTCGTGTGCCCTTTAAAAACCGATGAAAATATGACCACATTATTTTTGTGTGTAGGCTGTAAACCGACGAAAATATGACCATATTATTTTCGTGTGTAGGTTGTAAACCGACGAAAATATGACCAAGGTATTTTCGTGGGTTCGTAGTAAGCCCACGAGAATACAGGTTTCGTCGGCTTCTAAAAATGGCCAACGAAAATATGTGCAATTTCGTAGGTCCCGTCTGGCTGACGAAAATGTGTGTAATTTCGTGGGTGTCCGATAGAAATAAAAGTAATTTCGACATCGTACCTTCGGCGGTTCAGTACCCACGAAAATACGGCTCTGACCCACGAAAATATTTATTTTCGTCGGTTTTATATGTATTTTCGTGGGTTATAGGACGACAAAAATATTTCTGATTCCTGTAGTGTATCCCCTCCATTTGATGATAGTTTTTCTTCCACCTAGCCTTCCTTTGAGAAAATATAAATGACACACTTGGGAACACTCTTTAAGGGGAAATGCTACATCTATAGCTTTTCGTGCGCTTGTGGATTTATATCTGTGACGTTAGTTGCTGTCGGAGTGTGATTCCGGCAATTCTCCCGGTACTACTATTGGCAGCCCGCGGAGTTTGTAGTTCGGTTGTGGGCGCGCAGAGATTCAGAACAAGATGGCAATTTGACAGGAGGATTTACGTGGTTCGGGCCGCCTGAGCGTAATACCCTATTCCACAGGTGTGTGTTGTTGTTGTATTGAGCGTCTGAGCGCTTGAGTGTGAATGACTAGAGTCACTCGTCTCAGCGTGCGTGGACATGTCTCTCCGTCTGTTCCCGTGTATCGCTCGGCCAATCCTTTTATAGTACAAGGACTGGTCGTTATATCGTTAGCCTGGCCCGACATGTGGCTCTGGTGGTTACTGATGTTTAATACACAATTAATGAGCTTAATTACCCTTAATAGCATGGTAACGTGCCTTGACAGTGACGTTACTGGTATTAAGGGACCTCTGATCGTGTGCCATTAAGATAGCATTAATGGCACTTAATCGAGTCTTGAGGTCTTTAATGTTCCTTGAAGGTCCGAGCCATTGGAAGTCTACCATTGTGCCTGTTGAGGTTGAAGGTCCGGCGGTTGGACACGTGGCAGCTCCGGAGCTTACTGTCTTGGACGAGTAGGTCTGGTGCTATTGTACACGTGTCAGTGCCGGAGCTTCCCTCTGTCGGGGGTTAGGTCCGTGTGTGCCACACGGGTATCTAGTCCAGAGCTTTTCCATGTGTAGAATGTAGCTCCAGTTTAACGATAGACGTGGCGGCGCTGGGACTAACCATAGAAGGGAGGCAGGTACGGTTCCGTATGACACGTGGGGCCTTTGAAGGTCTTCAACTCAGACAGGTGAAGTTCCTTTGAGCTCTTTGCAGTCCGAAAGGGTATCCAGTACGCAGGGTACGGATAGTGGCCCCTTGGGTCCACCTCTAGGAGAGACATTTTGGATTAAGTCCTTCCGCCGGAGGTGGGTCCATTCTTCGATTTTTGTGCCGTGTCTTCAAGGATTTTTGGATGTGCCGTTGAGGTGACGGTTCGTAGTTAAACCATCGCCGCGTGGCGTCCCCAGGATGCGGCAGGTGAGATCTAAGCGTGCGGATTTCACGCAATTGAAGGTCGCTGGTTCCCGATACAAAAACCATATCAGTTCCGCGCGCCCTGTCAGGCCGCCGCCCTCGGGCTTCCCGCCTCTTATGATGACAACTATTCGCTTGGGGTAAGGACCTCGACTTGATCGTCAATGTGGCCCCGGGCCCCCTTGTCATTGGCAGGGTGAAGTTTTTGAACCGTATCATTGGCCCTTCTGCGATTTCTATCCAAGCGTTGCGGGGGCTTACTTAAGAAGGAAAGTGCGCACCATTTGGGGATTCCTTACGCCTTCATTTGTACTTGCGCTCAGATCCTCCAAACTTTTGCTTGCTTTTCATCTCTCACCCCGCTGTGCTGCGATGAAGTTGGGACTCCCCAAGAGCCGTATTGGGAGCAAGAAGGAGTTGTCTAGGGTTCGAACCTACATGGGTTGATCCAGTGACTCCTTCGACAACGGCATTCGCTGCGGCAAGCTTCCCTTCGAGAAGGAGCGAGCCGGAGATATGGTGTACTTCCTTGGGTACCCCATGGCGGGTTTGATTCCGCCTTTCTCCAGTTTATTTCTGATGCTGCCAGATTTCTATGGTCTGCAACTCCACCATCTTGGCCCCCAGTCAATCTTGCTGGTGGCGACTTTCGTCCACTTTTGCGAGGTATGGGTGGATGTGCCCCCTTTCGTGGAGTTGTTCCGGACTTTCTTCACTGTCCACCCCACCAGGAAGAGTGATGAGTTCATCGGCTTATACTACTTCGTGAAGCGGAAAAACTCCCCCCTCAAGTACTTGAGATCCTTTCCTTCCGGTAAGTGGGACGACTGGAAGAAAGACTGGGTGGTCATCGCCATGGAGGGACAGGAGAGGCTGGAACTGCCTGATGGCCTCCCCCGTGTCGACACCGACACTTGGAGTGATGTGTTGGAGCTGTCGAGGGAGTACAGGCCCATTCTGGACGGAATCCAGGAGTGTGTCGAAGGTTGGGTGACCCCCAGATGGTCTTCGGCAACTTCTTGACGAACAAGTGGGCCCCGCTGAGGGCTAGGGGGCGGCCTGCCTGGGCCTTCAACAGTGAGATGGATACTAACCGCATTGAGGTTGGTTTGGGCACCAACTTGAACGATGAAGCCTTGAAGACCCATCTCAAGAAGTTCCAGCCTGGGAACATCGGCCCTGGCGACGTGTCTCCACCGGCGGCCTTCCTTCCTCTAAATATGATACTAGAGGAGTGCAGATAGCTACGGAGGAAGGCCGCTGTTGGACGGCTTGGGCCTGATGGAGAGGCGATCAACCTCCGGCGTGGCGATCCCCGGAGCTTCAGAGGATGGCTCCGCTCCCGCCCCGAAGCCAAGAGTTGAAGTCGTAGTCAAGGGCAAAGAGTTGATGGAGCCCTCCAGCCGAAAGAGGAAGTTGAAGCACTCTGACGGGAGGTCCGTCAGACCTGCTCCTTCCGCAACATCTCCTTCTCCCTGGCGGGGGAGGTCTTCAACGGCGACACCTACTCCAACATTGGCCTCTCCCCATGATGCCAGCTCCGGCCATGTGACTCAGGTACCAGGGCCTGCTAAGGGCTCTAGGTCCGAGGGGCCTTCTCAGTCCGGGGGGGGGGGGGGGGGGGGGCTCAACCAAGACATCGCTGACAGCGGCAACAAGCTCCGAGGAGCCTTCCAGAGCTAATACGCCAGTGGCGACAGGGTCCGGTCCTGAGCTTCCGGTGAAGAGGTTCCGCGCTAGCTGGAGCGGAAGCCTTCCAAGGTAAATTTGATTTTTTACCTCAGCTGATTGTTTTTGTTGTAATCATATTCTGAGTTTATTCGTCCTTCATCCACAAGGTACCCAAAAAAGGGGCTGAAGCTCCAGTTCTTGCGACGGCGGCTGATGCTGTGCAGGCGGAAGCTTCGGCTCCAGTTCCAACGCTGCCCCAGGAGGTAGCTGAGGCCGCGGCAGCTCTGGCGCCAGCTGTCGTGGTACTTGACCTTGAGTCATCCCCTGAAGCTCCCGTGGTAGCGCCGGACCACGGGAATGAAGATGTACCAGCGGCGCCAGCTCCGGAGGTTGAAACTCCGGTTTTGGATGCTGTGATGACAGACGCTCCGGCCCTAGAGCCGGAGGTAGTCGTAGTTTCGGCCATAGAGCCAGATGTTGTTGAAGCCCCAGCGGTGGAGCCGGTGGTTGATGAAGTTCCAGCGCCTGAGCCGGTTGTCGCGAAGGTGCCGGTGCCCGAGCCGGTGGAGGTCGAAGCGGCAGCGCCTAAACCGGCAGCGGAGGAGGCACCAGCACCAGAGCCGGAAGTGGCCTCAGGTCTGGGCGAATCTTCAACGCATGCCCCGAAGGTGATGGTTCCGGAGGTACCCGCGCCTGAGCCAGTGTGCCAAGACGTAGCTGCCGGTCCTCCGCCTGAGGGACCAGTTGCTGATGACCTGGCGGCGGGACCTTCAGAGCCGACTCCGGAGGTAGAAACTTCTGTTGCAGGACCTTCCTCGGTGGTGGCCGAAGCTATCCCGGAGGGCGGCCCTAGTGCCTCGGAAGCTCAGGGGATCGCTCTTGTAGAGTGGGACTAGATTTTTGTTATGGAGAACCCGCTGGAGCCAGCGAAGAGGACCCCGACACGTCCAGAGCCAATCCCCCTATCGTTGACTATTGACAACGCCTGCTCCGGCCTTTGTCAGGTCCAGCTGGCCTTTTATCATGACAGCAAGGCTCTCGAGGAGGAGCGCCAAACCCTTAGGAGGTGGCGCAACCCGCTCCAATTCGAGACCAGGCTGGCACAAACCAGGCTGGCTGACGACAAGGAGTGAGTGAAAAGGGAGAAGGCCCGGTTGGAGTACTAGGATCAGCTGCTGGATGAGAGGGAAAGCATGGTGCGATCCCTTGACAACCAGTCCCTAGCCATCCACGAACAGGTCGTGGCTGCTAATGAAGTAGCGAATGACCGCCAAGAGAAGCTCAGCACCATCCATGACAGCCTCGTCAAGCGCCAGGAGGCTCTTGAGGAGCGGGAGAAAAAGCTTGAGATGAAGAGCAAAAACTCCTGGAGCTGCGAGATGACCTCGTGAAGAGGGAGGAGGAGCTTACTCAGAGGCTGACTCTGGGTGACAAGAGCCTCGCGGAGTGCACCAAGAAGTTGGAGGAGCTCTGCGAGAAAGAGGAGAAGAAGGCCTGGCAGCGGGGACAGGACCTCACCAAGAGGGAGAATGAGGTTACTGCCAGGGAGAAGAAAGTGCGGGGCCGGGAGAGAGACCTGGTCGACCGCTGGAACAAGATCCACGTTCGGGAAGAGGAGCTTGGTAAACTCGAAAGGCAAGTTGCTGAAAAGATTCAGCAGAACGCAAAAGAGGTCGAGTGCCTTGCTCGAGAGGATTCGGAGCTTGCGGCGAGCAAGAGGTCCTTGGAAGAGGTGCGAGGCTCAAGGGCTGCAGAGTCCCAACAAGTTTGGGACTTCTTGGGCAAAGCCAATGACACGCTGATGCCACTGGGTTTTAGTCCTGTGCGTCTGGACGACCCAGAGCCGGAGCTGGACCTGGCATTGAAGGCGTTGAGCTTGGCGGGCAGCAAACTCAACAAGATGGGCGATGTCATCGCAGATCAATTGGAGATAGAAGGGAAATCCCTTGCACAGAACATCGCAGAGTACATGCTGACGTGCTACACAAGTCGGGATCCTCACTTCCCATTAGATCTGGTGCTTGAAGGTCCCATCGACGGAGAGCGAGATGCCGCCAAGGCCAGCGTGTCGGAGGTTTCCCAGAAGGTCACCTCATTCTTCCATAGGATTTAAGACTTTCTCCTTGTATCTTCTGCTTGTATCTTCTCTTTCTTTCCTAAATTTTGTAATCTCTTGCCTCTAGATTAATGAAATCCAAGAATTTTATAAATTTCATTTTTTGTCTTCAACACTTTTGTCCCGCTTGGGCCCCTGGTAGATGTACACAATGTGATTGTGAACATGTACCAAGAGGATGTAGAATTTTGTTGATGACTTGTGTGCTTCGAACTTGTAGTTTGTAGGTCCGAAGTCGTCGATAGTAGGGCCCCCTAAGGTTGTCAGAGCTTAGTAGCTTCAGCAGCGACCTTTATCAACGCGTAGAACGTCGACAGCTGGTCCTCTGGGTTGTCGGAGCTTAGTAGCTCCGGCAGCGTCCACTGTCAACACGTAGAGTGTTGACAGTAGACCCCATTAGGGTGTCCTTCCATCATCTTTTCTTCACGTTGACGGTTGGCCACTTGGATTTGCCAGAACTTGGCAGCTCCGGCGACGTCTACTATCAATGTTTGAAACATCGGCAGCGGACCACCTTAGGCCTTATTTGGAAGCGAGTGGATTGGAGAGTTTTTAAGCCCAATCCACTCCATAGGTGGGCCAAAATACCTGTCTATCAAAAATACTCGCGTTGGACCAAAATTACATTTGGGTAGCCCATGGATCAGTCGGGCCGACTCCCGATCCACTCCAATCAGAGTGGAAATCCACCGACTCGTCCTCACACCGGGAACGAGATCCCCGACTCCTGCCGCAACTGGTGATGACTCGGCCGCCCACCTCCTCTTTGCTGACAGCAACGCCGCGAGTCCAGGCCGTCGATGCGACTCCCGGTCGGCGGCCCTTCCCTTCGGCTTCGGTAGATCGACGGCGGCGACGCCACCCCCCCCCCCCTCTCGCGACTTCACTCCTCTGCTCCTCGCCTCCTATCCCCAGATCGACGGTGGCGCTTCCTTTCCCCAGATCGACGACGGCTTCTTAACCTTCTCCGAACTGACAGTAACGACGGTGTGCGACCATTCCTCCTACTTCTTCTCCCTCGCTCACCTCACTCATCTGATTGCATGAAGTGAATGTCTGAACCTGAAATGCTTCTCATTCATGTTCCAATCCCTTCCCATGCGAATGGTGGTAGCATAAATTAGTCTATCTTTAATATTATCTAGCTGCATGCAGATACATCAGATTTATCCTGTGTGCCTAATGTGTTTATTTAGTTACATTCAATAGGAAGGTTTTGTCTCTGTATCTGAATCTTGTGTGTTGTACTGATTTCGTCAAGTGTTGCCATGGGGATACAATACAAGCAGGTCTTTCTTCTTTCCTACAGATTCGATTTGACCCTTTGCTCAATTATCGTCTGCTGTTTTATGGCTAGGGATCTTGATATGTTTTCATGTCAGTATAATTCAGTTTGAGACTAAGCCAACACGACTTCAACAGGGAATGCCATTCTGTCCCAGAATGTATTTCTGCACCCTCCAGTACATAAATTAGAACATATGTGTTGTATTTTGTTATTTTGTAGCATGTCAATGTTATGGCAGGCTACCTGGTTATATATGTCAGACTAAATTGCTTTGTGCATCAGTGATTTAGAGAGAAGGCGGAGGCTACTGATTTTTCCATCAAAAACAGCATCGCATTACTATCTACGATAAAAAAAAAACTATCAGGTAAAAGGTAAAGAGAGGGCATACACATATGATGTTTTCAAGGACGTTCAGAACAGGGAGATTTTTATGATGGATGATGCTTCTTCACGTCTAATATGGCTCAAGAAAAAAATAGTAAGTTCTTGTTCTCAGCATGTTTTAGTTCTATTGGCTTCCTTGAAATTTTTGGTGTGTGATAGTTCTTGCTCATTTTACTGCAGAGGCTTATAAACTCTGTTTCTTAGATGGTGTCCAGGGATCAATGGTAAGTGTCATGCCCAGGGTTTGAACTTCTATTGTATTCACTATTCAGAGAATCTGAAAAAAAAAGATTAAGTTGATCTTTGATATACAGCTTAGCAAAGCATGTCTTCTTTGACAAATATAAGTGCATGCATTTGTTGTCTTCTTTGACAACGTGCTGGCACTCAGATTTGATACCTCTGAATGTACTCGATATCGTTTCATTACAAGGATACATCAAAACTATTTCAGTCTGAAGGTACACAATACTACTAACAAATGTTAATTAGTGAGGTGCTTTGATTCATCCACATTAGTTATATCTCAAAGATAAGATATAACTAATATTTCCTCGCGCTCAAAACATGACCAAAAATAATAGAACAAAATCATGAAATGATAAATGCATTAGGTAGAGCAGGATCATTCAGTATTTTTCTTTGCATTGATTGATTTAAATCTGTCGATGATGCTGCTACTTGTGAGTTTCATCTCCAGCCTACCACAGCTTGTTTGGGACCAAAAGGCATTGTTGTTGTTTCCTTTTATAATTTGCTGATGAGTCAACCTAAACATTAGTGTATCAAACATGGGAATTCATTGCTGTTAGCCAAAGAAGCCATGATTCATAGCATCACATATGGTACATTGGTACTGCCCTAGGACACATTGCTAATTTAAATATCTAATAAAAAGCAAAGAACACTATGCAAGGGGAAATACTGGCACATATTTTTTAACTTTGTATACTGATAACATGGACACCAACAAATCTCTTTTTGTCATCTTTTATGTGCTCCAATCACATGTTACCATGTTTATATATCTAGTACAGATTTATTTTCACCCGCAAGCATGTCTTCTTTCACTGTCAGTAGTAGTCTGCAACAAGAGCTCATAAACATGTTAACAATCAACGCATCTGTGTAATGCAAGCTCGGATTACAGAACCTTAGTAATATACACTGATCAGAAGTCTTATGTAGATCAAGTCTTTAGTAACATGTTTCTTACAACATTGTTTTTAGTAATATGTTTTTCTACATCTTTTTTTGCAGCATTGATCGGGTGTGTGCATCAGTTCGAGTTATTTAATGGGCGCCACCAATTGGTGTTCCATAGTTGGTATTGTGCGTGTTGTCGAAGCAGTGATATGTATGAGGGGCATTATTAGTTCAGTGCAACAATGAATGAAGTAACTAATATTTTTGGGTTGATTATCTCTTGAGAAATGAATTGAATTATATGAGAATCAGTAGACTTAACTGTTTTTGTGTCTGCTATTTGAAAAATAATCATATTTTATTTTTCTATAATATATATTTATTGAGTCAAAATTATGCTTATTTAAGTTTGCCACTCTTGGATATGAAAATAATATAAAATGATGGCATTGTGTTTTAAGCTGCTAGAGATATGAGTTAAAAGTAACAATCCACTTCGTTCCCAAATATTTAATGTAAAGTGGGGATTAAATTCCACGCATGGATTGGATTAGGTGGTGGAAGAGGATTCACCCAATCCACGCAGGGGTTCTTGTCCAAGTGTGTTTTCTGCCACAGATGCCAAACGAGGCCTTAGGGAGTGTCAGAGCTTTGATAGCTCTGGCTTCATCCACCATCATCATGAGATATTTATTTTTCATGCACACTAAAGTCAAGAAAAACAGTAAAATCTGTTTCTTATCTATAACTCAATTGCGGCTTACTATTCCTGAAAGAAACTTTTAGGTCGACAGCAATTCTTTATACAATCAAGTGCATTGGCTTGTTTTCTCCAGGTCCGATCATTTTTTGGACTCGCCTTACTTCGGCCTATCGGGGTGTAGGTAGAGTGGCGTACTTAGGGTGCAGGATCAGGCTAAGTCGATAGCACACTCCGGACCTAGATTGGCTTGGCGGCATTCAGGCGAGTAGGCCATTCAATAATGTTAAGACCCGAAAGAATTAACAATGCAATTTGGAATATACATGAATTGTTCGAGCTAAATTTTCTTTAGGATTGCACAACTTTGTTATAGACAAGAAAGAGAAAAATAAAAAATATTGAGTCTGTACAAAATAAATGCACGTGGAGTCTGTTTTTACATAATGACGTCTTTCATTATAGGTTTGGGGTACAGGGGAAACAAGTACACTCTTAGGGTACGGAACCAGGCTAAGTGTGTTACATTTCTTGTTTGACCCAGGGTAACTAGCTACACTTTTAGTTCTGAGACTGTGTCAATTGTTGCCTGAACCTTGCGGACCTTTTGGGAAAGGTCCGGCTGTTCTCCTGGAGGAGCTACCCGACTCTGTACAATGACACTATAACATACACCACATATAATTATGGACTCACCTCTGTAATATTAAGCGTAGATTGGCTTGGCGGCATTCAGGCGATAGCACACTCCGGACCTAGATTGGCTTGGCGGCATTCAGGCGAGTAGGCCATTCAATAATGTTAAGACCCGAAAGAATTAACAATGCAATTTGGAATATACATGAATTGTTCGAGCTAAATTTTCTTTAGGATTGCACAACTTTGTTATAGACAAGAAAGAGAAAAATAAAAAATATTGAGCCTGTACAAAATAAATGCACGTGGAGTCTGTTTTTACATAATGACGTCTTTCATTATAGGTCTGGGATACAGGGGAAACAAGTACACTCTTAGGGTACGGAACCAGGCTATGTGTGTTACATTTCTTGTTTGACCCAGGGTAACTAGCTACACTTTTAGTTCTGAGACTGTGTCAATTGTTGCCTGAACCTTGCGGACCTTCCGGGAAAGGTCCAGCTGTTCTCCTGGAGGAGCTACCCGACTCTGTACAATGACGCTATAACATACACCACATATTATTACGGACTCACCTCTGTAATATTAAGTGTAGAACTTACAGAGGTGCTCAATGTTCCAAGGATTAGGGAGCGATGTCCCATCCTCGGTTGCCAAGCAAACGCATTTGGGACGGGATCCTTTAATCACTCGGAAGGGTCCTTCCCAGCTGGGGGAAAGGTTGTTTAACCCTTCTCGGGTTTGTATTCTCCATAGCACCAGATCGCCTTCCTCGAGCTGTCGGTTATGCACATGCCTTTATTGATAACGCTGGAGTGCTTGGCGATATCGTGCATTTTGAACAGCTGCTCGGCACCTTCCCCCTTCAACGAGGTCAAGGTCTTCACGCCGGAGTTGGTCCTGCGTGGCTCCGTCGAAGGTCCAGACCCGGAGTGACCCCAAGGTGATTTCTGCAGGAAGGACTACTTCAACTCCGTACACCAGGAAGAAGGGTGTCTCTCCAGTTGACACGTTTGGAGTTGTCCTGTTTGCCCACAAGGTGGGCGGAAGCTCTTCAATCCAGTTGGCTTCATGTTTTTTCAGGCACTCATATGTGCGCGTCTTGAGTCCTTTTAGGATTTCTGCATTTGCTCTCTCAGCTTGGCCATTGCTTGCCGGGTGAGCTACAGAAGCGTAGCTGACCTGAATGTCGAGGTCTTTGCAATATCCTTGAAAAGTAGAGCTTGTGAATTGGGTCTCGTTGTCAGTAATGATCTTGTTTGGGACTCCAAATATGCATACTATGGACTGCAAGAAATTGATAGCTGATTGCTTGTTTATTGTCACAACTGGAGTTGCTTCCGGCCACTTGGTGAACTTGTCAATGGCGACATACAGGAACTTGTAACCTCCGACGGCTCTTAGGAAAGATCCCAAGATATCCATCCCCCACACAGCGAATGGCCATGTAGGAGGTATCATTTGTAGGGGTTGAGCTGGTGTGTGAATTTGCTTTGCATGGAACTGGCATGCTTCGCATTTCTTCACTAGCTCGGTTGCATCTTGGAGTGCTGTAGGCCAGTAAAAACCATGCCAGAAGGCTTTACCGACCAACGTGCGGGAATATGTGTGGTTCCCACACTCGCCTCCATGGATTTCCGAGAGAAGCTCGCGGCCTTCTTCTCTTGTAATGCACCGCATTAGGACGCCGTTGGCATTACGCCGGTAGACATCCCCTTCTACCAGTGTGAATTTTTTAGCCAATCTGACTATCCGGTCAGCGTATACATTATCTTCAGGAAGGATGTTGTCTTTCAAGTAGCTCTAGATCTCCGAGATCCATGCATTGGACCTAACTTGAGCATTTGAGTCTTGCGTGCTGGGTTGCTCGGAGCTTCCCGCAGCACCTATGACCCTTGATAGACGCCATAGTAACAGGGCCATCGGGACCGCCAGCTTAGAGGTGCTGGTCTCGCCCCCTTCGCTCAGTTCGGCAGGCTGAGCTGTTAGTCTTGACAATCTCTGGACAAAGGTTCCGTCAGGAACCGGAGCTCCGGTTGAAGCTCTCATCAAGAGTTCATCAGCTTTAGCGTAGTTGAGACACTGTACATGGCAAAGATCCAGGACTTCGAAGTCCTTCTGAAGCTTCTGGACTTCAAGTAGATATGCAGCTAATTGTGGGTTGTTGCAGCAACATTCACCTTTGACTTGTTTTATTATGAGCTGTGAGTCACCCTTTACCAACAGCTGCTTTACACCATGTAATAGTGCCACCTTGAGCCCATAGATTAGTGCTTCATACTCCTCCATGTTGTTGGTCGCCTTGAAGTCAAGGTGAACCATGTATTTGACCTTCTCCCCAGTCGGAGCGAGGAGAAGGACTCCAGCTCCGGCCCCCTGCTTGTGCACGGAGCCATCAAAGTAGAGAGTCCAGTGAGGCTCGGTGAAGACCGGAACCTTAGGTTCCAGCTTATGCTCACTGGGGCCCCCAGGATTTGATGGAGAGGGGGTCCATTCCGCCACGAAGTCCGCCAGTGCTTGACTCTTGATCGCTTGTCTTGGGACGAATTCAAGATCAAACTCAGCCAGTTCCGCTGCCCATTTTGCAATGTTCCCAGTAGAGTTGGGGTTATGCAAGATTGCACACAGTGGATAAGATGTTACCACTGAAATCTTGTGAGCTTGGAAGTAGTGATGAAGCTTCCTAGAGGCAATTAGAACTGTGTAGAGCAGCTTATGCACCTCCAGGTACTGAGTCTTGGCATCATGGAGTACTTCACTTATGAAGTACATTGGGCACTGGACTGTCCACACCTTCCCGGAGGGGCCCGGAGCGTCGTCCTCATCAACCCGGACCCTCCCGGAGGGGTCCGGACCTTCTTCGGGACCTCCTGGTTCTTGTCAGAAGAACCCGAAGCTTCTTCTAAAGTGACCCGGACCCTCCCGGAGGGGTTCGGATCTTCTTCCTCGGCAACAGTAACTCCTCCACTTGATCGCGGGCAGTCTGAAGCATCGAAGGTGATGGTTGTATCCATCCACTTCCAATGGGGCTCCGCCTTGGCGGTGGGAGCTACTGAGGCCATGTCACGCCGCATTGTCTTGAGGACACGGCGGGATGTAATGTCCCATGAACCACGAAAGATGGTGTTCATGGTCTTCCGGCGCTCGTTGTCGAAGACGTCGGAGTCGTCGTCAACGGAGGTGTAAACAGCCTTCAAGACCTTTTTAGGGTCCTGAAAGCCTAACTCCTCTTCAGCCGAAGCTTCGTCGACTTTTTGTTTTCCTTCCCTTTGACGGAAAGGAGCTTCTTCCCAACGCTTATTGTAGTGCTCAGTGATGTTCTGGACCTCTCAGCAGCCTTCCAGGTTGTGGCTGTTCATCTTGTGTATGGGACACCACATCTTGGAGCTACCACCGTCTTCAGACAACGGACGAGGTCGTTTCTCGGGGCATGGCCCCTGGCCACCCGAAGCTGCAGCAGCTGCAACAGTAGGTGTGTCGGCCGATGGCTTCTTCTTGCTGTTGGACTTTTTCTTCTTCTTGCCACTCCCGGAGGTAGCGGCTTCACCCTTGGAGGACTTTTTGTTGTCCTCTGGAGGTGGTTGGGAGTGCATTTCACGGCCCTCCGCAGCTTTGGCACACTTGTCTGCCAAGCTGAAGAGTTCCGTGACGCTGGTGACTTCCTTGGTCGCCAGCTTCTCCAACATCTTCTTGTCTCGAACGCCCTGTCTGAATGCTACAATAACAGAAGCGCTTGAGATAGAAGGAATGGTGTTTCGTACCTGAGAGAACCTCTGGATGAAGGATCGTAGGGACTCTCCCCCCTTCTGTTTGAAAGCAAAAAGGTCCAGTTCTGTGCCTGGTTGGGTGTATGAGCTCCTGAAGTTGGCGGTGAACTCTTGGCACAGTTCCGCCCAACTGTTGATGGAGTCGGGCGGAAGGCTCATGAACCAAGACCTGGCGGTCCCAGTTAAAGCCACAGGGAAATAATTGGCCATCACGATCTCATTTCCCCCAATCGCAAGGACAACGGTGGAGTAAATTTGGAGAACGAGATTGACAGTCTCGTCAAATTTCTCTGATAGGTGAGACCAGAACTTCTGCGGCCATCTGACCATGCGTAGGTGCATGGCCAGGGCAGAACAACCTCCTCCTACTCCCTCGAGAGCAGGACTATCCCGAGCCTCTCGCCTCTCGCGAGCACGCTCGATGTGGACGCGACCATCTTGTTGCCGGTAACGACGATCGAGCTCCGCCCGGAGGTTGTGAGTCGAAAGCCTGGTTACCGTGTGGGTACGTCGTGCCCCAGAAGGCAGCGACGTTGCTTGTTGAGATGCAGCATGCCTCCTGTGCTGCGAAGCATGCGGAAGTCTACCCGACACGGTCCGATGCTGCGATGGGGCCCGCCCCAAGGGGGGAGGACCTTGATTGCTGATGCCATCGGCTGCTACTGCAACCAAATGTTCCACATCAGCTCTCCAGTGCTCCATCGCACCCTGGGGTGCTCCTGGAGGCGGTAAACGTTGGAGAAGAGCACGCGCGGCATTAATCGCGTGTTCAGGGTTGTCATTTGCCGATGCAGTGACTGACGCAGACGCCCCATCTCGACGTCCAGCTTGATTCACAGGAGCAGATGGTGGCGGCGGTGGCATGACTCCTGCTGGAGCCATGGCACCTGCTGGCTGCTGCATGTTGGAGGGATTGCCTCCAGCAGGTTGCACAGCATGGTTACCGTTGGATGATCCAGTAGCAGAGTTCACCATGTTTGAATCTCGGGCAGCCCCCTACCTGGCGTGCCAACTGTCAGAGTGTGATTCCGGCAATTCTTCCGGTACTACAGTTAGCAGCCCGCGGAGTTTGTAGTTTGGTTGCGGGCGCGCAGAGATTCAGAACAAGATGGCAATTTGACACGAGGATTTACGTGGTTCGGGCCGCCTGAGCATAATACCCTACTCCACGGGTGTGTGTTGTTGTTGTATTGAGCGTCTGAGCGCTTGAGTGTGAAATACTAGAGTCACTCGTCTCAGCGTGCGTGGACGTGTCTCTCTGTCTGTTCCCGTGTATTGCTCGGCCAATCCTTTTATAGTACAAGGACTGGTCATTACATCGTTAGCCCGGCCTGACTTGTGGCCCTCGCAGTTATTGATGTTTAATATACAATTAATGAACTTAATTACCCTTAATAGCGTGGTAATGCGCCTTGACAGTGGCATTACTGGTATTAAGGGCCCTCCGATCGTGTGCCATTAAGATAGCATTAATGGCACTTAATCGGATCTTGAGGTCTTTAATGTTCCTTGAAGGTCCGAGCCACTGGAAGTCCACCATTGTGCCTGTTGAGGTTGAAGGTCTGACGGTTGGACGTGTGGCAGCTTCGGAGCTTACTGTCTTGGACGAGTAGGTCCGGTGCTGTTGTACATGTGTCGGTACCGGAGCTTCCCTCTGTCTGGGGTTAGGTCTGGGGGTGCCACACGGGTATCTAATACAGAGCTTTCCCATGTGTGGAATGTATCTCCAGTTTAACGATACACGTGGCGGCGCTGGGACTAACTATAGAAGGGAGGCAGGTCCGGTTCCGTATGACACGTGGGGCCTTCGAAGGTCTTCAACTCAGACAGGTGAAGTTCCTTTGAGCTCTTTGTAGTTCCAAAGGGTATCCGGTACGCAGGGTACCAGCATTAGCCGTCAACATGGAGTTTCTCTTTTTATTGTGGAAGGATGGGATGATGGGATTTTGCTTACTTCTAGTGTAGAAGTATAGCATGTGCAAATGAAGTCTTGAATTCAAAAAGTAATGAATGAAATCTCACATAGGTCTATACTAGTATGATAAAGCTCAATGTGAAGACAAATAGCATATGCATAAGGTCTATCAATGTAATGTATCATATAGCTTTGGTAGGTATTTCCAATCAAATGGGAGTAACTTAAATCTTTTTAGAATTTCCCTAGAAATCTAAGTTTTACTTTTAAACTAGGAATAGCAGCCCTATATCATATCTCACAACAAGTTAGAATCGGATTAAGCTTTTGCTATTCACAATTTCTAAATCAAGGTAAAAATAATTCTAGCCAATGAAAACAATATTTTGGAGAGTAGTAAGTTGTAAACTAGGGACTTAAGAAAATTAGAACAGAGCAACTATTCATCATTTCATCTATGTGAATTCCAAACCATTCTTACCACACATCTATATTTTATTTTGAATGCAAATCTACTCTACTTATTTTGATGTTTTTTATATGCAATGTGGATGATGGGTGAATGGAAAATAAATATGCAAGGGGTGTGATACAAGTTACATCAAGTGGGGGTCCTCCCCCATGCTTGCTCTTGGTCAAGATCCACGATAGGGGTTGAAACCCTAACGAAGGATGTAGGCCATGAGGTTGGCCTAACCTTGTTGCAGCATGACTTTGACATTGGGGGGGTTGAGTGTCGATGTTGGGTTGCCTTCCATGGATTCCACGAGTGTGGTCGAGGAGAGTGTTGTCGATGTCGCTCATCCACGCCTCAAGGTTTCTATAGGTTGGATGTACCTTGTTATTCCTTGGATAAGGTAATGATAACCCTTGGATTACAAAGGAATGACAGGCACTCAACATGCGTTGAGTGTGTTTCCTCATTCTTTGGCTAAGGTGTATGATACCTTCTTTTGCCATATAGGAATAACTTGTACCTCTCATGCATTGGATGTGATCCATCATTCCTTGGCTAAGGTAATGACAACCTTTAGCCACAAAGGAGTGACATGTACCCAACATGTGTTGAGTACAATCCGTTATTCCTTGGCTAAGGTACAACATACCTATACCCACAAAGGGATGACGTACACTCAACAAGGGTGGAGTGTGATCCGTTGTTCCTTGACTAAGGTATAAAATACCTTCTAGCCACATAGGAACAACTTACACCCAATATACATTGGATGTGATCTTGTCATTCCTTGGTTAAGGTACATCATACCTTTGAGCCATAAAGGAATAACTTACACCCAATAGTAGTGGCAATCCCCTTGAGCTTGAATGAGTGCTTAGAATAGTTGAAAGCATGATGCTCTCATATATTCGTTGCAGCCCATTGATTGTTCATTGAGGGTTTCCATGACAAATCTCCGACCTCGTATAGATATGGTTAATCTTTGGGCTTAATTTCTGATAGGTAGTAACCATCCTAATTTACTCCTTGGCCAAAAGATGTTGAAATGGAATCCTCTTCAGGTTTCCAGCAACCGGATCTTTGATTGCCTACATAGTAATATTAATCCTGCAAACTTTCTCTCTTTTGTAGAGAGGGATAGTTAGCTCCTGTTACTTGTACAAATGAATTTTCGGGTTAGGTAACCAAATCTTCATTTGTATGTTCGGGAAAAAATAACATCAAATAGGCATGGGGTCCAATTTCATGTGTATCCATGAACAATGTATAAATCATTGATAGGAGTGGGGCTTTATGGATAATTCAATTCGCACATTTTCTAAAGCTCCTACTCATAGCAATGCAAATGATATAGATACACTATATGCATCCCTTCATCTTGTAAAATTTTTAACCATCATATTTTTTTCACAAGAGGAAATGTTTGCATTTGGATCATGGCAAACAAGATTCTCAATTTTATCCACCCGAACATTTTTAATTTCTTGCCTAGGAATTTGAAATTTAGTGATCCATGCATGATAGAATTTCAAATCAAAATTATGGATATCACTATTCCTAGATTGCTACATACCAATTCAACCATTAAGTCATTTCATAAGCAATATCTAGGCAAAAAAATGTCTAAGTCAATTTTAGCAATGCTTATGAAATTCTAATTACTTGTTTAAATTTATTCCCAAGTAAGGTGACATTCCTTTTTGAAGAATCAAAAGAGTAATGCCAGCACTTACTTTCGTGAGGATGCATAACAATTGAAAGATGAGAATGTGTAAACATTTCGTACCAATGTAAGCAAAAATCATTCAATCCTTATGCAATTCAAACAATGGAAAATTTGAACTTGTACCTCAATTGAAATGCAGTACGGGTTGAAGGTCGTTGTGTGAGAAACTCACGACCATGAATTTTGGTGTATTGTTCATGTTAAATGTCCCCTGCCAGGTTGAGGTTGAAGTTGAATGAGCTTCATCTTGTTCCTCCATTGTACCACAGTCGGTATCCTGCACACGGGGTACCCTCGCACACAGGATGAAGACACTGAGGCACGCCTGGAGGCACCACGTGCCCCATAGGTGCCAAGACCTCAACCTCCCACAAGATCGAGCTCCAGTGCTGCCACGTGTGCCTTGAAGATGGGACTCGGCCCCTCCGGTGGGACGGGCTCCCAAGACGCCACGTGTAGGGACGTGACCTCACCCAACCTTTAGGGAGAGCTCTGGTGCAGTCACGTGGCTCAAAGTGCCAGGTCCAACATCCCCAACTGGAAAGGGCCCAGAGCTGCCACGTTCCCTGAAAAGCCCCGAAGCTGCCACGCATCACGGAGGACCGGGGCTGGCCTCCCCAGCAGTGGTCAGCCCCGACGCTGCCACATGTCCTGCAGCTCGCCTCGGACGGTAAGATGCGGGAGATAAGGGATTGTGCGCCCTGCCTAAGTCAAGCATCAAAGACGCACATCCACTTTCGACACACAATGCAGAGCATGCCAACGATCAGGGACCGCTGTGACTAGTCACATCGCAGTGAAGGCCTATAGGTCTACCCCACTTGGCCAAGTGGGTAGCTTGCAGCAACAAGACAGGCTGACGGGACACCTTCTACCATCGTCAGCAACGGAGTGTGGGCTACTGACGAGAGAGGTGACAAGACGACGAGTCTTCACTGCGACAGTCAGAGAAAGCTTACGCGAGAAACCTTAGATATTTAGGATAAGATTGCCCTGGGACCACCTGTCGGGCCCCGAACCTCACTTGTAAGACGTCTGGCCTTAGCTATAAAAGGACAGGACCACCACCGTTACGACGGATCCAACATCAAACATCCAACATCACACACACGCATACACACATACAAGCAATACCATCCACCCTGGAGTAGGTTGTTACGCTCCTTGCGACCCGAACCACGTAAAAACCACTGTGTCATACTCTCTACTGCTAGAACACTTGATTGAGGCCTAAGCCCTGTCGAACAAGAACCTCCACGGGCTGCTCCTTAGCAGATCGGGGGGAACTGTTGCATTAACACTTCGACAACCATTATCTTTAGCATTCATCTCCCATGAACTCAAAATGAGATCGATGGTGGGATATGCGTTTGATGGGGCCTTTCATCCTCTTCACAAATTTTGTCCTGGCTGCACTAATAATCAAGAACAAACAAAACAACTCAAAAACGGGTTACATTAGCTAAAAAGCATGTTGTACCCTTTGTCAAATTGTTTTGCCCAACTTGAAACAACTTGCAAATGCAATGTATATTTAAGGGAAATATTTTTGGTTTGAATTAGGAAGATAAATTCAAGTGGTTACGACCAACATTCATATCAAAACAAATTTATTTTCTAATTCAAAATTTTAGTTTTATGATGGTTGGAAATTTTACTCTCCAACATGCAAGTGTGGAAATTCAAACATGCTAAATGCAAATGCAAGATTTGATGGGAATTCAAATATGCAATTGGAAACCAAATATGAGATAACTACCAATTAAATATGCAAGGACTCACCGAATTTTTGAAGTTCGATGAGTGGAACTTACCTCCGTCCTATTTAGTGTGATGATTTGTTGTCCAATTCCGGAGTTCAAGATGTGGACAACTTCTCTTGATTAACATGCCAATTCTCCTTTGGCATGTTAGTTGGACGTGTGGGACACGTGGTGGCCCTAGCCTCTTCGTCATCTTGATGAAGACTTGTTGATGTAGTGATGACTTTTCCTTCTTTAAGATTTTCTTTTAAGAGCATGGTGAGGTTTGTCCTTCCATAGGGGTGTCAATTCGACCTTCTTGGTATTCCTTAAAGTTAACCCATACTTTGATCATGGATCAAAACCTTTCTTGGGCGTGATGACATGTGGACTCCATAATCAAACAAGAAACGCTTCATCCACAATTTCACTTGCTCTAGGTTACATGGGCTTGGTCGAAGTGTAGGAATCCCAACAAGTGATTGTGGGATATCTTGGATCTTGAATGCTCTTTAATTTTCTTTTCCTTGGCCAAGAGCTTCATGTAAATGTTGTCATGGTTTCTTGCTTGGTCATGGACAAGATATTTTAAGGTAGGCTAGTTGAACTTAAATCACTTGAAATCCCATACCTCCTTGATTATAAGGGTGGTGTTATTCCACCCTTGACCTCCTTGTGGGTGATAGCCATTGGAGTTGTTGTTTGAAAGGAAGAATCCTCATGGGTCATAGGGAAATGTGTGAGACCTATGTGTGCTGAATACATTGGCAATTTAAATAAAAGTAGGGATTCACATGCAAAGTTTTGAATATTGCTGAAAAGCCCACTTCAGATTGCCCGAGATTGGATTGTTCGATCTTTTGCCTTTACATTGCAGCGCCGCTTTTGGTCTATTCGATAATATTATTAATAATTGTTTGGCGGATCTGTTTTTAACTTGCAATGTTTCAAACTTGCTTTTTGGCTTATGTGATGTTTGCTTAGTATTTTCTTACTAAGTTTTTGATGTGTTATGGCTGATTATGGTGGTTAAACATTGTTGTGGTTTGCAACATTCTTATGTGAAGTGCTCATGTAAGATATTGTGGTTTTCAGACTAACGAGAGTCAAGTCGAGGACTTTGCAAAGAATTGGTTGTTTGTTCATGTGTAGGTGTTGCTTGAGGTCAAGACATGGCTGGTGATGGGATCCATTGAACTAGTATTTTGGAGAAGATGAGGTTTAACAATCAAGTTTGGGAGGAATTGTGGTTGAGTTGATTGAGAAGTCATGCAACATGTTTGGGTCAAGAACAATGCATATAAAGGTATCGTGGACATCGTTGGAAGGTTTTGCACGTGTTCAAGGAGTGCATAGACGTGGAAACATGGTTCCAAGGTGTGATGAAGATAAGTGGACATAAAGAATTGGCCGGAAAAGTCCAACTGACTAGATTATGCCTCAGATTGCGGCTGAGGTGGTTATGGTTTGTTGGAAAGTTTCGAGTTTGTTTTGGTTAGATTTCATGTGGGTCATGAAGTTGAGTTTTTTAGGTATGTTTAGGACGTTCCTAAGGCATTTGGAAGTCTTAAGATTGCTTCTATCTGCGTATGCAAGATTCTTGAGCAGTTATGAAAAGTTTCGGTTATAATTGAGTAGGATTAGAGTCCTAGTTAGGATTGGGTTGACCTTAGGGCAGGTTATAAAAGCAAGGAAGGCTAGAGGCCATAGTATGATGACTTTGGATCTTTTCTACTTGTGTTTTGATCAATAAAATTTGTAGTTTAGAGGAGCTTTTGTACCTTGTTCGTTCGACTTGTTTCAGACAAGTTTTTCTTGTCGTGTTTTTGCACAACACTATGTTGCTTCGGTGCTTTTATCATAAGTCGAGTTTTATAGATCCAATTGATGTGATTCTTTTGGGTTGTCTTCAAAACTGGATTATCTATCATCTATGAAAATTTCAAGGTCATTGGAATTATGTTTTCTGATCTACACGAGTTTCCTTGCAGCCTTGCAGATTTGCTTCTAAATTTGGTATAACAGTTTGACCTTCGTGTAGTCTTTTGATCATAACTCAAGTTCTACTTAGTGTTTTCACGTGATTTTTGTTGCATTGCTTCTGTGACTTGATTCTCTACAATCTATACTTGTTTGTCACGGTTGAACACATTGAAAATAGTTGCACACACCATTTCTTTAACAGATCGATTTTCTGCTGAGAGGTTTTTGTTGCTTCCGCTGAAAAAATTTAAATCTAAAATTCACCCCCCCTGGTAGCTTTTTACGTGCTCTTCGATCGTACAATTGTTATCAGAGCCACGGTTCTCTAATCTTTGTGATTTGCACATATTTTAACTAATCATCATGAAGAAATATTCCGCAAAACCTTGTGTATTTAGTGGCATTGAATTTTAGGTTTGGAAGGCTCGTATGGAGGCTTACATACAAGAACAAGGCTTCACCATCTGGGAGAAGGTCTATAAGTCCTTCGATATGCCACTGAACGATAGTTATGTCTACGAACATGAGAGATATCGACAACAATAACAAGGCTCGCAACTTGATCATACAAGGATTGACTCAAAGCGACTTTGATCATGTTGCACACCTCCGATCAGCGTACGATGTTTGGAAGGCACTTTGCAACTACCACGAAGGATCCAACACGATCAAGGAGGTAAGGCAATATATGTTCAAGAAAGAATATATGCGCATTGAGATGCAACCAGGTAAGTCCATCGATGATTTATTTGCTCGCTTAAATAAAGTTCTCAGAAACTTGCATAGCATCAGTGTTAATTTTTCAGATGCTGAAAATGCTAGGCAATTGTCAAGTGCCTTAGACATGTCAATTTGGGATATGAAAGTTACATCTATTTGCGAATCTACTATCATGAGTACACTTACTTTGGATGTGCTATATTCTAAGTTAAACTCATGAAATTGACATAATCTCACGTCAGATCCCCAACAAGTCTCTTGCATTTGTTTCTCAATGTGACATACCTAGCTTTAGCCAATTCATCATGTGGTACACTTTTTTGTTGTCCTCTCTAACCCTTGAATAGATTGAAGAGTTTCCAGATGTGGAGCTAGCACTTCTTTCTACTCGATTCTCAAAAGCATTGCAAAATATGAGATCTCGAAGAAGAGGAAGTGCTGGTTCTCAACGATGCTTCAAATTTGGTAAGACAATACATTTTCGTACGGATTGCCCCAATCTTTAAGGTCCTACTTTCCGTGATGAAAAGGAAACAAGTATGAAGTACTCCTCTGCAAACAACAACAAAAAGAAGAAGGGTTTTACAGGTCGCCAACTAGTAAACAATTTTGTCTCCGCACTTCAAGAACTTGGCTCAAGCAATGTGGACATCGAAAGTGACGAAGATGAAGAAAATTTGGCAAATATGTGCTTCATGGCGGGCAACCCAAGATCAAGTATTGAGGAGGTAGAACAGTGATGATGAAGAGGTTTGTCCCACTTGCGAAGAAATGTGTGATGCTATTTCTCGTGCCATTGTTATACTTACGAAAAAGGACAAAAAAACTTAAGTACAATGCTATTAAAATTTAATCACTAGAATCTAAAATTAATCGTTTAAAAACCTTGATTCCGAGTGATTATTCTTGTTCCTCATGTGAGTTTATATATGAACAATTGTCCTTCTTAAGAAGTGCACACACCTCCACACTTGATAAACTTGAGTTAGAAATTGAAAAGAACAGAAAGCTTGCCGCACTTAATGATAAAAACTTAAAAGATACTAGTTGTTCAACAATTGATTTGCATCGTTCTAACTGTGATGACCTTAATGAGAAACTGCATGATGCTATGAATGAAATTCATGTTTTGAACAATGATTTACTTTCTGATGAAGTAAAATATTGTTCTAATTGCAAAATAAAAGGAAAAACTTCATGTGAAAACTACCTAGACTTGTCTAATAAACTTGATGACATGAATAGGACACTTGAGCAATTATTTAATGGGAATAAGACTCTGGAACTTACTGCTGAATTCCTCTAAATCATGTAATGATAAATCTGGTTTAGGTTTTGATTCCTATGCTCATGCTAAGACACATCAACTGAAAATTATAAAATCATTAGGAAATGGTTTGATTCAAATGGTTCCTAAACAAAAAGAAGTGGTTTTCAAATCTGCAGGAGTGTTGTCTCATTCGGTTTCTATTAAACATGATGTTTGCTCATCTAGACATAAACACAAAGTTAAATTTCATTGTACCTACTGTGGTAGAGATTGTCATGTCATAGTCTTTTTTATAGACTAACTAAACAACAGAAAAAAGAAAGAATTCAAGCTAGATCTCATAACTCTCATGCAAAATTTGCTGCACATGCTGAGTCGAATGATAGAAACATGCAACCTGCTGTAATAAGTCAAAAACATGCGAATTTTGCTTCCAAACCTACTATTTTCATGCTACACATGCGACACCTTGTAGGTCAGTAGTTAGATACAAAAATCCTCAAACTTTGGCTCATAAACCTGCTGTTTTATCGCAGCTTTCGCGTGTTATTCCTGCTAGAAATCGTGTGACTCGGTACTGGATTCCTAAATTTCTTTTGACTAACCTCAGTATTGATTCATTGATGTATTGTGTTTCAATGTAGGTTACACACTTGAGGAGGAAGAACATTTGTATTGTGGATTCAGGTTGCTCACGCTACATGACCGGTAGTAAAGAAGGGTTCTCCTCTCTCTCTTTTGTGTTGCGTGTAGAGAATGTTACTTTGCCGATAATTCTTCAACTCCAATAATTGCTAAGGGTACAGTTAAGTAAATAATCACTACACTTTGAAGAATGTGGCACTTGTTAAAAATTTGAAATACAACTTGCTTTCTGTTTCACAATTGCTAGATGAAAATCTTAGAATTATTTTCACTAAAAAATGCTGCAAGGTTGTAGATTCAAATGGTGAGCTTATTTTTAACATGTCTCAGTTCAGAAAACTTTTTAAAGCTGATTTTGATTTATCATCATCTAAGCATAGGTGTCTAGTTGCTAATGATTCGAAGGACTTATATTTTTTGCATCGTAGACTTGGTCTCATAGGCTTTTACCATCTCACGCATGTTAGTGATCTTGATCGCATACGTGGGCTGCCTAAGCTTAAAGGGGACAAAGAAATTGTGTGCTCTTCTTGTAGGCATGCTAAGATGGTTGCAGGTTCTTACACTCCTCTCACAATGACCATGACAACTAAATCGGGTCAACTTTTGCAACTTGACACCATAGGTCCTTCATGTGTTCAATCTTTTGTAGGTAAGTGGTATGTTCTTTTGATTGTTGATGATTATTCTAAATACTCTTAGGTTTACTTTATGACATCTAAGAATGAAGCTTTTAGTTACTTTAGAACTTTATTTCTTAGATTTTAAATTGATCACCCACGATCTTTAAAAGCATTTAGAAGTGATAACGGAATCGAATTTAAAAACCAATTATTTGATCACTTTTGTGCTGAAAATGGAATAGATCATCAATTTTCTTCACCCTATATACCTCAACAAAATGGTGTCTTAGAGAGAAAGAACAGAACCTTAGTTGAGATGACTAGGACTATGCTTGATGAGTATCAAACTCCTAGAAAATTTTGGGCTGATGCAATTGCAACCCCTTGTTACGTCAAAAATCGTGTTCTTTTGCGTGCTAAGATAGGAAAAACACTATATAAGCTTCGGTTTAGACATAGGCCTAGTGTCACACACTTTTAGGTCTTTGGTTGCAAATGCTTTGCTAAAAAACATGGTAATCTTGATAAATTTGAATCTAAATCTGTTGATGCCATGTTTCTTGGTTATCCATCTCATACTAGAGGCTACCATGTGCTTTTACTTGACACTAACAAAATTGTGGAGACTTCTGAGGTTTCTTTTGATGAAGCTAGCCCAGGTACTAGTTCCAATATTGCGGGGCTAGATCCATATCCGCAGAGGGAGAGTATTCTCATCGAAGAAGATGAAGAAGTGGTGCTGCTGCCCGAAAATTCAAAAGCAAATGACGTTGATCACGCTGCTGATTTTGCATCACAACCAGCACCAATAACTACTGCAGCTGGTACTGATCGTCCTCAAGCCACAAGTTCTTTGATTTTTGATGAACGTAAAGAAGAAGAAGGGGCTTGTGAAGTGTCTACTCCTCTCTGCGTCCTCAAAAGTCATCCTCCACAACAAATCATTAGAAGCTTGCATGAACGAGTTACATGGTCGAGGTTTTGCGATCCGAACTCTCATGTTCATTCTGCTTTTGTTGCTTCTTTTGAACCCAAAGATATATCACACGCACTCACTAGTGAATCTTGGATTATTGCCATGTAAGAAGAGTTAGAAAATTTTGAAACAGATAATGTTTGGAAACTTGTACCTCCACCTCAACATCGCACTTTATTTGGAACTAAATGCATATTTAAAAATAGACAAAGTGAGGATGGAGTTTTGGTTAGCAATAAAGCTATGTTGGTTGCTCAAGGTTTCACACAAGTTGAAGGTCTATATTTTGATGAAACTCTTTATGTTCTTAAGAAAGGCAATGACTCATTATTCGTTCAAGTGTATGTGGATGATATTATCTTTGGTTGTTCTTCTCATGGTCTTGTCTCCAAGTTTTCAGCTATGTTGAGTTCAGAATTTGAGATGAGTATGATGGGAGAACTTACGTATTTTTTGGGGCTACAAATCAAGCAAACTAAGGATGAAACCTTTGTGCATCAAATGAAGTACATGAAAGATCTTCTTAGCGCTTCAACATGGAGAAAAGTAAGCCTCTTCGGACACCAATGGGAACAGCAATGACGCTTGAACTTGATGAAGATGGTGAAGCCATGGATCAAAAAGAATATAGAAGCATGATCGGGTCACTTTTGTACCCCACGGCATCAAGACTGGACATACAATTCAGCGTATGTCTTTGTGCATGAGTTCAAGCTTCCCCACGTGTTTTGTATCATCAAGCCGTCAAAAAGATTCTCAGGTACTTACATGGAACTCAAGAATTTGGCATTTTTTCTCCTTCTTCCTCCACCGTTACTAAAGCTTTTTCGGATGCTGATTTTGGGGGTTGTAGGATTGATAGGAAAATTACTGCGGGTGCTTGTCATTTTCTAGGTAATTCACTTATTGCTTGGTCCTCTAGAAAACAAAATTCAGTTGCAAAATCCACAACCGAATCTGAATATGTAGTTGCTGCTAGCGCTTGCTCATAAGTTCTTTAAATTGTTCAAACACTTAAGGACTATGGGATTGATATAGACAGTTGTCGGTACCCTAAAAACCATACACCCCCTGAGGTTACAAAGATCTCAAGGGAAGGACGTCTACTCAAATTGAAGACCCTCGGAGGCCCACTTGTCAGGCATAACCGGACCTGCTTCTCCAACATGGTTAACCCCTAGGTTGCCATGTGTACTGTCAGACCGGAGCTACTACCCGCAAGGGTGAAGCTCCGGGCTAGGTACTGAAACGGCACCTCCGGACTTAACCCCCGACCGAGAGAAGCTCCGGACCTGACACGTGCCAGGCCACCCCAAAGCTTCCCGCTTCCCACAAGCAAGCTCCGGAGCTGCCACGTGTCCATACGTCGGAGCTGGCCGCTTCAAACCTCCGGGAGACATTGTAACGGCTCCGGATCTTCAAAGGACAGCTGCGGACTTCAACCCGATTAATTGTCATTAATTCCACGTTAATGACACTTAATCGGACGATCTTAACACCTGTAACGGCACTGTCGGAGCCATTATAGGGTTATTAACAACAATTAATCTCGTGTATCAATACTAGTAACCGCCAGGGCCACATGTCGGGCCAGGCCGACATGTAACGGTTTGTCCTTGTACTATAAAAGGACAAACCGACGATACACGAGGGGGGGACTCTCGAACGCTCTCAAGCTCACAAGTTAATACAACACACACACACCCGTGGAGTAGGGTATTACGCTCATGCGGCCCGAACCACGTAAACCACTGTGTCTCTCGTGTCCAATCGTGATTCACTTTCTTGAGTCTCCGCGCGCCAAAACCGAACTACAAACTCCTTCAACACTTTAGTAGTGTCAGGGGATCTGCCGACTCCAACAGTCGACAGTTGGCGCGCCAGGTAGGGGCGCCTGAGATCTTCAAGAATGGTGAATTCTGCGGCTGGATCATCCAACGGGCAACCTGCTGCTCAGGCTGTCGGAGGCAATCCCTCCAACATGCAGCCACCAGCAGGAGCCTCAGCACCAGCAGGAGTCACACTCCCACCACCACCATCTTCTCCGGCAAGACGTGCCGAGCAACATGATGGTGCGCCGATGTCACATACTGCGCCGGCAAGTCGTGACAACCCAGAACACGCGCTCCATGCAGCGCGTGCTCTTCTCCAGCGACCACCACCTCCGGATGCATCTCAAGGTGCCATGGAGCAATGGAGGGCTGATGTTGAGCATTTGGTCGCAGCAGCGGCCGAACGCCTCAACAACCAGGGTCCACCTCCTTCAGGGCGGGCCCCGTCGCAGCGACGGACGTTGTCTGGAAGACTTGGTCCGCATGTCTCCAACAACCGAAGACGAGCTGCGTCACAGCAAGTGACGTCGTTGCCCTCTGGGGCACGACGCACCCATACTGCATCTCGGCTTTCGACACATGACCTCCGGGCGGAGCTTGATCGCCGATACCGCCAACAGGATGGTCGTGTCCATATCGAGCGAGCTCGAGAAAGACGGGATGCTCAAGACCTTTCTACTCTAGAAGGAGTAGGAGGAGGCTGTTCCGCCCTAGCCATGCACCTGCGCATGGTTAGATGGCCACAGAAGTTCCGGCCACATTTGCCGGAAAAATTCGATGGGACTGTCAACCCCGTAGAATTTCTGCAGATATACTCCACTGCAATCTTAGCAGCTGGAGGAAACGAGGCCGTAATGGCCAACTACTTTCCAGTGGCCTTAACTGGGACCGCCAGGTCATGGTTTATGAGCCTTCCACCCAACTCTATTGACAGTTGGGAGGAGCTGTGCCGTCAGTTCACTGCCAACTTCGGGAGTTCATACACCCGACCGGGCACTGAACTGGACCTTTTTGCGGTTGTGCAAAAAGGAGGAGAATCTTTGCGGTCATTCATCCAGAGGTTCTCTCAGGTACGTAACACAATCCCTTCTATCTCAAGCGCTTCTGTCATTGTGGCATTCAGACAGGGTGTGCGAGACAAGAAGATGTTGGAGAAGCTGGCGATCAAAGAGATCACCAGCGTCACGGAGCTCTTCAGCTTGGCTGACAAATGTGCCAGAGCTGCAGAGGGCCGTGAAATGCACTCCAAACCAGCCTTGGAGGATCATAAAAAATCCTCCAAAGAAGAAGCCGCTACCTCCGGGAGTGGCAAGAAGAAAAAGAAGACCAACAGCAAGAAGAAGCCGTCGGCCGGCACATCCAACGTTGCAGCCACTGCAACTCCTGGTGGCCGGGGGCCACGCCCCGAGAAGCGACCTCGACCGTCTTCCGAAGACGGTGGCAAATCCAAAATGTGGTGCCCCATTCACAAAACGAGCAGCCACAGGCTGGAAGACTGCCGAGAGGTCCAAAACCTTGCCGAGCGCTACCACAAGCGCCGGGAAGGGTCTCCCTTCCGACAGAGGGAGGGAATACAAAAGGTCGATGAAGCTCTGGCTGAAGAGGAGTTAGGGTTTCAGGACCCCAAAAAGGTCCTGAAAGCCGTCTACACCTCCGTCGACGATGACTCCGACGTCTCCGACAACGAGCGTCGGAAAACCATGAACACCATCTTTGGTGGATCATGGGACATCACTTCTCGTCGTGTCATCAAGAATATGCGACGAGATATGGCTGCTGTAGCTCCTACAGCTAGACCGGAGCCACATCGAAAGTGGATGGACACACCCATCACTTTTGATGCTTCGGACTGTCCTCAAAGCATGGTCGGAGCTGGCCAAATACCCTTGATGGTATCTCCCACCATCAACAACATCCAGCTCCATCATGTCATGGTAGACGGAGGTTCGGGGCTTAACCTCATCAGCTTCGAAGCTTTCACTAAGCTTCAGCTCCGACCTTCGGACCTCCAGCCCTCTCGACCTTTCTCCGGAGTAGGTCCGGGGGCCATTACCCCACTCGGAGCTATTACTCTCCCTGTTACCTTCGGGACCCGGGAGAAGTATCGCACCGAGAAGTTGGTCTTCGACGTCGCTCAGATCAACTTACCATTCAACGCCATCTTGGGTAGACCTGCCCTATACAAATTCATGGCAGCTGCTCATTATGGATACCTGGTGTTGAAGATGCCAACACCAGTAGGCGTTCTCCGGATCCGCGGAGATCGCACTGCCGGAGTAACTGCTCTGGAGGAACTCCACGCACTCACCACGGCGCAAGAGGAGGACTCCAGACAGGAGCAAGCTCCGAAACCCCCGAGCATTCGTCAACGAGGCTCGACCTCTGCACCCCATGTGCAGCCAAGCGGCGACACCGACATTCCCGTCAAAGTCGTCCAAATTGGTTCCGATGCCGCTCAAATCACCCGTATATCAGGAGGGTTGAACGACAAATAGGAACCCGCGCTCATCACTTTCCTCCGGGCTAACGTTGACGTATTTGCTTGGCAACCGTCACAAATGCCTGAGATCCCCAGGGAAGTGATTGAGCACAATCTGAAGATTTACCCTGACGCTCGGCCTGTGCATCAGAAACCTCGGAAGCAATCTGTAGAGCGATAGAACTTCATCCGACAAGAAGTGAAGAAGTTGCTCGAAGCTGGATTTATCCGAGAAGTCTACCATCCAAAATGGCTGGCAAACCCAGTCGTTGTGCCCAAGGCCGGCGGGAAACTTCGGATGTGCATCGACTACACCACACTGAATAAGGCATGTCCAAAAGATCCATTCCCACTACCTAGAATAGATCAGATAGTGGATTCCACCTCCGGGTGCGAGTTACTGTGTTTTCTAGACGCATATTCTGGATATCATCAAATCAGGATGTCTAGGGAGGATGAAGAGCATACTTCATTCATCACAGTGGATGGATTGTATTGTTACACAGCCATGCCGTTTGGTCTCAAGAATGCAGCTTCAACTTTTGTACGAGCTATGTACAAAACTTTCGAAGAACTCATCAGATACATAGTGGAAGTGTACGTCGATGACATCGTGGTCAAAGTCAAAAACAAGGAGTCCCTCTTGGACACCTTGCAGGCTGTCTTCGATAAGCTGCGGGCCACCCGCACAAAACTAAACCCAGACAAGTGCGTCTTCGGGGTTAGTTCCGGAAAGCTTCTTGGTTTCCTGATAAGTCACCGGGGCATAGAGGCTAATCCGGCGAAGATAAAAGCCATTGAAGACATGCGGCCACCAACCCGCATCAAAGACGTCCAAAAGTTAACTGGATGTCTAACAGCCCTCAGCCGGTTCATTTCAAGACTGGCGGAAAGAGCACTTCCCTTCTTCAAGTTACTGAGGAAGTCCGGACCATTCCAATGGTCTGAAGAAGCAGAGAAGGCATTCCAGGAGCTGAAACAGTTCCTCACCACCCTACCAGTCCTGGTAGCTCCGAACCCTGGTGAGCCTTTATTGCTTTACATTTCAGCTACTGACGAAGTTGTCAGTATGGTTCTGGTCGCGGAGAGACCGGAACTACCCAATACTCAGGAATCCAGACCCCTTCGGGAGGGTCCGGAGGTTCCTGAAAGCGGGTCTGGGTCCCAGCTCCCAGACTTGAACCCACAAGAAGCCGCTTCAGAGGACCCAGATCCCTCCGAGAGGATCCAGGTCATTCCTGAAGAAGCTCCGGGTTCCTCCACTCAGAACCCGGAGGTCCCCGAAGAGAGTCTGGACCCCTCCGAGAGGGTCCGGATCAATGAAGAGGAAGCTCCGGACCCCTCCGGGAGGGTCCGGACCATTCAACGCCCGGTATACTTCATCAGTGAAGTGTTACATGATGCCAAGACTCGATACCTAGAGGTGCATAAACTGCTTTATGCAGTTCTTATTGCCTCAAGGAAGCTTCGACACTATTTCCAAGCTCACAAAGTCTCGGTAGTGACCTCATATCCACTTCGAGCGATCCTGCATAATCCCAATTCAACTGGGAATATTGCAAAGTGGGCAGCGGAATTGGCTGAATTCGATCTTGAATTCATTCCGAGACAAGCAATCAAGAGTCAAGCGTTGGCAGATTTCGTGGCAGAATGGACTCCCTCTCCATTAAACCCTGGGGGCCCCAGCGAGCAGAAGACGGAACCTCAAGTTCCAACCTTCACTAAGCCTCATTGGACCCTTTACTTCGACGGCTCCATGCAGAAGCAGGGAGCCGGAGCTGGAATCCTTCTCCTCGCACCAACCGGGGAGAAGGTTAAATACATGGTACACCTTGACTTCAAGGCAACCAATAACATGGCGGAGTACGAAGCACTCATCTATGGATTAAAGGTGGCACTATCATATGGTGTCAAGCAGTTGCTGGTCAAAGGAGATTCACAACTTGTCATCAAGCAGGTAAAGGGTGAATGCTCCTGCAATAATCTCCAGCTGGCTGCTTACCTCCTTGAAGTCCAGAGGCTTCAGAAGGACTTCGAAGTCCTAGACCTTCACCATGTTCAGCGTGCTCACAACACTGAAGCTGACGAACTCTCGACCAAGGCGTCAACCGGAGCTCCGGCTCCTGACGGAACCTTTGTCCGGAGGTTGTCAAAACCCACAGTTCAGCCTGCCGAACTGAACGAAGGGGGCGAGATCAGCATCCCGAAGCTGACGGTCCCAATGGCCCTGTTACCATGGCAGCCATCAAGGGTCGTAGGTGCTGCCGGAAGCTCCGAGCAACCCAGCACGCAAGACTCAAATGCTCAAGTCAGTTCCGATGCATGGATCTCGGAGATCCGGAGCTACTTGAAAGACAACATCCTTCCTGACGATGATGTATCCGCTGACCGGGTAGTCAGATTGGCTAAAAGATACACGTTGGTAGAAGGGGATCTCTACCGGCGCGGTGCCAACGGCATCCTAATGCGGTGCATCACAAGGGAAGAAGGCTGCGAGCTCCTCGCAGAAATCCATGGAGGCGAGTGCGGGAACCACGCATCTTCCCGCACGCTAGTCGGAAAAGCCTTTCGGCACGGCTTCTACTGGCCTACAGCGCTCCAGGATGCCACTGAGCTGGTGAAGAAATGCAAAGCATGCCAATTTCATGCAAAGCAAATTCATACACCTGCTCAGTCCTTACAAATGATACCTCCCACATGGCCTTTCGCTGTGTGGGGGATGGACATCTTGGGACCCTTCCCAAGAGCCGTCGGAGGTTACAAGTTCCTGTACGTCGCCATCGACAAGTTCACCAAGTGGCCGGAAGCTACTCCCGTCGTGACGATCAACAAACAATCTGCAATCAATTTTCTACAATCCATCGTAAGCAGATTCGGAGTCCCAAATAAGATCATCACTGATAATGGGACTCAATTCACAAGCTCCGCATTTCAAGGATATTGCGAAGACCTCGGCATACAAGTTTGCTACGCTTCCGTAGCTCATCCTGCCAGCAATGGACAAGCCGAGAGAGCAAACGCAGAGATCCTTAAAGGACTGAAAACATGCACTTATGAGCGCTTGAAAAAGCACGAAGCCAATTGGATCGAAGAGCTTCCGCCCACTCTATGGGCCAACAGGACTTCTCCAAGTCGGGCAACCGGAGAAACACCTTTTTTCCTGGTGTACGGAGCTGAAGCGATCCTTCCTCCGGAAATCACCTTGGGTTCCCTCCGAGTCCGGACCTTCGACGAAGCCGCGCAGGACCAGCTCCGGCGCGAAGACCTAGACCTCCTCGAGGAGGGAAGGTGCCAAGCAGCTGTTCGGAATGCCCGATACCGCCAAGCTCTACGGCGCTATCACCAGCGGCATGTACACAACCGACAGCTCGAGGAAGGCGATCTGGTGCTACGGAGAATACTATCCAGAGAAGGGCAAAACAAACTCTCCCCCGACTGGGAAGGGCCCTTTCGAGTGATCAAAGTATCCCGTCCCGGAAGCGTTCGCTTGGCTACCGAGGATGGGACACCTCTCCCAAATCCTTGGAACATCGAGCACCTCCGTAAGTTCTACGCTTAATTCCACGGAGGTGAGTCTTAAGTAACTTGAAATGTATGTTATAGAGTCATTGTACAGAGTCGGGTAGTTCCTCCGGGAGAGCAGCCGGACCTTTCCCGAAAGGTTTGAAAAGCTCATGCAACACTTGATACAGTCTCCGGACTAGAAGTGTGGCTAACTACCCTGGGTCAAATGAGAAACCAAACACACTTAGCCTGGTTCCGTACCCTAAGAGTGTACTTGTTTCCCCTGTACCCCGGACCTATAATGAAAGACATCTTCATGTGAAATAGACTCCACGTGCATTCATTTTTGCATAGGCTCGACATTTTTATTTTTCTCTTTCTTGTCTATAACAGAAACGTGCAATTCTTAAGAAGTTCTATTTTGACCGGTTTACATACGATTCGAGTTGAATTGTCAGATTTTTTGGATTTAAATATCGTCTGTGGCCAACTCGCCTGAAAGCCGCCAAGCCATTCTAGGGCCGGAGTGCGCTATCGACTTAGCCTGGTCAAGCACCCTAAGTACGCCACTCTACCTACATCCCGGCAGGCCAAAGTAAGGTGGGTCCATGGACAGTTGGATCTAAAAGAAAAGACAATTCATCCAGTCGTATTAAAAATCGTGTTCAACTTAAAATTTTCTTGAGAACCGTAAGCCGCGACGAAGTTATAGACAAGGAACGAATTTTACTATTTTTCTTGGCTTAAGTGTGCAGGAAAAATGAACCCTACGTTGATGGGAACAACCGGAGCTAACCAAGCTCCGACTCCCACCAGGGCGTCAACCGTCGGCGTAGGCTAAAAGATGGTGAAAAGACCCAGTCACTGGAGTCTGTTGCCAACGAACCAAGTGTGGCAAAGGTCATTGCCGGAGCTGCTAAGCTCCGACACCTTGGAGTATTAACTATCGACGCTCAACGTGTTGATAGAGGCTATTGCCGGAGCTACTAAGCTCCAGTGATGGACAGTGCCGGAGCTCCTAAGCTCCGACAACTTCAGGGGACCTTCACTATCAAAAACTTCGGACCTAAATTCCACAAGTTCGAAGCAAATTCGTCTTCAACAAAACTCAACATCCTTTTGGTACATGTCCACAATCAAATTGTGCACATCTACCAGGGGGCCAAGTGAAGATAAAGATGTTGAAGACAAAAAAATGAAATTCACAAAAAATTGGGGATTTCATTTCATCTGAAGACCGGAGATTACATCTGGAGACAAGGGATTACAAAATTGAGGAAGAAGAGAAGATACAAGTAAAGGCTAAGAGAGACGGTCCTAGACCCTATGGAATAACTCGGCGACCTTCTGGGCGACCTCCGACACGCTGGCTCGGGTAGCTTCGCCTTCTCCTTCGATGGGGCCTTCAAGCACCGGGTCCAGAGGAAATCGAGGGTTCCGGCTGGTGTAGCACGTCAACACATATTCTGTGACGTTCCTAGCCAGGGATTGCCCCTCGACCTCCAGCTGGTCCGCGATGACGTCGCTCACCTTGGAGAGCTTGCTGCCCGCGGCGCTCAACGCTTGCAACGCAAGGTCCGGCTCCGACTCCGGATCATCCGGGAGCACGGGGCTGAAACCCATCGGCGCCAGCACATCGTCGGCCTTGCTCAGGAACTCCCAAATTTGCAGGGAGTCCGCCTTCCTCAGGTTCTTCATCTCTTCCAGGGATCTCCGAGCCGCCATCAGCTCCGAATTCTCGCGGGAGAGGCGCTCAACTTCTTTGGCGTTTTGCTGGATCTTCGCAGCAACCCGCTTCTCAAGTCTTCCGAGCTCCTCCTCCTGGAGATGGATCTTGTTCCGGCGGTCGACCAGGTCCTTCTCCCTAGCCTCCACTTTCTTCTCCCGGGCGATAAGGGCACACTCGTATTCGTAGAGTTCCTGCCCCCGCACCCAGGTCTTCTCCTCTTCCTCGAGGCAGCGCTCTTCCAATTTCTTAGTGCGCTCCTCGAGGCCCTTGTCCGCCAGAGCTGTTTTCTCGGCGAGCTCTTCTTCCCGTCGCAAGACGTCATCCCGTAGCTCTAGGAGTTTTTGCTCCTCATCCTCGAGCCGTCTTTCCCTTCCTTCAAGTGCCTCTCGGCGCTTGATGAGTGTGGTGCTGATGGCCTCGAGCTGATCAAACCGAGCATTGGTTGCGTCGTTAGCAGCCTTAGCTTGGTCGTGGAACTCCCGGGATTGAGCATCAAGGGCGTGAGTCATGCTCTCCCTCTCATCCAGCAGTTCACCCCAGAGCTCCAGGCGGATCTTCTCCCGCCTAATCCATTCCTTGTCATCCGCAAGCCTCGACTGCGCCAGCTTAGTCTCGAATTGGAGCCGATTACGCCACCGCCTAAGGGTTTGGCGCTCCTCTTCAAGAGCCTTGCTGTCGTGGAAGAAGGCCAGTTGGACCTGACGTAGACTGGAGCAGGCGTTGTCGATGGACATCGACAGAGAGATGGGCTCCGGACCTGCTGGGGTCTCTTCTGCTGGTTCCAGCGGGTCTTCACTTACAAAAATTGGGTCCCACTCTACGATAGTGGAACCCCGAGCTTCCAAAGTGCTAGGGCCCTCCTCCGGGATGGCCTCAGTCACCATCGAAGGAGGTCCCGCCACCAAGTCTTCATTTGCCCCCTCAGGCTGGGGGCCGGCGACTTCGTTCAGGCACTCTGGCTCTGCCACAGGTACCATCGACGTCGTCGCCTCCACTGGCTCCGGCCGGGACACTTCTTCTGAGGGAGGCTCAAGCTCCCTCGCCTCTTCAGCCGCCGGCTCTGCGGCCGACGCTCCAACAATCACCGGCTCTGCGACCGGAGCTTCGGAAGAAACCGGCTCAACTGCCGGAACTACTTCAACTTCCGGCTCGCATGCCGGAGCTTCAGCCACCTCCGGCTCAATCGCCGGGGCTTCAGCACTTTCCGGCTCCGAAGCCGGGACTGCTACTTCCACCGACTCAATAGTCGGAGCTTCTACTTCTGCAGCACCAGGACCCGGAGCTTCCACCTCCGGAACGGGTGCCGCTGGCGCATCTTCAATCCCGTGGTCCGGCGCTACCACGGGAACTTCTGGAGACGAGTCGAGGTCCATGACCACGACAGCCGGCGCCAGAGCTGTCGCAGCCTCCGCTTGGGGCGGCACCGGAGCTGGAGCAGAAGCCCTCGCAGCCTCAGACACTGTGGCTGAGGGCGGAGCTTCACTCCCCTTCTTGGGAACACTGCAGATAAAGAACAAAGAAATTGAGCAAACAGATGCTACAATTAAAAGTTAATCGAGGTAAGAAAGAAAAATTACCTTGGGAGGCTCACGCACCAGCTTGCGCGGAACCTCTTTCCCGGACGATCCGGGCTGACCACAGTCGGCATAGGAGCTCCGGGAGGACTCCCAGGACTTGCCGTAGCCGCGGGCGTTTCCCGAGTCGGAGCTCTCCTTGATCGGGAGGAACTCCTGGACCTGGAGGCCCTCACCGCTTCTGGTGCCGGAGACGCGCGCCCGGAGCTAGCACCATGGGAGGGATCCACCGCGGGGGCAGTCGCGCTCCGGGAGGATCCCACCGCCGGAACAGTAACGTTCCGGAAGGACCCCACCACGGGGACAGTCGCCACGACGGCGGAGGATCTTCCTTCCTGAGGACGGGGAACTGGGGGGGAAGTGGCGGGCCCGACGGACCTTCCGTCAGCATGTCGCAGCTTTCTCTTCCGGCTCTCCGGCTCCTCCGCCAGCTCCTTGCCCTTGCCGATGACCTCAGCTCTTGGCTGAGAGATAGGGGCGGAGCCGCCTTCGGACAACCCGGGGATCGCTAACCGGGTGGCTGATCTTCTCTCAACGACACGAAGATCGTCAAGTGCGGGCATCTTTCGCCGGAGCTCCCTGCTGAACTCAACTTCCACGTTCAGAGGGAGGAAAGCCGGCGGCGGAGTCAAGTAATCTCCGTCAACGTCGATGCCGTGCTGGAATTTCTTGAGGTGAAACTCCAAGGACTTCCCCACCATGCTGGACTTCAACCCGGTCTCAACTCGATCCTCGTCCATCACGCTGTTGAGGGCCCAGGCGAGCTTCTCCCTTCTCTTCAGCGGCGCCCACCTGTTGGACAGGAAGTTGCAGAACACCGCCTGGGGAGTCAATCCTCCCTCCACACATTGGCGGATTCTGGTCAAGACAGGGTCGAAAGCTCCCGCCAGCACCGGAACTTCGCTCCATACCGACGTGTCAATGCCGGGCAGACCGTCTGGCAGCTCCAACCGCTCATGCTCTTCCACCCGGACGACTACCCAATCTTTCTTCCAGTCATCCCACTTCCCGGAAGGGAATGACCGGAGGTACTTGAATGGGCACTTCTTGCGCTTCACGAAGTAGTAGAAGCCAAGATACTCATCGCTTCGGCCGGTGGTTTGGACGGTGAAGAAGGTTCGGAAGAGCTCGATGCAGGGAGGGATGCCCACCCACATCTCGCAGAAGTGGACAAAGATGGACACAAGGAGAATGGAGTGAGGGCCAAGGTGGTACAGCTGCAGACCATAGAAGTCCAGCAGCATCAAGAAGAAAGAAGAAAACGGTGGGATCAGCCCCACCATGGCGTACGAGGAAAAGTACACCATCTTGCCAGAGTGCTCCTTTTTAAAGGGAAGCTCTCCGCCGGCGCGGACCGAGCGGTTGAAGAAGTCCGAAGACCACCCCATGAGGGCCCGGACCTTCTTCAGATCGCCGTCTGTCTTCAAGCGACTCTCACGCAGACCCAACTCCATCGCAGCAAAGCTAGGCAAGAGAAGAGGAGCAAAGCACAAGTTGGGAGTTTGAGCGCAAGAACAGATGGGAAGCGTAAAGAACTCCCGACGGTGCGCTTTCCTTCTTAAGTAAGCCCTCGCAACGCTTGGATGGAAACAGCAGGGGAGTCAAGGATACTACTCGAGAATTCAACCCTGCCGATGACTAGGGGGCCCGGGACCACCCTGACGATCAAGTCGAGGCTCTTACCCAGGCGAACAGTTGTCATCACGAGGCGGGAAACCCAAAGGCGGCGAACTGACAAGGCGCGCGGAACCGATACGGTTTTCGCATCGGGAACCGGCGACCTTCAATTGCGAGAGATTCGCACGTCAAAGATCTTATCTGCCGCCTGAGGTGCGCCACGCGTCGGGATTTAACCGTAAAGCCCCGCCAACGGCACCTCCGAAGACCCTTGAAGACCCAGTTCAAGAGTCGCGAGTATGGACCCACCTCCGACGGAATGACTTCACCCCGGTGACTTTCCCCGGAGGTAGGTCCAGGGGGCCACTGTCGGTACCCTAAAAACCATACACCCCCTGAGGTTACAAAGATCTCAAGGGAAGGACGTCTACTCAAATTGAAGACCCTCGGAGGCCCACTTGTCAGGCATAACCGGACCTGCTTCTCCAACATGGTTAACCCCTAGGTTGCCACGTGTACTGTCAGACCGGAGCTACTACCCGCAAGGGTGAAGCTCCGGGCTAGGTACTGAAACGGCACCTCCGGACTTAACCCCCGACCGAGAGAAGCTCCAGACCTGACACGTGCCAGGCCACCCCAAAGCTTCCCGCTTCCCACAAGCAAGCTCCGGAGCTGCCACATGTCCATACGTCGGAGCTGGCCGCTTCAAACCTCCGTGAGACATTGTAACGGCTCTGGATCTTCAAAGGACAGCCGCGGACTTCAAGACCCGATTAATTGTCATTAATTCCACGTTAATGACACTTAATCGGACGATCTTAACACCTGTAACGGCACTATCGGAGCCGTTACAGGGTTATTAACAACAATTAATCTCGTGTATCAATACTAGTAACCGCCAGGGCCACATGTCGGGCCAGGCCGACATGTAACGGTTTGTCCTTGTACTATAAAAGGACAAACCGACGATACACGAGGGGGGGACTCTCGAACGCTCTCAAGCTCACAAGTTAATACAACACACACACACTGTATTACGCTCATGCGGCCCGAACCACGTAAACCACTGTGTCTCTCGTGTCCAATCGTGATTCACTTTCTTGAGTCTCCGCGCGCCAAAACCGAACTACAAACTCCTTCAACACTTTAGTAGTGTCAGGAGATCTGCCGACTCCAACAGTCGACAACAGTGTTCCACTGTTTTGTGATAACACTAGTGCCATTTGTATTGCTAAAAAACCCGTTCAACACTATAGAACAAATCACATTGACATTAGGTATCACTTTCTCCGTGATAATGTTGAAAAAGGAAACATCGTGCTTCACCATGTAGATACCGAACAACAATTAACTCACATTTTTACAAAACCATTGGATTTCACTCATTTTTGTTTCATTCTTAGGGAAATAGGGTTTATGCATCCCCATGGCTTAAATTGAGGGAGAGTTTTGAAACTTGGAATGTTTATGTGTGAATTTATAACTGAAATAATATGAGCATAGTATTTCATACATATATGACTTTGTAATTCCTTTTACGTGCTGAAAGTTCTTACTACATTACTCATGTTATACATTTTGTAGTTTTTGCCATGACTAGTAATTGGAATAATTATTTATACTAAATCTTGTCATGATCAAACTTTCTTGCTGTTTTGAACTTGTTGCATGCTCACAAGTGCTTTTAATAATGAAAAATTAATCAATCAACTATGCACATGTTGAGTTTTTATGAACAAATAAAAAATGACAAAAGATCAAGAGAATATGCATGCATCACACTTCTTCTTTTGAGATGGCTTACCATTACACTTATATATGAACTTGGAAGAAGTTGTATATGACTAAAACCATATCCTTAAGCTTCTGATTGTCAAATGACATATACTTGTCTTGGTTGGTTAGAATAAGGCTGATGCGACATATAATCTCATGCAAATGTCATATGATCAAAATTTATGCTCCAAATAATAATGAAAAATGAGAAATGCAGCAACAAGTGTCATGCTTTCAGGTCTTGAAATAGTAAGTTTGTGAGATCATGACTTGCTTAAATTGAAAATTACACTTGATCTCTAGCATGGCTTACACTACTTTATGTATCTCATTGATGTGATAGTGTAAGTTACTTGATAGTATGACTTGCATAAGCTTTGTTTTATATGTATATGTTATAATATGCTCATAACAATTGAAATTTCTTTTTTGAACCTTGCTGAATACATTGTCAAAGTGGAGAAATATGTATAGGGGAGAAATATATCACACATTGCACATTGTACATTCACGAGTTTTTATACGTTCTTCTCAGGGGGGAATTTGTTTTGGAAATTTCTTTCTCATTTGATTTTTGATATTCAAAAAGGGGGAGAAAATTGATAAACCCAACGGGTACGAGGGATGCCCTATCTTTCGATGGGAGATGTTGGTGGTGAATGAATTTGGTGGAGGCTAACGTTTGCTGCCCGACTACCACAACCGGGATGGTGTGGCGCCTTGAGCGACAGTTACACCGTCTCCTGGTAACTACAATTTGGTTAGAGGTCAACGTTGTGCTACCCGACTACAACAACCACATGGGTGTTGCACCTTAGCGATAGTTACACCGGCTCCTATTGTTGCTGTTCTTGCCGTGCCAAGAACAGCCTTGAACCTGCAACCAATCGAAGAACAAGCAAGAACAAGATGGCAAGCAAACACTCACGGTTGTGATAAGTTGGGGTTCTGATTCAAGTAATTGGAAGGTCTCATCGACACTTGCGTTACAAGGAAGTAGCAATGGATAAACTTATAGAAAACAAAACCCAAGTTCTTCCTATGTCTGCTAGCTGTTTATATAGAGGAGGAAGACTAGAACTCAGGATGGAGTCACGAGTCTTGTTTGACCTTTCCTGAGCAGCTCAAACGTCATCTGCCTTTGATTCTTGATCCAATGGAAAGTAGACGAAGAGACCTTTCCAGCAAGTACTTACTTGCATTAAACATCCTTGGGAGTTGAAAGTTATGCCCCTTTTATGTTGGTACTTGCTGCAGTTACGAGGACCCCTCGGGTGGAGCAACCTTCATTACTTTAATCCCTCCATTCCTCCTAGTTGGATCAATTCCCAAGCATCTAATAATAACAAGGTCATCACAAGTCTTTAATAGTTCCCTATTTGAAGGATAATTTCTTTGAACAGCCAGGAATGAGTTCACCTGATAATTAAGTTGACGTGCACAAGCGCGTGTCATTGGACCTTGATTAGTTGCAAGTGGTGAATGGGCTGCTGTTGTGGTTGTATCAACGGTAGCGATGTCCTCATCATCCCCCCCTTCTTGCAATTGAGTCGTCCTCGACTCAAATGTATCTTCCTCGCCCACATATGGTTTCAAATCTACAATATTAAAAGAGGAAGTAACCCCAAAATGTGCAGACAACTCAATTTCATATGCATTATCATTTATTTTTGAAGCACTTTGAAGGGTCCAGCAGCTCTAGGTAGCAATTTAGATTTTCTCAAATCAGGAAATCTATCCTTCCTCAAATGCACCCAGACCAAATCACCAAGTTCAAAAGTAACATGCTTTCTATGGTTTGTTGATACTTAGCGTTCATGCTCTCAATGTTTGCTTTAGTTTGCTCATGCATTTTAAGAATTAATTCAGCACGGCAAGAAGCATCAAAATTCAATTTCTCTGAAGGTGGCAAAGCCAAAAGATCAATGGGAGCACGAGGGATAAAACCATATACAATCTGAAAAGGGCACAATTTAGTAGTAGAATGGAGCGAACGATTGTAAGCAAATTCAATATGAGGCAAACATTCTTCCCATAATTTGATGTTATGTTTCAGAACAGCCCTAAGCATGGTAGATAAACTACAATTCACTACTTCGGTTTGTCCATCAGTTTGAGGGTGACAAGTGGTAGAAAAGAACAATTTTGTCCCCAACTTAGCCCATAAGGTTTTCCAAAAATGACTAAGAAATATGGCATCTCTATCTGAAACAATAGTGTTTGGAACCCCATGCAAACGAACAAATTCTTGAAAGAACAAATCGGAAATATGGTAGCATCATCAGTTTTGTGGCATGGTATGAAGTGTGCCATTTTAGAAAATTTGTCCACAACAACAAAAATACTATCACTCCCCTTCTTTGTTCTAGGCAATCCTAAAACAAAATCCATAGAAACGTCCTCCCATGGAGCACTAGGAATAGGGAGAGGCGTGTACAAACAATGTGGATTAAGACGAGACCTAGCTTTTTGACAGGTGGTGCAACAAGCAACAAACTGCTCCACATCTCTTCTCATCTTTGGCCAAAAGAAATGACTTGCTAGGATGTCTTCCGTCTTCTTGATACCAAAGTGTCCTATGAACCCTCCACCATGTGCTTCCTGCAATAGTAAAATACGCACAGAACAAGCTGGAATGCACAATTTGTTAGCTCAAAACACAAAATCGTTAGTGAGAACAAACTTATTCTATGTTTTTCCTTCTTTACATTGCAGCAGCACATCTTTGAAATCAGCATCAAAAACATATTGTTCTTTAATTGTTTCCAAGCCAAAAATCTTAAAATCAAGTTGGGACAACATATTATAACGGTGAGATAAGGCATCCGCAATGACGTTATCTTTCCCTTTCTTGTGTTTGATGACATAAGGAAAGGACTCAATAAATTCTACCCACTTGGCATGCCTACGATTCAGATTAGTTTGGCTCTTAATGTGCTTCAAAGATTCATGATCAGAATGTATAACAAATTCTTTAGGCCATAAATAATGTTGCCATGTTTCCAAAGTTCGTACTAGTGCATATAATTATTTATTGTAAGTGGAATACTTTAGACTAGGCCCATTCAGTTTCTCACTAAAATAAGCAATAGGTTTCCCCTCTTGCAACAAGACACCTCCCAATCCAATACCACTAGCATCATATTCCAATTCAAAAGTCTTACTAAAATCTGGTAACTGGAGAAGGGGTGTATGAGTTAACCTATTCTTCAAAGTAGCAAATGCAGCCTCTTGCGCCTTGCCCCATGTGAATGGAGCGCCCTTCTTTGTAAGCTCATGCAGTGGGCCTGCTATGGTGCTGAAGTCTTTCACAAAACGACGATAGAATCCAGCAAGTCCGAGAAAGCTTCGTACTTGTGTGACCGTGGTAGGAGTCGGCCAACTGTGTATCGCCTCCACCTTGGCTTGATCAACTTCAATTCCCTATGGTGTCACAACATAGCCAAGAAAAGAGACTCTATCCGTGCAAAAGGTGCACTTGTAAATGTTACCAAATTAGCATGCATCACGTAAAGCATTGAAAACAGCACGGAGATGATCAAGATGCTCTTCTAGAGATGTGCTATAGATCAAGATGTCATCAAAATATACTACCACAAATCTTCCAATAAAAGCATGTAAAATCTCATTCATTAATCTCATAAAAGTGCTAGGTGCATTCGTGAGACCAAAAGGCATGACTAACCACTCATACAAACCGAACATGCTTTTAGACGCTGTTTTCCATTCATCACCTAGCTTCATGCGAATTTGATGGTATCCACTACGCAAGTCAATTTTAGAGAAAATCATTGAGCCACTAAGTTCATCAAGCACATCATCTATCCTAGGAATAGGATGACAATATCTAATGGTAATGTTATTAATTGCTCGACAATCTACACACATGCGCCATGATCCATATTTCTTTGGAACCAAAATAATAGGAACAGAGCAAGGACTAAGGGACTCACGCACATAACCTTTATCGAGTAATTGTTGTACTTGTCGCTGAATCTCCTTAGTCTCCTCCGGTTTTGACCTGTATGGTGCTCGGTTTGGCAAAGGAGCCCAGGGATGAGGTCAATCTGATGTTCAACCCCTCTCAATGGTGGCAGCCCGGCTGGTACCTCTTGTGGAAACACATCAGCGTATTCCTGCAAAAGCTTAGTGACAGCAGGGGGCAAAGCACATGCTTCAACGTGAAGTGAGAACAAAGCTTCTTTGCAAGCAAACACATAGCAAATTGCAGCATTATTTTTTAATTCAAACAAATCAGATTTGGAAGCAAGAAAACAAGCACTCTTCAATTTTATTTCATTCTTTTTCACATGAGCAGATTTGGAATTGTTGGTCTTAGGGTGTACCGATCCCTTCGCAACATTTGAATTTTCATTTTTAGTAGATTTCTTATTTTTCTCTTTGCAAGCTCTAGCAATGTCATCCTTCAAAATAGCATCAGGATACATAGGGTGCAAAACAAGCTTCTTCTCATTATGCATGAAAGAGTATTGATTTGATTTTCCATGATTTAATGTATCTTTATCAAATTGCCAAGGTCGACCAAATAGCATAGAGCATGCTTGCATAGGTACCACATCACAATAGATGTAATCATGGTAGGAACCAATTGCAACTTCGATACGAACCAGACATGTTACCTTAAGCTTACCACTGTCGTTGAACCATTGGATGTAGTAGGGATGTGGATGTGAAAGTGTTGTCATCCCAAGCTTCTCTACATGGCAACACTTGCTAAATTGTTGCAACTTCCTCCATCAATAATAATGCGACACGATCGTTCCAAAACTACACACTTAGTTTGGAATAGATTGTGTCGCTGGTTCTGTTCATCTTTGATCATTGGGCACTCAAGACACGCCTGACAACTGGATTGTCATAGTGGTCAGCATGATCAGCCCCAATGTGCTCTTCATCATCATTCTTCTTTCCTGCATTTTGTGCAGCAAGCATGGCATATGTTTCATCATCTAAATCACTAGCGGATGAGTACTCACCAATCTCTCGTACAATCAGCACATGCTTGCTTGGGCAGTCCCTTCATAGGTGCCCAAAACCCTTGCACTGGAGGCATTGAATATCTTTTGTTCTCCAGGTGGAAGCGGTGGAAGAAGTGTTGGCTGCAACTTGTATGGATCCTTTTGTTGTCTCGATAGCACGCGAAGGTGCTGATTTTGAGGTAGTCCTGGGCAACCGATTGGAAGCATCGCCCGGAGAATCATGCTTAAGACCAGCAGCACATGAGCGGGACTTCCATGAGGTAGTTTGACCTGCAGAAATGTTAGTTCTTGTGCATCGGCCCTGCACTTCTCTTTCAGCCTTACAAGCAAGATGGAATAATCTAGTGACGTTAGTGTATTCCTTATAAGCTAATATGTCCTGAATTTCTCTTGTTAAACCACCCATAAACCTAGCCATTGCAGCCTCTTCATTTTCAACTAGGCCACATCACATCATGCCTATTTGGAGTTCTTGATAGTATTCCTCAACAGATTTGTTGCCTTGTCTAAGTTGTTGTAATTTATGCAGCAGGTCACAAGCATAATAGGAAGGAACAAAACGACGACACATGATTCATTTCAAGGCATTCCATGTTCATGGTACGGTAGCTGGATTTTTAGTTTGTTACTCACACCACCAAATAGAAGCAGAGTCAGTGAATTCACTAGTGGCAGCTCTAACCTTTTTATCATCAGGGAAATCATGGCATGCAAATTTTTGATCTATTGATAATTCCCAAGACAGATATGCATCCAGATTATATTTACCATCAAAGGGTGGTATGGAGAATTTAAAGCTGTGTAGGGAATCGTCATTGTCACGTACCTCAAGTCGTAGGGCTTGACCACCAATACCATGATGGTCACGATATGGCTGCCGTCGATACCTGAAAGGTCCATCATCAAGCTCGGTATCCGCTGAATACTCCGCCTCGTCATATCTTGCAGCGTTGCCAATGGAGTCGTGGCTGTCATCAACACGTCTTTGCCTCTCTTCGCGTCCAACCTGTTCTATCCACTCCAATCTCTCAATGATTGCTGCAAGTGAAGTGTTAATAGCCCCAATAGTGCTCTCTAATGTGGCCAGCTTGGTGTTGGTGCAAATCTGCGTCGACTCTAATTGACCAATGCGTTCATTGGTGACTTGAATATCCTCGTTGAGAGAATCCGTGTGTAGCTTTACTTGGCGTTGGAAATGCTGAATGATGCCCCTCGTACGTGGTGAATGTGGAGATGTCTCATTCGCATCAGCTGACATGGTTAGTAAAGAAAGGAAATACAACAGCAAGCAGATTAATCCTAGCAGTTGCCAAGAGGTGATAGGACACAATCACTTCCTCACTAGAAACAAATCAAGCTCTTACAAGTTCTTACCACGCGATTCAGGAGGCACCAACAAACAGCAAGAACAACAACAAACGGTGGCTGCCAGCACAATCCTGTGGTGTTGTAGATGATTTTGTGGAGCTGTAGGTGGCTGCTAGAAATGAGTTGCACATAGGAAAAGCTAGTACCACATTAGTCACAACAAGTTGAATAAACGTTCCACGATGGTACTGTGCTGGTCCTAGTCTAAACCGTGATAGAGACGCGAGCCGTTACTCCACATGATGTTAAATTTACTGAAGTAGAACAGTCCGGACAGCACGAACATTGTGTTTTAACAAAATGTTCAAAATAGCAAGTTGAACTACAAAACTTGAAACAAATGTTACACAAATTGTTTATTTTTTCTTTGTACTAAGAAACTTTTTCTAGAAATTTTAATCAGTGCGGCTATTATTTCTTTGCACGTGCCTTTTTCTTGCTGATCCATGCGGCTTTTCTTCCTTTGCACGTGCCTTTTTCTTGCTAATCCGTGCGGCTTTTCTTTTGCACTTGTCTTTTTCTCAAATTTGGGTTGATAATGAAAATGGACTGAGAACAAAGTGGTATGAACTCAAAACTCTAGCATTGAAAAACTTAGGACCAGCAACTCGACACAAAAAGGAAACCGTGAATTCAACAAGTCGAGAGCTAAGTAGCCAAGCAAAAGGCTCAAAGTGTTTTTAGGATTTTGAGACCGAATTTTTGTAGGCAAAAGTGGACTGTAGTTAAATGAAGAACAAGGAGAAGAAAATCTCTCACCGAGCAACCTAAAATCTGATACCACTTGATAAACCCAACGAGTACGAGGGATGCCCTATCTTTCGATGAGAGATGTTGGTAGTGAATGAATTTGGTAAAGCCGACGTTTGCTGCCCGACTACCACAACTAGAATGGTGTGGCGCCTTGAGTGACAGTTACACCGTCTCCTGGTAATTACGATTTGGGTGGAGGTCGACGTTGTGCTACCTGACTACAACAACCACAAGGGTGCTGCGCCTTAGCGATAGTTACACCGGCTCCTGTTGTTGCTGTTCTTGCCTTGCCAAGAACAGCCTTGAACCTGCAAGCAATCGAAGAACAAGCAGGAACAAGATAACAAGCAAACACTTACAATTGTGATAAGTTGGGGTTCTGATTCAAGTAATCGGAAGGTCTCGTTGACAATTGCATCACAAGGAAGTAGCAATGGCTAAACTTACAGAAAACAAAACCCAAGTTCTTCCTATGGCTGTTAGTTGTTTACATAGAGGAGGAAGACTAGAACTCATGATGGAGTCACGAGTCTTGTTCGGCCTTTCCTGAGCAGCTCAAGCGTCATATGCCTTTGATTCTCTATCCAATAGAAAGTAGACAAAGGAACCTTTCCAGCAAGTACTTATTTGCATTAAACAACCTTGGGAGTTGAAAGTTATGTCCCTTTTCAGTTCGTACTTGCTGTAGTTATGAGGACCCCTCGGGTGGAGCAGCCTTCATTGCATTAATCCCTCCATTCCTCCTAGTTGGATCAATTCCCAAGCACCTAATAATAACAAGGTCATCACAACGCTTTAATAGTTCCCCATTTGAAGGATAATTACTTTAAACATCCAGGAATGAGTTCACCTGATAATTAAGTTGACGTGCACGAGCGCGTGTCATTAGACCTTGATTAGTTGCAAGTGGTTAATGGGCTGTTGTTGTGGTTGTATCAACTGTAGTGATGTCCTCATCAAAAATTGTCTTCAAAATCTTTCATGAGAATAAGGCAACGTTCGGATTTTAAGTGGTGTTGCCAATGCATTCATCAAAGGGGAGATTGTGAGACCTATGTGTGTTGAATACATTGACAATTTAAATAAAAGTGAGGATTCACACGTAAAGTTTTGAATATTGCTGAAAATCCCACTTTGGATCGTCCGAGATTTGATTGTTCGATCTTTTTCCTTTACATTGCAGCGCTGCTTTTGGTCTATTCGATAATGTTATTTGCTGAAATAATTGTTTGGCAGATCTGTTTTTAACTTGCAATGTTTTGAACTTGCTTTTTGGCTTATGGGATGTTTGCTTAGTATTTTCTTACTAAGTTTTTAATGTGTTATGGCTGATTATGTTGGTTAAACATTGTTGTGGTTTGCAACATGCTTATGCGACATCCTTATGTAAGATGTTGTGGTTTTCGGACTAACGAAAGTCAAGTCGAGGACTTGGGCTCGTAAAGAACTGGTTGTTTTCCATGTGTAGGTGTTGCTTGAGGTCAAGACATGGCTGGTGATGAGATCCATTGAACTAGTCTTAGGGAGAAGATGATGTTCAACAATCAAGTTCGGGAGGAGTTGTGGTTAAGTTGATCGGGAGGTCACACAACATGTTTGGGTCAAGAATAATGCATATGAAGGTATCGTGGACATCGTTGGAAGGTGCTTGCACGTGTGCAAAGAGTGCATGAATGTAGCAACATGGTTCCAAGACGTGATGAAGAGAAGTAGATGTAAATGATTGGCCAGAAAGGTTCAACCGGCTGGATTATGCCTCAAGCTGCAGCTGAGGTGGTTATGGTTCGTTTATGGAAAGATTCGGGTTTGTTTTGGTTAGATTTCGTGTGGGTCACAAATTTGAGTTTTTTTAGGAATGTTTAGGATGTTTCTAAGGTGTTTGGAAGTCTTAAGATTGCTTCTATCTACATATGGAACAGTCTTAAGTAGTTATGGAAAGTTTCGGTTGAAACTGAGTAGGATTAGAGTCCTCGTTTAGATTGGGTTGGCCTTAGAGCTGGTTATAAAAGTAAGAGAGGCCAGAGCTCATGGTAAGACGACTTTGGAGGTGTTCCTATTGTGTTTTGATCAATAAAATTCGTAGTTTATAGAAGATTTTGTGCCTTGTTCGTCCGACTTGTGTCAGACAAGTTTTTCTCGTCGAGTTTCTGTACAGCACTACGTTGATTCGGTATTTTTATCAGAAGTCAAGTTTTACAGATCCAATTGATGTGATTCTTTTTGGGTTGTCTTCAAAACTTGATTATCTATAATCTATGAAAATGCCATGGTCATTGGATTTGTGTTTTCTTATCTACATGAGTTTCTTTGCAGCATTGCAGATTTGCTTCTAAGTCGGGTAGAACAGTTTGACCTTCGTGTAGTCTTTTGAACATAACTCAAGTTCTACCTAGTGTTTTCACGTGATTTTTGTTGCATTGGTTCCGTGACTTGATTCTTGACAATCTATACTTGATTTGACATGATTGAACACATTGAAAACAGTTGCACACACCGTTTCTTTAACAGATAGATTTTCTGTCGAGGAGTTTTTGTTGCTTCCGCTAAAAAAGTTTAAATCTACCATTCACCCCCTCTGGTAGCTTTTCACGTTCTCTTTGATCCTACAAAATGGTTACCCGAGTGCCCCATGTCGACATGGAATTTCACAAATCATGTGAATATCCATGACTTGGATCATCCCAAACACTTCTCCATTTGCTTGGTCTTCATGATACTTTAATGGGTGATGTAGTTCCTTAGCTAGCATTTGCATCTTGTCAAATGGTGTGAATGACAAGCTAAGGGAACTAGAGCATTCTTGAATCCACCCCTTGAGTGGAGACCATATTCTCAACCATGATGAATGAGAATAGGACTCCTTCAGCTCTAGCATAAAAGTGGTCATGGATTGGTGAGGCCAACCCATGACATGAGTGTTGGATGAAGAGCCAACTACCCATCCCATGGTGGAGGCAAACCAAGAAGAACTCTTGGAGCCTCCCCCAAGCTTGGGGATTGATTACTTTGGCTCCTACTGGAAGCTAAAATTCTTCCGTGAAAGGCAATGGTGTTGCCTAGTGGACATTTGTTAAGGTACGCCTTGAATCATCTTGCAGTTGAGTGTTAACGTCCTCTTTGGCCATCCCATGAAATGGGTTAGCCAACACTACCCTGTTCCACAAAAGTGGAAAACAAACAAGGATAATCTTGTCTAATAACTACTAGTACCTATAGCTTAATGACAAGTGATAGCTATCGTTCACTTCCTTTCCACGGCAACAGCGCCAGAAATGTTTGTTGATATTTCTTACGTCACAGATCATCTCTCAAAAGAGATGAGGTCTACAAGCGCACGGAAATTGCCATGTAACATTCACCCAAGAGTATTCCCAAGGGTATCACATTTATCAAATAGGAAGACAATGAAGTAAAGTAAACACTACTCTTATGATCAAGCTATGGGATACTAATCAATTATCAAGACATGGGTAAGTTGATAATATATGGGTAGTGTGACACACACCTAAGCAATCTATTCTAACGGGTAGATGAGTCCTAATGGAGGTTATACTAAAAATTGGGGAGTTGCTCCTACAATGCTTCTAATATACATATACATAGCCTAGGTTAGATACAAATGAGCATGTCAATGGTAAATCCTTATGCTAAGTTGTTCAACACATCGGGCACAAGTTCACCCCCAACAATACTAGGATGACTCCCGCAAAGAGCTTGTGGCATAGCCGAACATGGAGAATTACAAGGACAAATAGGGTTGTCACCACCTACTGCCTACCTCTTCAATTCGTGGGTCTACGAGACATCCAATATTACTTAACTATCCTAGCACCATGCTAGCATATTAAGTAAATACCTTAAGAGCCGTGGCACAAGCCATCCTTAGGCAATGACTAACCTAAACATCGTTGAACCAATGTTGAGACTAGCATAAGTTATTCATATTAACATGATCATATCATAACTACTTAGCCTATCGTGGGGGTTTATAGTGTTTATGATAATAGTATAATGACATTAGGGCATGATCATAAAGATTATTCCTACCACACACATGGAATTCACAATCAAATAAGAAACACTTCATCCAAGTATATAAATAATAGAAAACTAAAGATAATAACTTTATTATGCATAAAGTCACAAATATAAGAAAAGATACATGAGCCATACCTTTCCCAATTTAGACTTGGGACTAGTGGCTCCTCTCTCTATAGCCTAACTATACTAAGGACTAAAAGAACTAGTGTATACAATAGAATGATGCTCAAGTGATGTGTGTTGAAGTAATGGGTGAGTGGTTCTATTTATAGCTTGGAGAAGGATCGGTTCCCGCCACCAAAAGCGCGTGAATCAGTCATCAACGACTTCTTCAAGCCGGGAGGAGCCAACACGTGGAAGCTCACCGAGTTTGGAGGAAAGACCAGGTCGACTGACTAGGGGGGGGGGGTCAGTCGACCTGGTATGTCCTCCAAACGGTTTGTGCTTTTTTGGGGTGACTTCTAGGTGGGTCCCCTTTACTGATATAGGTTGTACACCGTTGGATGGCCTCGGATACTTCTGTTTGTGGGCCATTTGATCCATGTGTTGCCACATGTCGGCGCTTGCTTGGCTGGGATGATATTTTATAGGATCCATCCTCTTGTTTCACTTCAATTCTGTATAAAAACCTGCATGCACCAATTTCTCCAACTACAAGTGGAAATAGGTTAAATAGAAAGGTGATGTGTCCAAGAAATGATATTTCCTTCACATAATTGATTTATATTGACGGGTGAAATTGGTATATAACAGCTGTCAACAGCTTGTTCTGGCCGTTGGCGAAAGGAATTATCTTCACCATTGCAAAGCGCAATCACTTTTTAGAGGAAAGGCCCCTACCTGGTGTGACAAATGTTGATGTTTTTCTGTGACACTTCCCTCAGTCCTGCTATGCGAGCAGCCTGCTAAGGTTCTGTATCGGCGGGGCTTAGTCCTCAGGTGAGGTTGCGTGGGTGATATATAGTGAGAGGGTCGTTTTTACGTGTTTCGGACCGCCGGAGCGTAATACCCTACTCCACGGTGTGTGTTGTATTGCTTGTGTGTGCATTCGTTAGTCTGAGGTTGCCTGCTTTGTAATAATGGCTCCCAATCTTTTTATATGGTTTGGCACCTTACAAGTTGGGTCCAGGCCCGATAGATGGCATCAGGACGATCTTATCCTAAAGATCTAAACCTTCTCTGCTATGCTGTCGCTGACCGCGACTTAAGACTCGCCGTCTTGCCTCCTTGGTCATTAGTGGTCCGTGCGTAGTCATTGATGAGAATAGGGGACGTCCTGTCTATCTATTTTGTCGCTGTAAGCTACCCACTTGGCTGAGTGGGGTAGGCTTGCGGCCCCTTCATTGTGATGCCATTAAGCGCAATGGTACTTGTCATGAAGCGTGACCCGCATCCTGCACCTGGGGGAGGCACGCTCCTTCAATGTCCATCTTGGTCAAGGCGCACTGCCCATTTACTCCCGCAACCCACCAATTAGGGCAAGTTTGCAAGACGCTTGGTAGCATCGGAGCCGACCTCTGCGGGGGAGGCCAGGTCATGTACCGTAGGCCATGTGGCAGCCCCGGAGCCCACTTATTAGTTTAGTTGGGGGTCTGGAACTACTGAAAACATGGTGGATCCAGAGCTCGCCTCTGTGGGGGAGGTAGGCCCAATGCTTCAGGCCATGTGGCAGGTATAGAGCCCACTTCTTTGGTGGAGCGAGGTCCTGTTCAGCTAGACACGTGGCCACTAGGAAGTCTGTCTCCTCTGAGGAGTCGTGTCCCGTCTTGAGGTCCACATGGCAGCACCAGAGGCCACACTTGAGGAGGGTCGGGGTCCGTACCTGCTGGACACATGGCGCCATCGGACCCTTCCTCGACGGGGAGGCAGGGTACTTGGGCATTTTTATCCTATGTGCGATGGTACCTAGTCTGCTGGGTACCAACACCGCTGATCGTGCATCATTAATACGGAGTAATGACATGTTAAACTGGTATTTAAGAGGCTGACTTACGGTCTTGAATGCCCACACTTCTCTTGGACAGATGGAGGTCCCGAAGCCCTTCTCATTGGAGAGGTAGGGTCCAAACCTACGTGGCAGCACCGGAGCCAGCCTCAGAAGGAAGGCGGGTCCGGATCTTTTGGACATATGGTAGCACTGGAGCCACCCTTAGCAGAGAGGTAGGTCCGGAGCTGCAAGACACGTGGCAGCACCGGAGCTACCCTTAGCAAGGAGGCATGTTCGGAGCTGCAGGACACGTGGGAGCACTGGAGCCACCCATAGCAGGGAGGCAGGTCCGGAGCTGCGAGACACGTGGCAGCACCGGATCCACCCTTAGCAGGAGCCAGGTCCGGAGCTGCGGGACATGTGGCAGCAATAGATCCACCCATAGCAGGGAGGCAGGTACGGAACTGCGGGACAGGTGACAGCACCGGAGCCACGCATAGCAGGGAGGCAGGTCTAGAGCTGCAGAGCATGTGGCCTCCGAAGGTCTTCTCCCCTGAAAGGTGGGACTCCACACTTTTTTTCTAGTAAGAGAGGGTACCTAGTCCGTAGGGTACCGAGAGTGGCCGTCGGGCTCACCTCGGGCAGGCATCGATCCCGCAGGTGGGGCCACCATCAAACCTTCCCTTGTTGCTGCTTTAACTTTTCACTTGGGCGGTTGAAACGTTGACACGTTCTTGTACCAATGATATGTGGCCCTTCCTGATTTGGAAGGTGTGATGCGTGGCATGCAGATCCCACGCATATAAGAACGCTAGCTACCAATACGATTTCCGTATCGATTCCCAGAGCAGTCTCTATAGCCCTATCAGACCGCCCTGTTCGTGTTCCTCCCAACTCCTCATCATGAGAATGGTTCACCGGGTGCGACTTTTTTTGCCAAGTGGACCTGAGCCCCCTTTTCATCGGCGAAGGTAACTATGCGATACGTAACCATGCTTCGTGTGCAGTTGCCATCCAAGTGTTGCAGAGGATAATAAAAAGATAAGTTTGCACAGCGGAGGTACTCTTACACTCTGATATGTTTTCTTGTGCATGGAACACTTCGCTTCCTTCATTGTGTTGTATTTGTGACACCCGGTTCCGAATATGAACAAAGTATAGCGTATATGTGTGCCCAGAACGTTCATCACACCTACACGGATACATCACAAACGATATTCAGAATTTCACCAGGTCTCAAATGGTAAATAAGTACCTTATTACAATAACCCAATGGTTCATGAATGACAAGCCTCTAATTATTACAGCGGAAATAAACTAAGTAGCATGACTCCAATCCATAGACAATTGATGGTGGCACGCAACCTAGTACTTCACGTGATCATCAGGGTACTCCCAAGTGTCTCTTGTATCTGTTGGTGGAGGAATTGCAAGGGTGAGTACATGTCGTACTCAGCAAGTGTAGAAAGTATGACATGTAGCTAAAACAAGGATAGATATAAATGTTTCATTGCAGCAAGCAAATTTTAGTTTGCAAACGAGTAAAAGCATCCTACTATGTCTAGGTGTGATTATATCCCAACAGAACCAAGTAATTATCATTCCACATAATGACATCCTCATTTACCATCATATTATAATTATATCCAGCCAACAATTACTATCATCACCATATGTCAATTCCATATCCTCTCATAAACCGACCATACTCATGTGACATAAAAAAACCATCCCCAAAACCCAAGTCCAATTCTAATCATGGAAGTTGTCCAGGTGCTCGTGACCAGAAGCACGACTATCATGATAGTTTTTAACACTCTGCAGAGGTTGTACCACTTTACCCACATATTCATGATTTCATCACCTTTCGATGACTAAGAACCTCTATTATGCCTTATCACACTTCTGTTGGTGTGTGGCCAAGAGATCACAAAATAGACTTTCAAAACGGACTACTAGTATGTACAGACCCACTAATGTTTCACCGGTAGACTTGAATCTCCATTCTCCCACTCACAGGCCCCCTTGTCTGCCATGAGGATCCCAAAGTAGCCCTACTCGACTCCCATTCCCCGCGCCATCCAATGGTACACACAGTACTAGTAGCACTCCTAATTATTCAGCTATGTCGCACCCATACTTGGCCTTGTGGTGGCACTATTTTCCTTGCATATATTTGCATGAACCGGTCCTTAGATTTAAGGCAAGCAAAATCACTATACCATCCAACCCATTTCACTATGCCATGCTTGCTTAGATCACATAAATTCTATGTTGCTAAATTAATCATCATTTCATTATCATCCCAAATTCTCATAATTAAGGTGGTATGGCATATTATTTACATTACCTGACTCATCATGTATATCCCGTCGACAAGGTTGGCATACAACACTACTAAACTCCTATGTATTGGTTTCTCATCATATTGACACAAGCATGCAGTTTCGCAATCAAAATATTTAGAAACATAGGTTCAATACGATCAAGAACACTTGCCTTGCCCCGACGAATAGGGTTCCTCAAGAGCTTCGAAGTCTTGGTTTTTGAAATCCTCGTACGTGGCCTCTTGAGCACGTCCCTCTACTCGCGACGACACACATACAAGAAAACACATACGAATCAATACAATGCACACATATAAATCAATATGCAATGATATGAATGCATGCAAGGTTCGATAATTATTTATCTATGGCTGTTCATTAATTAGATGCAACTAGTTCATATGTGTTCATGCAAGTTTACGAGGGTTTTAGCGACAGTTATTGCTGCTGAAATAAAATAGATGCGACTACACAATTTTTACCCCAAATAATAGATCTATTATGTCGTTAAATTTGTCTCGGAAAACATATCCTACCGTAGATGTAGCGGCTTCGAGGGTCTTGGGACGGAGGCGTAGTGTAGACACAGTAGACGGCGCAATGATCCTCCGCCGGCACGACGATCTTCGGCCGATGGCGGCTCCTTACTTCCCTTTTTCCTTCTTCTTTCCTTCCTTTTTTCTCTGTCGTGGCCTCTCTTTCTTTGCTCTGGCAGCTAGGGCTTCCTACCGTGGCTGCGATCTTCACGTAGGCAGGGCTGGACTCACATTGCGAGGGCATGCAAACCCGAGGCCCTGCGGTTCCTTATATAGGTGGCAACACTTGCGTACCGGGCGAGGACTCCAGGTCCAGCTCGGAACTCCCGGCCGACTACGAGTTTTGGGACCCAAGTCCCGCTTGGAAACGGGAGGCATGCCCAGGAACTTCCCCCGAAAACTTGCAGAAGGTTCCGGAAGGTTCTAGAAACTTCTAGAAAATTCCAGAAACTTCAAGAAAGTTCCATTTTTTTATTTTATTTTTTCTTTCTTTATAAGTTTGATAAGTATATATATTTGTTTTCTATTTTTTTCATTTATTTTCCATTTGTTTTTTCATTCACTTTTCTTATTACCTACACATATTTATATATATGTTTTATATTTTATTTTTCTTTTCTTTTGTTCTACTAATGTCTTATGCATGAGATTGTATGCAATGGATGGTACTAAAAATGAGGGTGTCACAAACCTACCCCCTTTAAAATGAATCTCATCCTTGAGATTTGATTGTGTGGAGAAAAGGTGAGGGAATTCTGCATTGAGGTCTTCTTCACGTTCCCACGTAGGTTCGGCTTCCGTATGGTGGTTCCATTGTACTTCACACCAACGGACTCTCTTGTTCCTGGTGACTCTTTCCTTCATATCCAGGATTTTGATAGGTTGCTTGGCATAGGTCAAATCCTCCTAGAGTTCTAGCTCGTCCATCGGCACTTGTTCTTCTGGCACTCTCAGACACTTCTTGAGTTGAGACACGTGAAACACGTCATGCACATCGGAGAGATGTGTCAGCAGCTCGAGTGGATATGCTACCTCTCCTCGCTTGTCCAAAATTTTAAATGACCCGATGTAACGAGGTGCCAGATTGCCTTTAATGTTAAATCGTTGTTGACCTCGGATAGGTCTGAGATACACAAAATCTCCCACTTCAAAAGCCATATTCCCCCGCCTATTATCCGCATAGCCCTTTTGTCGTGACTGATTAGCCCTTAGGTTTTCACGTATTATTTGAACTTGCCTTTCAGCGTCTTGTAACACATTAGGTCCAAATACTTGGTTCTATCCTGTCTCATTCCAAAACAAAGGTGTCCTACACTTCCTCCCATATAGTGCTTCATAGGGTGACATTTTCAAGCTGGCTTGGTAACTATTGTTGTACGAGAATTTAGTGTAAAATCCCACTTTTTCCTTCATATGAAGTTCAGTTGTAAGTTGGTTATCATCCCTAATGGAGATCAAATATAGCTATGCTTATGAACTTGATCTCATCAAATCTTTTTCTTCCACTCATGCTTAAATTTTATTAACATGGGGAATGGACTTCACCAATAATCTTAGATTAATTCTATTGACCTCTCTGCAAATTTTGGAATTATTTGAATTGAGATTTCTAGGTCAAATTAATATGCAGTACCATATATATATATATATATATATATATATATATATATATATATATATATATATATATTCAAATTAGTTACAAATTGAATATGCTACTGTACATTTGGCCCTGTGAAAAATATTCAAATCTAAGGATATAAATTTTTCCATAGCCTTCTAATATTCTAAATAGCTTCTCTGTAAAGTTTCAAGATTTTTGAAGCACATTTTCAAATTATTTGGACACATACAGAGGGTTTAATCCTCGTTGATTTTGAATTTGATCGTTGCACTTAACCTGGTCCAAACCAACTCAAAATTTTTCCTAAGACCCTTTATGGTTCAGGAAGCTTTGCTTCAAAATTTGAGGGTTTATGAACCTCAGTTACTATTTATTTCAATGATGTCATTGGAGAGGTTTGAATTCAAATTTGAATTTGAATTTGAAACAAACTGTGTCCAATTCAAAATCTGATTGCAGATTTGGATTCCTCATATTTTTCTTAGTCTGCCTGCAAATTTTGAGAATTTTTGGGCAATGTTTGAGGTGAAATTTTAAACAACAGAGAAGAGGGAGAGAGGAAGCAGTGGGGCCCGCATGTCAGCAGTCAAACAAATTACCGCCTCAGCCTTTCTCTCCCTGCTCCCCACCGTGCATGCTCCAGTGCGACAGCAGCAAGCTGCTCCCCGTTTTAGCCCTACAAATATCCCCCTTGCTCTCTCTCCCCCAGCCTCCCAGCTCTCTCTCTCTTTCTCTCTCTCTCTCTCTCGGTCCACATCTCGCCCACGCGTACGGAACTGAGCGCAGCGACGTTTCCTCGCCGCTCCTGCCACAGCTCGCAAGCAAGCCACGGTTTGATCCCGAGCTTCATGGAAAAGTTGCACACCACTTTCTTCTCCACCATCCAGTCCAATTGGTTCGTCATTTCCTCAACCATGCGCTCGTTAAATTGCAGTTTTCCACCGTTGATTTTCGGCCGCCGGGGAGGAGCTCCTTTGCTCCACTGTGGACAGCTCCACACAAGCCTTGTCAAGCTTCGACTCCCACATAGAAAAGGATCGCCATCCTGCCCTTTTACTCTCGGTAAAAACCTCTCCTCATTTCATTCACTATTCATTTTCTACGTGTAATCATTCTTGGCAATAGCTAGCAATTGTGTTCACCGTCTCCTAGCGCACCTCCCCTCCAAAAACCAGACGGAACCATCAAGTAATTAGGGAGTATATCAAGTTGTCCCCTTCCGCCATTAAAAGAGCATGGTTCACCGTCGAACTCTATGCTCTGGCCATTTTCCTCACAATTAAGCTTCACAATCATGCTCCTGGGATGGCCACGATACTCCTGGCGCAAACCGCATCAAATATGACGTCTTGCCGAGCTAGACCACCATGACTGAGCTCAACACCGCCTCCCCCATCGACACTGGCGACTGCCCGCTTGTCGTCTGGGCTGGCCATGTTGTCATACGGGTGTTCCAAGATACAAGGAACATTTTTCCTTTTTGTGTCTTGGTCATATGATGCTTCTAGGATCGGGAACGGCCGAATGTTAGTCTTGACCGAACTGGGAACTGGGCGTGTCTGGAGGTAGAAGACAGACCTTACCCGTGGGACCCGCAGTCAGTCTCTCTCTCTCCATTTTAGTTTCCAGAAAGTCCTCCAACTTCAAAAATGCATATCTCTCTGTAGATTGCTCCAAAAATATTCAAACAAATTTTGTTTGAAAGCCTTGAGCTCTAGTTTCTGTTAGTACCAATGACGATCTATTAAAACCAGTTTTCAATTCCGTAGAATGCAATCTTTCCAAATACAAATAGATTTTTCCCAGCTGAACCTTCCACTGGTAAAAATCCCCAAAATTCTCATAAAATACTTTGTCCTGTTCTTGGTTACCAGAAAAAGTTTGGGAGCCATTGAGCCTGTATAACCTAAATCAAATTCCAAATTCCTTTCTGCTGTTTAGTTATAAAATAGAACTGTAACTAGGAATTTAATCAAACTTCTAAATTCAATTTCTCTTAGTATCCTTGCTCAAAAAATTTCAAGTATATAACCCTTATGATATGAAATTTTAAGTTGTACAGTTAGTTTGGTATGAAAACCTGTATGAATTTCTGTATAATTCAATTGCCCTTTTCCTTCATTGAATTATTATAGATGTTCGGTTGTTTTGTTATGTCCCAAATTTGAACTGAACCTTGCTTTAGTCATATACTAGCTTCTATAAAAATTTCAGATTTATTAGACCTAATATCCTGGCCCAAATTCAATTACCAATCTGAATGTTAATTGAAAAACTAAATTCAGTTATAGAATAATTCCTAAAATTCCTAGCAACTTTAGAATTCAATATCTCTTTCACAGAAACTTGGAAAATTGTGAAATAAATTTTCCTAGAACTAGTAAGACCCCCTCTACCTGATACAACCACTGGTAGCCATGATAGGTCTCCAAAATTTCAACCAAAATTTAGAGAAGGTTATTACTTAATATAATTTTAGGAACAACAAACTTCTTTGATCATCTCCAGTTCTTTGCAAGAGTCTTCCTTGTAGTCCCTAACATCTACCATAAAAATCCCAAAGCCAACTAAGATCATTCACTCACTATAACCATAGTTAGAAGCTTATGAACAATATATACATTATAATTTACTAGCATTCTTATATGCATGTCGTGTAGTGATCGATATTGACGAGAAGTGTCACTTGGAGGAGAAGGCCAGGGTGTCCACTTGAAGTCCTTGGCGCAGTCTTCAGAGAAGGACCACTAACAATTGACATTTAATCAAGTCGCAAACTATGGCAAGCCCCGATTTCCATTTAAGAGCTTTTCAGAATTTTTCCAGTTTTATTCACTTACGTCTTCAGTTGATATTGTGCATTACATATAAGGTGTTTGATACTCCACTTGCATATCCACAAATCCTATGGAGGGCCGAAAAGGTTACAGCTTGACGTGTAGAAGTGCCAATGCTAATAGTGTAGATATACCGATAGAAGTCGAGTAGTTGGAATCTACTCGCGAGATGGGAATAACAGTTCATATGAGGGTGAAAGATGAAAGAATGGCTTATGAAATGAATACGAGACCGGGCAGGGGGAATAGGAGTCGACAAGATGGAGTCTCGGGCGCATAGCCCTGCCTGTGTTGCTTGAGGACCATGCCGTATGCGGCACCATTGGGTAAGCTTGAACTGTACCGGTTGCATAATGGGATATGGGCCCAATAAACTGATGTAACTCCAGATTGTAGTGTGGAGACTCCTCGGTTGTCCTTGAATGGTGATGTGAAGGCATAAAGGTGTAAATCTTCTAGCGGGCAACTTCGACATGTCCGTGTAGGGGACCTTTTTGCTCGGGATGAAGAGGTTTGTCGACATTGGGGTCTTGTGTGAAAGGTGGCCGCGTATAACGCGGGAAGGAGAGCACGTAGGTGTCTCCCACGTGGGTGTGCGTGTCATGCAGTCCGGGTGGGTCCTGATTGCAACCACCGTCCCTCGCGGTTATTTGAGTACCACTTGTCCGTCGTGTCGTGACGTAGTAAATACTGAAGAAGCTAGGAAGATTTATTGTATTGAATTATAATTGATTTGCAACCTTGTGTGGCTTAGAGATAGCACAATTAAAAGTTTACAGTTTCCAAAGACTTATCCTGTAATAGCATTATGTGCTTTGGGCATGTCATATCATCGGCAAAGCATTTCTTGTTCGATTGTGGAGTCTATGATGTGTCGTGCCGAAAGAATGTCATTTGCTACTTAAAGCATGATCATAAGGATCCACTGGTAGGCGAGTCCTTTATGCTATTCCTTACCTATGCTTAGTATTCACCCCTGCATATGTCTAGTGGGACGGGTCAGTCTTGCTGAGCCTTATGCTCATGTTTGCGGTTAACAAGTTTTTGCAGGTTATACCATTGATGAAGGGCCTAACGACGACGCCTTATACCATTTAGGGTTCATGACTGAGTGGAAGCCCTGCACGCCTCCGAAATTTGTGAGTGTTGCTAGTGTAAAGCATCCGAGGGCATGGACAACTTTACTCATGCATAGCTAGTGCTGAGAGCATAGTATGATGTATAGACTTCTTTTCTACGTTATAAATTGTAAAACTTCTGCCGTGTTTATAAATAAAAGACTTGGTATTGTATTTCATTCTCGTTCTTTTCTTGTATACTGTTGGGTGTCGCATCGCACGACAACACCCAATGAGATCCTTGGATGTCGGGACTCCAGTCCCCACAGACATATGTAAAAGCCCGAATTTCCAAAATTCAAAGTTCAGTTAGGACAAAAATTTTGAATGTTAAAAAGAATTAAAAAGGAAAAAAAACAAATTCATTCAAACTCCAAATGAGGGAATTCAAAAAAAATAAACTTAGCTACTGTTTAAATGAAGTTAACATGAAGATTTGAGTTGACAAATGGATTCCAAATATTTCAAATAGCCTCCCTGCAAACTTTCATAATTTTTTAAGCAAGTTTGCTATTTAATTCAATAACTACATTGAATTCAACTCAAAATTCAAATTCAAATTTGAATTTAAATGAAACTTTGTCAAATCAACTATGGGAAGTCAAAATCAAATTCTATATGATTAATACAGCCATCCCACAAATATCTAGCAAATTTTGGAATGAATTAGGTGGCATAATTGATGGGGCAAGGATGAGGATAAGGTGGGACCCACTTGTCATCCAAAGCAAAGTGTTGTTTTGGCTCTCCAAGTGACACCACATTGCATGCAAAGTCCAGGCAGCTGCTTGCACTGTTGTGGCCGACTCCAGCTGCCCCCAGCTCACCCTGGCCTCCTACTTATCCCATGCCCCTGGCTTCTTTCTTCACCGTGAAGTCTCCAGCACCATTTTCACTTCTCTCCCGATTCCTTCTCTGTCCAGCCGATTTGCAGCAAAGGTACTCCGTGTTAAGCACTTTTCTTTGCCTCTCCTCACTCCCCAACCTCTTGTGCAGCCTTGTGATCAAGTTCTTGCAAAGCTAGGCCATCCTCGAAGTTGTTAACTTCGAAACTGAGGCCACCGGAAATCTCCCCTGTTTTGCCGCGCCTCTGCTCATCGTCGACCCAACGATACGTCCATCATCTCGCCTTGGTCCTAGAAGGAAAAAGATTCGCCTACTCATGTTCTAGCTGCTCGTAAAGTTTCAGCCCATGCCATGCCTCCTAGCCCCCGTATTTGTTTTTTCTCCCGACAAACTTCGGTTATGAGTAGAGTTGCTTCGCGTGTGAAATTCCTTCTATACAGTTAATTATTCCTTGTCCACCTGTGCTATGCTGTTCTATATGGCCAGGCGCATCACCTCCAACAGGAGTCATCAAGTTTCATCGGGTATTCACACCGGAATCCCATTTTTCCCCAACCGTGGATTTTTCCCTCCTCGGTCCATAGTCGCCACCAGTTTCCAAGCCTTTTCTCTCCCTCTTATGGCCAGATTCTTATTCCCCATGCTTCCATGAATCTTCCCAAGGTCTTCCTGATCCGTTTCACCCACTATAGGGCTCGGCCGACATGGTCGGAACCCTAATCACCGCCGCCGCCGTCGCGCAAGCCTTCCCAGCCATCGCCGGCGTGCGCTGACCCCACCGGCATGCTCAGCACCTCAAAATAGGGTTAGGCGGTGAGTTTGGCGAGGAGACGTGCCGTGGATCGATGGGCAATGAGAGCTACGGCGAGGCGCCGCCGCGGTCGCGCGCCTGGCGGGAGGTAGACGATGACCCCGTGGGGCCCCGTCGTCAGTGGAAGCGCAGCGCGCACTCTGAATCAGCTGCGGCCAAGGATCCCATGTGGCTACGTACATTTTCTCTATGGCCCGGTTATGCTTAATCCCGATTGGTCTATTTTAAACCCGTGGGACCCCCTGGACTATTCAAACATTTCCCATTTGAAATTTATTCCAAATTTTGCCCCAACTTGGAAAATCGATAACTCCTAGGATACTTGTCCAAAAATTCCGAAATAATTTTTTTTGAACCAGCATGAAGAGTAATTTCCAGTGGTACACTTGGATTTGTATGAAAGTCCATACGAATTTCTCCATAATTAAAATAAGCAAAATGCTTATAGAATTAATTCCTATAGTTCTGCTCTTTGGAAAAATATCAAATTTTTTCATAACCTTCATTCGGATATCCTTGAACTCCAGTAAAATTTCAGTGTCATTAGACTTCATTTACATGGTCTGATCACCTATGTATTCTTTATGTACATAAAATAGCCAAATTCAATTAGGAATTGTACAGAAACTTGTGCAAACTTCTAAATTGAATATTTCTCATTATAAAGCTTCTAAAATTGTCAAACCAACTTTGTTGATTTTGTCTTTATACAAACTAACCATAAATACAACCAAATCTTCATGAAAATCTCTAGATTTTCCTGTAGAGCTCTTTTAAGCAAAATTTTGTTTGATTTTTATCTGATGATTCACTTCATAGAAAAATCTGAAATTTTGCCAAAATGGTCTCTAGTAGGTTTGTGAATCCCTGTAAAAATTTCAGATTCATTGGACTTTATTCAACTAGTTCAATATGAAGATTTTCCTAACTGATCATAGAATAACCCAAAAACAATAGAAACATTTTAGTAAAATATCCCAACTTGTAAATTCAATATCTCACATTATAATGCTGAGAAATAAACTTTCCTAGAACCAGTGAGACCCCCTCAGTATGGTACAACCACTGGTAGCCATGATAGACCTCTAGAATTACAACCAAAATTCAGAGGAGGGTTTTATTTGTTGGAATTTTAGAGACAAAAAGTTTCCTTGAACATCTCCAATTTTTGGTCCAGATCTTCCGCATAGTACCTAGTGTCCCGTGTAAAATTTCTAGAACCATTAAACTTAAATTCATATACTTAACTGTCTTTCCTTTGAACTATAATATAGTACTGGTATTGCTTAACTTGCTTAATTCTTTGCATATCGATTAGTTGCCGAACTCAAGAGGATCCCAGAGCTACTTGAAGTCATCCCTCTGGAGATTACCGTCTCGCAACCAGGCAAGCCCCGGTTTGCATTTAAGCGCTATTACAAAATTTTGATTTGTATCACCTACGTCTAGGGTGAGTATTGTGCATTAGGGCTAAGGTGATTTAAAACCCACTTGCATGACCAGATCAACCTATGGAGTATTTGGTTAGTTGTCAAGTCATCATGTAGACTATGCTATGCTAAATGTTGTATAGGATTCGGTAGAAGTCGAGTAGTAGGAATCTACTCGCATGGCTAGGACTTTTTCACACGGGATTGGTTCAAAGAAAATAGAGTAGTAATATGAAAATGAGACCGGACAGGGGCGTAGGATGCAGCAGGAAGTGGTCTTGGGTGTGTAGCCCTACCTGTGTCGGTTAAGGACTGATCCATATGCCACCCTGCTGAGCAAGTTTGAACTGTACCGGAGTCATACTAGATATATGGGGTCCAGGAAACCGATGTACCTTGGGAAGCTTTTGTTGAGACTTTTTCGATCGCCATAGGCTTTCTGCCGCAGCACAGTAGACGAAAACTCGCTCACGACATCTTCACAGCGGAAGGGTGCACCATGAGTGGGGATATTGTCCTAGATGATTGAATCGATTCAACCTGGGCGGAACTTGAGAAAGGTGGCTGCGTACGACGTCCGTGGAGTGCACCGATGTGACTTCCAGTACGGGCGTACGTGTCGTGTTTTTGGGGTATCATTGACTTGAATCACCGTCCCTCGCGGTTATGAGTACCACTTGTTCACTGAGTTGTGACGTAGTTAAATACTTGCACATGAGATGAGAATTAATTGATGCTGTTATGAAAATTATATTATCATGGTATTGCTATGTTGTATGTATTAGTATAGTGCTCACTAAATTTAATTTCCACCTTTGGCATCCAGCATCGTGATGTAGTGTTTCTTGTTTGATTGTGGAGTTACGATGTTGCCCCGCACAAGGTTTAAGCTGCTGCTATAAATCTGAAAATAAGGACCCACATTTAGGCGAGTCCATTATGCAAATCTGCCATCCTATGTTTATGTCTTTACCCTCACGTAGAGTTTCATGTTTAGGTGAGACGGTTAAGTCTTGCTGAGCCTTCGTGCTCACGGTTGCTATATAACTTGTTTTGCAGGTACTAACCTCTATGCTTATGATTATCGTTGTCCGATGAGACTCGGGACTCTCCGAGTAATATACTCATGTGGAAACCATGCCACTGCTGTTTGGTTTTCGTGGCTAGTGAGGAGCGTCCGTGGGCTAGAGGGCTTCTCTTTTGCTTATTAGACTAGAGTACGAGAGTTGTAATCTTATCTTCCGCTGTAGTTTATTTTTATAAACTATTTGTAAACTGAATATCTTTGTAAATTTCAGCAAAAGATTTACGTAATACACGTTCCTTTCCATGTGTGTTGTTGGGTGTCACATCGCACGGCACCACCCAATGCGATTCCTGGAAAGTGTGGACTCCGGCCCTAACAGACGTGGTATCAGAGCCGCATTGGGAATAGCACACTTATAAAGGATTGTATTACAATAAAAGCATAGGATACGGTGAGGATATGATACTAGACCCACATAAGGACTATATTAGCATAAGTTATTAAGGTGGCAAAACTAACTTATGTATTATTATATTCTGTAACGACGCTCCGATGTCAGGTAAGAGGTAAGGTACGCCACTGCAAGCGGATCAATTGTGGTAAGCTCACCATGCAAGAGGTAGCATGGAAATCTTTCTGTGGCTTTGCACGGAAGAGTCAATATGAGTCTCTGAAACTTTCCATGTTTCTGACAACATATGACACGCGGTACCCCAGCGTGCTTCAAAGTTAGTGGGAGCCCCCGTCGGGTGGGACATAACCCGATGCACCTCCTACTGGTGCAGCACTATGCAAAGACGTGGGACTCCATCGGGTGGTAGAAAACCCGGTCATGTACCTCGAGACGTGGCTTAACTCAGGGCGGCCCGTATGGAATGATACGGGATGAATGTTTTTACTTTCATATATATTATTGTGAACTGTTCGCCCGTGCGGGCTGTGTCGTACGACACCATATGATTGATCAATAGTTTGTGTGTAGTGACAGGTACACTGACCACGTTATCGTATTGCATTTAGAAACCGTTTTGGAGTGAACATCATTAAGGCCACCATTGAGACGTATGCCGGAATACCGGCTTAGAATTTTTACTTTGTTAGACACGTAGTACCGACATATACTCCACTGATGCATTAACCACTTTTCTGTAAAATGGAACTGAGAATATGTAAAAATACTTATATTAGCTATCGAGCTCTGAGTTTGAACTAAGTTTTCAAATTTGGAGTAGGTTTTGAAGTCACCAATTCAAAAACAGAGTGTTCTGTTTTATACCGTAAAAAGACCTGACTTTGAGAAAACATATCTCCCAGTAGAAAACTCCAATGAATGTGTAACATACATGGATGGAAATTTTAGGAAGTCCTTTAAAAATGTTATGTTCAACTCCAGAACTGAATTCCCCTCTAACCTGTTCAAAATCTCAAAGTTCCAAAATCTGCCAAACTAGACAGAAACTGGAAACCCTCTCTGGACTCCTGATTGTTTTCACCATATCTCACTCCAGAAATTTTGAACCGGGTCGTGCAAGAAATTTCTGGAATCCTTGTAATATTTATTACAAAATTGTAGTTTGTGGCTTTTGTAAATTCTGCTGTTTTATATCTGGAAATTGTGGCCCAAATTCAGCATAAACAAAGGAGATCCTGTCAAATTTTTCCAGAAAAACTGTCAGGTTTACAATGACATATCTTCTCAACCAGAACTGATCTGGAAGAAAACCAATACTTTTTGGAAAGAATTTGAAGTTTACTTCAACTTTGTAGTTCACCTCAAGATCTGATTCTGCCATTTACTGGGTTAAATTTGTGTTTGAGTACAAACTGGTCAGGTTTCAACAGAAACTTTATCGGTTTGGCATAATTTGGTCTTGTTATTAATATAGTCCTTGAATTCACTTCGAGAAGTGTTGTAACGGATCAGTTGTTGATACTCATCTATTTACCAGTGAAATTGATGGTTTGACCCACTCGAACCTCTTTTCTTTTATGGCCATGTTTGTGTCATATTGAAAATAAAAGTGTGTGTTCGCACGATAATGCGCATAACGTCTCGTCGTGACCAACAATAGTCGAAATGAACTTCGATCCATGGAGTTCATTATTTTGGAACTCGCTATTGTAACATTGGTCTAGGGCTGATTTATTTTGTATAAAGTTTACACTTTATCAACATATGACCGTTATGCAAGTTTAGTTATCAATACACACACTATTGTTTTAATCTTGAGTGTGATCTTGCAATATCACGTCTCATGTTGGATTATTGACTGTAACTGTAGAATGGTGCGCACTCGCAAAACATACGAGGTCAGTGGTTCAAGTCAGGGAAGGGATGACTTCTGAGAGCCGGAACAGCCAGCGCAACTGCCATCTTCGTCTCCGCTTACATTGGCGGATGATATCGCAGCCATGCTGGGTTCACGCGACGAGCGGACCGAACTGTTGCGAACCCTCGTGCAGATTACGTCCAATCAGGGGGGACGTCAAGCCGAAGGCAATCATCAACCTCAGCAAGCAACATATCAAGAATTCTTGGCGACTGCACCCCCCGTGTTCAGTGGTGATGGTGAACCTCTAGATGCAGTCCATTGGCTCTGCACCATTGAAGCTAGGTTCGGTCTGCTACAGTGCAGTTACCCTATGAAGGTTTTATATGCGGCACAACAACTACATGGCATCGCTGGTGCTTGGTGGGCGAACCACATTGCCTCCTTGGCCGCCGGACAGCAAGTCACTTGGATAGAGTTTCGGAAGGCATTCCATGCCTATCATGTTCCTCCTGCCATTGTGAGAAGGAAGCTTCAGAAATTTCTTGATTTGAAGCAAGGAGAAAGGAGTGCTCAAGAATACTCCAAAGTCTTTGTTAATCTAGCACAATATGCGTCGAAGTATGTGAGTACGGAGGATCAGAAGCGAGAGTACTTCTATCAGGGTCTAAGCCCCATGTTGAAAGACAAGCTTGCATTGTTCAATCTTGGCTCCTTCAATGCTATGCTTAATGCCGCGATTACGCAAGAGGATGCCACACATGAGCGAATCGCGGAGGAGTCAAAGAAGAGACTTGCTGTGCAGGACAGCACACATAATGTTCCTCAGAAATACTGTATGGTGTACCGATCACCGTCTGGTCAGATATGGCAGCCGGCTGCACAACCGAGTTCGTATCAGAGTCGGCCGTTTGAACTAGCAGATTTCCAACCAGCAGTACATCAACCGCAACATCTGTCCCAAATTGTTCCAGGGGCATTTATCTCGCAGCGAGGTGCAGGACGATTCAGGCCTCAAGTCAGTGGGACGTTGAATCAGTATAGGTGTTCCACATGTGACCGTGTTGGGCACTAAACCAATGATTGCCCAGAGAAGATCTTGAGCAGCAGGCAAGTACCAATACAACGGTGTATTCAGTCCCGTATTCAACCAGAGAAGACAACACGGCAAACCGGAAGCGTTCAACACATAGAAATCGAGAGTGTTCCGGAGGGAGCACCGGTGTTGGTGGGCATGTTTGCTATCAAAGGCATACCCGTCCTCATAATCTTTGATTCCGGTGCTACCCACAATTTTATCAGTAAATCATGTGTGGATCAGCACCAATTGTCCACCAATACTCCCAAGAAAAGTTATCTTATAAGCTCACCGGGTGGAAGTATCTCGGCTAGTCAGATTGTTCCCCGAGCAGCTTTATGTTTGGAGGGCAAAATATATCCAACGTCGCTGAATATATTGGATGGACAGAAGATCGACGTAATATTGGGGATGTCATGGTTGAACCATCACGGTGCCGTTCTTAATATCGGTACCCGGACTATCCAAATTAACTCTCCGATGCACGGACAACACGAGCTGTTTTTAGACAGTTTGGAGCAGGACAGTGCAGCTGCATATAACATGGAAGCAAATAAACTTGAAGATATTCCGGTGGTCCGTGAGTATCCCTATGTGTTTCCCAATGATTTACCGGGCATGCCGCCCGAACGTGACGTTGAGTTCAAGATTGAACTTGTACCGGGAACAACACCGATCTCTCAGAGACTGTATCGAATGGCGCCTAATGAGCTAGCGGAATTAAAGGAGCATTTGAAGGACCTTTTGGACAAGGGTTTTATTCGCCCAAGCTCGTCACGTTGGGGTTGCTCGGCGCTGTTTGTCAAGAAGAAGGATGAAACATTGCAGTTATGCGTATATTATCGACCGCTCAACGCCGTGACTATAAAGAACAAGTACCCGCTGCCCCGCATCGACATTTATTCGATCAACTTGTTGGTGCGAGGGTGTTCTCAAAGATGGATCTTCGGTCCCGATATCATCAAATAGAAATCCAACCGGAGGTTATACCAAATACGGCATCCTCGACGCGATATGGATTATACGAGTATCTTGTCATGTGTTTTGGTCTCACCAGCGCTCCAGCTTACTTTATGTATCTCATGAATTCGGAATTCATGCCGGAGTTGGACAAGTTCGTCGTGTTCTTCATCGACGACATATTGGTTTATTCCAAGTCAGAGGAAGAGCATGCTGAACATTTGCATATTGTGTTGCAAGGGTTGAGAGATCACAAGTTATACGCAAAATTCAGCAAGTGTGAATTTTGGATCAGCCAAGTGCCATTCTTGGGGCACATTATTTCAGCTGAGGGCATCGCTGTGGATCCAAGTAAAATTGTTCAAGTGCTGAAATGGAAATCTCCTAAGTCCGTACATGATGTCCAAAGTTTCCTCGGTTTAGCGGGATATTATTGGAGGTTCATCCCGAGCTTTTCAAAAATCGCTAAGCCGATGACGGAGCTGCTGAAAAAGGGAACCAAATATATTTGGAGTTCAGCTTGTGAACAAGCGTTCAAGACATTAGTACATCACCTTACAACAGCCCTGGTTCTTGCTCAGCCGGACACGACAAAACCATTTGACGTTTATTGTGATGCATCCAACATCAGACTTGGTTGTGTTCTTATGCAAGAAGGACGTGTGGTCGCATATGGATCTTGTCAACTCCGAAACCATGAGCAGCACTATCCGACTCATGACCTTGAGCTCGCTGCCGTGGTATTGGCATTAAAAATGTCGAGGCATTACTTGCTTGAAAATCTTGTACACCTCTACACCGACCACAAGAGTTTGAAATATATTTTCACACAGAAGGAGCTGAATATGAGACAACGAAGGTGGTTAGAGCTGATCAAAGATTACAAAATTGAAATTCACTACCACCCCAGTAAAGCGAATGTGGTTGCCGACGCGCTTAGTCGGAAAGCCCATGTCCACGACATCACCATGGCTGAAATGGAAGATGAGGAACCAAGTCTGTATGTGATTCCATATGGGGCTCTTAATAATCTTGCTCTCATTCCCACCATCCGAGAGGAAATTATTAAAGCCTAGAAGAAGGACAAGGACATGTAAACATACAAGAAAGAGTGGACAGCGGGGAAGTAAAATGTTTCTGGAAAGATGATCACAGTACATTATGGTTCAAGGAACGTATAGTTGTACCCCGAGATGTTAAGCCCCGGAAGAAAATATTGGATGAAGCTCACATGTCAAAATTTTCTATTCATCCGGGCAGCAATAAAATGTATCAAGATTTAAAGACCAAGTTTTGGTGGACACGGATGAAGCGGGAAATAGCGAAGTACGTATGCGAGTGTGATACGTGTTGGCGAGTGAAGGCTGACCATATGAATAAAGAGGGACAGCTGCAACCGCTGAATATTCCGGCATGGAAATGGGAGGATGTGAGTATGGATTTCATAGTCGGATTGCCACTCACATTCCGGAAGCATGATTCGATTTGGGTGATAGTCGACCGACTAACCAAATCAGCACACTTCATTCTGGTAAATGTCAGATTCAATGCCAAGAAATATGCGGAGTTGTACATATCAAGAATCGTGTGCCTACACGGCATTTCTTGTATGATTATTTCAGATCGAGGCTCGCTGTTCGTTGCTCGTTTCTGGGAGCAACTCATGCCTTGTTGGGTACTAAACTGATTAGAAGCTCCGCATATCACCCCCAGACCGATGGACAAACTAAGAGGGTGAACCAGGTCCTTGAAGACATGTTACATGCATGTGCCATCCACCACGGTAAAAATTGGGATGATCATTTGCTGTTGGCGGAAGTCTCGTACAACAATGATTATCAAGCGAGTATCAAGATGGCACCATATGAAGCTCTCTATGGCCAAAAATGTCGCACCCCACTGAATTGGTGCGAGTCCAGCGAAAGAGTAACATTCGAGATTGATCTAGTCAACGAAGCCGAGGAACAAGTTAGGATCATTCAAGCAAATCTAAGAGCGTCTCAATCTCGACAGAAGGCTTATGCGGACAAGCAGCGTCACCCGCTGCACTTCGATGTCGGGGATCACGTGTACCTCCGCGTGTCAAGGATGAAAGGAATTCACCGGTTCGGAGTAAAAGGAAAGCTAGCTTCCCGATTTATTGGCGCGTTTGCTATCACGGAGAAGTGCGGACCTGTGGCTTATCGATTGGAATTACCAGCATCTCTCGCTGGTCTACACAACATTTTCCACGTATCTCAGCTCCGGAAATGTCTCAAATTCACAGTTGCAGTCCACACCGACGACATCGGCAAATTGCAACCGGATTTGACGTACTCCGAACATCCGGTTCAGATTCTCGACGAGAAGACCCGAACCACACGGAACCACATGCTGTGGTTTTATAAAGTGTTATGGAGCAACCATACCTCTGAAGAAGCAACATGGGAAACTGAAGAATATCTCCGCTCCAACTCTCCGGATTTCTTATCGTCTCATATCCGGTAATTTCTCTCCTACTTTCGTCTCTTCATTGTAATCTCGGGACGAGATTCTTTTAAGGGGGGGGGGGGGAGGGGGATGTAGAAGCCCAAATTTCCAAAATTCAAAGTTCAGTTAGGACAAAAATTTTGAATGTTAAAAAGAATTAAAAACGAAAAAACAAATTCATTCAAACTCCAAATGAGGGAATTCAAAAAAATAAATTTGGCTACTGTTGAAATGAAGTTAACATGAAGATTTGAGTTGACCAATGGATTCCAAATATTTCAAATAGCCTCCCTGCAAACTTTCATAATTTTTGAAGCAAGTTTGCTATTTAATTCAATAGCTACATTGAATTCAACTCAAAATCAAATTCAAATTTGAATTTAAATGAAACTTTGTCAAATCAACTATGGGAATTAAAAATAAAATTCTATATGATTAATACAGCCATGCCACAAATATCTAGCAAACTTTGGAATGAATTAGGTGGCAGAATTGATGGGGCAAGGATGAGGATAAGGTGGGACCCACTTGTCATCCAAAGCGAAGTGCTGTTTTGGCTCTCCAAGTGACACCACATTGCATGCAAAGTCCAGGCAGCTGCTTGCACTGTTGTGGCCGAATCCAGCTGCCCCCAGCTCACCCTGGCCTCCTACTTATCCCCCCTCCATGCCCCTGGCTTGCTCTTTCTACACCTTGAAGTCTTCAGCACCATTTTCACTTCTCTCCCGATTCCTTCTCTGTCTAGCCGATTTGCAGCAAAGGTACTCCATGTTAAGCACTTCTGTTTTCCTCTCCTCACTCCCCAACCTCTTGCGCAGCCTTGTGATCAAGTTCTTGCACAGCTAGGCCATCCCCGAAGCTGTTAACTTCGAAACCGAGGCCGCCGGAAATTTCCCCTGTTTTGCCGCGCCTCTGCTCACCATTGACCCAACGATACGGCCATCATCTCGCCTCGGTCCTAGAAGGAAAAAGGTTCGCCCACTCATGTTATAGCTGCTCGTAAAGTTTCAGCCCATGCCATGCCTCCTAGCCCCCGTATTTGTTTTTTCTCCTGACAAACTTCGGTTATGAGTAGAGTTGCTTCGCGTGTGAAATTCCTTCTATACAGTTAATTATTCCTTGTGCACCTGTGCTATGTTGTTCTATATGGCCAGGCGCATCACCTTGAACAGGAGTCATCGAGTTTCATTGGGTATTCACACCAGAATCCCATTTTCCCCAACCGCGGATTTTTCCCTCCTCGGTCCATAGTCGCCACCAGTTTCCAAGCCTTTTCTCTCACTCTTATGGCCAGATTCTTGTTCCCCATGCTTCCATGAATCTTCTCAAGGTCTTCCGGATCAGTTTCACCCACCGTAGGACTCGGCCGACATGGCCGGAACCCTAACCGCCGCCGCCGCCGTCGCTAAAGACTTCCTGGCCATCGCCGGCGTGCGCTGACCCCACTGGCATGCTCAGCACATCGAAATAGGGTTAGGCGGCGAGTTTGGCGAGGAGACGTGCCGTGGATCGACGGGCGGTGAGAGCTCCGGCGAGGCGCCACCGCGGTCGCGCGCATGGCGGGAGGTAGACGACGACCCCGTGGGGCCCCGTCATCAGTTGAAGCGCAGCGCGCACCCCAGATCAGCTGCGAACAAGTATCCCATGTGGCTACATACATTTTCTCTGTGGCCCGGTGCTGCTTAATCCTGATTGGTCCATTTTAAAGCCGCGGCCCGCCCTGGATTATTCAAACATTTCCCATTTGAAATTTATTCCAGATTTTGCCCAACTTGGAAAATCTATAACTCCTAGGATACTTGTCCAAAAATTCCAAAATAAATTTTGTTAGAACCAGCATGAAGATTAATTTCCAGTGGTGCACTTGGATTTGTATGAAAGTCCATATGAATTTCTCCATAATTCAAATAAAAAAATCTTATAGAATTAATTCCTATAGTTCTGCTCTTTGGAAAAATACCAAATTTTTTGAGAAGCTTCATTTAAATATCCTCGAACACCAGTAAAAATTTCAGGGTCATTAGACTTCATTTAAATGGTCTGATCACCTGTGTATTCTTTATGTACCTAAAATGGCCAAATTCATTTAGGAATTGTACAGAAACTTGTGCAGACTTCTAAATTGAATATCTCTCAGTATAAAGCTTCAAAAATTGTCAAACAAACTTTGTTGATTTTATCTTTATACAAAATAACCATAAATACAACCCAATCTTCATGAAAATCCCTAGATTTTCCTGTAGAGCCCTTTTAAGCAAAATCTTGTTTGATTTTTATCTAATGATTCACTTCATAGAAGAATCTGAAATTTTGCCAAAATGATGTCTAGTAAGTTTCTGAATCCCTGTACAAATTTCAGCTTCAATGGACTTTATTCAACTAGTTCAATATGAAGATTTTCCTAACTGGTCATAGAATAACCCAAAAACAACAGAAACATTTCAGTAAAATATCCCAACTTGTAAATTCAATATGTCACATTATAATGCTGAGAAAATTATGAAACAAATTTTTCTAGAACCAGTGAGACCCCCTCTGTATGGTAAAACCACTGGTAGCCATGATAGACCTGCAGAATTACAACCAAAATTCAGAGGAGGCTTTTACTTGTTGGAATTTAGAGAAAACAAGCTTCCTTGAACATCTCAAGTTTTTTGTCCAGATCTTCCCCATAGTACCTAGTGTCCCCTATAAAATTTCCAGAACCATTAAGCTTAAATTCATTTACTTAACCGTCTTTCCTTTGAACTATAATATAATACCAGTATTGATTAACTTGCATAATTCTTTGCATATCGATTAGTTGTCGAGCTCAAGAGGATCCCGGGGCTACTGGAAGTCATCCTTCTGGAGATTAACTTTGATACCGTCTCACAACCAGGCAAGTCCCGGTTTGCATTTAAGTGCTATTACCAAATTTTGATTTGTATCACCTACGTCTAGGGTTAGTATTGTGCATTAGGGCTAAGGTGATTGAAAACCCACTTGCATGACCAGATCAACCTATGTAGTATTTGGTTAGTTGTCAAGTCATCATGTAGACTATGCTATGCTAAATGTTGTATAGGATTCGGTAAAAGTCGAGTAGTTGGAATCTACTCGCATGGCTAGGACTTTTTCACACGGGATTGGTTCAAAGAAAATGGAGTAGTATATGAAAATGAGACCGGGCAGGGGCGTAGGATGCAGCAAGACGTGGTCTTGGGTGCGTGGCCCTGCCTGTGTTGGTTAAGGACTGATCCATATGCTGCCCCGCTGAGTAAGTTTGAACTGTACCATAGTCATACTGTATATATGAGGTCCAGGAAACTGATGTACCTTGGGAAGCTTTTGTTGAGACTTTTTCGATCGCCTCAGGCTTTCGGCTACAGCACAGTAGATGGAAACTCACTCACGACATCTTCACAGCGAAAGGGTGCACCATGAGTGGGGATACTATCCTAAACAATTGAATCGATTCAACTTGGCCGGAACATGAGAAAGGTGGATGCGTACAACGTCCGTGGAGTGCACCAATGTGACTTCCTGTACGGGCGTACGTGTCATGTTTTCCGGGTATCATTGACTCGAATCACCGTCCCTCGCGGTTATGAGTACCAATTGTTCACTGAGTTGTGACGTAGTTAAATACTTGCACTTGAGATGAGAATTAATTGCTGCTGTTATGAACATTATATTATCATGGTATTGCTATGTTGTATGTTTTAGTATAGTGCTCACTAAATTTAATTTCCACCGTGGGCATGCAGCATTGTGATGAAGCATTTCTTGTTTGATTGTGGAGTTACGATGTTGCCCCGCACAAGGTTTAAGCTGCTGCTACAAATCTGAAAATAAGGACCCACATTTAGGCGAGTCCATTATGCAAATCTTCCATCCTATGTTTATGTCTTTACCCTCATGTAGAGTTTCATGCTTAGGTGAGACGGTTAAGTCTTGCTGAGCCTTCGTGCTCACGGTTGCTATATAAGTTGTTTTGCAGGTACTAACCTCTATGCTTATGATTATGGTTGTCTGATGAGACTCGGGACTCTCCGAGTAATATACTCATGTGGGAACCATGCCGCTGATGTTTGGTTTTCGTGGTTAGTGAGGAGCGTCCGTGGGCTGGACGGCTTCTCTTTTGCTTATTAGACTGGAGTATGAGAGTTGTAATCTTATCTTCCACTATAGTTTATTTTTATAAACTATTTGTAAACTGAATACCTTTGTAAATTTCAGCAAAAGATTTATGTAATACGCGTTCCTTTACATGTGTGCTGTTGGGTGTCGCATCGCACAGTACCACCCAATGCGATTCCTGGAAAGTGTGGACTCCGGCCCCCACACATACGACAAACTCTTTCCCAGCTACGTCCATGTTTCAAGGTGCAAGCTTTCAACATGTCTTCTAATATCTGGTTTGTCCTCTCGGTTTGTCCATCAGTCCGTGGATATTACGCGGAGCTAAAGTTTAACTTAGTACCCATAGACTCATGTAGTTTCTCCCAGAATCTAGAGGTTAATTGAGAACCTCAATCATAAACTATTTTCTTTGGAACTCCATGTTGGCATAAGATGTGTTCCATGTAGAGCTCTGCTAGCTCTGCTAGCTTTGCCACTTGGTACTTGGTATGTACAGGAATAAAATGAGCATACTTTGTCAACCGATCCTTAATAACCCATATAGAGTCATAACTGGACTAAGTACATGGCAGTCAAAATATAAAGTCCATGCCGATTTCTTCCCATGTCCACTCGGGTATTTTCAGTGGATACAATAATCCAGCAGGTCGCTGATGCTCAACCTTTATTCGTTGACACGTGTCACATAGGGCAATATATTCGGCTATGTCCCTCTTCATGCAATCCCACCAATAGCGAGTTTTTAGGTCCTGGTACATCTTCCTACATCTGGGATGAACGGAATAGGGTGAGTCATGTGTCTCTTTTAATATCGTCTCGCAAATTTGCTTCACATTTGGCTCAACAATTCTTTTCTCAAGCCATAGAGTGCAATGGTCATCCTCATCAAAAATGAATTTTCTCCCTTCTTGGATCTTTTCCTTGATTTCCTGGATATCTCATCCTTTGTCTGACCTTCTCGAATTTCCTATTCTGGGGTCGGATTTAACTTCATCACTCCCATTTCATTTTTGAACACAAGATGCAACCGTTCAAACTCCTTGCATAACTCGGATGGTAACTCCTGGACAGTGAGTTGATCACTTGCTCCCTTTCGGCTCAAGGCGTCCGCTACATTGGCCTTCCCCGGGTGATAGTTGATCCCTACATCGTAATCTTTGATAAGCTCCAACCATCGGTGTTGCCTCAAATTCAGATCCATTTGTGTGAATATGTACTTGAGCCTCTTGTGATCCGTATAAATCTCACATAGGTGACCGAAAACATAATGTCTTCATGTCTTCAAGGCATGCACCACGGCTGCGAGTTCAAAGTCGTGCGTAGGATACTTCAGCTCATGTTTCTTTAATTGCCTTGATGCATTAGTTACCACTTGACCTTCTTTCATAAGCACACATCCAATCCCTTGCCTTGATGCATCGCAATATATATCAAAGCTCTTGCCAACGTCTAGCAATACTAACACTGGTGCAGTTGTCAACCTATTTTCTAACTCCTCAAAGCTATCCTGACAAGCTTGAGTCCATTGGAATGCCTTCCCTTTCATCAATAATTAAGTCATGGGCTTCGCTATTTTGGAGGAAATCCTTGATGAATCGGCATTAATATCCATCCATTCCAAGGAAACTCCGAATTTCCTTCACATTCTATGGCGGTTTCCACTGAAGCACATCTCTCACTTTCCCCGGGTCGATTGATATTCCTACTCCGGAGATGATATGGCCCAAGAATGACACTTCCCGTAACCAGAATTGACACTTGCTGAACTTGGCATACAACTGGTGTTCACGCAGTTTCTGCAATGTAAGCATCAAGTGCTCCTCATGTTCTTCCTCGCTTCTCGAGTATATCATAATATCATCAATGAACACCACAACAAACTTATCCAGATATTCCGTGAATACCTTATTCATGAGATACATAAAGTATGCAGGCGCGTTCGTCAATGCAAATGACACAACGATGTACTCACAGGACCCATACCACGTCCGGAAAGCTGTTTTGGGTATATCCGAAGGTCTAATCTTCATTTGGAAGTATTCTGATCACTAGTCGATCTTAGAGAAAATGCAGGCACCCTTCATTTGGTCGAACAAATCCTCTATGCGGGGCAGGAAGTACTTGTTCTTGATCGTCACTTCGTTGAGAGACCTATAGTCCACACACATCCGCTGGGTTCCGTCCTTCTTATCTACAAAGAGCACTGGTGCTCCTGTTGGTGATGAGCTTGGGTGTATAAAATCCTTCTCTAGTTGCCCTAGAATTTGCTTTTTGAGCTCTGTTAATTCCTTATGAGGCATCCTATACGGCCTCTTAGCTATAGGTGCAGTTCTGGGAATCAATTCAATAGCAAATTCTATGTCACGATCAGGCAGCATACCTGGCAACTCATTCGGAAACACATTTGGGTACTCGCAAACAATCGGGATGCTTTCCAATGTCACACCTTCCACGTGATTCAGCATTGCATTCTATGCTGTGGGTTGGGCCGTCTCAACTTCGTTCCGAGTGTCGTGCTCGCTTGTCAACTACACAATCCTCTTCGCGCATTGAATCACTGCATTATATTTGCTCAGCCAGTCCATTGCAAGTATTATATCTATTCCTTGGGAGTCCAGGACAATGAGGTTTGCGAAAAAGTATACCAACTTTTTTAATGTTTACTTTCGGATATACTATATTTGTCTTCATCTCTCCACCAAGAGAATTTACTAGCATAGTTTGCTTCATATGAGATATAGGCAGATTATACTTGGCAACATAATCTGATGAGATGAATGAATGAGATGCTCTAGGTTCAAATAAAACAGTTGTGGGTTGGAGTTGGCGAGGAACATACCAATCATGACATCATCAGCTTGTTGGGCTTCCTCAGTAGAGACATGATTCATGTTGCCACGAGCAAAATTTTGCCGTCCACGGTTGCCTTGTGGTGCTCCTCCTTTCGGTCATGGCTAGTTTGGCCTTGGCGCATTGTTCATTGGTCCATAGCTTCTTTTGGGGCATTGACTTGCAAAGTGCCCGACCTCTCCACACACATAGCACGTCTTGCTGGTCGTAACACCAACAAAGCTTGGGCACATCTAAATCTGAGCTTTAGCCGCCATATTGGGATGTTGTGCGGGTGGCACAGGATAGCGAGGGGCTTGCATGGCGGGGCATTGTTGCGGTGGCTGATTTGGGTGTGGTGGATAAGCAGCGCGGTATGCAGGAGAAGATGGGTTGTAGTATGGTGCAGTTGGTGGTGCATAGCAGGGGCGGACATTGCTTCCTTGCGGCTGTCCCTGGTATGGCATCTCCTCTTGTTATATTATTCCATCTCACGAACATTGTTCTCTACAACAATAGTCTTGTCCACAAGCTTCTGGAAGTTTGGATAATCACCATTAAGCAGTTGAACTTGAATCTCATTATTTAGACACCTAATGAAGAAGTATTGCTTCCTGCTGTCCGTGTTAACATCTTGTGGAGCATACCTTGACAATTGCGTGAACTTCTTCAAGTACTCATTAACGCTCATCTTCCCTTCCTCAGAACCTAAATTCTTGTCTTTTAGTATCATGACATCATCAGGAACATAGTGGGAACGAAAGCTCCGCTTAAATTCAGCCCAAGTGATTGCCTCCTGATTAGCATGAGCGTTGCAAAAGGCTTCCTACTAGTCAGCAACTTCTCAAACTAGTTGGTGCGATGCAAAGAGAACCTTTTCTTGATCACTGCATTGGACAATAGCTAGTTTCTTTTGGACAGACTTCAACCAATCATCAGCTTCCACAGGGTCATTGGCTTGTGCAAACATAGGTGGTCTTGTTCTCATAAACTCTCCCAATCTGTTGTGAGGCGGTGGTGGTGGTGGTGGTGGCGGTGGTGGTGGCGGTGGCGATGGTGGCGGCGGCGGTGGCGGCGGCGGTGCAGCAACACTGTGGAGATTGTTGTTGTTTGCTTGCATCCGACTCAAGGTCTACATCATAGTTTGCATAAGTTGGTTCTGCATAGCCATCAAGCGCTCAAGGTTGCTGCATCAGCTCCAATGTTATTGTTCTGAGGAACTTCCATGTTGTCATCATCACCCTCGTGTGTTCTGCTAGTTCCAGCACCACGAGTGTTCCTTCGTTTGCGGTAGCTTATCCCCTCGGCATCTGTGAGAGAAGAGAGGATGAGATAGAATTCAGATTTGAAAAAGCGGTTCCCCAACAATATGCATCAAGATATATGACAGTAAACAATCCTTCATCAATATAAAAAAAAAGTCCACTTTACTCCCCTCAACTATGATCCAAGTCGGGATAACCCCCTCAACTATCATTTGGTTCATTTTACCCCCACTATTTACTAATCTGGTTCATTTACACCTTAACTTTGTTTGCTAATCCCACTTTGCTGACGTGGACTATGGTTAGGATGGGATTGGACATGTGTCAAATGGCATGGCAAAAATCTTGATGACTGCCTGGACATTGTATATTTGGGTCATTAATTTGGTGCGAAATTTGTGAGATAGATCCGAACAGAAGACCTGTCATATGGGATATGATCCATGAATTCAACAACTGGTTAACAATGCTTACGAAGCTGCTTATGTAAAGCTCTGTACATTGCTCACATTTAACTTCATAAGACATGGTAGTAGGCACTGATAGATTATATATCCACACGGTAAAATTCGAAGGAGTTTAAAATGCTACTAACTACGATCCTTCAGGCCTGATACCCGTAATGTGTAATAGCCTGAATACTGTCAGTTTTTTCTTGTACGTACACAACAATTGAAGAATAGACGTGTGAAAGACTGCTTCACAAGAAAGGAGGACGCTTAATAGAGAGCACATCATCCTACTGCCGAAGAAAGAGGGCGCTGAAGAGCTGGGAGACTACAGACCCATCAGCCTCCTACATCCCATGGGGAAGCTCATATCCAAAGTTCATATCCGTATTAGTACAAAATAGGGGGGGGCAAAATGAACTAAACAATAGTGGAGGGGGTTATTTGAACTTAGGCCATAGTTGAGGGGAGTAAAGTGGACTTTTCCAATATTATAAACCTATATGAGGATGTGGACAAGTGTCGAAGCATCCCATAACTCTCTACTATAAGCGGATGTGGACACTTGTCAAGGCGTCCAACAACTCGCAACTAAGCACACGAGCACACAAGCACAAGCAAACACCATATAAAATTCAGCACACCACACTATTTAAAACTAATACGATCTAAGCATTCATATTACAAATTACTCATAGGGGACTTAAATTCCTAATTGTGAGGCGGTGGGGGCGTCCTTGGCTGCGCGGATGTGATGGGGTGACGCCATAGTGCTTTAGGTGACCAGATTCGCTTGGGTGACCACAGTTCTCCTCTTTCATCGCATTCCTTCATCTCCATGCTGGTTCCAAACGAGTTAGCTCCTTGCGAAAGTAGTGGATCTCTCCTTGTGCAGTCGCATAGCGGTTTCTCATGTCCAGTAGTGCCTCCTGAGACCTATCCATCGCTGACAAGTTGGGTGTAGCTTTTTGTGGTCCAATTATCTTCCCGGTACCACTATCCCGCTGAGGGTGCAGCTCAAATGTGGTGTCCTCAAGCTCAAAGCAGCAAGTATGGCACAAACTTGTGAGCGCTGCCCATGCAACATCATCCTTAGCATCCTTTTGAGTAGACCTCTAGGTAGGAGCATAATGGCGTGAAACCACTTTGTTGGTGAAGAAAATGACAACTTCAGCATGCCACTCACCGTGTTCAGGACGAGAGACTTTCTTCATGAAGTAATTCGCAACCACGCCACGGGAAAGGAGGAATTCCATTAGTTCCAGCGATGTGTGTCCTCTTTCGACTCCGGTGGTCCAAAGTTTCTCAACTTGGCCGACCGTATCCATGACAATGATGTCTGCCTTATGAGGTTGTCTAATGGGGCGCATCTCCTTGGATGTTGTGTCCATTCTCGTTTGCATCCAGTCGTGGCTCCTCTTCATGACCCTCCCCGTGTTGCCCCTCATGTGAGGAGGGTCATAGTAATCTTCCTCATAAGGTTCATCTCCCATATCCTGTTCGTGTGGTTCTTTCCGATAAGGTTCATCTTCCAATGTGTGACACCCGATTCTGAATATGAACCATGTATAGCGTATATGTGTACCTAGGATGTTCATCACACATACACAGTGTAAGGATCGAAACGCCCAAGAGGGGGGTGAATTGGGCTTTCTTTCAAATTTTAAAGTAATTAAAAACAAACTACTTAAGCCCAATTCCCAATGCGGTTCTAACTATGCAATCAATGTAGATATAACTTGTGAAGTAAAGATTGCATAATGTAAAGAGAGGGAGAGAAATGCAAACGCTAGGGGACATGAAGGTTTATCCCGTGGTTCGTCAAGATCGCAAGGATCTTCCTACATCCACGTTGTGGCACCCACTGAAGGGTTTTGCCACTTCCAATGTCACCGAGACAATGGGGTCTTCACTAATCTTCTCCGTTCGCCATCTCCGGCAAGGTGGAGCTCAAGCCTTGTACAACCTTCAATGTTCTGGGCTTCCACACACACCTTGGAAAGCTCCGGAACGATCTTCTTCAACTTCTCACTAGCCTAGAGAGTTCAATCACAAAGAAAGAACGCACACAAGCTTCTCTCTAGCCTATTACAAATGATCTAAAAGTGTGTAAATGTATGCTCTATAGTCTTGAATGCTCTTGGATGTGTAGTTGGCTTCAGGTGATCAAGACACATCGAAATGACTGGTTGGAGGGGTTTAAATAGCCAGCCTTCCCGAATTAGCCGTTGGAAAAGTAGGCTGATTAACTTTACTATTAACATCGGATGATCCGATGCACCCCTCTATTGAGCATCGGTCGATTTCAATTTGCTGACATCACTGTGTCAGATATGACCGTTGATCGACCGATGTAACATCCACTTCATCATCGGATGAACCGGTGAGTAGATCTTCAGACTTGGTCCAGAAATAATAGCTTCTGTTGAATTGGACCGATGTACACTTGGATTGATCGTCGGATGATCCGGTGTGTACTTCTTCAGAATTACTCAAAGATCATCCCTTCTGTTGGATTCAACCGATGTGCCACTTCCTTCACATCGGATGATCCGGTGTGTACTTGGCTCTGAGGTCTTCTTCTTCTGCAAACTCAAACTCGACCGATGTAGTCATTTTTCAAGACATCGGATGATCCGGTGAGTTAAACTTGTGAGAAACCCTTGGCCACAAGTCTTGCCTTGTTGCGGACCACAACGCCATTCTCGTCTTGTTTGTTGCGGTACACCCACTTCGTTCCGATGACGTTCTTGTCCTTGGGTCGCTCCTCCAACACCCAAACTTCATTGCGGGTGAAGTTGTTGAGTTCTTCTTGCATGGCCATCACCCAATTTGGATCTTGGAGTGCTTCCTATATATGAGTGGGTTCTACACACGAAACAAACGAGTAGTGCTCACAAAACGAAGCAACGTGGTGGGAACGAGTACTTACGCCCCTTGAAGGACTTCCAATGATTTGGTCCATTGGATGCGCCTTGGAGATGCGTCCATGCCTCATAAGTGGTTGTGAAGCACTTGGCGGTGGTGAAGCGTGTTGCTCCTCTTGTGGTTGGACTTGATCATGGACTTCTTCTTCATCTTGATGTTGTATTGCTTGTGAGTCTTGAGTTGGCAATGGATCATCTTTCTACTCTTCGTCTACTTGAGGCGCCATGGAGGTGTTGTTGTTGGAACTTGAAGCTCCCCCTTGATCATGGCCATCTTCAACTTCCGGCTTGATGTCTCCAATGGTCATGTTCTTCATGGCTTCTCGTAGAGGCTCATCATCTATTTCATCATGACCAAAACTCTCCTCTTGGGAGCCATTAGTCTCATCAAACTCAACATCACAACTTTCTTCAACTAGACCGGAGGTTTGGTTGAATACTCGATATGCTTTTGAGTTTGATGCATAACCAAGAAAAATGCCAACATCACATCTTCTTTCAAACTTACCGAGCCTTTTCTTGCGGTAGATGTAGCATTTGCACCCAAAGACTCTAAAGTAGGAGATGTTGGGCTTTCTCCCAATGAGAAGCTCATATGGGGTCTTTTGGAGTAGTCAGTGAAGATAGACCCTGTTTGCGGCATGGCACGCCGTGTTGATTGCTTCGGCCCAAAACTTCTCCGACGTGTCGTAGTCATCAAGCATTGCTCTTGCAAGAGTGATGAGGGTTTTGTTCTTCCTCTCAACGACACCGTTTTGTTGAGGAGTGTATGTGGCGGAGAATTCATGCTTCACACCTTCACGGTCACACCACTCCCCAATGTTGTAGTTCTTGAATTCGGTGCTGTTGTCACTCCGGACCTTGATAATGGGAATTTGGAATTCCCTTTGAGCACGATTGGCGAAGGTCTTGAACACTTCCGGAGTTTCACTCTTGTCACCTAAAAATAGAGTCCAAGCATAGCGAGAGTAGTCATCAACTATATTAAGACAATAGAGGTTACCGCCAAGGCTTTGGTATGTGGACGGTCCGAAGAGGTCCATGTGGAGTAGTTCAAGTGGCTTGGAGGTTGACACCATTGTCTTCATTGGGTGGTGTGAAGCAACTTGCTTCCCGGCTTGACAAGCGCTACAAAGCTTGTTCTTCTCAAACGTCACATCCTTCACGCCGGTCACCATCCCAAGCTTGAATGACTTCTTGAGTTTGCTCATTCAAATGTGTGCTATGCGTCGGTGCCATAGCCAACCCAAGCTTGTCTTAGTGAAAAGACAAGTGGTTAGGCTAGCATTCTTGTTGGAGAAGTCTACTAAGTAGATATGTCCATGCCGAAACCCTTTGAAGATTAGCTCTTTGCTTGCCTCACTACTCACAACAACATCATTTTTGCTAAATGTGCATGTTAGTCCAAGATCACAAAGTTGTGCAATGGAAAGTAGATTAAAGCTAAGCGACTTAACATACAACACATTAGAAATGGATAAATCATTAGAGATAGCAATTTTACCTAATCATATTACCTTACCCTTAGAATTGTCACCAAAAGTGACTTGTTCATGATTACCGGGGTTTTCTATGGTGGTGAACATACCATCATTGCCGGTCATGTGTTGAGTGCACCCGCTATCGAGTACCCAATGCTTTCCTCCGGCTTTGTAGTTCACCTACACACATGAAGTTAATTTTTGACTTTAGGCACCCAAGCCAACTTAGGTCCTTGTATGTGAGATACAAGTGTCTTTGGGACCCAAAGTTGCTTGGGGAGCTTCCCCTTCATGCTCTTCATGTCTTTGCCAATGAACCTAGCTTTCACCTTGCCATTCACTTTACTAAGAAGATAATAGCGATCATTGAAAATAGATTTGTAGTTAGTAGGCAATTTAGGTGAAGGTCGGTTAGGAAGAGGACACTCCCTTGTGTGGTGACCGGTGACCTCACAATGTTGGCAATAAGAACCAACTTCCTTGATGAAGCTTGTTCTAAGCTCCGGTGAGGGCACCTTTCCTTTGTTGGGCACCGGGAAGGATCCAAGTCCTCTTTTGTTGAAGGCTTTTGCTTGTTGGAAGAGGATTTCCTTGTGCTTGACTTCACCTTTTGAAAGTCTAGCCACACTAGTGCGGAGACTCTCAATTTATTCCAACAAGTCCTTCTCCCTAGCATTAGCTTTCAAAGACAAAGACTTGTCCAAGACATTAGAGACATGCGAAGTAATGGATATCTTATCATTAAGAGTTTGTTTCTTTGCATCTTTTAACTCTTGATCAAGCATGTCATGAGCAATGTTAAGTGTTTGGTATTCCTGAGTTAGCTTGTTGTGCTCCTCCAAGAGAGTTTGGTGTGATATGTTGAGCTCATCATTGTCTACCTTGATTTTAGCATTTTCTTCCTCAATTTGCTTGACATGAGATTTGAGCGTGTCATGCTCTTTAAGTATGCTTTCATGCTTGTCAAGCAAATCAAGGTTAGCACTCTCAAGTTTAGCACGAATTTCTTCAAGAGTTTTAACCTTACTCTTTTCTCTCTTAATGATAGCATGATATTCATTAATCAAAGAAGTTAAATCATCGGTGGAAAGCTCATCATCACTAGAGTCGTCACATACCTTGGTGTTACCTTTAGCCATGAGGCACATGGGTGGTGGAGGAAGAGGTGAGTCATCATGGTTGGCAATGGCAAGGCCGGCCAAGCTTTCTTCTTCTTCTTCTTCTTCACTCTCTTCATCACTTGTTTCTTCGTCGGTGACCCATTCATTTGCCTCACACATAAACACCTTTTGTGGACCACTTCTCTTCTTTGGGAAGAGTCTTGCCTTCTTGCCCTTGTCTTGCTTCTTCTTCCCAAAGGCTCTTGGTTTGGGCTTGGCTTCTTCTTCATCATCATCACTTTCTTCAAGCTTGCGTTTCGTGCCTTTGTGGTTCTCTCTCCTTTTGTCCGGTTTTGGACAATCATAGGAGATGTGGCCTTGATCTCCACAATTGTAGCATATCTTGCGATCGTATCTTCTTGGTAGAAATGCCTTCTTCTTGGGATCAAAGGTGTATCCCTTTTTGGTGATCTTGGAGTTCAAGCGTGAGAACTTTCTCATCATCAAGGCAAGCTCATCATCGTCATCTTCACTTGACGCTTGCTCTTCTTCACTTGAGCTAGGCTCAACCACCTTCTTCTTCTTGAAGCTTGCCTTCTTGGTGGAGGCCTTTAGAGCAATTGTTTTTGATGATGATTGCTCCATCATCCCAAGTACACTCATCTCATGAGCGTGTATTTCTCCAATGAGCTCTGAAACTTCAATGTTGTCATGTGATTCCTTTTGGAGCATGGAGTTGATGATGTTGTACTTCGGCTTGGGAAGGAGCATGAGGATCTTGCGGTTAATAAGTCCCTTGCCAAGAGACGCAATGTCAAGAGCATTAATTTCATCAATAAGAACATTTAAGCGTGAAAACATTTCATTAACATTTTCATGAGGAAGCATCTTAAATTCATCATATTTAGCTTTGAGCATGTGATATTTAAGTTCCTTTACACGAGATGAGCCCTCATGGATTTCTATCAAGCAAGCCCAAATTTCACAAGCTTTCTCCTTACTAGCAATCCTAGAGAAGACATCTTGACTTATGCATTCATAAATAGCATTCCTAGCCTTAGCATCCCACTTAACTTGATCACCCACATAGTTAAGTTCTCCAAATCCCGCATGAGTCGCTTCCCAAACTTCGGGGGCAATAGCCTCAAGGTAAGTGTGCATGCGTGCTTTCCAATAGGCAAAATTCTTGCCCTCGAAGATAGGAACCGAGCCCCCAACCTTGGCCATTTTTTCTCTCTAGCGGTGAAGCTAGAATGATCCTATGAGCAACCTCGCTCTGATACCAATTGTAAGGATCGAAACACCCAAGAGGGGGGGTGAATTGGGCTTTCTTTCAAATTTTAAAGCAATTAAAAACGAACTACTTAAGCCCAATTCCCAATGCGGTTCTAACTATGCAATCAACGTAGATATAACTTGTGAAGTAAAGATTGCATAATGTAAAGAGAGGGAGAGAAATGCAAACGCTAGGGGAAACGAAGGTTTATCCCGTGGTTCGGCAAGATCGCAAGGATCTTCCTACATCCACGTTGTGGCACCCACTGAAGGGTTTTGCCACTTCCAATGTCACCGAGATAATGGGGTCTTCACTAATCTTCTCCGTTCGCCATCTCCGGCAAGGTGGAGCTCAAACCTTGTACAACCTTCAATGTTTCGGGCTTCCACACACACCTTGGCAAGCTCTGGAACGATCTTCTTCAACTTCTCACTAGCCTAGAGAGTTCAATCACAAAGAAAGAACGCACACAAGCTTCTCTCTAGCCTATTACAAATGATCTAAAAGTGTGGAAATGTATGCTCTATAGTCTTGAATGCTCTTGGATGTGTAGTTGGCTTCAGGTGATCAAGACACATCGAAATGACTGGTTGGAGGGGTTTAAATAGCCAGCCTTCCCGAATTAGCCATTGGAAAAGTAGGCTGATTAACTTTACTGTTAACATCGGATGATCCGATGCACCCCTTTATTGAGCATCAGTCGATTTCAATTTGCTGACATCACTGTGTCAGATATGACCGTTGATCGACCGATGTAACATCCACTTCATCATCGGATGAACCGGTGAGTAGATCTTCAGACTTGGTCCAGAAATAATAGCTTCTGTTGAATTGGACCGATGTACACTTGGATTGATCGTCGGATGATCCGGTGTGTACTTCTTCAGAATTACTCAAAGATCATCCCTTCTGTTGGATTCAACCGATGTGCCACTTCCTTCACATCGGATGATCCGGTGTGTACTTGGCTCTGAGGTCTTCTTCTTCTGCAAACTCAAACTCGACCGATGTAGTCATTTTTCAAGACATCGGATGATCCGGTGAGTTAAACTTGTTTGCTTCGAGTTGTTTTGAGTTGATCTTTTGGAATCTTCTCGAGGGACCTCTTTGACTATTGTTAGACTTGTTCTTCTGATGAATGTTAATCTTTTTATGTTGCCAATTTTGATAGAATAACGTTGTTGAATGAGTTCTTCATTTATTCTTCATGAAAATCGAATAACCCCTTAGAATATATCGTTGAGGGGTCTCCATTTGTATCCAATGAGCAGTAGATGATATGAGAGATGATTCATTACGTTTGATTTGTTTTACGTGAGACCTCGCATCCACAAACTCATTAGTAATCACTAACGGTTGTCATTAATCACCGAAACCATACCTCATGGGGGCCTAGATGCTTTCACACAGATACATCACAAACAATATTCATAATTTAACCACGTCTCAAATAGTAAATAAGTACTTTATTACATTAATCCAATGGTTCATCATTGACAAGCCTCTAATTGTTGCAGATAAAATAAACTAAGTAGCACGACTCCAATCAACAGGCAATTGACGGTGGCACGCAACCTAGTACTCCACGTGATCCTCAGGGTACTCCCAAGTGTCTCATGTAGCTGTTGGTGGGGGAATTGCAAGGGTGAGTACATGTCGTACTCAACAAGTGTGGGAAAGTATGACATGTAGCTAAAACAAGGATATATATAAATGCTTCATTGCAGCAAGCAAATTTTAGTTTGCAAACGAGTAAAATCATCCTGCTATGTCTAGGTGCGATTAAATCCCAACATAACCAAGTAATTATCATTTCATATAATGACATCCTCATTTACCATCATGTTATAATTATATCCAGCCAACGGTTACTTTCATCACCATATGTCAATTCCATATCCTCTCATAAACGGACCATACTCATGTGACATAACCAAACCATTCCCCAAAACCCAAGTCCAATCCTAATCATGGAAGTTGTCTAGTTGCTGTGATCGCGAGCATGGCTATCATGATAGTTTTTAACAATCTGCAGAGGTAGTACCACTTTACCCACATGTTCGTGATTTCATCACCTTTCAATGACTTAGAACCTCTATTATGCCTTATCACACTTCCGTTGGTGTGTGGCCTAGAGATCACAAAATAGCCTTTCAAAAGAGACTACTAGTATGTATGGACCCACTAAGATTTCACCGGCAGACTTGAATCTCCATTCTCCCACCCACGGGCCCCCTCATGTTCCATGCGGATCCCAGAGTAGCCCTACTCGACTCCCATTCACTGCACCATTCAATGGTCCACACAATACTAGCAACACTCCTAATTATTCAGCTATACCGCACCCATACTTAGCCTTGTGGTGGCATTGTTGTCCTGGCATATATTTGCATGAACCGGTCCTTAGATCTAAGGCTAGCAAAACCACCGTACCATCCAACCCATTCCACTATGTCCTGCTTGCTTAGATCACCTAAATTACATGTTGCTAAATTAATCATTGTCTCATTACCATCCTAAATTCTCATAATTAAGGTGGTCCAACATATTATTTACATTACCCATAACCTGTGTGGCAATGCGGTGCAAAAGAGAAAAATACACATACTCAACTCATGATGTATATCCCGGTGACAAGGGTGGCATACAACACTAGTAAACTCCTACGTATGGGTTTCTCATCATATTGACTCAAGCATGCATTTTCCCAATCAGAACATTTAGAAACATAGGTTCAATATGATCAAGGACACTTGCCTTGCTCTGACAGATATGGTTGCTCAAGCGCTTCAAAGTCTTGGTTCTAAAAATCCTCGTACGCGGCCTCTTGAGCACGTCCCTCTACTCGTGATCACACACATACAAGAAAACACATATGAATCAATACAATTCACACATATAAATCAATATTCAATGATATGAATGCATGCAAGGTTCGATAATTAATTATCTACTGTTGTTCATTAATTAGATGTAACTGGTTCATATGTGTTCATACAAGTTTACGAGGGTTTTAGTGATAGTTATTGCTGCTGAAATAAAATAGATGCGACTACACAATTTTTACCCCGGATAATATATCTATTACGTCGTTAAAATTCGTCTCGAAAAACGTATCCTACCGTAGATATAGCGGCTTCGAGGGTCGCAGGACGGAGGTGTAGTGTAGACGAAGTAGACAGCACAGCAATCCTCCAGTGGCATGACGATCTCCGGTGGACGGCGGCTCCTTCCTTCCCTTTTTCCTTCTTCTTTCCTTGCCCTTTTCCCTGCAGTGGCCTCTCTTTCTTTGCTCTGGCGGCTAGGGCTTCCTTCTCTCTTTTCCTATTGTGGCTGCGATCTTCACATAGGTAGGGCTGGACTAACGTTGCGAGGGCATGCAAAACCGGGGCCCTACGGTTCCTTATATAGGCGACAACACTCGCGTACCGCGCGAGGACTCCAGGTCTGACTCGGAACTCCCGGCCGACTACGAGTCTTGGGACCCAAGTCCCGCTCGAAACCGAGAGGAATGCCTGGAAGCTTCTAGAAGCTTCCCCCAGAAACTTCTAGAAGGCTCTAGAAACATCTAGAAACTTTTGGAAACTTCTGGAAAATTTCATTTTTTTGTTTTTGGATTTTATATATATATATATATATATATATATATTTGTTTTCTATTTTTTTCATATATATTCTCCATTTGTTTATATTTATTTTTCTATTATATACTTTATATTCTCATTCACTTTTCTTATTACCTACACACACACACACACACACACACACACACACACACACACATATATATATATATATATATATATTATCTTTTATTTTTCTTCTCTTTTGTTCTACTAATGTTTTATGCATGAAAATGTATGCAACGCATGGTACTAAAAATGAGGGTGTTACAGTATTCTCCACCTTGATTTGCTCGCAGCCATGGATACTGGTCTTCTCCCCTCCAAGCTCGTCAGCAAGAGGGATATTGTGAGGGTTTGGAACTTGATGGGCTGGCAAGATTCTGTATTCAACAACATGATCCGCTGCGGGAGCCTACCCTTCACCAAGAAAAGCTCTGGCGACATTGTCTTCTTCACGAGCTATGCCATGGTTGGGTTAGTTCCCCCGTTTCCTCCTCCCTGCTGATGCTGCTAGAGGTGTACGGGTTGTAGCTTCAACACTTCACTCCACATTCTATTCTATTGGTGGCGATCTTCATCCACCTCTATAAATGTGGGTGTGCATGAGGCCTTCCGTGCCACTTTTCAAGACATTCTTCACCCTCCAGCCAACTGGAAAAAGTTTAGGCTACATAGGAGCCTATTACTTCTTGCAGCGCAGGAACTCACCGTACAAGTACATCCTATCTTCCTCCTCTGGGAAGTGGGAGAACTGGAAGTACGATTGGGTGATAGTCCAAACCAATCAGCAAAATCGTTTGGAGTTGTCGATCAGACTAACGACCACAAACAACAATTTCTGGGAGCTCACTCTAAATCAACCAGTGGAGTACAACCTGGTACTAACAAGGATCTGGCACATAGCTGAAGGAGGTTTGATATCCCAGAAATTGATGTATATCAGGGTGATGGATTTCAACCGGCTAGAGAAAGGCAATGGAACTGACATGCATGAAAAGACTTTGTTGTTCACTGTGTCAAAGTTGTACAACGATACCATTTTCCAACGATGACATTCTGCCTCCATCAATTTTCCTACCTATCTTCGCTCTCCCAGAGCTAAGGTCACAACTGCTGAAGGAGATGCCAACTCTTGATGACACTGGTGTCACCGTGCGTCAAGTAGAAGATGCCTCCGGAGCATAAGGATCCCTAGAGTTCTGACCCCTTGTTAACAGGAAAGGTTCAGATTCAGATTCGGGCCGGAGAAAGGGGAAAAACCTGAAGATCCTTCTAGCAGAAAGAGAAGGCTGGAGCGGGTGGACATGGGTTCTGCCAGGCCTCTATCGGTGAATACAGTGCCGACGTCGGGGGTGCATCCAACCTTGAAGTTTGTGGTAGTCGTACCTCCCACATCTTCAGCTTCGGTCTCGATGCCAAAGGTGAGCACTGGGTCCGGAAAGGATCATGCGACTGAAGCGTTGGTGGTAGGAGTTGTGGCGCCAGTCCCAGAGTCTCTGGTGGTTCCGAAACAAGTATATGCTAAGGGGACTCCCAAAGCCAGGTTCAGAACATCTGCTTCACCGGCGCTGGTGGGGTCAGATGACTCCGGTTGCCCATGGAAGCAGTTCTGTGCCGACTAAAGTTGTAGAGGTCCCAGGTATGAAATGTCATTAAGAATTTGTCTTCTTTTTCATTTCTTGCCTCTTGCTGATTATTTATTTCCTCTGTTTCCATAGCTATGAAGCCAGTTGTTGTTCCTTCTGCCCCACCATCCTTAGTGGTAGGAACCACGGCGCCACGAGCAGGCCATGCCAGAGTTGCAGCCAATAATATCAGGCTGGTTGATCTGCTGGTTGATGTTGTGGCTTCTTTATGAGCGGCGGTGGATACTCTGATGGAATCAGAACCAGCAGCAATCGTCGAGACGGCTTTAGAGCCGATTGTCGATGCCGCTGTAGTACCATTCCTGGTGGCAGATATCACACCGGGACCAGAGCTGACAAGAGCACTGGAGCCAGCGACAACGCAAGGTAGTCGATATTGAAGTAGTGTTGGGTCCATCGGATGTGTGATACCCGAATATGAAAATGAACCAAGTGCGATGCATATGTGTGCCCAGGATGTTCAACACACATACATGAGTGCACCACAAAAAATATACAGAAAACTACCACAACACGAACTAGAAAATAAGTACATTTATTACAATATTCAAATAATCTTCAAATTACAGACTTTAATTATCAGTATTACAATAAGACTGCAACAGAAATAATATAAAATTAGCAAACTAAGCAAATGGGATAGCGCGGCTCCAAGCACAACCACAGACAAGTCGACGGCAGCACACAACCTAGTACTCCGCATTATCCTCAGGGTACTCCCAAATATTACCTGAAACTGTTGGTGAAGGAATAGCAAGGGTGAGCACATGTTGTACTCATAAAGTGTAGGAAAATAATGATATGTAGCTTAAACAAGGAATGATAATAAATAATGGCTATTTGCTGAAAAGTACATTTAAAATGTATAAAAAGCATCCTACAATGTCTATGTGAATTAATCCCATCATATCCCAAATAATTAACATAATATGAATCCATCATCAATTATCTATCCATACACCAATTTCTCACTTTCATCAATAACCGTGTCCATTTATCACAACCCGATCCATCACCATAACCAAACCATCCCAAATCCCAAGTTCCACTCTAATCATGGACGTTGTCCAGGTTTTCATAACCAAGAGCATGACTATCATGACAGTTTTTAACACTCTGCAGAGGTTGTACCAATTTACCAACATGTTCGTGATTTTGTCACCCGTCAACGACTAAAGAAACCTCCCTTATGCCAATACACTACCTTAGGTGTATGGCCAAGAGATCACAAAATAGCCTTTACAAAGGGATTAACAGCATATTCAGACCCACTAAGGTTTCACCGCTGGTGATGCCTCCAACTGAGAACATCCAACCAAGGACCCCTCTTGTGCGGTTCGGATTCCAGAGCAGTCCTGCCACTATTGCAAACCCAACCGAGTCTCATTCCCCGCTCCCCCAAATGATCCGAACAATGCTGGCATACCCCTAATTAATTGGCTAAGCCGCACCCATACTTGGCCTTCGGATGGGAATGTCATCCTGACTTATTCTCGTATGAACCAATCCTTAGATCCAAGGCAAGCAAAACCACAATATCATCCAACCCAATCTATTCATATCATGCTTGCTTAGATCTCCAAAGTCCCATGTTACCTATTAATCTTGTTCATCAATTCATATCATCCATAAGTGCATTCATTCACAATTATGCCATTTGGTTGTTTTTCCATCCCAATTAATTAGAGTGAAGCAAAAAGTAAAAATACCCTTCCCGACTCTCTACATAATATCCCAAGCGACAAGGATAGGCATACAATCTAGTAAACACCTACTCATGGGTTTCCTATCAATTTGACACATGCATGCAATTTTGCAAACAAAACATTTGAAAATAGGATTAAAATGATCAAGGACACTTGCCTTGGTATTGAGATTGGTTAGGATCAAAAGCTTCAAAATTCTGGTGCTGGAGGTCCTTGACAGCACCCTATAGAGAAATACCTTCTATTTCGCACAATAACATACAAAACAAACATTACAAACAATAAATGCTCATATTACTCAATATGCCATGATATGCATGAATGGTGCAATTATGTGATAATGCATGTTATTAAGTTGATATCATAGCCCACTAACTAGTCACATGTAAGTTTTACATGTTTGAGCAAGTTCCAAGTCATTTTGGAGAATATTGGAGAAGTTCCAGGAATTTTCGGAACAGGAAGACCTGACTAGTACACAACAGGGTCGGACATGTCCGTTTCGGAAAAGAAAGGAAATTGAACTACTCCGCACTGGGACCGGACAAGTCCGTTATGGCTAGGGTTTTGACAAATTTTCAACTAGGGCACAATTTGATTAATCATGGGACCATAATTTACGAAGAAAAGATGAATCTAAGGTATTTACCACTAATCCAATGGTTCAAATGTCGAAGACTTGAGAATTAGACATCTAGATCGAAGGAGACGAAGAATTGGCAAAGGAGGACGATGAAGGGTTGATGGTGGAGATCGCAGCAGCGATGACGATCTTGGTTGATCCTCCTCCTTCCTTCCTCTTCCTTCTTCTTCCTGTGGTGGAGGCTTCTTGATGGTGGCCCTCATGAACTAGGGTTAATGTTTTCTTCTAATGTTACAAAGAGATGAAAGGGTGTTACAAAGAGATGAAAGGGTGTTACAAAGAGATGAAAGGGTGGGTGTTGCGGTGTTTATATAGGGTGGAGATGGTAGGGTTTCGGTGGAACTTGGGTACAAGGCAGTGGAGGCCTTGGTGGGGTCCCACATTGGCTTTACAGGAGTTGGGCATGATGTTCTTGGGCCCGCTTAAAGCAAATACCCAATAACTTATCGTGGAGAAAAAATTGAAACAGAGTCGGGCACACCGAACTAGTCAGCTCAGGGGTCGGACAAGTTAATTTTGAACAGAGAGTAGAAGGGACAAGTCAAGCGGTTGTTTGGACAAGTCCGAATAGGTCCTGAGACCAAAACGGAAAAGTCCGGTATCACTACAAGAATCGGGCAATAGGACGTCAGGGATTTTATAAACGTCGGGGCCGACGTTTTTAAATAGACAAAATCGTGGGTATCTGAAAACTCACTGTTAAATATAAAAGTGTCGGGCCAGTTGCATAAAACTGTCCGTTTCCCTTCAGTTTTCGATGGCTATAATAAAATTCTCGGGATCAGCAAAGGAACCGACGCCTGAAATTTGAAATGTTGGGTCTGCCCGACGGCCATAAGTGGGCCCCAACACCCCATCAAACCCGTCGCCCACTTCTGACTTTTTTATTTCATCGAGCGTCCCACCGGCCATCGAACTATTTTGTATCTGTCCCTCTCCCAGAAGACTCCCGAAGCTACCAGTCTCTCTCCACGAATACTCAGCCTTCCACCAAACCCTAGCCACTCGCTGCCCACAAACTCTGACGCAGCGGCCTCCCGGCATGGTGGCTTCAGCGGCCCATGATGCAGCGGCCCTGGCGCGTCGTGTCCGCCTCCCACGGCACAGCATCCCCCGACACATCGGTCTTCCACAGCCCGTCCAACTCCCACAACACGGCGACCATGACGGCTCCCACAGCGCGGCGCGTCGGCCTACCACGGCGCGTCCCGGCGGCCTCCTACAGCGTGGCGCGTCGGCCTCCCACTGGCGTGGCGGCCCCAGCGCATCCGCCTCCCACGGCGCGGCGACCACGGCACGTCCGGTGGCCACGACGCGTCCCCCTCCTACGGCGCGGTGGCTTCCGGCGAGGGCGTCCTGCCACGGCGCGGCGGCAGCGTGGCATCCTCCAACTCGCGCCACCTCTTCTCCATGGCAGACTTCCGCAGATCCGCTCCTCCGGCGGGTTCCGACAACAGCTTTTATCGGTTATATTCGCGAGCAGATCTGGAGTTCTCACCTTGTGTTCTTCATTTTATTTTTTCAGCAGATCTGTTCAAGATAGATTATGAGAGATATTGTGTGTTTGAACTGATCTAGATGTGTGAAATATTGTGAATAATGTTTTTGTTTGTGTTCTAATCAAGATGTGTGAGAAAGATTGTGAATAATGTTTTATTTGTGTTCATTGTTGATCTAAACTGATAAACTGAGATTGAAATTTAAAAAAAAGGAACCAAAGTGTCCTGCCATT